>CM060909.1:682304475-683554475 GCA_030737875.1 Allium sativum | reverse complement strand
AAGTGTATGTGAAGATTTTGAGGAAGTAAATCGTTTTTTGAAACAAGAAGTATTTGTATGAAATCAAAGATTCAAGCGATGAAGATAGTTCTAGAACTTTTGAATGCAAAAAATATATACAAATTAGATATAGAAATCAGAACAATAATTGGTGATTTTGAAAGTGATATTGAAGTGTTTAAATAGTATATGAAGAATCGTAATCGTTTGCAACAGAGATTTAATCAAAAGAGGACTTCATTTCTCATGGATTTGGATCAAATCTCTTGATGAAAGGAGGTATCTCTTTGCTGAAATATGACAGTTGGTTCAAATCATTCGACTGGTAAAAAATGACTAGCCAACTTGTAAAAAATTAGATCGTGCACATATATATGCACAAACACACAAACTGTGCATTTTTACACGTACCAGTCGACTGGTCCTGTGCAACTTGCACAGTTTTGTGCTTGTGCTAATATGTGTCATATATGATCTCTTGTACAATTGTGTAGACTTATTTGACAATAGATTTTATCAAAATATAACAAATCTAAGACTTAACTTAAGAGACAATCATATACTATGATCTTGCATATCACTTCTTCTTTTTAGATGCTTAGCCTTCTCTTTTTATTATCATGAATCAAAAACTCATGAATTAACATTCTCCCCCTTTTTGATTGATGACAACCTTTTGTAGATAATATTAAAATATATATTCCTCCCCATTAATATGTGATACATAAATTTCTCCCCTTGAATATGTGGCTATGATTTTTTCCTGCAGAAAACTTGTTGGTGTATCAAACTCTCCCCCCCTATCATCGATAAAAAAGAATAACATCAAGATAGAAATACCATAAATACAACTGACAACATAAGTACATACTAGAGCATGTTTTCAAGCCAACATGAAAAGAGTTTAAAAAGCATAAGAGACTATTTACTACAAACCTCATAAAAGTTTTAGAGATACTAAAATAAACTTACTACCTTTTCAACTTTGATCCCCATTTCAAATAGTGTCATAGCGTGTACTTATTTCGGAGGTAGACCATGTGAAAATTGGTGCTGGCCTCTTTCCCGAATCTTGAATTGAGGATGAACTTGAAGAAGAGCAAGAGATAGTTTCCCATAAAATCTTAAAAAATGATTTAATTTTATTGAACTTTTTGTTAACTTTCTTATCCGTTCCTTTAAGACGGACCTCAAGGATAAGTTGGTTACGGGAAACTTGATCAATGGCCTCTCATGTGGATTGAGATGGTGTGGTCAGTCTGACATTTTTGGGAAAAGGCTGGATATGAGGAGCGGAGAATTAACCTTGAAGTCGTTGTTGCTGAGATTTATACCGTTGCATCCAATCCTCAAAGGACATAATACGAAGAGTTGGAGGTGGAAGCTTCATCATTTATTTTTTTTGCTATTTAAAATTTTCACAGCTATAATCTCAAAGTCGGGTTTGGGAATGATGATATCAGCAAGTAATCTCATGATGTATTCACCATAGTAAATGTGTTTCATGTTACCTTGATTAAATCCCAAAAACTAATCCAAAATTAATTTTGTCCAATTTATTCAAATACCATCATAGACTGCATATAATGCACTAAAGTTTTCTATGTAGACAAGATCGAAAGTACCGGTTCGTAGGAGTATTGTTCTCATAAAACATGATGTAGTAATTTTGCACTTAGCTGTAAACCCATTGATTTTGTACCATCTATGTCATCATATATAAAATGATGACTTATTTCATCTCGTGAATGAATTACATAATTTAATTCTTGTAGTTCTATTCCATCGATTGGTGATTCTGATATATGTCACATTCTCTTAAGAGAAAAGAACACTTGTTTACCATACACAAGGCTCCGTAAGCAGTTTTTCGAATTTTCATGTGTTTGATGACCTAGGATGAGATTTTCTAGGAATAATTTGACAATAACATAATTGATTTTCAACTTATTTTTCTCATAATGAATTAGAGATTCCAATCTTCTTCTTTGTGAAGCTCAAAGACCATATGAAATAATATCGGGAAATTGCACAAATGAACCTTCTAAAAACTTCATGTCTTCCATCTTATGCCATCTCTCGTAATTTCTCACATCGTCTTTGCCGATGATATAGTCTTTGGTGTTATCTCCAAATGTGATAGTTCCTCCTTTTGTGAAGATAATATTTGTTAACATCTCTTTGTCTCATGTCATATGTTTTGAGCAACCACTGTCGAGTATCCATTTTCCTCTCTTCGTGAGTGGGACCTACAAATATGTAATGATGTTAGTACCCACTTCCTTCGTTAAGGTCCTAAGGGTTAGGTCTTAGGAAACCAAACCCAAGAGGGTTCAGTGTCCCTTTTATAAATATAATCCTTATGTTATGGACAATTTCTAAGAATTTTTTTATATACTTATTCCTAATAAAATGATTATTTGTTTTAGGAACTCATATATTAACAATTTTAGAAATCTTTTTCTTTGTCGAAGGTGTTACTGGCTTGCTAGGTTTAGATTTCTTTTTATTTGATTTCTTTGAAATACCAATTTTATGTACATATCCAAGCCCTTTCTTGCTGGATGTAGTTGAGAATTTTCATTAGAGAGGGATTCTTGAAGTTTTCTAATTTCACCTGCTAATATTTCTTTTTCATCTTTCAGCATGTCTCTTTAAAATTCTGTATTTTTCTGATCTTTATTTACTTGTTTATATTTACTTTTGAAATTATTTCTAGATTTTAATAATTCCACATTTATTTCCACTATATCTTCAAAAGTAAAATTAGTAACCTCATTTTCTTAATCTATGAAGCACACGTTAGCTTGTTCATTATCACTTTCAGAAGATGAAGAATTTGATTCATCCCAAGTTACTGAGAAAGCTCGTCTTTTGGATTTCTCCTTCTTATTTCTGTTGTGATACTTCTTCTTCTATTCCGGACAATCTTTTTGAAAATTTCATTCCTTGTGACAACCGAAGCATTCAATTGTTGATGAGGAGGCTTTGTTGTTATTTTTGAAATTTTCTTACCATTGTTTCTGATTCCATTCTTATATTTCAAGCAATGATTGCTAGATCTTCTTCATCTGAGTTTGATTCATCTTTTTCAGCATGGAAAGCAAAGTTCTTTTTATCTTGTGCATGAACCCTTTTTGCCTGCAAACTAACTTCATACGACATTAGATTTCATATTAACTCTTCGGGTTTCATGGTTGAAAGATCATTAGGTTCTTCAATAGTCAAGACCTTTCTTTCCTAATCTTCTATTAAAGAGTTTAGGATTTTCGATACTATATCAAAATCAGAGTATTTTTCTCCTAAGCCCAATAATGAATGATAAGTGTCTTGAAACCTAGAGTACATATCATTAATAAATTCATTTTTATTCTTTAAAAAATTCTGAAATTAACTTTTAAACATAGATATCTTGCCCTGTTCAACTGTGTTTGTTACTTTGTGAGTCACTTTGAGTGTTCGTCAAATCTCATATGCATAACTGCATATACAAATTCAATTAAACACATTCTATCCAAGGAACAACACAGCATATTCATAGCTTTAGAATTCGCAGTAGCTTCTACTTTTTCATTAGTTGACCACTCGGAATAATCAGTAGTAGGAGGTGTATATTCTTTTTGTGTAATATTCCATGAATCAAAACCATTGGCTTGCATATAAATTTTCATTCGTGTAGCCCAATAATTATAATGCATGCCATTAAAAAGTGGAGGTCATGTGGTTGGTTGACTTTCTATAAAGCTTGTGTTTGTGCTAGTGTTAGTGTTATTTTCCATATTATCAAATTATCGAGTAACTGTTTTACGGTTATAAGATGCCCTGCTCTAATACCAAATTAAAAGACTATAAGAGTAGGATTAAGTAATATGGAACTGAATGTATATGCGAAAGTTCATTAATGTGATATATTAAACTTGATATAGTTATGCAAATAAATATTTAATGAGATATATACTAAGATATTACAAATAAGCAGTATGTAAATGCAGTAAATAAAAATATTTAATGATATATTAAACTTGATTATATATGTGTTCTGAATAACAAGGACAAGTCACACTTTTAGTGCACCCATCCTACAATCTTATCCTCAAATATATTAAGTGTATGTGAAAATTTTGAGGAAGTAAATCGCTTATGAATCAAGAAGTATGTGTATGAAATCAAAGATTCAATTGATGAAGATAGTTTTAGAACTTTTGAATGCACAGAATATAAAGAGATTAGATTCAGAAATTAGAACATGAATTAGTGATTCGAAAAGAGATATTGAAGCATTTAAATAGTGTATAAAGAGTAGCAATCATCTACAAAGAGATTCAATCAAAAGAGGTGTCCACTTCTCTTGGATTTGGATTGAATCTCTTCATGAGAGGAAGTGTCTCTTCGCTAAAATGTAACAATTGGTTTGAATCAGTCGGCTGGTAAAAAATGACCAGCCAACTGGTAAAAAACTAGATCATGTACAAATATATTCACAAGCACAAAAAATGTGCATTTTTACATATACTAGTCGATTAGTAGGGAATCAACCAGCCGACTGGTCATGTGCAACTTGCATAGTTTTGTGCTTGTGCTAATATGTCTGATATACGATCTCTTGTAAAATTATGTAGATTTATTTGAGGATAGATTTTAACAAAATATAACATATCTAAGACTCAACTTAAGAGACAATCATATACTGTGAGCTTGCATATCATTTATTCTTTGTAGATGCTTGACCTTCTTTTTTTATTGTCATGAATCAAAAACTCATCAGCTAACATAAATAACTTTAACCTGTCCTTTGCCAGCTTTTCTGTTATTATTAGATGAGTACCAATTATGAGACTTCACATATAAGTGCGGCTTTTTAGAAACAACCGCTCAAAAAAGAACATAACAATCTCATAGCATGTACATGCACTTTTACAATAAAACAACTAGCAGTTTTGATGCACAAACAAAAATGAAAAAGGAATAAATGTTGGAAAGGAAAGATACAACAATCCCGTTAATGACATCTATAGACTACGAAAATCTCACTACACAGTTGGAACTTGAACCATTTTCGTGACCTTGTAATGGTTGTAGCATGAAAAAGATGCACACAATATCGTGCCGCTTCCATTACTGATTCAATTATATTTTCACGGAGCTCCACCAGAACCTTCCAGCAATAAGCTTAGGGCTTTTACATCCTTTTATGCTCTGCTGCTAGTGCGTCTGCTCCAACTCAATTATTGGTGCAAGAGGCGCTAGTGAAGACAACTAGATATTCATCCTTCTAAGGGTGGCCCTATCGATCATAGACGGGACACTCCTCACAACTGATTACCCACTAAGGTTCACTCAGGAATGCCTAAATACGTGAGTTAGATGTTTATAATTTGGAAAATGATCAATAAGTGTGCTAACCCTTAGATCGACCAATGAAGCATCAATAGGCAAGCCCAATTAACGGCTACATGATTAACATGAAAATGTGTTTATTTTATGCTCATATATCTTATCTTTTGTATATAAATATATATTAATTGTGTGTTAATTTGTCACTTTTACAGATACGCCAACTATGCCATAGGCAGCCATAAAAATAGAAAATAAAGAGCAAAATGTTGTGTATATACATATGCAGATATGCAAATGAAGACTTCGCTTTTTTTTTTTTTTAAGTTTAAGATATGTTCATCTTTGGTGGAAGAAATCTCCTGAAATCTTGTATCCCTTCAATTAGTCACATGTCAAACTAGGAAGATATGGGAGAAATAATTGCTAATTAAGGTGGAAGGAATAATTGCTAATTAAGAGGGAAGGAATAATTGCTATTTAACAGGCCCATATATGCATAGATTGACTTAGGGTTTAGGTTGGCTATGTATCCTATAAATACCCTTGTATTCTCATTGTAAATGATAATCCAGGAATTGAGAGTTTTCATTTCTCCATTTACAAAGCTTCTTTTATTTTTCAGCATTTTTATCTTCTTAGCAATTAGTGTTGTCTACACAATTAGTTTTGGTAGAGCACTAGTTGTCTTTTTCATTTATTTTTCATATTAGGATTTAACATTCGATTAGATTCAACGGCAATAATAATTTTAATTTTCTATTGTTGTTTTCGTTTACTGTTCATTTTCTAGTAATTTGTCCTTTTACTTTAGTTGTTAAATTTGGTATTGATCTGATTAGATTCAGATTCATAGTAAATTCAGTAGCATTAATCCAAACCACCTCCAAATATTGTCTAACTTGCCTAAGAGGTATATATAATAAAATTTAACTTCGTCCTTGTGTTCGACTTGCATACTACACAATCTGTGCGCTTGCAGTATTATTACATAATTAGCGCTTTTCTAATTCACTAGAAAGCGACGATTAAGTTTTTGGCGCCGTTGCCGGGGAGGTAACAAATAAATTTCATTATTTATTTGATTTTCGATTCGTGTTATTTTTTATTTTATTTTTCCATTTGTTTTCCTTTATTTTTAGAAAATAAATAAATCTTGTTGAGTTGATTTGATATTGATCATCGATATTACAATCTTCTAAATAAGAGAAAAAAATCTTGTCATATATTTCTTATTACTTTCCTCTTTTCAAATTCATCTCCTTTTTGTTTCCCTTTTTTTCCATTTATTTCTTTTCTTTCTTTGTACAATTTCTCTTCTTTTCAATTTTCTAAAAAATAAATCTTACCTTTTTCTTTTATTTCATTCCTCTTTTCAATCTCTTTTCCCTTTCCTTCTTTCCTCCATACAATTTCTTTCCTTTTTTTCAGCAATTCCAAATAAAAAACAAAAATTTACTTTTGCAAATTTTTCTTTGTTTTTTTCCATTCTTTGTGCATTCACATCACATACAATTTCTTCTCTGCAAACCCCTATTTACATAGTTCAACAACCACGCAAACAACCACAGTCCGTTCACTCGTCTGCTCAAACCAAACCAATCATCCACCACAAGTCATGCACAACAGCCTCCATCATCTTCACTCCATACATACAACGTTCAAACATCACAAACCACTTCCATCTTCTCCGCACAATTTCCACAAACCCCACCGAACTGTGCCAATCAACCTTCACCTACTGTCTACAACCAATCCCATCTGCCCACGTGTTCACAACCATCACCCTTCTAGTACCAATATCAACATCGAAGACTGCAAGTTAAAGATTAATCCCCTCTTCAACACCCATAGTTCAAACGCGTGCATCGAACAATCCAAATCGCCTCAGCCAAAACCCCAATTCGCAAGCCCTATATCGGAACTTGAAATCCCAAAGAAACCTAATTTGAGTCTCAGAATTTTAAAAAATAAAGTAAAAAAGGAAGGTGGGAGAAAATTATTGGGTTTGAGCGTATTTCTTTCTGGGTTTCCATCCCTTAATTTTGAGTGCGTGATTTTATTTTTGGGTTGTTGATTGTGCTGTAAAATAAGGGTTCGGTGAGACCTTAAAAAGTCATATAACATAGGCGTATTGCCCCCGGTCTTGGAATCCGATCCCAATTGGTTGGAGAGAAAAAGAGGGCATCTAGGTGAAAGGGGTCAGCAGTTGTAGTTTGAGTCTTTTGGCAAGTCATTTTGTCTCTGTAATCTCAGTACCCCTTAGCCCAATTAATATACTAAAGGCAGCTGATTAAAAAAAGGGGTGAGTTTTGGTTTGGGCATGAGAAATTTGGGACTACTGTTTCTTTTTATTAATGGGAGAGTGTGGTTTGTTTTATTAAAAGGTTTATTTGTGCATGATTGTTTAGTTTGTTTCCTGAAATAAAAGTTTCTTCGCAAAGAGTATTTTGAATGTTATTTCCTTATTTCACCGCATGAGTGCGCAAGATTAACGTGTTGTGTGTCTAATTGGTTTTCATTTGAGTTCTTGATTTGTTGAGTCTAGCAGTTTTCCTCTTTTTATCTTTTATTTTTTTAATTTTGAGTTTAGTTTTTTTTTCTTTCTAGTTTGTTTGTCTTATTTTCTATCTCCTTCTCTTTAGAAAAAAAAACAAAAAAGAGGTATTCAATCGAACAAAGGCCAAAGCAAGAACAGTACTCAAGCAGCAAACAAGAAATTGAAAAGGTCAATTGGATTACAAATGGTGGAGTTGAACAGCTAGCACTACTCAATTATTCTGGACGAACTACCATACCCCACTGTAAAATTCTCTAAACTCTATAGGGTCTGCTGCTGCTTGAAAAAATTTAGAAATTGCTTGTAAAAATCTTCTGCAAGGGCAGGGGCTTGCTTGTACAATCTTTTTTATTTCCTACAATTATTATTGTTTGATTGTTATGTCGCTATTATTTCTGAATAAATTTAGTGAGAAACGAATTTCCATAATTAGAAGCATCACTCTTGTCGTTTTTCAATTATAAAACTTGATTTGACTTGCAAAAATTTAACTACATGAGTGTATTTTGTGAAATTGATTATCTCAAGGGTTTGATCGCGGTTATATATTAGTTCAATTTTTGAACTTCTAGCAAAAGAGGTTGCATATTAACCGTAAAACATTGGTCGTACCCCTTAGTATTTATACTATACGTGAATAGCTATAAGACCCTCTTCCCCTTCAAATCGAGATTATCAACGAATAAGATATATTGGAGTACATTATTTTTTTGTAATAAGAGCTACATGTGTCAACCATAAGTTTTGGATTTTCTATATTCGACAATGATGAGTGAAAAGAGTTTTAGCCACCATAATTCTCCTACGGATTTTGAGATTGATGAAATTGACAAGATTCAAACAACAATTGATGAAACCTCCAATGGCACTACTGAAGCCTTGAATATGTGTCTTGACCATTTCAACTTCGATTTCGATGAGCTCGAATACATTTCTGAACTAAATGAACTTCTTGACTGGAAACCTTCGTCATATGAATCTAACCAAGGAATGTTGACCAACGTTAGCATAAGAGAACATCCTAGGTTGCACCTCAAGCCCTTGCCATAAGACCTTGAGTATGCTTATTTGGACTCTATAGAAATTTTTCCCGTAACCTTGGCCTCTGATATTACCAAGGATCAAGAAGGAAAACCTATGAAAATTTTATGGGATAATCTGCATCTGAATGGCATAAATAATCGTCACAACCAAATTTGCATAGGAAAGATTTTTATTTCAGAAGTTATCGACTTGTCTCTTGTACCCCAAAAATCACATACGAAATCACCGTACATCATTTTCGATAGAGGCAAGTGTGGGGGGTAAAAGAAGTCTCATTTTTCACATAATAATCATCTTCATCGTAGATTCCATTCTGCATATGATTTTCATTCGCATATTGTGGCTAAACTTCATTTCATTTTACAAATAATTTTGCATCTCATTCACCTTTGGTTACGATCTTTCAAATTTAGGAAACGTTTACAGTGTGGACACTATTTAGTTCCAGTGTGGGGGGATCTGCATTACATTCTTTTTTTATTTTTATTTTCATTTTTTTATGCATTTGGATTAGACCATCATGCATCTTAAGTCATAGTAACATGCCCTTTTTTTTATACGGCCCATTTTAGATTGATACAATAAAATAAGTTTACAATTTTCAGTCAGTTGATAGTATTTTTTTCTCTCAACTAAGATCGAATAAGAAATATAATGAAAAGTTGAATTTTAAGGAATAATGGTGTAACCAGTACATAAGAAGATTCTTAGGTGATGGCCATGAAGTTTATTCTTAATTGTAGTCATTGTTTAATGAGTGGAGGACTTAAAATGCTTATATTGGCTTCTTAAGACTTAAAAACTAAGTTGTGCTAAGCTGAATTCGTGTAATCTTTGTTGTTCTTATATTTTAAATAATAGAATCCAAGGGTATCCAACATTGCTTGTAAATCTAGCGTTGGTGCGCAAACCCGCCAAGATCTATCCGACATGTTGTTGATAAAGTCAGCTTTGTTGGTATATCTTGGTCTCATTTTATGAGTTGGACACCGAAGGATTACCGACATCTTGTTGACAAAGTCAACGTCGGTCTGCACAATCTGCCAAGCTCTTTCCCAACTCTCCGTCAGTCCGCGAGGCAGTGCAAGGGTGGTATACCTTGGTCTTTAAGTTAGGTGTATGTACTTTATCATGAATTTGAATTTTTATAGCAATAGAGAATAAGCGATGATACCCAAGCACTTCTTGACCTTGTCGATTTGACTAGTCATACACAAGGAATTTAGAATACCACTTTGAGATCTATGACAAACAAACTAAGAATTTATTTTATGGCTGCACTATGTTATCAACAGAACCAACTGGCCAAACTAGACATATCATTTGAAAACTTGAATTATATTGAAAATTTGTGACAAGTTGAGATATCTAAAATAAAATTAACTAACTAAAAACTGTTAACTTAATTCGTTGTACCACTTTCCTGAAATAAGTCGTGTTTTCATTTTTATTTTCATTTGCATATGTCTGTTGCATTCATGTAGTTGCATTAGAATCATTTCACATTTCATTTGGATTTGGTGTGTAGCATCCGCTGAAAACCCTCACGAGACACCACTCATCTACTAGGGACACCCAGAGGTTTAACGGCTTATTGCATACGCTCAATGCAATCGTGCTTCCTATGAAAGTGTGACCTATCAAGTTTAGTTTTTCATTTTTTTACTCGAGGACGAGTAAAAGATAAGTGGAGAGGTATTTGATTAACATGAAAATGTTTTTATTTTATGCTCCTATATCTTATCTTTTGTATATAAATAAATATTAATTGGGTGTTATTTTGTCACTTTTATATATATGCCAACTAAGCCACAGGCAGCCATAAAAATAGAAAATAAAGATCAAAATGTTGTGTATATACATATGAAGATCTGCAGATGAAGACTTCACATTGTGTTTCTTTTGGAGTTTAAGATATGTTCATCTTTGGTAGAAGAAATCTCCTAAAATCTTATATCCTGTAACAACCCGAAAATCTGGGCCAGTTTAAAAATTTTATTTTGGCAATTTTAGCGAATTTTGAATATTTAAAATAGATTATTTTAAATAATATCGACGAGAAATTTATTTTGAATATATAATTCGAACGTATATATTATATACGCCGTCGTTAGAATATAAATATTTATATATAATTATAAATAGAATTGAAAATGGCGCGGTAGTTCGATAATTCGATTTCGAACTTCAAATGAATGTACCGAGTGCAAAATAATCCGGATTTTAGTGAAACCAAAAACATTAGGAACTAATTGACAATATCTTTCCAACGAATCCGAAAAATCAAGATTTCATAGCGGGAATCAAAAGATATGTCCAGTTGAAAATTCTGAATAGTCGCTATGGAATTCAGACCCTTAAAAATAGACATTTTGTAAACGACCTCGGATTTCGACGAAACCACTTTTGTTGGATCCGCAATGTCGAATTATTGCTAGGTTTCAAATTTCATAATTTTTCGAATCAATATGTGAGCGTGGCAAAGGAAAACGCGTTTGACCAGTTTCAGTTGATTTTAATCGACTGGAAAATGGCCATTTTTCAAACAGTCTCGGAATTCGATGAAACTAGTTTTGTTAGGACCGTATCGTCAATACGAAGCTAGAAAATATTTTTTAGGAATTTTTCGAGTTCGTATGTGACCCCGGTAAATTGAAATACGCGTTCAAATTCAATATATAGAGTTATATGTTGGTTTTGACGAAAACTGATCGAAACAATCGAATCAGCCTACGATACATATCTCATTATGTTCAGAATGGGGGTAATTAGCTGGGACGACAGGCGGTAGGCCTCGTTTAGAGGTCGTATGTAAAAGTCAACTTTTTTGAAAAAAAATAATAAATAAAAAAAAATCTCTCTCCTCACCCTCTCCTATACCTCTGGCCCCCCCTTTCTCGTTTTTCAATCGATCAGAAATAAATAAATAAATAAAATCGCGCTCCATCGCCACCGCCATGCGGAGCGCCACCACTCCCCCCCTCCCCCAATCGCTCGACCTTCGCCACCATCCCCTCTGGCCAGCCGCCCTCCCTCTCTCCTCCTCCCTCCATTCGACGAGCACAGCCCTCTTTGCCCCTAATTGGACCAGCGCCCCCCCCCCTCGAGTCCACAGGTGCAACCAGCGTGCCGCCCGCCTCCGTAGCCCGCCATTGATCGTCAGCAACTCCACCGCCCCCTTCATCTATTTCTGAGTTTTATTATTTACCCATTTGTAGAAAAAAAAAGCAATTTTTATACATGTTTATAGCGATAAAAAAATCCAATTTTTATGTATAAATAGTCGAAGTAAAAATCTCATCTTTGTGTATAAATAGTCGAAGTAAAAATCTCATCTTTGTTTATAAATAGTCGAAGTAAAAATATAATCTTTATATTTAAAATAGCGGTGGAAAAATATTATCTTTTATGTGTAAAAGACGTTATAAAAATATAATTTTTACATGATAGGAATATTAAAAATGGCATCTTTATATGTGTAGCAAAATAAAAATGTGATTTTTATAATGATATTTTTGAAAAGGCGAAATATTTTTTTTTGAAAAGGCGAAATATTTATTTTTGAAAAGGCGAAATATTTATTTTTGAAAAGGCGAAATCTTTATATGAAGAATAGCGTGATAAAAATATAATCTTTACTATATGAACATCGATGTGAAAATATAATTTTTTATCTATATAGTAGCAGTGTAAAAATTCGATTTTTATATATTGAATAGCAATATAAAAATGTGATTTTTATATATATAGTGGCTACGGGCAACGAAAGCAACAAAGGGCGAGAATGGCGATGATTTCTCTAAATGAAGAGTCGTGGTATTGGATAGCTTTCGGTGAGAACTTCTCACTCTTCAATTTCTTTTTCTAGCTATATATATATACTAGGATGCAGACGGTGTTTAGTAGCACCCGACACCCGTCATCCACAGACCATGGATGGCTTGTTTGTTTAATTGTTTGGTTGTGTAGTTGGTTAGATTATTTAGTTTGAATTGAATTGTTTGATGAAATGAAATTGATTTGATTGATGTGTGAATGGAGTGGGCCTTCACTAGACCGGGGATGAGGCTAGGCCTCGTCCCGTTTCTAGTATCGTGCCGTTATGCCGCCGAAATTTTCTAAAATAAGTTAGGAAAAAAAATAAATATCATTTTTTTAAAGAATGAACTGAATAGAAATTCATATGTTGGAATAAAATGTTTTATCGTTAAAAATATAATTTTTAACGTGAAAGTGAATAAATAAATTTTTATAAACAAATCGGCCGATTTGTTTATACACACTGATTTGACTGATATTGATTGGGCCGATAAATTTTACACATCGCCCAACTGCACAACTAAAATCTGTGTTTGATTGTTTGAAACCCCACATGGGTGTTGGGATGAAATTTGAAGTTCACTCATCCTGATTGATTAAATATGTCGATCGATTGATTGACAGGCTATTATAAGCGTTAAATATCTATATTTGATGCTTATACAGTGTAGTGCACTTTGGTTGATGGTTGATTATTTTTCAATGCTATTATATATGTGTGATGTATGAAAATCCATATAATTGACGTTATATGGTGATTGATTGGGCCTCATTCCAATTTAGAAAATAAAGAATAATATAAAATAAAGGTTCATGTGTTGACCGTACTCATCCGTTGAGATTAGTCATATGTTGAGCGAAATATTTTAGTAATAAAAGTTACATCTTTATTAATATAAAATAAAGATTCATATGTTGACTATACTCATCCGTTGAGATTAGTCATGTGTTGAACGAAATATTTTGATAATAACAAATATTTTGATAATAGGAAATATTTGAAATAGAATATTTGAAAATAGAAATATATGAAGCCGTGTTGATTAGATTGACGCCATTTTGACGTGAACGATATTTATATCGATTTTATTCATTTTGAAATGAATTGAATATAAAACTATTTCGAAATGAATTAAATATAAAACGATTTCGAAATGAATTGAATATAAAACGATTTCGAAATGAATTGAATATAAAACAATTTCGAAATGAATTGAATTGAAAACGATTTCGAAATGAATTGAATTGAAAACGATTTCGAAATGAATTGAATATAAAACGATTTCGAAATGAATCGAATATAAAACGATTTCGAAATGAATTGAATATAAAACGATTTCGAAATGAATTGAATATAAAATGATTTCGAAATGAATTGAATTGAAAACGATTTCGAAATGAATTGAATTGAAAACGATTTCGAAATGAATTGAATATAAATCGATTTCGAAATGAATTGAATTGAAAACGATTTCGAAATGAATTGAATTGAAAACGATTTCGAAATGAATTGAATATGAAAACGATTTCGAAATGAATTGAATTAAAAATGATTTCGAAATGAATTGAATATAAAACGATTTCGAAATGAATTGAATATAAAACGATTTCGAATTGAATTGAATAGAAAGCCAATTTGAATTCGAATTAAATAGAAAACGAAATGAATTTGAATTGAATAGAAAACGAAATGAATTTGATTCAAATAGAAAACGAAATGAATTGGATTCAAATAGAAAACGAAATGAATTTGAATTGAATTGAAATTTGAATTGAATAGAAACGAATTACAAAACGAATTTATAAGGAAAAATTCAATTTTGATTTGATTTGAAATAAAGGTTGAAACTATTTTTGGAACGAATTCGAAACTATTTATAGAATTCGTTTTGAATGGTAATTGACGAAATATATATATTATATATATTATATATATAATATAATGGCCTGAGTAGAACGCGCCGCGCCGCGGCAGTTCGTGAATTTCGACCATTTATTTCAAACGGAATTACGGGAGATCCGACCGTCGGATTCTCCTAAAACCGGAACCGTTGGGTTCGTATCGAAAAGAGCTTTCTAGCGAATATTAGAAATTTGAAATCTAACGGTTGGATTTGGAGATACGTCCAAATCAAACTTGGAAAAGGCCGCTGTAAGTACAGTTCGATGGCCGTTGATGGAAATCGACTGTACGGGCCTTGATAAAATTATTAAAAATAGTAATAATTGGTGTAAAATCATAAGAAATGATTTGGGAAGAATTGGGATGAAAAACTCCATATTTGAAAAGATAAAAATAGATTTTTATCGAATTGAACTAGTTTGAACTAAATTTAAAACCCAATTATTTTTAAATAAATAAATTAGATTTAAAAAGGGGTTTTAAATAAATCGGAATTTTTAATATATTTGATTGGATTTGAAATGGGTTTATCGTGAACGGTGTTTTAAATAACACTAATTCTTTAACCCGATAATAAATAGAATGTGATTTGGGTTTGTCGTGAACTGTATTTTAAATAACGCTAGTTCTTTGATCCAGTAAAAGGAGTTTTAACGAATCTGCAATTAGTTTGAAATGTAAATCTATAATCTAAATTATCAAATTTAGAAGTGAGCGAGGATGGAGTATTACCAGTTTTACTCCAAGAGATAGTTAAATCTTTAATTAGATTTGAACGTGAAATGGTAATTAATTTTATCGATAACACCGTGGTGTTAGATATGGAGTATTACCAGTTTTGCTTCATGGGATGAATAGGTTGGGATTGGGAAATAAAATAAATAATTACTTCGATGTGGTTCGCTAATCTCGACTAGTTTAGAAAACCATAATTTGGTTTGAAATGACATCCAAAGGAAGATTAAAGGATAAATTTTAAAAGAATTTATCTTGGATAAAATTAATGGGAACCTTTCCCTAAGAATGTGATTTCGTGAATAAAAGGATTCTGAATTGGAATGAGGCGTATGTTGTGTTTGTGTTACATTTGTTTTTAATACACGCGGGTTGTTCGGAAAGTCCGGGTTTATACCCATTCTGAATAACCGATTCGACGATAAGTCGAAGATGAAGACAGTGGTCGAAGACCGGAAGTCTTCACTTCGTTCGGGTAATTACCGACAATCCTGATTGGGCTGTACACCCAAGAGGATGGAAATAGTTGGTGGTCGTCCAGACGTACTTGGAGATCGATGGATATGCGAGGAAAGTGCCTCCGGTTTCGTTCAGACCCAGAACGGACTTGTAAATGGATTGTGTGTCTGACATTGGATTTTATTCTGTGTTGATTGATTTCTGTTAAATATATATCTGTTTGGCGGCGGAGAATTTATTCTCTTGCTTAACGCCCTTCTCTGAGACGTACGAGCTTAGAGGTTATATATCGATAGATATCAATCGCATGGCATGAATTGCCTGTGTGGCACACTGAGTTGCATAGATCAAGGCTTCTGTTGAAAAGCAAAGTCTTGTGGTTGATGATCAAAGCATGGCCTTTGTGGCGTAGCTTTGTGTGTAGCGTGGATTCGCGAGCCTCACACCTCGGTATGAGTTAAAAACGGGATACGGGCCGTTGGGAGAACACGACGTTTCTTTCTGGCTTTGGTGGTGTCAGTGACTTACCAGCCCTGACATTTATATACTTTTTACCTTTGTGGTTGTTGGAATGAGGCGCCTCGATTATAGGTCTGTAAGGACCGGGAAACGTGTGTTCAGGAATTGCCAATCCTCTAACGTAAGTGAGGACCGGCCCAACCGATCGAAGTGGCTGCCCAGAGTGTGTAGTCCTGAGCATTTGCTAGAGTGTCTCGAAGCGGAGAGGAGCTTGCCCCTTGCCTCGACTCATAACGGAAATCCAATTTCCAATACGTGTAATTCAGTTTTAATTGTAGAACTAGTATGGCGACATAGTGGTATGGGACATTCATGCCGCCTATGATTTATATTTATGATTGAAATTGTTTTGACACTATACACTTATTATAGTATCAAATGATTTGTTTTAAAACGTACCAAGCATGTTTGGCTATTATAAGGGAAAACCCTATCCTCCGGCTTGCGTTGCATTGTGTGATGGGACCTGGGTCTTTTAATAGCTTCATTTTTTGAAAAAGCATTGCGCTGTTTATTCTATGCATTGGTATTCTTGGGAGGAAACCCGTTCCGTGTTATACGGCGTGGTCCCTTGAATGACTCTCTTTTAAAGTAAAGTTTTAAATAACTGTTATAGTTCTCACACCAGTCACATGACTGACCTGGAGTTTATTGTTTTAACCTAAACTCTGGGTGCCCCTATTTTCCGCATGGGCAGCTAGTAGTTTTGGTTTTGCAGATTTATATTCACAAGATCCTGGTTTACAGCTGGAATGATATCCGGAAAGCTCTGTATCCGTATATCACCTTCAGTTGTTCTTTGTATTATTTTTCTGCTGCTATGTAATTTATTGTAATCTCTGATATTTATCGAATGTAATTTATTCATTTATACTCTGTATATTTTTGTATCTGATGGAATTGTTGTAATAGCAATGAAAAGTTCTTCCGTCTGAGTTCTAATTTGTCTTGTCCTCACAGTAATTCGTTCTTTCTCATCTCTTCGGAGACCGGGGAAGTTCGGGTCGCTACATTTGGTATCAGAGCTTTGGTTTACAGAGCTCGAGAACAAGACACATTAGAACCA
Organism: Allium sativum; assembly: GCA_030737875.1. Lineage (NCBI taxonomy): Eukaryota > Viridiplantae > Streptophyta > Magnoliopsida > Asparagales > Amaryllidaceae > Allium > Allium sativum. The sequence continues at coordinate 683,537,036 of CM060909.1, read as the reverse complement.
TACGAAAGAATTCATCAGATATTGGATTAGCAATATCCAATTAGGATGACTCGTTAGAGATAGGATCAGTAGTATCCTAGAACGAGTGTGAAGGGTATATTTTTCAAATGAAACCAATTTTGTTTTGAAAATTTAAATCGTTTTAAACGTATTTGAATATTTATTTATATTGAAAATGGACAATCCAATATATAAAGGTTTTGTATATACGTGTCATGAACGTATATTCGAAGTTTTAATATATTGGATAGATATAGAGTCACACTCTAGTCGCCCGGAGATGATTCTACTAATGACTATATAGCATCAGTAGTGTGTGTTCGAGTTTCGAAGGTGTGATTTTCTATATATTTCCATTAGACTGGTGTGAGAACTAAAACTAATATAGCTAGAACACATTGTTGTGAATTGGCATCAATAACAAGATTTTAGGTATATATATCAAAATTTATGAATTTGAAAGCTCTAATCCACTAATTGATTGATGTTTGTGTTGATTGTTTATTTGTTTGTTAATTTTGAACCATTTAGCCTATTTGAATCAAATATTGGATTGTATTGAAAAATTAGACGCATTTGCTTGCATATACATATACTTACATTTAACAGGTCATAGCAAGGAGGCTAGAGCCGAAGAATAAAATTTGTTTGCCCGACAAATAGGTACATGTTTACTATAATTTACTGTTTTGTTTGGGTGATGATGATTTTATGAGCCTATTGGCTAGCCGCTTGGATTTTTCTTTTTCTTTTGAGATCAGAAGGCCTATATGGAAATTTCGGGATTTTCCCGTGGCTCCCGGTGCAGGGGAGGTTATGGCGAAATTTTTCGAAAATTTAGGGTGTTAGCCAAATTTTTGAAAATTTGAAAATTCTCAGAAACTGAAAAGTTGGAGAATGGAAGCCAGATCGAACGTAGAGTTGATTAATCAAACCACTTTCTACTTTGTTCCTTTTCGGGGACGAAAAGTTTTAAGTGGGGGAGATTGTAACAACCCGAAAATCTGGGCCAGTTTAAAAATTTTATTTTGGCAATTTTAGCGAATTTTGAAAATTTAAAATAGATTATTTTAAATAATATCGACGAGAAATTTATTTTGAATATATAATTCGAACGTATATATTATATACGCCGTCGTTAGAATATAAATATTTATATATAATTATAAATAGAATTGAAAATGGCGTGGTAGTTCGATAATTCGATTTCAAACTTCAAATGAATGTACCGAGTGCAAAATAATCCAGATTTTAGTGAGACCAAAAACATTAGGATCTAATTGACAATATCTTTCCAACGAATCCGAAAAATCAAGATTTCATAGCGGGAATCAAAAGATATGTCCAGTTGAAAATTCTGAATAGTCGCTATGGAATTCAGACCCTTAAAAATAGACATTTTGTAAATGACCTCGGATTTCGACGAAACCACTTTTGTTGGATCCACAATGTCGAATTATTGCTAGGTTTTAAATTTCATAATTTTTCGAATCAATATGTGAGCGTGGCAAAGGAAAACACGTTTGACCAATTTCAGTTGATTTTAATCGACTGGAAAATGGCCATTTTTCAAACAGTCTCGGAATTCGACGAAACTAGTTTTGTTAGGACCGTATCGTCAATACGAAGCTAGAAAATATTTTCCAGGAATTTTTCGAGTTCGTATGTGACCCCGGTAAATTGAAATACGTGTTCAAATTCAATATATAGAGTTATATGTTGATTTTGACGAAAACTGATCGAAACGATCGAATCAGCCTACAATACATATCCCATTGTGTTCGAAATTGGGGTAATTAGCTATGGACGACAGGCAGTAGGCCTCGTTTAGAGGTCGTATGTAAAAGTCAACTTTTTTGAAAAAAAAAATTAAAAAAAAAAATTAAATCTCTCTCCTCACCCTCTCCTATACTCTGCCCCCCCTTTCTCGTTTTTCAATCGATCAAAAAGAAATAAAAGAAAATAATCGCGCTCCATCGCCACCGCCAGGCGGAGCGCCACCACTTCCCCCCCTCCCCAATCGCTCGACCTCCGCCACCATCCCCTCTGGTCAACCGCCCTCCCTCTCTCCTCCTCCCTCCCTTCGACAAGCATAGCCCCCTTTGCCCCTAATTATACCAGCTCCCGCCCCCCTCGAGTCCACAGGTGCAACCAGCGTGCCGCCCGCCTCCGCAGCCCACCATTGATCGTCAGCAACTCCACCGCCTCCTTCATCTATTTGTGAGTTTTATTATTTACCCATTTGTAGAAAAAAAATGCAATTTTTATACATGTTTATAGCGATAAAAAAATCCAATTTTTATGTATAAATAGTCGAAGTAAAAAATCTCATCTTTGTGTATAAATAGTCGAAGTAAATATCTCATCTTTGTGTATAAAGAGTCGAAGTAAAAATATAATCTTTATATTTAAAATAGCGGTGGAAAAATATAATCTTTTATGTGTAAAAGACGTTATAAAAATATAATTTTTACATGATAGGAATATTAAAAATGGCATCTTTATATGTGTAGCAAAATAAAAATGTGATTTTTATAATGATATTTTTGAAAAGGCGAAATATTTATTTTTGAAAAGGCGAAATATTTATTTTTGAAAAGGCGAAATATTTATTTTTGAAAAGGCGAAATATTTATTTTTGAAAAGGCGAAATCTTTATATGAAGAATAGCGTGATAAAAATATAATCTTTACTATATGAACATCGATGTGAAAATATAATTTTTTATCTATATAGTAGCGGTGTAAAAATTCTATTTTTATATATTGAATAGCAATATAAAAATGTGATTTTTATATATATAGTGGCTACGGGCAACGAAAGCGACAAAGGGCGAGAATGGCGATGATTTCTCTAAATGAAGAGTCGTGGTATTGGATAGCTTTCGGTGAGAACTTCTCACTCTTCAATTTCTTTTTCTAGCTATATATATATACTAGGATGCAGACGGTGTTTAGTAGCACCCGACACCCGTCATCCACAGACCATGGATGGCTTGTTTGTTTAATTGTTTGGTTGTGTAGTTGGTTATATTATTTGGTTTGAATTGAATTGTTTGATGAAATGAAATTGATTTGATTGATGTGTGAATGGCGTGGGCCTTCACTAGACCGGGGATGAGGCTAGGCCTCGTCCCGTTTCTAGTATCGTGCCGTTATGCCGCCGAAATTTTCTAAAATAAGTTAGGAAAAAAATAAATATCATTTTTTTTAAAGAATGAACTGAATAGAAATTCATATGTTGGAATAAAATGTTTTATCGTTAAAAATATAATTTTTAACGTGAAAGTGAATAAATAAATTTTTATAAACAAATCGGCCGATTTGTTTATACACACTGATTTGACTGATATTGATTGGGCCGATAAATTTTACACATCGCCCAACTGCACAACTAAAATCTGTGTTTGATTGTTTGAAACCCCACATGGGTGTTGGGATGAAATTTGAAGTTCACTCATCCTGATTGATTAAATATGTCGATCGATTGATTGACAGGCTGTTATAAGCGTTAAATATCTATATTTGATGCTTATACAGTGTAGTGCACTTTGGTTGATGGTTGATTATTTTTCAATGCTATTATATATGTGTGATGTATGAAAATCCATATAATTGACGTTATATGGTGATTGATTGGGCCTCATTCCAATTTAGAAAATAAAGAATAATATAAAATAAAGGTTCATGTGTTGACCGTACTCATCCATTGAGATTAGTCATATGTTGAGCGAAATATTTTAGTAATAAAATTTACATCTTTATTAATATAAAATAAAGGTTCATGTGTTGACTGTACTCATCCGTTGAGATTAGTCATGTGTTGAACGAAATATTTTGATAATAACAAATATTTTGATAATAGGAAATATTTGAAATAGAATATTTGAAAATAGAAATATATGAAGCCGTGTTGATTAGATTGACGCCATTTTGACGTGAACGATATTTATATCGATTTTATTCATTTTGAAATGAATTGAATATAAAACGATTTCGAAATGAATTAAATATAAAACGATTCCGAAATGAATTGAATATATAACGATTTCGAAATGAATTGAATATAAAACGATTTCGAAATGAATTGAATTGAAAACGATTTCGAAATGAATTGAATTGAAAACGATTTCGAAATGAATTGAATATAAAACGATTTCGAAATGAATTGAATATAAAACGATTTCGAAATGAATTGAATATAAAACGATTTCGAAATGAATTGAATATAAAACGATTTCGAAATGAATTGAATTGAAAATGATTTCGAAATGAATTGAATTGAAAACGATTTCGAAATGAATTGAATATAAAACGATTTCGAAATGAATTGAATTGAAAACGATTTCGAAATGAATTGAATTGAAAACGATTTCAAAATGAATTGAATATGAAAACGATTTCGAAATGAATTGAATATAAAAAGATTTCGAAATGAATTGAATATAAAACGATTTCAAAATGAATTGAATATAAAACGATTTCGAATTGAATTGAATAGAAAGCCAATTTGAATTCGAATTAAATAGAAAACGAAATGAATTTGAATTGAATAGAAAACGAAATGAATTTGATTCAAATAGAAAACGAAATGAATTGGATTCAAATAGAAAACGAAATGAATTTGAATTGAATTGAAATTTGAATTGAATAGAAACGAATTACAAAACGAATTTATAAGGAAAAATTCAATTTTGATTTGATTTGAAATAAAGGTTGAAACTGTTTTTGAAACGAATTCAAAACTATTTATAGAATTCGTTTTGAATGGTAATCGACGAAATATATATATTATATATATAATATAATGGCCTGAATAGAACGCGCCGCACCGCGGTAGTTCGTGAATTTCGACCATTTATTTCAAACGGACATTACGGGAGATCCGACCGTCGGATTCTCCTAAAACCGGAACCGTTGGGTTCGTATCGAAAAGAGCTTTCTAGCGAATATTAGAAATTTGAAATCTAACGGTTGGATTTGGAGATACGTCCAAATCAAACTTGGAAAAGTCGCTGTAAGTGCAGTTCGATGGCCGTTGATGGAAATCGACTGTACGGGCCTTGATAAAATTATTAAAAATAGTAATAATTGGTGTAAAATCATAAGAAATGATTTGGGAAGAATTGGGATGAAAAACTCCATATTTGAAAAGATAAAATAGATTTTTATCGAATTGAACTAGTTTGAACTAAATTTAAAACCCAATTATTTTTAAATAAATAAATTAGATTTAAAAAGGGGTTTTAAATAAATCGGAATTTCTAATATATTTGATTGGATTTGAAATAGGTTTATCGTGAACGATGTTTTAAATAACACTAATTCTTTAACCCGATAATAAATAGAATGTGATTTGGGTTTGTCGTGAACTGTGTTTTAAATAACGCTAGTTCTTTAACCCAGTAAAAGGAGTTTTAACGAATCTGCAATTAGATTGAAATGTAAATATATAATCTAAATTATCAAATTTAGAAGTGAGCGAGGATGGAGTATTACCAGTTTTGCTCCAAGCGATAGTTAAATCTTTAATTAGATTTGAAAGTGAAATGGTAATTAATTTTACCGATAACACTGTGGTGTTAGATATGGAGTATTACCAGTTTTGCTTCATGGGATGAATAGGTTGGGATTGGGAAATAAAATAAATAATTACTTCGATGTGGTTCGCTAATCTCGACTAGTTTAGAAAACCATAATTTGGTTTGAAATGACATCCAAAGAAAGATTAAAGGATAAATTTTAAAAGAATTTATCTTGGATAAAATTAATGGGAACCTTTCCCTAAGAATGTGATTTCGTGAATAAAAGGATTCTGAATTGGAATGAGGCGTATGTTGTGTTTGTGTTACATTTGTTTTTAATACACGCGGGTTGTTCGGAAAATCCGGGTTTATACCCATTCTGAATAACCGATTCGACGATAAGTCGAAGATGAAGACGGTGGTCGAAGACTGGACGTCTTCACATCGTTTGGGTAATTACTGACAATCCTGATTGGGCTATACACCCAAGAGGATGGAAATAGTTGGTGGTCGTCCAGACGTACTTGGAGATCGATGGATATGCGAGGAAAGTGCCTTCGGTTTCGTTCAGACCCAGAACGGACTTGTAAATGGATTGTGTGTCTGACATTGGATTTTATTCTGTGTTGATTGATTTCTGTTAAATATATATCTGTTTGGCGGCGGAGAATTTATTCTCTTGCTTAACGCCCTTCTCTGAGACGTACGAGCTTAGAGGTTATATATCGATAGATATCAATCGCATGGCATGAATTGCCTGTGTGGCACACTGAGTTGCATAGATCAAGGCTTCTGTTGAAAAGCAAAGTCTTGTGGTTGATGATCAAAGCACGGCCTTTGTGGCGTAGCTTTGTGTATAGCGTGGATTCGCGAGCCTCACACCTCGGTATGAGTTAAAAATGGGATACGGGCCGTTGGGAGAACACGACGTTTCTTTCTAGCTTTGGTGGTGTCAGTGACTTACCAGCCCTGACATTTATATACTTTTCACCTTTTTTGGTTGTTGGAATGAGGCGCCTCGATTATATGTCTGTAAGGACCGGGAAACGTGTTTTCAGGAATTGCCAATCCTCTAACGTAAGTGAGGACCGGCCCAACCGACCCAAGTGGCTGCCCAGAGTGTGTAGTCCTGAGCATTTGCTAGAGTGTCTCGAAGCGGAGAGGAGCTTGCCCCTTGCCTCGACTCATGACGGAAATCCAATTTCCAATACGTGTAATTCGGTTTTAATTGTAGAACTTGTATGGCGACATAGTGGTATGGGACATTCATGTCGCCTATGATTTATATTTATGATTGAAATTGTTTTGACACTATACACTTATTATATTATCAAATGATTTGTTTTAAAACGTACCAAACATGTTTGGCTATTATAAGGGAAAACCCTATCCTCCGGCTTGCATTGCATTGTGTGATGGGACCTGGGTCTTATAATAGCTTTATTTTTTGAAAAAGCATTGCGCTGTTTATTCTATGCACTGGTATTCTTGGGAGGAAACCCGTTCCGTGTTATACGGTGTGGTCCCTTGAATGACTCTCTTTTAAAGTAAAGTTTTAAATAACTGTTTTAGTTCTCACACCAGTCACATGACTGACCTGGAGTTTATTGTTTTAACCTAAACTCTGGGTGCCCCTATTTTCCGCACGGGCAGCTAGTAGTTTTGGTTTTGCAGATTTATATTCACAGGATCCTGGTTTACAGCTGGAATGATATCCGGAAAGCTCTGTATCCGTATATCACCTTCAGTTGTGCTTTGTATTATTTTTCCGCTGCTATGTAATTTATTGTAATCTCTGATATTTATCGAATGTAATTTATTCATTTATACTCTGTATATTCTTGTATCTGATGGAATTGTTGTAATAGCAATGAAATGTTCTTCCGTCTGAGTTCTGATTTGTCTTGTCCTCACAGTAATTCATTCTTTCTCATCTCTTCGGAGACCGGGGAAGTTCGGGTCGCTACATATCCCTTCAATTAGTCACATGCTAAACAAGGGAGATATGGGAGGAATAATTGCTAATTAAGATGGAAGGAATAATTGCTAATTAAGAGGGAAGGAATAATTGCTAATTTGCAGGCCTATATCTGCATAGATTGAATTAAGGTTTAGGTTGGCTATGTATCCTATAAATACCCTTGTATTCTCATTGTAAACGATAATCCAGGAATTGAGAGTTTTCATTTCTCCATTTACAAAGCTTCTTTTATTTTTCTACATTTTTATTTTCTTAGCAATTAGTGTTGTCTACACAATTAGTTTTGGTAGAGCACTAGTTGTCTTTTTCATTTATTTTTCATATTAGGATTTACCATTTGATTAGATTCAACGGCAATACTAATTTTAATTTTCTGTTGTTGTTTTCGTTTATTGTTCCTTTTTTAGTAATTTGTCCTTTTATTTTAGTTGTTGAATTTGGTATTGATCTGATTTGATTTAGATTCATAGTAAATTCAATAGCATTAATTCAAAACCACCTCCAAATATTGTCTAACTCGCCTAAGAAATATATAAATAATAAAATTAACTTTCCTCCCTGTGTTCGACCTGCATACTACACAATCTGTGTGCTTGCAGTATTATTACATAATTCACACTTTTCTAATTCACTAGAAAGTGACGATCACTAAACCTCCAATAACAGAACATGTAGCCTTCCGCACTAAGAAATAAATATGTTCTAGGGAACATGTCATGGGTACAATGTCGAAAATCATCGGTGCTTCGTATGCCAACTATCCAATAAAGATACACTGAAGAATATGTGGATCTGTCACTTTTGTAGCATCCAAATTGTTAGCAACTACAAATATTCTTGAAATCTCAACAAATTTGTGATGTCCCATTCGTAGACCCACACTAACAAAGAGTATTACTAGGTAATATTATCTGCTAGTATAGAGAATAAGGCTGGTTAGGAGCGACCATCCATGAGTCTTGTATTAAACAAGTATCAAGTATGGCGATATAATGCTCATCATTTCTTTTCTCTAGTGGATCGACATACTTAATTTTTACCCAACAATATAATACGATGGCTAACACATTAATACAGAACAAAACGCAATACTAAAAATTGTCACATAATCAAGGAACAACAAACACAATCATATATACGGATACATCAAGTACAATACATAATGACATACATACGTGGTTATAAACCAAAATATATATAATGACATGTCCTATAAAAGAATATGCACCTATGTCATAGTACACAAATAAAACAACTAGACAACTAGTCCAAAATATGCCTAAGCATCTAAAAGATGATAGATAGTCCATGGAAGAAATGAGTTAAGCAAGAACCAGTGATAGTCTAACCTTCAACTCGGTCTGACCCGAGTACATAAAACACACGAGTCGGACTAACTTGATCAAGGAGATTAGTATATGATAAGTAAGGTACGATATCACATAAAGGAATAATTCCTCTAACAGTAAAGGAATGCATAGACCCATATTTTCACATAATACATGTGATAAGCTCACTATATTAAGTTACTCATGTAAGGAAAATACACTACCACTGATGTTTCCATCAATAGAATTTACTCAGACTAGAAGAGTATGAATTATAGGACTTATAATCATATAAAACGCTGGTTGGAATCTACAGAAATCGTATACATGGGAACTTACTTAGGAGTTTAAAACTCAGAAATATAATCATTATATATATATATACATATATATATGTGTGTGTGTGTGTGTGTTTGTGTATAAACCACAAATAGCTCTAAGCTATATATATATACATAAATATGTATATATATATATATATATATATATATATATATAGGGCAGCGTTCCGCTACACCTCTTATATTGCACGTGAACTCTCCCCCTGAATCTCATCCATTCAATCCCCCACTCATTCTCTCTCTTACCACTAAGAGAGAGAATGAGTGGGAAGATTGAACGGATGAGATTCAGGGGGAGAGTTCACGTGCAATATAAGAGGTGTAGCGGAACTCTCCCCATATATATATATATACATACATACATATATATATATATATATATATACATACATATATATATATATACATACATACATATATATATATATACATATATATATATATATATATATATATGGGACAATCATCTCATAATGGTGAAAACATTTGGAACACCCGAATTCTAGAAAATCATAGATAATGAAATATAGAAATTAACATAGAATGGTTCCATGTCACGTATGGAAAGCTGAAGCAATGTCGCACGTGCATATCACATAATGTCGAAGCCTGTCAATTGCTAATCAATAAATAAGGTACCTATCATAGATGACTCGAAGGTCATAGATGACACAGATGACCCAAAGATCATAAATGGAACAGATGACCTGAAGGTCTAGTGTTGGTAATATCATAAAATGTGTCAAACTCCCAAATAGTGGTAATATTGTGTCCCATACCATACATTTTCACTTATATGCTTAATATCCGTCATCAAATTCTGTATTAAAAATAGCTTCAATCGTTCAAGTCTAGAATAAACCGGTATAATATACCAATATGGCCCATACCACATGTTTTATTACATCGTTTAAGTCACAACCTCGCCTTCTCAAAGGTTGAAAAAACGAGTAGTTTGTATAAGAAAATGTACATTGGAAAATCTGGTGTTAAATAATTTGAAAAACTATTTTGAAGTCATTGATCTAAAAATCTCTTTATAATAGGAAATATTTGTATATTAATAACTTCGGAATAATTAGAGCTTAATAAAAAATATTAGAAAATATTTTCCTTAAAACGATATCTATACCTATACAAAGCTCTTTTTGAAACAGTTTATAAAACATGTGTAACGTGTACACAGAAATATGGGATATTCATGAACAAAACACGCCTATATTCACATGAAAACTTTTCAATGCAGAGTACAGATCACCACCAATATTGGCTTTTCCATTATAAAAAAATCCTAAATAAATCACTAGAAAACTAGTTTAGGAATCAGTGGAAATCAACACAAAAAATCACTTAAACATTTTGGAAGAAATATAAATTCGTACAGACAAAAACACGTAGGAAATGAACTATGGGGTCAAACTTTGTCACCCATTAGATAAATCCGTTGAAAGGCTCTGTTGACCTGTTGGTTGCAATTCACTACAGGGTGTAGTTCAACTCCAATTCCAACTTTGAGATAGGTTTTTATCAACATATTGAACTGGAAATGATCTAACATTTGACATGCATAAAGTATGACAACATTACTATCAATTGGAAAAAGTCTCACAAGATTCGACGTGAAATAAAGAAGTTACACAACCACAAAGATGGACTCATACACTATTTTACTATAATTCAGAAAATTTGAAGAACATGTTACAACAAAACAATAAATTCATAGGAATTTGCCTAGATTCATCACATACATTTAGTGAGCAAGTTAGAAGGTGGGACGTGAACTCTTGTTTGACTTGCAACAAGCAAATTAGTAATTTACAATAAGTTTATGGCACAAATTAAAGCTTATTTCGCTTGTAGAAGAACTATGTAACCTCTAAAGGTGTCCACAGTAACATGCAACAATAGAGGAAGATAACAGTGAATAGAAATCTCAAAATTAGATAAAAACATGAAATAGATTTGTGGTTTATGCTGATTACCTATAGGAATTTAGTTCATCAACTAATTTTCAGCGTTATATCAGAATTTGGATTTAGATTGCAATTTTATTTTTTACTATAAAATAAGAGAAGGAGAAGAAGATGGGTTAACAAATAACGTACGTAGTGGATTCGGTTTCTAGACATTTATCTTATTAATTACTTGAATTGGGCTTGATTAATGGTCCACTAAAGCTAGTGGTAATTAAACCACTTAATTCAGCTATTTTAGGCTAAGTTATAACACTTAAAACATTTTAACACTAACATTGTTTTAGCCTAAAACTTACAATTTTAGCATTGTACAACTTTAATAAAAATGTATAATTGTGTTTAATTTTTTTTAAACAAATCCAATACTATATTTTTTTCCATGTTGATACAAAAATTTATATTTTGAAATAAATTGTTCATTTTACACTTCCCTTGAACAAAACTTACCTTTTTAGTACTAAATTTGTACAAATCATATTGTTTTAACATTAATGTACAACTATATCAAAGCTATTTTATCCTTCAAACGAGTGCAACGACACGCGCTTCTCACATGATCAAGGCATGCGCTTCGCGCGTGAACTGGTTTAACTCAAATATTGTGTAATGTATATATATAGTATGTACCCTGTGCCGATGACACGGGTTCAAGTTGTGATTAATATAAGCTATAGTGTACTAAGTTGGAAATGTACAAATTGATCATTGTAAAATTTATTCACAGCATGATCATTAATAATTTGTGTTATTGTTAAAACGCATACAATATGCAATCTAAAATTGTTATTTTCCATACATGTACACCATGAATACTTATGAATTTCATTCACTTGTTCGGGAATAGTGAACAATAAAAATTGATGATTAATAAAAAAAATTAACATCAAAAATTTGTCTTTCCATCTACAATGACAATATTAACTCATAGATGAGAATAAAAGACAAAGAGTTCATGCAATAACAGTTATCGTAGTACACTAACGAAAATGTAGACATATAGGTAAATAAGATGAAGAAAACAAAGGATCATAATGAATATGTCCATATCAACAGAAATATATTTGCTCCAGAGCCCCTTTAATGCTAAAGAAAACCTAGGGAAAAATGTTTGTATTATATTATAGATAGACAAAGATTTAGTTTGATGTTAAATTTATTCACAACCTTTTAAGTAAGAAAATATCATGCTAAAATTTATTCATAACTTTATCATGCTTCAAGTGTAATAATAGGCAGAACAAATAAGAGCTATAAGCCATACACGAATCCACGTTTGAAATGTCATGTAAGGTTAAAAAGAATATAATTAGAGGGAACAAATTTTAGTAGAAAAACGAGTCATCTTGTGACTTCATACACACCCAAACAAATTACTTTTTTCTACATGCTGATGCTTCATACAACATTTTTTTTCCAAATAGAAAATGGATAATATAAGGAACAAATATTTATGCATCAAGTTTGGAAGCAAAATATTAAACAAAAAGGTAAGTTCCAACAATCTAATTGAAAATATCTCATGTGATGGTTCTGAAAATTTTATATAGGGTAAGTACCCATTTATTATAGGATGAACCAAGAACAATTCTCCACTTTTCCGGTAGAGGTCCATCTGTAAAAACCGTGGATCTATTGCCTTTTCACCATGAAATCTTAGGAATGATTGGAGGATGACCACCAATTAACCATAAGAATTCTGAAAAAAAATACCAAGGCATCAACTTGACCAAAGTTAAGTGGAAAGAATCGCACATATAAATATATAATTTTGAGAGGCAATATGTAGACATCGGCGAATAAAGTGGAACTATGATAAAGTAGAGGGATATAACACACGTACAACCCACGCTACTACTTAAACACGTGTATAACCCCTGCTACTTAAAAACACGTATAACCCCTGTTTTTTGACATTTACTAACACATATTTTTTTGACAACACATGAGTTTCTCCAAATCCTTGGTCCATACCTGATAAAAATTAACATATTTTTGTACCATTAGACATTGCATCCTCCATTATCATTGATGCTTTGCGGGCACGCAAGTGATAAATGTAAAACATTGCTATCTTTAGAGGTTTTATAATCTCTATTTTATATTTTTATCTTTTGTTCGGGCTAATAAAAATTTAAATTACATAGTAGGTTGCATAATAAAAGAAAAACATGTTAAAAGTATAATATTTGGCTTGCAAACATATTTCTTTATTTGATATTTTCCTTCTGTATATATTTAGTGTATGCACAGTCCTAATATACTAATTTGTGTATGCTAAAACTGCAATTGAACCCCTAGTTCAATCCTTCAACATTGTCAAACATGGCACATAGCTTTGGCTTAAATAATTAAAGGACAAAAAATATAAAATAATTTATTTAGTGTAATATACTCAACCTCATCACACAGCTAAGTCTTATACAATATTATATAACTTAAAACCAAATACTATTGAAACTATTAAGGAAATTTAAAATTATCATAAATTTACATGAAAATAATAATCAAAAGCTGAATTTGTATATATTTAAATTATATTTTGGCTATTGGTTGGATACCATGATACAAACAGGTACTAAAATATTTACTAATGAATATGGATTATTGATGTATCATTATGCTCATATTTTGTTTATTCCTATTTTTGTTGGTTTTTATTAGTCAATTTGTACTATTTCAAGTGTTATAATAACCTTTATCCCCAAATAAAGTCAATTTGTATTCTTCCAATTAATTAAAATCTCCAACACTAAACTATAAACATAACGACCACTAAAAAAAGTTCAATGCAGATTTATTTATTATAAGACTATTCAAATATAGTAATTTACCATTAGACACTTGGCTGAATTGTTGACTTATGAAACTATGTTAATTACTGAATAAAACAGATCATTCTGAAACTTATATTGATGAAACGAACTGGTGTATTTATGTATGAGTGCATGAAACTTATTTTTTTGCTCTTCATGACATGAAATTTCCAAATCAATGGCATAGTTCTTAAAAAAGATAAAAAATTAGAAAGTGAAACTACATATCATTTTTGAATAATTTATATACTATAATAAATAAATTTATGTGTTCATATAATACATGTTTATTTGTTCACTGTTTAAAATGCCAAATGAAAGCGAAATCATACGTTTGTATAATTGAAATTCTCTATGTAAACAAACTATGGGAGAAATAGTATTACAATCAACATTATAATTTACAACAAATAAATCCAAAATGGTGTAAGAATTGAATAAACACATTTATATTTTGTATACTAAGACGATTTCCATGAAGGCATTTATTCATAATGTTACATTGTAGAAGACAAAAGAAAATTATATTCCAACATGCAACGTAATACGGTAGTATCTATATAATAAAAAAACAACCACTAATGTGTTCCTTACATCTCCCTATAACATTAATTGAATGTTGACACGGTTTAAAACCAAATAACCAACGAAGTTCAGCTTTTATAGCATTAATTTTTAAAAGGAAAATTTGCTGGTTTAGGCCTGTTTTGAGAACTTATAACGGAAATGGGCCGGTATTAAAACAAAGTACATATTTAGACCACCTTTTTTATACTAGTGCTATCACAGATAATACTAGTTCTTTTTTTTAACTTTGCTATAGCGTTATCTGGGATAACGCTATAAAGTAAGCATTATTTGAGATTATGCTCAGTTGGGTATAAACCTTTCCAGGCCTTTCTTTCTTTCCTCATTTCCACATTACTACTTTTTCCAACAATGAAAAATTTCGCTCCCTTTCAGATCTGGTCCAAAAATTAAAATTTTCCTTTATATTTAATTTCCATGGCCTCAGCTTATTCTCTACCGCCTCCTATTTGTAAGTTTACCTACCTTATTGATTAAATTTTATAAATTCTGAAATTTAGGTGGTTTCACGTTTGGGGATTTCTATTCTAATCCCTAGTTTTGTGCAATAAATGTGTATTTAAGTTCCTATGGTGTACAAGTTATAGTTTATATCAATAATTTCATGATTTTTGGTTTAGTTTGTGTGTGTTTAGAGTTATATTAGTGTGTAAAGTTCAAATTATGCATATTTAGTATGTGTATGTGAATGTGTATGTGCATGTTCATATGTATGTTCATTTTTACGTTTAAAGAAATATGATAAAACCGTAGTATGATGGAACGTGGAATGGAAAATCGTTAGTTAGTTGTGTACTTGTTGATTGAGTAATGTACAAATGCATGCTTCTTATTTGTTTGTAGATTACAAAGAGATGGAGCCTGTATTAGTATATCGATCCTGGTCTGGTTGATCCAAGGCATATGAAGCCTCACCAAGGTGAAGGTTTTAACTTACTTTCTAGTTAAGAATTACTCAGTGACCCGCCAGGTGGCTGCATTGTAGCTCATTCACTAGTTTAGGTCTTCATGCTTATTAACTTTATTCAAGTGTTAAATGTTGCTACACTTAACCTTAGGTAAAAGGTGCTTTCATTAGCAACTGCTAGCAGTTGAGCAGTGTATTTTGAAGCAACTTTTACTTTCTTTGAAGTAGACTGTGTTATGTAAGCAATATAATTTCTGATGCTGTAGGGAAGTGATTATATGGGGTTACTATTTTTCTCTTGTAGCAAATGAAAAATAGATAACCTCATGAAAACACTTCCCATGTATAGCATCACGAATTTATATTACTTACACTATACAGTCTGCTTGAAACTTGAAAGAAAGTAAAATTTGCTTCAAAATACATTGCTCAACTGCTAGCAGTTGCTAATGAAAGCAACTTTTAACTAAGGTTAAGTGAAGCAACATTTAACACTTGAATAAAATTAATAAGCATGAAGACCCGATCCAAGTGCATGAGCTACAATGTAGCCACCTGTTGGGTCACCGAGTAAATTCTTAACTAGAGAGTACTTGGATATGTTATTTGGGTATGTAATTTGGGTGTTGCTATGTTCGATATGTAATTCGGGTATGTTGTTGCTGTGTTAGTTATGTAATTTGAATATGTAATTTGGATTTGTAATTTGGATATGTTATTGTCCTATTGTTGATTATGTAATTTGGATATGATATTGTCCTGTTGTTGATTGTGTAGTTGTTTCATACTTGGATATGTTATTGGCCTGTTAATTGATTATGCAATAGGGAGTATGCTCGCTGCCTCCTTTGGAGGCAGTGGGCATTTTTAATAGCGTTATCTGGGATAACGCTACTTATTGTTATCCCAGATAATGCTACGAAAAATTACGACTGCTTCAAGTGGAGACTACCTCAGTAGCAGTTGTTTTCATCTACTTTTCCACCCACTTTCATTATTTCCTTTCAATCTTGTGCTTTCCCTAAACTCCAAAAATGGCAACCTAATTTCAACATCTTCTCTATTTCAAAAACTGGTTTAACGACCAATGCTGATTTTGTTCCTGAGACACAACTTAAAGTTGTGCAGCAGCATCAGCAGATAGAGAATTTAGATGATGCAGTGGTTAAGGTCGTCCAAGACGGGGGTTACCGGGTAGAGTAGCGGATGCAATAATGTCGTATTGCAGCATACATGCGTTTAATAGTTTACAACCTCCTCGAGTGTATTGTAATTGTGGTGCAGAATGCGATATAGTTGTTTGCAGAAATGACAAGAATGCAGGACGTCGTTTCTATTATGACGATCAATAAATTTATCCTACAATTTTGCAATTTTTTCAAATGGTTAGATCCTGAGATGTGTCCTAGAGGGGTTGAAAATGCATTGGAGATGCAAGCGGAGAACAAACGATTGCAGAAACA
The DNA here is from genome assembly GCA_030737875.1 of Allium sativum. Classification (NCBI taxonomy): domain Eukaryota; kingdom Viridiplantae; phylum Streptophyta; class Magnoliopsida; order Asparagales; family Amaryllidaceae; genus Allium; species Allium sativum. The sequence goes on along the minus strand of CM060909.1, from coordinate 683,520,115 downwards.
AAACTTAGAGTATCAGGCGTTGATGAATCGAAGGTTCAACTTTACAGAGTATCTTCATAGTGGATCCAGTGCTGGAATGAGTAATAGGAAGTAACTCTATTATGAATGCGTTGTAACTCTATTAATTATGAACTTTATGTAATATGCTAAAGAATTATGTACTGATTTATGTCATTTGGTTATGAATGAAAATTAGATGTTTTATATAATACTGAAAAGTTTCAAGTACTACAAAGATAATACAAATACACGAATTTATATAGCTTAAGTACAACGATTCTTCTTATTACGAATAACCACGCATTTACAACACCTGTTTCTTTTTGAAGTCCAACCTTCGTCATTGTATCGAACATCTTATTGGCAGCTTGTACCCTGTGGAAATCATAAGGAGTAATATTAAAGCTCAAAGGACTAAAGCCCGACAATACATTTCGATGACCAATTCTATCATCAATATTTTTACATTCAAGGTTATCGACTACGGAAGCTATTTCTTTTGCTACTTGAACCCGTTTGCCTTTTAAAACATAAAGCTCTATGGATTTTGTTGTTGCTGAAAATATTACATTTACATCATCATCGTCTGCTATTTTAATGGCTTTCGATCCCGCATCCGTATGCCAGTTACATACCAAATCAATGTCAAATTCATTAGATTTAATCTTAGTTGATTTATAAACCGAATCTTTCAACTGAACCAAGTTACATCCGCAAAGTACTTTTGCAGGTTTATGCGTTCCTCCAATGTATTTGCCAAAGTTATCATCGTCTACGACTGATTCACCATCATAAGAACATATGGTAGGAATACATTTAGGATCCATTCTACATACAAACCAGCAACGATTTAACTATCTATAACGAACTAAAAATTCAAATGTCAATACACATACCATCAACACAAAATGATAAGTATAACTTGTCGATTGACGAGGAGATCTTCAAAAAAAGTAGGATTCTAATATTGTACGCTTGTTATACAAAATAGGGAATATTTTTTTCCACGTATGGAGTTGTGAAGTAATAAAGGAAGGAGGAAATGGGAAAAGAAGAAAGGGGGTTATTGGCTTCTTGGCATTATCACAGATAGCGCTTTCTCAAAAAATTAGAAGAAGACCGGTTATTGTCCTAGTAGGCTCATCTTGATAACGCTTTCAAAAAATTAATAAAAATGCACTAGCGTTATCTAGGATAACACCAGTACGTACAAAAGTGGTCTATTTCTGTAATTAGTTTTGAAACTGACCTATTTATGTTATAAGTTTTCGAAAGTAGCCCAAATAAAAAATAAATCCTTTTTAAAATGGGTATATCTTGCCTCGAGGTTTATCTTTCAAGAAAATACATAAATATCAAAACCAAGAGCAGCACTGGTTTTTGACTTGAAACCCAAGCAAGGTTGAAATTTGGCAACTAACAGAAAAATACATGGAATAATGGTTGGCTTTCCAAATAAGGTCAATATCATTTTCTGAATTCATTTTGTAGTATGATTAACAATTAAGCTTGTTACTCATTATGTCACTGAATTTTCTATCTATGGGTCCCTACCATGTAACTCTAGAATTCATTTTGTGCTCACGTTTTTTAGTTTAAGCAGTACATATATATACCTTTATTTAACAGAATTACAAAAAACTTACAATCAGCATGTCATATCCAAAACATACAGATATGCCCTATAAAGAATAAGAATTAATATTGGTAAAAAGACAGCATTAATTTTTTTTTCGTACAATTATTTTTCACAGGTAGTTAAATATGTGCTTTATTAGCAATTCACAATAGAATCAAACTGATAATTAAGCATCCTATGGAATGTTGACAACCACCAGATTGTGTAATTCACGGAGAGTTGGTCTTGTATGCGAGAGTTCCATACAGGCATGATTACTTATGAGTAGATATATATGTATACACTGTTTTCCACCTAAGCTATCTTACATCAAAACTCCAGATCCAAAACTTTAGTAGCAACTACTTATTATTATGACAGTAGTAGTATAATCAATTTGTATGCTACCGTAATTCAGATGGTTATAAAATATATAATTTAGTTTCAGAATTTATGGTTCAAAATAAGTAAATTATGATTTAGGATTAGTCAATAATTTTTACACTACTGTAATTAGAAGAGTTGCCAAAGTTATGATTCAGCATAAAAGACAGAATGCATCCTCTATTATCAAGTCAATAATGTGTACACTACCGTAATTAGAAGAGTTGCTGAAGTTATGATTCAACATACATTCTGTCTTTTTCTTAACATAGAGGAATATTTTTTTTTGAATCATCCATAGTAAACATTAGTACCAAAATTAGAATGGAAAAGTAGATAATATGTTGCAATCTGTAAGTCAAAGAAATTAAATATTTGTCAGTTGTAAAAAATAAACAAACCATATGGTTAAATCAACAACAAGAAAGGAAACTTCCAATATTTTCATAAGAGAAAAAAAATGTAGTTTATACTAAAGTTTAGTTTAATTTTTTTTAGTTATTGATTGACAATGATTTAAAGAGATGAGTTGTACTCATTTATTATTTTTTAGTCATTTCTGGTTTTGTTCCTTTATATTTTTTGTACGTATTGTTACTTTTAACTTGCATATAACATACACTACACTCGATTATCGAAAGTAAATGCATCCTTTAGCGAGGTACAACTTATATACACACATAACCGAATAATTAATAAGTGAGGATTTCAATGAGATTAAATTTATTCAGTATCAATATGGGCATATCCATATAAAGCAAGTCATCACCGATAGTCCAATATTTAAACAAATAGAATTTACAATGCATAAATTAGAGTATTTACCATTTCCTAATACTTTGTAATAAATCAGCGCTGGAAGACCTTCGGATTTAACCAGAAGAAAGAGCTATGTAGAAAAAAAGCAGGAGAACAAAATGCAAAATCCACCTTAATGAGAAGTTTAATTAACCACCAAGTCATAATCCCCCAAATTAAACAAGCGAAACGCTAACTTTTTGACATAAAACACTGAAACATCCTATCAATAAAATATTTAGACAAATTCAAACGAATCTTAGAATTTTTTTGACAAAGACTACCTGACTTCGGTGTAAGACAACCGTTCTGATATCTCCTATCCAAAAATCCAGAGCTGAAGAATAAACAATGGCCATATCCGTAAAAGTTAACCGAATAACCAACAGAGAAAAATGCTAACATTGAGCATAAACTATTACCTGATGCATTAACCATTCGATGGAGTCTTATATGAATCTTCAGCCATCATCAATAACTGCAACCTCTTGGAAAAATAACCCGTCGTACTGTTCAACCTATAATTGATTATCGAATGCGATTTTCTAATTGCTTACTTCTAGAAACGAAATATTATCTGGTGGAAAGAAGTACAAAAAGCAACAGTCAAAACATAGAGAGTAAAACCTAAATAAAATAACAAAACAAAGTAGCCGGATCCAAATGATAAAGGTTAACTAATGTATGGATAACATTGTTTTATTTTCAACTAATGTGGGTTTTTTAAAAAAAAATGATTATTCTATTAAATGAGAATAGAAAGCGTGTAATACCAAATAGAAGCAATTAATATGCTTGCAATATAATAAGAAAACATATTGATAATAAAATCGTAATCAATCTCAATGGAGATCTAAAGATGAGTTCAAAAAAAAAAAAAAGAGTGAGTGTGTTTCTCCTGCAACTTAGGAAATCATAATCGAGAACAATTAACAGTTAAAACAATAAAAATCATAACGAACCTCAATGAGATCTGAAGATGTGCTTGCAATTTTGTTGTTGTTGAGAGAATCAATTTCGCCAGCAACTTAGGCAATCATAATCAAGAACAATTAATACTAATAGAAATAAAAACTTAAATCAAAGGGTTAGACAATTAGTACTAATCAAGGTTAATTGTAAAACGTAGATTTAGTGATCATAGGATAGGTTTGATGGATAAAGAAAGAGAATCAATACCTGGCGACATCGGCAAGCGAAGCAGCAAAGCCGACCTCAGATGAGGATGTTGTATTTCTGCAGCCGAAGAGAAAATTGAAACAGGAACGAAGAGGAATATTTTGAGAAAGAAATGGCTTTGAGAAAGTGGTGTAATAGAAATAAACGGAAATGAGTGGCCCACGATCCAGGTAAATTGTTAATTTAGTCGGAGTTGAAGTGTCGATAAGTTTGTGGTCGTTTGATGTGGGTCCATCCTTGATGAAATAAGTTGCCCACGATCCAGGTAAATTGTTAATTTAGTCGGAGTTGAAGTGTCGATAAGTTTGCTGCATTATTAATCCCAACCGTTCTTTGTCTTTTTATTTATATACCAAGAGATTTTATTATATAGATGTGGGTCCATCCTTGATGAAGTCCTGGAATGTCTTAGCTGATAAATATACATTCATATCTAAAAATAAGAGTTGATATATATACTCCTTGCATCCCATAAATACATGTGCTGCTTGGATGTTTATGTCATGCTTTGTTGTACCCAGGTTGCTTTAATTTTTGCCAAAAATATTTTAGCAGTGACTACTTAAATTTTTGGCACATATTTGAATATTAGAAACTGCCTATACCAGTTAGGATTAACTGTTGTATTTTAGTGTTTTATTGAAGTTGATTTACTTGAAAAGATTAGTCCTGACTTAAGTGTTTTGTGTTTTGAATGAAACGCTCGAGTTGGACCCGAGTGTTGCAGAATTGAAGATTTCAACTGTCGAAGCTAATGAAGCACATGAAGACATTTGTTGTAACAACCTGGAATTTCGGAACCAATTTAAATTTTTTATTTTAGCAATTTTACTGGATTTAAATATTTTAAATAATAATGATTAAAATTTTATTTAAATCGAAGTTATAACGAATATATTTATTTGAGTTATAAAAGGAATTAGAAATTGCACGGTAGTTTGAAAATTTGAACTTTAAATTTGGCTGACTATACAGGATGCAAAATAAATCGGATTTTAGTGAAACCAAAAATATTAGAATCTATTTAAAAATATCTTTCCAACAAATCCGAAAAATTGAAATTTCATAGCGGAAATCAAAAGTTATGGTCAGTTTAATATTCAGAATAGTCGCTATGGAATATATATATATATATTAATATTAATATAATAAGTAGCCATTTTGCAAACGACCTCCGTTTTCAACGAAACCACTTTGGTTGGATCCGGAATGTCAAATTATTGCAAGATTCCAATTTTCATAATTTTTGGAATCAATATGTGAGCATGGCAAAAGAAAACGTGTTTTATTAATTTCAGTCAATTAGGATCGACCAGAAAAAGTCCATTTTTCAAACGGTCTACAAATTCGACGAAATTAATTTTGTTAGGACCTTATCGTCAAAACAAAGCTATAAATAATTTTTTTGTAATTTTTGAAGTCAGTATGTGTCCCCGGTAATTTAAAATGTACGATCAAATTAAATAACTAAATGATTTATATATTAAATTAAAGAAAAGTGGGCTGAGACGATCAAACGGGGTGACGGGACCTAGTCCATTGTGTCTGGAAAGGGGTCATTTGGGTAGGAACAACTTTCGTTGGGCTGAAATTGGAGCTGGTAGGAATTAACGGGCCTTTTTGAAAAACTAGACAATTAAATATTAAAATATTATAAATATGTATAACTAAAACCCTAGAAGTCAACACAGTAGCCGCCACCTATCTATTTCAGTGGCCTGAACAATACCAATTTCCTCCACTAATCATTTCCAATCTACTAACTAATTCATGGAATTCCTAAAGCAAAATCTGGAGAGCGCATCATGATCTTTCTAAGGGTACGGCTAAGAACGGATTTAAAGTGTTGTACTGCGTGAATATGTGGCTCAAAAGCCGGGCATTTGGAGGCTGTTTCCAACTTAATGGGGCCCGCGATATGGTGAGCATTGCCAGCGCAAGGAGGCACTGACATGGCAGTGGCCGTGGCGAAGTCTGATCGAACCCCGTGGTCCTCAATTCTCTTGCGCAGGTGGGATGGTGAAGTCGATGTTGGGTTCGTTTATCTGGAGGTAATCACGAAGGAGAAGATGAATTGAACGAAAACACTTAAGCTAAGTGTGATTAGTTTAATTTAATTATAATTAAATAGTGCTAATAGAAAAACGACCATAACTTATCCATTTTTAATCAGAATTCAAAAATTCAAGATGCATTGGAATCGTGAAATCTAGATCTACAATATAGAACAGACAGAAACATATTTGGAGCGATCTATAATTTCTGAGTGATTACAAAGCATGGTGAGAATTCTATTTTATTTATTTATTTATTTTTCTTAAATAATTAAAATTAATTATGATTGTGTTATCGTAAATCCGCTGTTAAATTCTAATTGATTACCATACATGATTTGATCTAGAAATGTCATTGTTATGTAGATCGATTGATTTAATGATTGTTGTGTTGAAAATAATTATATCATGTTTGTTAAAATAAGATTGTTGAAAAATAATTATATCGTGTTTGTTAAAATAAGATTCTTGAAAATAATTATATCATGTTTGTTAAAATAAGATTGTTGAAAATAATTATATCATATTTGTTAAAATAAGATTGTTGAAAATAATTATATCATGTTTGTTAAAATAAGATTATTGAAAATAATTATATCATGTTTGTTGGAATAAAATTGTTGAAAATAATTATATCATGTTTGTTATAATAAGATTGTTGAAAATAAAAATATTCATTTTTGTCAATATAGTTTAGTTGAATAAAAATATTCATTTTTGTCAATATAGTTTAGTTGAATAAAAATATTCATTTTTGTCAATATAGTTTAGTTGTATAAAAATATTCATTTTTATCAATATAGTTTAGTTGAATAAAAATATTCAATTTTGTCAATATAGATTAGTTGAATAAAAATATTCATTTTTGTCAATATAGTTTAGTTGAATAAAAATATTCATTTTTGCCAAAATAGTTCAGTTGAAAAAAAACACTCACTTTTACCAATTAGTATAGTTGAAACAAAAACATACGTTTGTTGTCGAATTAGAATTGTGAAACAAAATATACATTTTGTTCAAAACACAATAGTGAAAAACAAAATATATATTTTGTTCAAAGCACGTTAGTTAAAAGCAAATTTGTCACTTTTGTTATATTATAAAAGTTGAAACCAAATTTGTCACTTGTGTCAAAATGCAATAGTTGAAAACAAAATTGGCATTTTTGGTCAAAATATAGTGGTTTGAAAAAAATTTACATTTTTGTTAATTAGAATTGAGTTAGAACAAAAATTAATTTTTTGTTAATTAGAATAGAGTTAGAACAAAAATTACATTTTTGCAATTAGAATTGAGTTAGAACAAAAATTACATTTTTTAATTAGAACTGAGTTAGAACAAAAATTACATTTTTGTTAATTAGAATTGAGTTCGAATAAGAATTACATTTTTGTCATATAGATTTGTGTCAAAATACAAATAACATTTTTGTCAAATGGATTTGTGTCAAAACACAAAAATAACATTTTTGTTAAGGAGATTATGTTAAAACAAAAATTATATTTTTGTTAAATAGATTTGCGTTAAAACAATAATATCATTTTTGTTAAATAGAAATTGTAAACAAAGAAAATTATCATTTTTATTTGTTAAGTTGAATTAGAGAATTGTCGACAAAACAAACATATCACTTTTATTTGTTTTGTTGAATTAGAATTGTCGATAAAACAAAGTTACCATTTTTATTGTTTTGTTGAAATGGATTAGTTGAATCAAAATATATATTTTTGACAAAATATACATTTTTGACAAAATATACATTTTTGTCAAAATAGATTAGTTGAATCAAAATATTCATTTTTGTCAAAAATAGATTAGTTGTAACAAAATATGCAATTTTGGTCAAAATAGATTAGTTGAACCAAAATATTCATTTTTGTCAAAATATAACAGTGGAAACAAAATTTTACATTTTGTCAAAAGATGAAGGTTGAAAAACAAAAAAAATACATTTTTGTTAAATAGATTTGAGGTAAAACAAAAGTAACACTTTTTGGTTAGATAGGTTTGTGTTTGGGCAAAAATACTAATTTTTGTTGAAATAAAATTGTCAACAAAAATGAAAAGACCATTTTTATTCATTTTGTTAAACTAGAATTGTTAACAAAATGAAATTATCACCTTTAATCATTTTGATTAAACTAGAGTTGTCAACATAAAAGTTATCATCACTTATATTCATTTTGTTAAACCAGAATTGTTAACAAAATGAAATTATCGCTTTTAATCATTTTATTGAAATAAAATTTTCAACAAAATGAAATTATCACTTTTATACATTTTGTTGAAATAGAATTTGTATGAAAGTTTAAGAATCATTTTTATTGTCAAAACATACAATAGAATTAATATACAAATTTAAGAATCATTTTTTTTGGCAAATCATACGTTGGAATTTGTATACAAATCAAAATGACATTTTTACCGTCAAATTATACAATAGAATTGGTATGTAAATTTAAGTGACATTTTTATTGTTAAATTGTACAATAGTATTTGTATGCAAATCAAAGTTACATTTTATCGTCAAATTATACATTAGAATTTGTGTACAAAGCAAAGAGGCATTTTTATATGTTACGTTATACATTGAAACTATATATACAAATAAAATATTTCTTTTTATTTGTTAAAGTTAAAAATAGAAATTGCAAACAAATATTGAAAATAAAAATTATCTTTTCATTTGTCATTAGCAAAGATGTCATGTGAATAAAATACATTCTTGTTTGCCATTAGAAACACATAGAAATGAATGCAAATAAAATACACATTTATTTGACATTATGAACATGTAGATATGATATGCCAATAAAATATTCTTTTATTTGGTGTGTTAAACACGTTAGTGGAATCGTCAAATAGTTTATATTTATATATATAAAAATATGAATTAAAATTAAATTAATCGCGCACGATAATTCGCGTTTCGGAATCATAACTTTAAATGATTATATCGAAAGATCCAACCGTCGGATTTTCCCAAAACTGGAACCGTTAGGTCCGCTTTGGGAAGATCTTTCCAATGATATAAATTTTGTTAAAATCCAACGGTTAGATTTCGATAAAAGTGAAAATCAAATTTTGATAAAAACAGCGCTAGGGCCGCCTATTGACCCGAAGCGTCATTAAATTAAATTAGGCTATTTTTATATAAATAAAAATAGCGATAAATCGTTATAAAACAATATTAATGATAATGAAATGATTTTAAATTATAATTATGCGAGAATTATTTGAAAAGACCGAGTTCAATCTCATTTCAAATAATTATATGACGATTTAAAGTCGAAGACATTGAAGACGGTGATTGAAGACTGGCGATCTTCACATCGAATGGATGACTACTGATGCCCTGGACTGATTTTCTCCCAGGAAAGGGTTACAGTGGTAGTTGTCTGGACGTACTTGTTGATTGTCCGGATAAGCGAGCACCTCTCTTCCGTATTGAACATACGGGACGAGGAATAATGTGTCTCCGATTTCGTTCAGACCCAGAACGGACTTGTAAATGGATGTGTGTCTGACATTGGATTTCATTCCATGTAAATTGATTTATATTCTATATATATCTGTTTGGTGGCGGAGAATTTATTCTCTTGCTTAACACCCTGCTCTGAGACGCACGAGCTCATAGGTTATATATTGATAGTTATCGATCACATGGCGTGAATTGTCAATGTGGCATACCAAGATGCAAATGATCGAGGCTTTTGTTAAAAAGCAAGGCCTTGTGGTTGATGATCAAAGCACGGCCTGTTTAGGCGTAGCTTTGTGTATAGCGTTACTTGGGGAACCTCACACCCCGGTATGAGTCAAAAGGGGGACAAGGGAACGCAGGGAGTGCACACGTTTCTTTCTAGCTAGAAGTGGTATCAGGGTTTTGCAAGCCCTGACATTTTACTTATGTGGATGATGGATTACGAGGCCTCGATTATATTGGTCGATAGTGACCGATTTGTAGGTTCAATAGGACCGGGAATCGTATGTTCAGGAATTGCCAATCCACTAAAGTATTTGTGGACCGACCTTGCAGGATCCAATGGTTCGCTAGCGTCCGAATCCTGAGACATTGCTAGAGTGTCTCGAATTGGTAAGGAGATCGCTCCTAGGCTTGACTTATGATGGAAATCCAACTTCCAATACGACACCATGAGGTTTTGATTGTAAAACTAGTATGGCGACATAGTATATGGTAGCTATGCCGTCTATGATTGATACATTATGATTGAAATGTTTTTGAAACATATGTACACTAATAATAATATCAAATCCATTTTATCGTATCAAGCATTTTTGACCATTATAAGGTAAAACTCTATCCTTCGGTTTGCGATGCATTGTGTGATGGGACTTGAGTCTTATAATGGTTTCATTTTTGTAAAAAGCGTTGCGTTGTTTAACGATTTACTTTATTTCATGCGCTGGCAATCCAATGGAATAAACCCGTTCCGCGTTAGCGGCGTGGTCCTGTGATTAGCCTTATTGTTAGATAAGTTATGATTTCTCATACCAGTCCCATGACTGACCCGTAGTTTGTTTCACTTTGCAAACTCGGGTGCCCTCTTTTCCATACGGGTAGTCGAGTAGCTTATTTTGCAGATATATTGAGCAGGGTTCTGGATCGAAACTTAAACCTATGTCCAGAGCATTGATAGACTTTCGCTGTATTAGACTATTGGTTCTGCTCTACTTTATTATATTCATTGTAATTTATCTTCCGTTGTATTATATTCAATGTACTATGATATTCTGTACTCTGATGTAACATTAATGTAATGTTTATAAAAGTCTTCGGTTATTTGTTCTGATGTGTTGTATGCCCAAAGTTAGCGTATTTGGTTTTTGAACGGTCTTAGTCGATTTTGTGATCGATTAGGCCCGGGCAAAAGCTGAGTCGTTACAGTTGGTATCAGAGCTTTGGTTATCTCAAATCTTTGAGGTACAATTCATTAGAAATGAACAAAAGACTCATCGGAGGTAGGATTAGTAATATCCTATAAAAGAATACGCATTAGAGATAGGATCAGTAGTATCCTAGAATGAGAAAACTCGTTAGAGATGGGGTTAGAAATGCCCCAGAATAAGTTGAGAGTGACAAGTTTATGATTAACGTATTTGTGATTATATATATAATCCGACCTTAGAAATATGATTTTTGAATATATATATATATAAAAGTTATATATATTTGAAAAGTTAATTAACTAATAAAATTATTGAAACCAATAATATATATATATATATATATATATAATGAAAGTTGAGTTGGTTAGTTAAACAACTTCTAGCTCCGTTCCTTTTCGAGGACCAAAAGATTTTAAGTGGGGGAGTTTGTAACAACCCGGAATTTTGGAAACAATTTAAATTTTTTATTTTAGCAATTTTAATGGATTTTAAATATTTAAAATAATTTATTTTAAATAATAACGATTAAACATTTATTTAAATCGAAGTTAGAACGAATATATTTATTTGAGTTATAAAAGGAATTAGAAATAGCACGGCAGTCTGAAAATTTGAACTTGAAATTTGACTGACTGTTATGATGCAAAATAAATCGGATTTTAGTGAAACCAAAAATATTAGAATCTGTTTAAAAATATCTTTCCAACGAATCTGAAAAATTGATATTTCATAGCGGGAATCAAAAGTTATGATCAGTTTAATTTTCAGAATAGTCGCTATGGAATTTATATGTATATTTTAATATTAATATAATAAATAGCCATTTTGTAAACGACCTCCGTTTTCGACGAAACCTCTTTGGTTGGATCCGGAATGTCAAAACATTGCAAGATTCCAATTTTCATAATTTTTGGAATCAATATGTGAGCGTGGCTAAAGAAAATGTGTTTTGTCAATTTTAGTCAATTTGGATCGACTAGAAAAGTCCATTTTTCAAACGGTCTCCAAATTCGACAAAATTAATTTTGTTAGGACCATATCGTCAAAACAAAGGCAGAAATAATTTTTCTACAATTTTTGAAGTAAGTATGTGGCTCGGTAATTTAAAATGTACGATCAAATTAAATAATTAAATGATTTATATATTAAATTAAAAAAAGTAGGTTTGGACGATCAAACAGGCTGACGGGACCTAGTCCATTGTGTCCGGAACAGGGGCATTTGGGTAGGAACAATTTTCGTTGGGCTGAAATTGGAGCCGGTAGGAATTAACGGGCCTTTCTAAAAAACTAGACAATTAAATATTAAAATGTTATAAATATGAATAACTCAACCCTAGAAGCAAACATAGTAGCCGCCACCTATCTATTTCAATGGCCTGAACGATCCCAATTTCCTCCCCTAATCATTTCCAATCTACTAAATAATTCGTGGAATTCCTAAAGCAAAATCTGGAGAGCGCCTCGTGATCTTTCTAAGGGTATGGCTAAGATCGGATTTAAACTGTTGTACTACGTGAATTTGTGGCTCAAAAGCCGGGCATTTGGAGGTCGTTTCTAACCAAATGGGGCCCGCGAGATGGCGAGCGTGGCCGGCACAAGGAGGCAATGACATGGCGGTGGTCGTGGTGAAGTCTGATCGAACCCCGGGGTCCTCGATTCTCATGCGCAGGTGGGATGGTGAAGTCGATGTTGGGTTCGTTTATCTGGAGGTAATCATGAAGGAGAAGATGAATTAAACGACAACACTTAACCTAAGTGTGATTAATTTAATTATAATTAAATAGTCTTAATAGAAAAACGACCATAACTTATCCATTTTTAATCAGAATTCGAAAATTCAAGATGCATTGGAATCGTGAAATCCAGATCTACAATATGGAACAGACAAAAACATATTTGGAGCGATCTATAATTTCTGAGTGATTACAAAGCATGGTGAGAATTCTATTTTATTTATTTATTTATCAATTTTTCTAAAATAATTAAAATTAATTATGATTGTGTTATCATAAATCCGCTGTTAAATTCTAATTGATTACCATACGTGATTTGATCTGGAATTATCATTGTTATGTAGGTCTATTGATTTGATGATTGTTGAAAATAATTATATAATGTTTGTTAAAATAAGATTGTTGAAAATAATATATCATGTTTGTTAAAATAAGATTGTTGAAAATAATTATATCATGTTTGTTAAAATAAGATTGTTGAAAATAATTATATCATGTTTGTTAAAATAAGATTGTTGAAAATAATTATATCATTTTTGTTAAAATAAGATTGTTGAAATTAATTATATCATGTTTGTTGGAATAAAATTGCTGAAAATAATTATATCATGTTTGTTATAATAAGATTGTTGAAAATAAAAATATTCATTTTTGTCAATATAGTTTGGTTGAGTAAAAATATTCATTTTTGTCAATATAGTTTAGTTGAAAAAAATATTCATTTTTGTCAATATAGTTTAGTTGAATAAAAATATTCATTTTTGTCAAAATAGTTTAGTTGAACAAAAACATTCACTTTTACCAATTAGTATAGTTGAAACAAAAACATATGTTTTTGTTGAATTAGAATTGTGAAACAAAATATACGTTTTGTTCAAAACACATTAGTTAAAAACAAAATATACATTTTGTTCAGAACACATTAGTTAAAAAACAAATTTGTCACTTTTGTTAAATTATAAAAGTTGAAATCAAATTTGTCACTTTTGTCAAAATGCAATAGTTGAAAGCAAAATTGGCATTTTTGGTCAAAATATAATGGTTAGAACAAAAATTAAATTTTTGTTAATTAGAATTGAGTTAGAACAAAAATTACATTTTTGTTAATTAGATTTGAGTTAGAATAAAAATTAATTTTTTTTAATTAGATTTGGGTTAGAATAAAAATTACATTTTTGTTAATTAGAATTGAGTTAGAACAAAAAATTACATTTTTTATTTAAAATTGAGTAATTACAAAAATTACATTTTTGTTAATTGAAATTGAGTTAGAACAAGAATTACATTTTTGTCATATAGATTTGTGTCAAAATACAAATAACATTTTTGCCAAATAGATTTGTGTCAAAACACAAAAATAACATTTTTGTTAAGGAGATTTATGTTAAAACAAAAATTACATTTTTGTTGAATAGATTTGCATTAAAACAATAATATCATTTTTGTTAAATAGAAATTGTAAATAAAGAAAATTATCATTTTTATTTGTTTTGTTGAATTAGAATTGTCGACAAAACAAACATATCACTTTTATTTGTTTTGTTGAATTAGAATTGTCGACAAAATAAAGTTATCATTTTTATTATTTTGTTGAAATGGATTAGTTGAATCGAAATATATATTTTTTGACAAAATATACATTTTTGTCAAAATAGTTTAGTTGAATCAAAATATACATTTTTGTCAACATATTCATTTTTGTCAAAAATAGATTAGTTGAAACAAAATATGCAATTTTGGTCAAAATAGATTAGCTGAACCAAAATATTCATTTTTGTCAAAATATAATAGTGGAAACTAAATTTTACATTTTGTCAAAAGATGATGGTTGAAAAACAAAAAAATTACATTTTTGTTAAATAAATTTGAGGTAAAACAAAAGTAACACTTTTTAGTTAGATAGGCTCGTGTTTGGGCAAAAATACTAATTTTTGTTGAAATAGAATTGTCAACAAAAATGAAAAGACCATTTTTATTTATTTTGTTAAACTAGAATTGTTAACAAAATGAAATTATCACCTTTAATCATTTTGATTAAACTACAGTTGTCAACATAAAAGCAATCATCACTTATATTCATTTTGTTAAACTAAAATTGTTAACAAAATGAAATTATCGCTTTTAATCATTTCGTTGAAATAAATTTTTCAACAAAATGAAATTATCACTTTTACGAATTTTGTTGAAATAGAATTTGTATGCAAATTTAAGAATCATTTTTATTGTCAAAACGTACAATAGAATTAGTATACAAATTTAAGAATCATTTTTATTGGCAAAACATACGTTAGAATTTGTATACAAATCAAAGTGACATTTTTACCGTCAACTTATACAATAGAATTTGTATGTAAATTTAAGTGACATTTTTATTGTTAAATTGTATAATAGTATTTGTATGCAAATCAAGGTGACATTTTATCGTCAAATTATACATTAGAATTTGTGTACAAAGTAAAGAGGCATTTTTATATGTTATGTTATACATTGAAACTATATATACAAATAAAACATTTCATCTTATTTGTTAAAGTTAAAAATAGAAATTGCATACAAATATTGAAAATAAAAATTATCTTTTTATTTGTCATTAGCAAAGCTGTCATGTGAATAAAATACATACTTGTTTGCCATTAGAAACACGTAGAAATGAATGCAAATAAAATACACATTTATTTGACATTATGAACATGTAGATATGATATGCAAATAGAACATTCTTTTATTTGGCGTGTTAAACACGTTAGTGGAATCGTCGACCAGTTTATATTTATATATAATTTCATATATATAAATTAAAATTAAAATTAAACGAATCGCACACGGTAGTTCACATTTCGGAATCGTAAATTAAACGATTATATCGAAAGATTCGACCGTCGGATTTTCCCAAAATTGTAACCGTTAGGTCCGCTTTCGGAAGATCTTTCCAACGATATAAATTTTGTTAAAATTCAACAGATAGATTTCGAGAAAAGTGTAAATTAAATTTTGATAAAAACAGCGTTAGGGCCGCCTATTGACCCGAAGCGTCGTTAAATTAAATTTGGCTATTTTAATATAAATAAAAATCGTGATAAATCATTATAAAACAATATTAACGATATGAAATGATTTGAAATTATAATTATGCAAGAATTATTTGAAAAGTCCGAGTTCAATCTCATTTCAAATAATTATACGACGATTTAAAGTCGAAGACATGTAAGACGGTGATTGAAGACCGGCGATCTTCACATCGAACGGATGACTATGGATGCCCTGGACTGATTTGCTCCCAGGAAAGGGTTATAGTGGTAATTGCCCAGACGTACTTGTTCATTGTCCGGAAAAGCAAGTACCTATCTTCCGTATTGGGCATACGGGATGAGGAATAAGGTGTCTCCGGTTTCGTTCAGACCAAGAACAGACTTGTAAATGAATGTGTGTCTGACATGGGATTTCATTCCATGTAAATTGATTTGTATTCTACATATATCTTTTTGGTGGTCGAGAATTTATTTTCTTTCTTAACACCATTCTCTGAGACGCACGAGCTCAGAGGTTATATATTGATAGTTATCGATCGCATGGGGTGAATTGTCAATGTGGCATACCAAGATGCAAATGATCGAGGCTTTGTTGAAAAGCAGGGCCTTGTGGTTGATGATCAAAGCACGACCTGTTTAGGTGTAGCTTTGTGTATAGCGTTACTTGGAGAACCTCACACCCCGGTATGAGTCAAAAGGGGGACAAGGGAACGCAGGGAGTGCACACGTTTCTTTCTAGCTAGAAGTGGTATTAGGGTTTTGCAAGCCCTGACATTTTACTTATGTGGATGATGGATTACGAGGCCTCGATTATATTGGTCGATAGTGACCGATTTGTAGGTTCAATAGGACCGGGAATCGTATGTTCAGGAATTGCCAATCCACTAAAGTATTTGTGGACCGGCCCTGCAGGATCCAAGGGTTCGCTAGCGTTCGAATCCTGAGACATTGCTAGAGTGTCTCGAATCGGTAAGGAGATTGTTCCTAGCCTTGACTCATGATGGAAATTCAACTTCCAATACGACACCATGCGGTTTTGATTATAAAACTAGTATGGCGACATAGTATATGGTAGTTATGTCATCTATGATTGATACATTATGATTGAAATGTTTTTGAAACATATATACACTAATAATAATATCAAATCCGTTTTATTGTACCTAGCATTTTTGACCATTTTAAGGTAAAACTCTATCCTCCGGTTTGCGTTGCATTGTGTGATGGGACTTGAGTCTTATAATGGTTTCATTTTTCTAAAAAGCATTGCGTTGTTTAACGATTTACTTTATTTCATGAACTAGCAATCCAATGGAGTAAACCCGTTCCGCGTTAGCAGCATGGTCCTGTGGTTAGCCTTATTGTTATATAAGTTAGGAAAGATTTCTCATACTAGTCCCATGACTGACCCGTAGTTTGTTTCACTTTGCAAACTCGGGTGCCCTCTTATCCACACGGGAAGTCGAGTAGCTTATTTTGCAGATATATTGAGCAGGATTCTGGATCGAAGCTTAAATTTGTGTCCAGAGCATTGATAGACTTCCGGTGTATCAGACTATTGGTTCCGCTGCACTGTATTAAATTCATTGTAATTTATCTTCCGCTGTATTATATTCAATGTACTCTAATATTTTGTACTCTAATGTAACATTAATGTAATGTTTATAAAAGTCTTCTTTTATTTGTTATGATGTGCTGTACGCCCAAAGTTAGCGTATTCGGTTTTCGAATGGTCTAAATCGATTTTGCGATCGATTAGGTCCAGACAAAATTTGAGTCGTTACAGATCCAAATTGACTCAAATTGACAAAACACGTTTTCTTTTTCCACGCTCACATATTGATTCCAAAAATTATGAAAATTGGAATCTTGCAAGAATTTGACATTCCGGATCCAACCAAAGTGGTTTCGTCGAAAACGGAGGTCGTTTGCAAAATGGCTATTTATTATATTAATATATATATATATATATATATATATATATCATAGCGACTATTCTGAATATTAATCTGACTATAACTTTTGATTCCCGCTATGAAATTTCAATTTTTCATATTTGTTGGAATGATATTTTTAAATAGATTCTAATATTTTTGGTTTCACTAAAATCCGATTTATTTTGCATCCTGTACATTCAGTAAAATTTCAAGTTCAAAATTTCAAACTACCGTGCTATTTCTAATTCCTTTTATAACTCAAATAAATATATTCATTATAACTTCCATTTAAATAAATTTTTAATCGTTATTATTTAAAATAAATTATTTTAAATATTTAAAATCCATTAAATTGTTAAATAAAACTTTTAAATTGGTTCCAAAATTCCGGGTTGTTACATTTGCGTTGGTTCGTTCTTCTGTAAATTTTTATTTAAGAAGAATTTCATGTATCTAAGTTTTCATTGTGTAATAAATAGTGTAAAACTCTGATATTTTTATAATAAAATGCTTCCATTTTGAGACATTATTGTTTATTCCATGTTGTGGTACCTCATTAGAAAATTGGAACTGCTGCCATATGTATATCGATTTTTATGCTTAGCCATTCGGACATACTCTAATTTATAACATCTTACTACTGTGTTATTTGGATATGGAACTAATGCGTAAGTTTCCCGCGCCAACAAAACTCACTGCTATATATGTGTGTGTCAAGAAATGTGTATGTGTGTGTGTATATATATTCTTATGTGTGTGTATTTGTATTTGCACATATATACATATAGTTATGTATATAATTTTTTCTGAAAGTGGCTAGCCATGCATATGTTTAACGTGTGCGAAGAAACGCTGATGCACTTGTTTTAATATGTATATGCACAGTAACTTTGTTACCCTGTATGTGAAATCCTAGTATATGTATTTTGATTGGCACACTCATGATTGGTCCACCCCATACTTACACCTGGAAATATATTGATGTATATTCCCTACCTTGATATTAATATATCCAGTTTTGAAAGGAAAATGTGAAACACGCCCTTAGCTTATATGTTATTCTGATTTGTTCTGCTATATATATACTGGCCCACTTAATACATAAATGCGGGTCCAGTCTTGATGAAGTCCTGAAAGGTCTTAGTTGATAAATATACATTCATGAATCGAAAAATAAGAGTTGATATATATATATATATGTATACATGACTTGCACCCCAAGAATACATGTGTTTCTTGGATGTTTATGTCTTACATTGTTGTACCTAGGTTGAGTTGACACACACACACACACCCCATGCACCCCATGAATAAATGTGTTTCTTGGATGTTTATGTATTACATTGTTGTACGCAGGTTGCTTTGATTTTTTTCCAAATATATTCTAGCAATGACTACTTAAATTTATTGCACATATTTAAATATTAGAAACTGCCTATACTATTTGGGATTAACTATTATATTTTAGTGCTTTATTGAAGTTGATTTACTTGAATAAAGTTAATCATGACTCGAGTATTTTGCATAAAACGCTCGGGTTAGACCTGATTGTCACAGATTTAAAGAAGTCAACTATCGAAGCTAGTGAGGCACACATAAATGCTTGTGTCGGTTCGTTCTTCTATAAATTTTAATTTAAGAATAATTTCATGTACTTTAAAGTTTTCGATGTGTAATAAATAGTGTAAAATTATCATATTTTGTAATAAAACATTTTAGTTGTGAGATATTATTGTTTTTTCTTTGTTGTGATTCCATGTGACTGTTTCTGTTTAAACCTGATAAGCAATTACAATCTGTCATTTTGAACGGTTCGAGTTGGTTTAATTACCGACTTGAAGCAGTCAAAAAAGAAGGTCATTACAATTTGGTATCAGAGCGCTGGTTTGACAAAGCTTAGCTTATCGCGTTTAAAACTCATTAGAGATATGATAACAATATCCTGAAATGAGTGGAATCGTCACTGTAATTACTGTAGAGAGAGCGTATTTTGAAAGAATAAATATTTTGAAAATATAAAATGTTTCAAAAATTTAAAATTCTTTTCGAATCCGTTTTTCTGATAACTCTTTAGATAAGATCTTCTTGGATCTCGATTCCATTTGAAATTCATCATCGAGTGGCTCAAAATTTATCTAAGAAAATGTAAGTGAATCGCTGAATTGGTTATTCAACCAAGTATTTAGGAAATTCTCCCAGTGGTTTTAAAAAGGAAGGATATTCAACTTTATGAATCGTAAATGATTTCTAAGATATTGATTCAGGCTCTTGAAAGATCTTATCGTATGTGAATATAGAAATTATTTGGAAATTTGGAAATATTCAAAATGAAATTTGATACGACTTCTAAGGATTTTAAACGATTTTCTGAAGCTTTTGATTTGTAATTTGAAAAGTTTGAATTTGTGTGATACTTGTTTTGAAAGATATAAAATCATATTGATCATTACAGTACCCCTATCAGCAACACTTCTTCCTTTATTATAATAATTACTCGGTTTGATTTGATTTATGTGCATCCTTGATTTTGGGAGCGTTGCTCGAGGTAGAAGGTAGTTTTGGCTATGCATTACCCCCAGTCCGGAAGTGCAATTGGTATATTCCTACCCTGGGCATTGTCTCTGTGCCTTATCTTATTATCCTGATCGAGCCCATTACGATTTTGATTTGACACTGTACTTATGTAGTGATTCCTAATGTCGTCAGGTTATAGTGGGTTACTATATTGTATAGACTACAGTGTTTATAAATGGCGTAAGGGTAAAAATGTAATCCCGCTTACACTATTTTTAATAGCATATCTAACCATAGACACTTTTATAATAGCGTACTGTATTACATAATAACTAATTTAGTGGATCCTTAGGAGACGAAAACTCCCGTAACATCTCTTAAGTTACTGCATTCGCGAACATAATGGATATGAGGTGTGAATTACCATAAGCATATCTAACATTGTGAACTCATATTGTTACATGGTTTTGATTTGACTGATATAAGAATATTTTAGTTGTGATCCGAGTCTTTTTGTCTTTCCATTCATGGTCAAGCCAGCCTGAGTTTTTGAGTTAGCGAAGACCTAGTTATGAAGATGAAGATGGAGCTTAACAGACGTACTTATTAGTGTTATTCCGCTGCATATTGGTATTTTGTGTGATAGTTTAACTCTAATAATTGTTGTAAAGTATAATCAAATGTATTTTTTAATAGTTTCATGAATTGTCATTTGTTTATTATATTTTGTATTTCCATTGTGAGATTCTGTGATTATTTTCTTCTTTACTTCTTTTTCTTATATTTATCCAAATAACTCTCTATTTTGGACTTTTTTAGGTCAACATGTGTGGATTATTATTGACTTGAATGGTCAAAAATGCAGGTCATTGCAAATATGTTACAGAAGCAGAAGTCAAAGCATGCTTAAGCACATGAGGCATAACATTTGGTTCATGGAATGTATCTGGGAGTCATGTGATTGATTAAGGCAGTAAAGGCATCCGAAGTGCTCTGTCTTTGTAGACCAAGATCAAAATTTTCCTTGCATTTTGGCTCTCAGGCATCATTCACTACGTAACTAGAAAATACAAGTGGTATCCTTAACTTTGCTTTCAAAATAGGGATAATATTACAAAAAAAACGTGAAAGTTGAATTAGGATTACTATGATCAATAGATATGCAGATCTATAGGAAAACATACAACTCTAAACCATCCAAGCATTTTATTTCCTGAAAACAATCCTTGAATTTGACCATATTGTTAGGGAACGCAGAATGCAGATCTTATGGCAAGACTAACACTAGAGAGGTGGTGAATAGTGTTTATAAGGAATTTATGATAATCTAAAACTTATATGATCTACTATATGAATCACACACAATAGAGATGATCACAGATACAAAATCAAACATAGACACAGAAATAAACAAAAATAAAATGCAGAAAAAGGAAAGAACACACGGGATTTATATTGGTTCGGATTATTCCTACATCCAGTCCCACGCCACGATGGATTGCACAGAGTTTTATTAATATCAGAGTCCAATTACACCACCCTTGATTTCACGGCTACAAGGTTAACACTAATTCCAAACACCCTTGATATCACGGCTACAAGGTTAACACTGCTCTGTTTCCCAGACATCAGGGCTACACGGAACACACCCTTTCTCAAACACTTCCCAAAGGATTTCAACAGCCCTATAACTCTTTAATAGCACTTTAATTCAGAGAGTAATGGATGGAGAGCGAGAAAAGAAGAAGTTTTATGTAATTAGGATAGAAATCGACAAAGTAGAAGTGTAGAAATCAATAAAATAAGAAATATTAATGGAGGGATGAAGAGGGGTGAAGATGGAGAAGAAGAATTGTTAAAAAATTCGAATTCAACCCCTATTTATAAAATTTGAAAGGTTGCAGCGCTTATAGAATGTTACAAATAGTGAAAAGACACTTCCTTTGAAAATTGAAAAAATGACAGTTGTATGTCGACATATATATATATATGTATGTATGTATATATATATATATATATATATGTCGACATAAGCGTATGTAAAATATTTCTAAAACTATTTTTCAAGTGTTTAATTGTATATATTATTCTGGAAATTCTTGAATTAAAACTTAGTGATATAGATGAGCATTCTATAGTATAAAACCAAATGAAAACATAACTATGTATTATATAAACATATTTATAAATTTATAAGGTTTAAAACTATATAAATATAAAAGTATAAATGTATAAACTTATATATAATCTTTAAAACTTATATTTGAAATCTAAAGTAAGATAGAAAAACAATTTGAATTTTGAAAATTAGAATTTGAAAAATAGATTTTGATTCCGAACCTTGAATGTTATTCAGAGTCATACATATAAGCTAGACTCTATAACTAAATTTGTCTTGAACACTTGATATCTTGATTAATCACGAGTCTTGAGTCTCCTCTAAAATTTGAATCTTGAAGCTCTAAAACTGTACACTCTTCGGTATTAATTCCTATATACAAATCCATTATATATATATATATATGTGTGTGTGTGTGTGTGTGTGTATATATATATATTATAGATAAAGTTGTTATTATATATTTTATAATCAATGATAATTGAAATAAGGTTGTTCTCATTAAAACTCCATTCTCTAACAATCTCCCCCTTTTTTATGATGACAGCCTCCTTGATTTATAAAATATTCATACCTATTCATACTAGTTGACTCTGATCCTTCTAATACTTCCCCTGTTATCATGAATTCTATATACTATGTATAACTACTCATTATTTTATAATTTTCCCCCTTTGTCATTATCAAAAAGAAATTCTTAAACGTACTCCCCCTAAATCCTATATCTATCTATACATATCCTATAATAAATTACTCCCACTAAATTCATGACTATAAAAATAAACCAATAACGAATGTTTAATATTTACAAGTGTATCAATTCATATACATAAAAGTTTAATAAATCCAAGCAAACTAATCCAAGCAATACTTACATATGTTTCAGTAAATATATATATATATATATATATATATATATATATATATATATAATCCAAACAAATCAAATCATACCAAGCAATTAAACGTCTCGTGGAACTTCTACCAATCCGTCTTGTCCAAAGATCGGATCCTTCTTGATGACTTCCCAATCTTCGTCTTCTTTTGTCGGTGGTGCCTTAGCAAGATTGTTGTCTTCATCTCTAAAAGAGAAGAGATTAGCCACCAGATGGCATCAAAGTGCTTCTCTTGTTGCTCTACCATTTTGATTTGACTTAATTCAAGATGACGCGGGTTTCATAGTACTATGAATAGAATGTTCTCAAAGGAATTCAAAGTTTCCTCAAGATTTTCACTCAAATTATGTATTGGATTTGCCATAATTTAAAGTTTTGGTTAAGAATTGATTAGAGACAAAGGAGGAATGACATAATGAATTTTTCTGGGAGAAATAGGTATAAATAGGGTGTGGAATTCATTTGATTTGAATGGGCACGAGTTAGTCATTTAAATATAAATTTTGAATAATTTTGAAAAACTAGTAATTATATGTCTGTTGGATCTAGATTAACCATAGAGGGGGGGTGAATAGGGTTTATCACAGTTTTTAACTGAATTAAAATTCTAACGAGGTATATAATAATAAACAAATCACAGACTATAGCAGAAACTGAAATGCAGAGAATAAATCACACACAGATATACCCAGCTTCGGCAAAAACCTGCCTACTGCTGCATTTCTAAGGTTTCTACTAGGTGATAGAACAGTTCCCACATACAAGACCATGTACACTCGCAAACCCTGCTCCTATTCTAACCCTACGCTCAAAACCGTAGACTGATCTAAACCCCTAGATCAAATTTCCCCTGATTACAACCCCGTAACCAATAACCCAGATTTTACAGACTCTGTCAACTGTCAGTCAACACCCTGACTGATTCTCCCTAGATTTTACAGACCTAGAACTGTGCTGTCGGTTTACAAAAGAAACAAAGATTAAAAGAAAAAAAAAGGAAAAAAAATACAACTAAAAACCCTAGGAATTAAAATATAAGGGTCATCCCCTTATCCTTTAGAACCATAGCCAGCCCATTTGTAAAGTGTTGCACCCCTCATTTGTTTTGCCCGATCACTTTGCTTCTGAGGAAATAAAAATGGTGGCAGCACTAGGGTTTTCTCTGAGAATCCCCTAAAATTGATTTGCGATTAAAAGGATGTTCTAGAAATTCTCTTGCGGATCGAATTAGTTGATTCTCCTTCTTCAATTACACTGACTTGGGGTTGCGATCGAAAACTCCTGAGATTTGTGAATGCTCCTGAATTTTTTTTTCTGTTCTTTGAATTGTAGCTTGTATTTTCGATAGCCCTTGCCAATGATGAAGTAGGTGATGTTTATAGGATTTTAAAATCCTAATTAGCTCTGATTTCCTCGTATGTGACTTGAGATGATTTAGATGATTATTAGTTGTTTTAAAAAAATATACTTGAATTGATTTTGTGGGTTTCGATTTTCTGTATCCTTGCCTGTGATGAATCTGTGTGTAATATAGGGTAAAAATAAAACCCTAATTACCTCTGATTTCGTATATGCCTTGATCTGATTCGCTGTGGCTTTCCCCTTTTGATTTGCACGATTTTAATTTGATTTGTTGCCATTAATTCCCTCACGTTGCCGTGATAAAAATGTGAATTAATTTCTTGAATCTGAAATTGCTTATTTCCCCTTTTTGCTGGCCTCGATTTGAAAGTGGTTTCCTCTTTTTAATTCCTTGATTGAATTTCTCCTTGAATGCTTGTCAATCCGAAATGTTCCCATACTTAGATTGAGAAAAAAAACTGCCTTGAATGAAAAAGTTGTTTTACTTGCTCGAAATTATTTGTTCCTGGAATAGATTAAAAAATTCCCAAAACTGATTTCATACTTTCCAATTTTGATCCTGGATTTTTGGAAACAAAAACAAGTAAATTTCTGCAAATAAAAAACTGAAGTATTTCTGGAAATACATTAACTTGTACTCGAATTTAGCACCACCAAAAATTTTTTTTTTGCCATGTATCCTGTCCCCACTATGATCTGCTGACTTGATTATTATTGTTGTCATGACTATGATTTGTTTGTGCTTGACGGCATGTGTAATACACCTGATTTGTTCACTGTCTTATATTCACACTGTACTTATAACCTTCCATGACATTCTTGTATCACCATGAATTTGTTGATGCACTTCATGTTTATCATATTAACTAGTACATGCTATCCACACATAAATCACGCCACTGTCTTGACCATGGTAGTTGCGAATGACACACTTGTACATGTATGCTGAAACTGATTTCATTGTTTACTGAGTTGTTGATTATGCCTTGATATGATCTATGCATATATACTCTTGTATATTCCATTGTTCATGCTGCGTTGGCCAATCAAACTATAACTTGAAACTGTTTTCCCATTTCTAATGCATGTCACACAAATATTGACCTGAAAACATTACCGCCTTGTCCACTTGATCATGAATATGTATATGTTCACTTGCATTCTTCTATACCTCACATACTTGAGAGCACTGACCATTGTTGTTGCAACTATAGTTGCTTGAATCACATTTTGAAGTCTTGTCCTCCTTTTTGTGTTGTAGTTGCACTTATGACCATGCTGCTTCACTTGATAAGTGTTGCTGAACCTTGTTGTTGATTATCATAGCTTTGTTCCATGCTGTAACAACCATGAAAACTGCCCTGAAACTGTTTTGTTGCCACATCTTCATAGCTGTGTAGATTATGTTGTTGCATCACTTGCTCGAACATTTTGTTGACCTGACTTTCTTCTTTCACGTGTGCTTGTGCATACATTTGTGAGCTGCACCATGTATGTGTGTATATTCTTGCTCCATGCTCTTTGCTTGCTGAAAACACTTGACATGTTTGAGCTTTGAAAGTTGTTTTTGTTGTTGACTTTGAAAGTTATTCCATGTTGATCATTTACATTGAATTGTTGTCATGTGTGTGCTGAGTCGAGATGGTCCACGTGGCTACTCCTCAGTTGCACACTAATCGGCGAGGCAGTGCACACGTGTATATCTATACACGTGTGTATATGCAGTCGATCAGAAAATTTTCCTGTCCCTGTACATATATAAATTGTCTGTCTAGACACAGATGAATCAGATCAAGTCATGAAAAATGATGAGAAACACACCAGAAAACTGAGGCAAATAAAAAAAATTTAAAAATAAAAATTATATTCGCATGTGTTCAGTGTTATTTCTATTGCAGTGTACTGTGTGTGTGTTTCATGTGACAGGTAAGAAGACTGGACTGACTGAAGGTTGACTAGAAGAATGCGAAGATTGGACTAACCAATGGAGACTGAAGACAGTGTTGAGACAGTGAATTGTTTCAATGTGTCTGTATATGTGTCAATGTGAAAGAATGTATATATGAGTTATGTAAACAAAGTGAGTGTTATAGTGATGAGCTGTGTATATGAATTGTACTGAAGTTTGTAATAAACAAATTTATTTGAAATAAAATATTATTTTATTCTTGTCAAACAAGCTTGTCTATTCTATATAGTTTATTTACAAGTACAATATCAGTGAAGTGATTAAATAGTGGAGTTAAAATAGATGTATTGTTTGAATATTAGAAATATAATATTTATATTTTTAAATAAAATACAGTAAATATTTGAATTTCTGTACAAATGTATTTTATTTAAATATAAATATTACATTCCTGTCTGTGATGTAAATATAGAACAGTACAGTAACAAACACATTTATTATATATATATATATATATATATTTGGTTGTTATCATCAAACAAAAATCATATAATAGTGTATACGACTGCGTCATATACAACAATGTCGACATAAGTGTTAGGGAATGCGAAATGGATCTTAAGGCAAAACTAACACTAGAGGAGGGGGTGAATAGTGTTTTCAAGGAATTTAAGAAAACCTAAAACTAATATGATCTACTATATGAATTACACTCGATAGAGGTAATCACAGACACAGAATCGAAAACAAACACATAAATAAACAGAAATAAAATGCAGAAAAGGAAAGAACACATCGAATTTGATACCGGTTCGGATTGCTCCAACGTCCAGTCCTACACAATGCTGGATTGCGCAGAGTTTCGTTACTAGATCAATAATAAATAGTTTATAATAACATATTGTATTATCTAATAAATAGTTTAACAGATTAGTAGAGGATGGAAATGTCAAACAACCTTTAAGTTATTGATGCATTTCATTGAATATTTCACTTGAGTTGATTTACTTTCATAGAATGTTAGTCCCGACTCATTGATTTTTGTAATGCACGTAAATTCGTACTATCTGAGTTGACTAAAAACACCACACATCCAACCCAAATTGCATAGAAATACGAATCATTATGGGTTAAAGATGAAAAAGTTAGAAGAAGAACATAAACAACAACAAAGAATCTCACATTGCAGTGGAATAAAGTATTATATATATATATATATATATGTATGTATGAAAACTTTTGAAACAAAAAAAAAACTAGCATACATATCATTATCAGAGTACAACACTTACAATACAGAGGAAATAACAATAAATATCAAATGTTGAAGCCTCCTGCTCCAACCTCCTCCAAGGATATCTGTAAATACCTAAACTACTTGACCGCCCATACAAATTTGGGCACCCAAGGGTTTAGGGTAAAACAAAAACAAAATAAACTCTGGGCCAGTTATGGGATTGATGTGAGTAAACTCCAACCATTGGTTTAAATTTTCAAAAATCCTTTTCGAAAAAAAAAGGGAATCGTAAGACCGATCCACACATAAACACAGATAGTTTTTACCTTACGATAACCCAAAACATTCTTAAAAATCAATACTTTTCTGATATTATAATAGTGTCTAAAACAAATAAATAACAATCTAGCAGAATGCTTGCATCTCTTGCTCTACATATATAGTATACAATCAAAACCGCGGGCTTTTATTGAATAATGGATTCGAACTGGAAAGGTATGATACCACCTTGCAACAGTGTACCTCTAAAGAGGAATACACCAGGTTCAACAAGAACATCTTGCAACCGAGGCTAAACATGACCGGCCCCTCACTTCGCTTGAGAGTACCGAATGTATTTTCACCAACGGTTGGGATCAGCAACCGTTCCGAAGCAACATCAACGATAAGATAAAGAATCAAAAGGATTTTCGCTAGATCAGGTGACAAACACCATAATTGGGTGTGACACACTTATCCATGTGACCGACCAATTTTATACCATTTCCCGATTGTGAGGTTTGAGGTTACGATTAGTGACCTTTCATTGATACCACAACAACTTTGAATGCGATATTGTCAGATCCGTTAATCACTAATTGATTTGCAAAAAGATATCCTGGATATTATGCTAAGAGAATAAATTCTCCGCCACCATATGTATATTTGTACGGACCAACATATGCGACCATTGGAAATACTAGAATGAATGAAACCGAAGGCACAATTTCCATTAATCCATCTTAGGCAATTTCTATCAAGGATTAACAGAAAAAGCCCTTGCACTTTACTCCATCGACGATTGTCTTCATATAATCTAATTTGCAACGCTACTGCCAACACGGACTGGTTCTCGGATAATAATCCAACCGGTCTCTCCATATTGACAACGATATTGGCCAATACTTCGATAGTCGGTTGTTTAATTATCGAAAAAAATAAACATTCATCAAAAGCATCAAACAATCAATGGGCCCATTTATTAATATTTCATTAATTAAATCACTTCTCCATTTCCTTATCAATATTTGTTAACCCAATATTTTCAACAATCATCTTGGCCTCTTACGCTATTTGGAAAACATTTTCATATATCACCTTTTTTTATTTTCTATACCTAGAAAATATCTCCTATTTATAATTGGAAAACATTCCAATTACTTATCTCTTTCCCGAACTCGTTTATTTCTATACTTAGGAAATATTTATTTTTATATTCCCAAAATTCCACTTACTTGGGTTAAAATGAATGTTGTGTAAAACATCGCTACAATAACCCAAAATACTGCATTCAAATAAATCTTATTTAAACATTGATCTTCGAGACAAAATCTTTCAATTTACCGGTTAATAATGAAATCAATCAAGCTGGGGTATAACTACCTCTCAAACCATGACTGAATAACATTCTTAACTTCAAAACGGATAAGACTACTTATCTCGAATGATCAACATCATATAAAACCAATTATCCCTTTTTTTTAAACTTGTATACGTTTTTATTTCTACTCTTACAAGATTTAAATTTATAGATTTTTCTTTTTTGTTTCTAATATTCTATTTTAAGTCTGTTTCCTTATTGAATTCTATATATATTGACTTTTAGTTATCAGATTTTCTTAAAAATATTCTAACTCCTAAAATTTTCAGAATTTTTTGCCAGCGACTACTTTGTACGAGTCACTTTGTACAACTACAACTCACCTCTCTAGGCCCATTCCATTCAAAAAGAAAATCGAAAAGCCAAGCGGCTTGCCTAATAGGCTCATAAAATCTCAGATGGAATTTAAACATGCACTTTTTGTCGGACACTCAAATTAAAATCTTCATTCTCTTCATTCCAAACTTGCTTAACGTATATCTAACCATTCCCAATTTATTTCAACTCCATTCAACATTTTCATTTAACCTCATTCAATTTGCTAGTTTGTACTTAATTAGCTCATTTTTGCATCTCACCTTTAATCGGAATCAACTGTGTTTAAACACATTGTTATTAACTGATAAATAAGTCGAATTCACTTTCCATATTCGATTCCAAATTTAATTCAAGTTTCCATATTCAATTCCCAATTATTAATTCACCAAACCAATTCACTTAACCAAAATTAAATTTGATTCAACTCAATTAACTAATTATTTTTCCAATAAATTAACTTCATTAAATAATTTACATTCTTATTTTTGTTTCAAAAATCAATTCATTACTCCACTTGAGTTCAGATATAATTTATAACTCAAGTCTGGATTTTTCTATTGTAAATCTAAGTTTTTATTTGCTTCAAAGCCTTGTATTAATTTAAATAAACCATTATGGTTTTATAAAAATTACAGCGCTGTTTTTCTGGAAATTTGGTTTTGACATAACTCAAAATATATAAGATGAAATCCATATTTTTCTCATTCATTAGAAAAATATTAGTCAATAGATTCATATGATTCTTGTTTAAAAAATTTCTGACTTAAATTGAGTTCTATATACTCAATTGAATTTCGAAACATCAAATTACGAACTATCGCGATGTGGAGAGTTCATTTTAATTATATTTAAATATAAACATTTAAACTTCATTTGTTTTATAAATTCCAACTCTATTGTTTTATATTTAAATTTTAATTAAACTGATTTCCTATATCTAACTTAAATTTTCCGATTATCCTGAATCGTCGGTTATTTCATTACTCAGTTATAAATTCAACAACCACTCCATTTATATATTTAATATTCATTTCCAACACCTTTTGAAATACATTATTTTATAAAATTCAATATAATCAAATTTCAATTTTAAATCCCTTGGATTTATCTCAATTCATTTTATATTCCGAATTCCAGAATAAAATCTATCGTTCGCTTTTCGAAATGATTTCTGATTCCCTTTTTAAATTCATACTGGAATATATTATTCCAAATTATCAAATGATAATTATCTCACTAAATTTATAAACGTCATTTATAAATTTAGCTTCCTTGTTTTATATATATTAAAACAAGTTCCCATTCAAAATCCTTTTGAAATTCTGTTCCTATTTGGAATATTTTATTTTGATAACATATATATACAAAAAATATATGTATATATTTAATATTAAATTATCGTTTCAATTTAATACAATTCCAATATTTTTCCCTAATAATAACTTCATTTTATGAATTTGACATAGTCGAATTCCAATCATACATCCATATGAATTTATTTTAATTCAAGTTACATTCCGAACATCATAATAGATTTCATCGTTTATTTTTGAAACTATTTTCGATTCCCCTTTTTTAAATTCACATTTGAATTAGCATTTCCCAAATTATCCAATGATATTTTATTTCACTTCATTTATAAACACCATTTATAAATTCAACTACTTGTTCTTATTACTCACAACAAGTTAATATTTCCTAGCCCATTCGAAATTTAAATTCTATTTTAGAAAAATAGATTCTCCCTTTTTTAAATCTCAAAATTCCTTTTCATGATATTTTTATATATCAATACTTAGGGCCAGTAAAATTCAAACATCCAAAACACCCAATTATCAATCAAAGGTTTTCTTACACATCACATATGATAATATATACGAAAGCAAACAAATAATAAATTTTAACGAATCCAGTTGGATCCCTCCAACCTGTTTTCCTACATCCATAGGTTTAGACAACATAAATAATACCCATCCTGCTTCAAAGCAGGATATCGTGGTACAAAAGGTCATCCACTCTATATATCGTGGGTTAAAGGGTTATCCGCTAATGATATTGCAGGAATCCGCTAATGGTACTGCAGGAAATATCCAATATGTATATAATAGCCATAACCGCGAAGTCTATATAACTAATAAATATAATAGCCAGAATAATAATTCAATGCATCCAAACAACCAACAAAAAACATACAAAAATTATTTAAAATAAAAATTTGTATATAATAAAATTACAAACGAACTAGAGAGTGATTTTACTCACCTTGATTATTTTGTAATCCGTTTTCTATTTATTTATTTAATCCAGCTTCGGAAAAATCTTAAATCGACATGAACCCGTATTTTTCCTCCAGCTACAAATATCATTTGTCCGACTCCGTAATTTACAGGCCTCGCATGAATTTATCCACGGATTGTATAAGTTATATATATATATATGTTAATTAGTCATATAAGTTTATAAAAATTTTAAACTATTGAATGTACCTTCATGCCAAGATTAACTCACTACCTTTCTGCAAATTCCAACACCCACTGATTTTTTTTGCTGCCTTTCATCTTTCCAAATTCCCAAAACAACACTCGGATTCCCAAACTCCATCAACACCTCGTCCCCTTCATAGGAACATTTATCACTACGACAACCTAAATCTCTAATTCTCAATATGATCGATGCCTAAACAGCCTGTTACTATTGCGATGTGTCAATGGGCACCGAAGTGCCTCAAACCGCACTTCGCCAAAGTGAGTCGCCACCAGGAGCCTTACGATTCCACCCATGACTCATACCTCCCCATTCATCAATGAGGAATATCATCCTTAACTCGTGATGATCCAGTTCTATGGATTCGAACATCGATCGCACTCAAACTCGCGAGTACTCTAGCGTGATTCGAGCTTCAAGGATCCACCATTTTCCTCGCGATTTGGATTTCTGTTTCCTTTTTTGTAGAACGATTTTTTATTTATGGAAATTATAAAGGGAGGTCATTTCTTATAAAGAAAGGGGAAAGGAGCGGTTGTAATTTCATTTGCTGAAACGTTGATTTTTCCTGAAGCTCCCATTTCGAATTGCAAATAAAATGAAGAGGAGTGCATATTTTTGTTTGCTGAAGCATATGAGTTTGGTTTTCGTGGTTCATAACTTGAAATCACGAACCTCTATTTAATGTAACAACCGCGTTCCATTATTATAACGCTATTATGAACTCAACGGAATAGATTCTGAAATTTAATTCGAATGTGTATATAAAATAACCATATTAAATCGATATAATATAATTTAAATTTAGAACAAACAACTTCCCGATAATAAATTATTATTGTTGTTGTTTATATTCAAATAGAATTTATATTAATCAACTCAATCATTTCGATTTAGTTATAACTTCATATGCAATTATGCTCGTTTTCGGATGACGATAATTCGATATATCCGAAATTTAATCGTATTCGATTTTTTAATCGACAAACTCAATATAAAATACATTTATATTATCACTCAACATTTAAAACAATACTTTAATGTTCGAAACAACTCGATTAAAAATCCGGACCATTACATTCTTTCCCCCTTAATAGAATTTCATCCCCGAAATTACTAAGGTAGGAAAAATGCTTCAAACCCATTTATTTTTCAAAAACTCTCTTATGTTGAAACTCAATTCTTTATATTTCAACAAATTTAGTTCCAACAAAACTTTTGGTTTTCATTCATATTGCATATCATATATGCTAACATTCATTTTATCTGAATGATTTACAATATATTCACATTCAATTCATATTCCATTCGTCTGTATTCAAATTAATTCAAATTGATTCTAAATCAATTTATTCACTTTGATCCATTTAATTTGTTTTAGTTAAATTGTAAATTTCAGAATTCAGATTCATGGGTTTGCATTTCAAATCATTTTGAAATCACATAAACATATAAATATATTTATAACCATTTCAGATTCAAAATATTTGAATTCTCAAACCAATTTATTTTCTTTCAAACAAATTTCTATCAAAAACTTTTCTAAGGTAGCAATCTATCACGTAGAAACTCAAAAATGAACACTGATGATGCTTCTGTCATTATAAGAATTATTTTTCAGCGTCCGGAGTGACTTCAATGCTTTAGAACTTTCAAAATCCATTCAAATGATTTTTTTTTCAAAAATCTTTCCAAAACAAAGCTATATTATTTTAATATACATTAGAAAATATATTATTCCAACCTCCTGGGCTTTAAATTAAAAATTCGGGTTTGATTCTAATTCCAGTTCATCTCATTTTTCTTATTCATATACAAATCCTATTTGGTTATACATAATCATTCCAAATTTATAATCTCATTTGATTATAATAGTAACAACCAAATCATCCATATATCATAATAATTTCATAAAATTATTCCTTTTATATCAAATAGAATTTCGAGTAAAATTATTTCATCTACCCACTTTGAAACAACATTGTGTCTTTAGTGTTTAGAAATTCCTATCAACGTCGAGGCGTCCTACGATTCGATCAGAATTCATAAACCACTCAATAGAGAAGTCAACACAATTTAAAACAATTGTTTTAATCAGTTAACAAATACACACTCTTGTATATATATATATATATATATATATATATATACACTCAACTAATTTTAGGGTATTGCTGACCCTATCTCTAATGAGTAAACCCCTACCAAAGCCTAGGTATTCGCTCAACTTGTGCTCTAATACCAGCTGTAAAGGTCCGCAAATGCATACTGTCTAAGTTGAATAAAAATACCACACGTCCAACCCAAACTGCACATAAATATGAATCATTATGTGTAACGACCCGGGGAAAAGAACGACAATCGGGTTCTCGACAACAATACATAAACTCGTATCACTTGCCAAAACCCAAGTATCGAACCCCCAGATTGTCATGAGAAAGAAGTTAGAAGGTGAGAATAGAAAGAAAGAAGTATTAGAATAGAAGAAAGAAGAGGAACACATCAGAATCTCACAGCGGAACAGATAAAATATAATATCAAATCTCTTTATACAAAGAACTATATAAAACATACCAATCATCAGAGTACACATACATTAGTCACAGCGGAATAATAACTTTGAATAACTAGCGGTGAAGCCGCCTGCTTCCAGCTCCTGAAACTCCAAGCGAAACCTAACCTGGAACATACTCGGTCTGACCCGAGCACATTTGATTTAAAACAAAATACACCGGGTCAGTCTGGAATACTTTCAGTGATAAATTCACAGAACACACACTTGTTTAACTTTGCAAAATCCTTTATGAAATCAAAGAGTAATAGTAAGACCAGTCCACACATAAACACGGACGGTTTTTACCTTACTATAACCCAAAACATTTTTGAAATCAATATCTTTCTCTGATATTATCATAATGTCTAAATACAAGTAAATAATAATCTAGAGGAACGCTTGCATCTCACGCTCCACATATATATAGTATACAATCGAAAACCCAGGGCGCTTATTGGATATTGGATTCCAACTTGACAAGGTATGGGTCCACCTTCCGCACGTGTATCTCTAGAGGCGAATACACTGGGTTCAACAAGAACGTCTTGCAACCCGGCCCTCACATGACCGACCACTCATTTCGCTTGAGTGTATCGAATGTATATCACCGACGGTTGGGATCAGCAACCGCCACCCGAATAGGGTCAGCATCGAATAGATAAAGAAGCAATAGGAATTTCTCTAGATAGGTGATCATACGTCCTAATGGGAGCGACCCACATAGCCATGCTGCCTGCCCGATTTTTGTCATTTCCCGGTTGATGGGGCTTGAGGCTAGAACTTTATCTCTAGAACATCTGGTCATCATTCACTTTGAATGCCACATCGTCAGATCCGCCAGATCACACTTGATTGACGTCCACAACATACTCTAGCTATCTGGCTAGAGAATAACCATTTCTCCGCCATCAACCGTGGTACGTTTGGAGAAATCAACGCATGTAATTCCTTTGGAAATACTCTGTCAGACATCCGTCCATACAAGTCATCCAGGAACAGGATGAACCGAAGGTACCCTCCTACTGCATCTCATATAGGAATCACCCCATGGATCAGTAGCGAGAAGTCCTTGCAACCTGTAGATTCCAATCACGACAGAACCACTGTTTATCTCTGGTTGCACTCCAGAGATTTTCAGCAGTTCTTCCGCTTATGATAATCCACAGTCTTCAATGCTCCATCTCGACCGTCTTCTGATATCTTCACGTATTTGTCGGTCGGAATGGTTTTTGAATAAAATTCGATCCCGGACTTTCCATACCGACAATCGTATTGGTCAACTTCGATAGTCGGTGGTTTAACTATCGAACAATAATAGTGTGAATCACATCAGTTTGTTTATTTAGCTCTAGATACAACTTGACCCCTTAAATATATTTATCCAAATAGTAAATCGACTTTTAAATCGCTTAATTGGTTTTGACTGATTAACTTAAAACACACGTCCTTACACCATCGATCAGATCTTACTTCTTATTTAAATCATGATTGAAAATCCATATCTTTCTTTTGAACCATATCGATCGACCATCGCCATTTTACTTAATAGTTTTGAGTAAATTATTGACTCAAATATTAACCTTTCGCTTCACAGCTCCTGTACCGTGTTCGATTCATAACTTGGATTACACTAATCCATTCGCTGATACTTTCTTCAAACCCTTTTCATTTTATAATCTATTTTTTTTTGATTCATAACCATAAATCCTTTTTTTTTCCAGTTTCTTTTATTCCAACACTTAATTATTCTTTTACCCTTTTCAAACTTTATTTCAATTGCGCCATTTACTTAAATTTGGTTCTTTAAGTAAAAGGTTAATTTAAAGATATCGCCTTAGTTTTAAACTTCAAATCCACTTTTCTGATACTTGGATTGGTTTACTCACCCAAATCTCTTTTTACCCTCTTTAAAACAAATCATTGGATTTTTATGACCAAATCCTTATTATTTACTTCTTGATTTTAATGGATAAGTACTTTCATTCACATGTTTTACACTTCTTCTTTTATTTTCAACTTGAATCAAAACTTTGTTAAACTTGAACTTCTTTCGTAACATGTTTATGAAATTTGGATTATGAAAACTTTTTCCATAAGCCCCTTTCAAATTTTATAGTCTCGTTACATCTCAATGAAATCCATTCAAGATGTTATCACTTTATATTAATAATTAACTCAATTCTTAACTTAATCATTTGTCGAACAAAAGTGAATTTCTTCGTTATCCAAACAGTTTGATTACGTTCCTTAATAAGTCATTAAGGTAATGGTTTATTCTATAAACAATAAACCGTCCAATAATCATATTACATACGGTTAAATGAAGATTAATTAGTTTTTAAAACAATCACTAAATTAACATTTCGCTTAATTGTTTCCCTTGGAAAACAATTATAAATTTTCTTGTTAATATCTTACTTTCTTATGTATTTAACATAAATTGTTATCATAAACATCGTTTAAACATTTCCTTATAACCAAAGTTATAAATGTCACCTTATTTAAAACTTTATATTTAAATAACTAAAATAAATTTAAAACTTTGATTTAGTTATAAAAATAAATTTTATAACTTAAAATCCGTTAATTTGCCTGACGGCGAATTAATATCTCAACGATGGATTCTAAACCATCCGCTACAAATTTCTTAATCAATACCGAATATTGATTAAAAACACGACCATTAGATTTAACAGTCAACGTTCATTCAACCATCGATAGCTAAGCAAGGTATAATAACTTTCAATGACAATTCATATTAAGCGATATTAATCAATAAACAATATATGATCAATTTGAGGAACCCGGTTGGATTCCTCCAACCTGTCCTTCCCTGCACAACAGTTTAAAGTATTGTTTCACACTACTATAAGAAATGTCATGTATTTGAACAGTCATTTTATAAACACACCCAAACAATCAACCAATAATAAAAATCAACCATAGCAACCATAGCATTCATTCAGCCAATAAATGATAAAGGTTAATGATATGAATTTAACGCATCACAGTATTTCAGAAGTGTGAGAATTAACTCACCTGTTTTGTTTCTGACGATGTTGGGTCGCACTATCGTTCTGAGACTATATAAATTCCAGTTGTCTCGAAATCCTTCAATTTCAGCTCGTATATGTCGATACCGTCGATATGATCCCATCGGCACTCTTTTTGTCTAACTTTGCCACGTCTTCACGTGTTTTCCTTAATTCCAGCGTTGAAAACCCGATCCCATGATCCCATCTCAAACCCGTTATTCACCATTCTCCAAAACCAGAAAGGCCGACACCCTTTTATAATTGTTTCCTCTCCTCTGTACGATTTTCAGAAGCTCAACTGCCTCAAAGCCCCACCACACTCCGCTTCTGCTGCGCTACCAGGGGCCGCCGCTCCGCCTGTACTGACGCCGCCCCTCTACAACGCTCCACAGTCCCACCACTATCACTTGGAACCGCCACTGACTTTCACTCCTCCCTCCAACACACGTCCAGCGAGCCTCCTCTACCGTCATCTCAGTCTACAGCGAGCCCAGATCCACCCCTTTGAATGCATGAGTAGCATCAACTTCCCCTTTCCCCACGTGTTACTGTTCCAACCTTTTGAAACCAGGTCCGCAACCCTCAGGCGAACCCCATCTCATCAGCTCCTTCCCATATTATATCTCCTACTAATCCAACTTTCCACTTCCATTTTTCAGTTCGCCACAAACTCCAGACTGTCGGAGGTTCGTCCCAGGCCATCAGCGCCCCTACTCACAGCAAAACCACCGAAGCCTGCACGAGCCACACCAACCCTCCGTCATGCTCCGATTTATAGTTCGCTCTCTTTCTTTGTTTGTGTTTTCGAACATGTAAAAAGGACCAGGTTTGCTCACATATGGTGAGAAAGAAGACGGATTTTTATGAATGAGATAGCTGAAAGAGTTTAAAATTTAAAATTTCAGATTTTCAAGCATTGTAAAGCTTTTGTGGTTCCGCTGGTGAGGAGAAGAGGTGAATATATAGTGGGAGGAACCGTGGGCACCAAGGATAAGAAAGAAATAAATTAAATATAAAACGTATAGGCACATGTTTTCTGATCGTAGAAGAAAAAGGAACAGGACCAATGCATGTGAAAATAAGCAGAAAGGTATGCGTAGATACGACGGGCATTTAAATTGATCGGACTAAAGATATTTTTTACTGTACTAGGTTATAAATAAAATGAGACACGCGTCCAGGTCAGTCGAAAACTTTGAAATTCCAAGATACTTCAGAGATTCGGAAAAGTGACAACAAATATAATTTAATTGTTTGATGTGTGAAAATAGGTAAAGAAATAATTTTTATTATTTTATTATTAAACGATACTTCGTCGTGAAGTAACACACCAAAACTACCATAAACGACTCTCGTCTACTGATAAAAAAACCAATTTCGGTGTAAAAAGGTATTCCGAACTCAATGGGACAAGTTCCGTCAAAATCCGAGGTCGTATGAAAAAATTTCCTTTATAAAACCGGAAATCAAC
This sequence comes from Allium sativum, assembly GCA_030737875.1. Lineage (NCBI taxonomy): Eukaryota > Viridiplantae > Streptophyta > Magnoliopsida > Asparagales > Amaryllidaceae > Allium > Allium sativum. Next base: position 683,480,935 of record CM060909.1, on the reverse strand, counting down.
ACGCGTTTTAATTTTCCACGATCACCAGATAAATCAAATCAACTTGAAACTGCGAACACTGACAATAACTTTCCGATACGAACCCAACGGCACTAGTTTCGTCGCATTCTGAGACTGTTGCCCCGGTAGGCCCTTTTTAATGCGTACCGCACTGCCCTTCCGAACACCAAATTTCCCGATCTCTAAAAATAACAACTATATACCTACCTTGAATATAATCGACGCTACGAACTCAACGGAACTGGTTTCGTGGATTAATTTGATCGTCTGTTCAAGTTACACTCGAATATCCCTTTATTCAGTTGAATTAATTTAATTGCACTGAATGAGCGTTTATGGCTACCGTGACCACATACGACATCGGTTTTCCACGCCATTCAACACCGTACAATAATTTAACGATACGGTTCCGATGAAACTGATTTCGCCGAAATCTGAGTCCGTTTGCAAAACGGCCATTTTAACGCGTATATTTTAAATAACGATTTTCACGGCGACTATTTCAAAATTTGATTTGGCCATAAAACAAAATGTACACGACGAAAATTGGATTTTTCTCTGCCATTGGAAAGATATCGTCTAACCGGTTCCGACGTTTCTTGTTTCAAGGAAATCCGCTTTATTTTGAACCCGGTACAACCGTTTGAAGTTCAAAACGCCGAAATGCGAACTGCCGCGCCGCTGCAGCCCGTTATTTAATTAAATTATAAACTATCTATATTCGTTGTCGTTTTCAAAACGAATTGTCACTAAAATTTCAGTATAAACAATATTTGACCACTTTAAACTGTTGGATCACAGTATATTTCAATTTCGATAATTTCCCATATTTTGGAAATTAAAATAATATTTATTATTTATTTTATATAATATATTCACAATATAATCGTTAAATTCGATTATCCAACCTCAAACCAATATTTTAAATTATTAAATTATTTAAAATAATCCAATTAAGTTGGCAGAAAAATACGGGTCGTTACATTCCTCCCCCCTTAAAATAATTTCGTCCTCGAAATTGCTAAGTAGAAGGATGTCGTCTACTATTATCTTTTCCAAAAGGAATTAATTCAAAAATTCGAATTTAATTTCAAACCGACCCAACTGGTTTTAAAACCAATTCAATTCAAATAAAAGGACTTCTCAAAAATTTTCTAACTCCTTAAATTTTAGAAAAATTTCGGCAGAGTCTCCCCTGTACGGAGGATCATCTGCGATATCGCAGGATCAAGAAATATGTATACATCGACTCTCAAGGTTGGAAAATCAAAATTTCAACTCAAAATCCCAAAGAAAACCAAAAATTTCATATTTGCGTAGGCGTACCTTTTGGCGAGCGTTATTATGCGTTAAGCTGTATATTTTATTCGAGCTCGCTTAATTAATTTTGCAACTCTACTCAACTGGATTCAAATAACTCCATATTTTCTCCTTTGGTTGGGTTTAAAGCTGAACTGGCACTTTACACCTGTTCTCAACTCAAATAAATTCATCAGTTATCAACAAATGTCAATTATGTTCGATACATCCATATCAGCCAATGATACACACAATTCAATCCATACGGGATTATAATTATTTATAATCACTTCCTTTATTTCTTAAATTATCCATTCAGATCTGTTAAATTTGGATTGATTATCCACCTTCGTTTATTTCATCTTTGGTTTTAACCTGTCCAATCATATTCAGATTTATATTCAAGCAATCACAACACAAATCCAACATTAACCAATCAAGATGACTGCCCATACTATAATAACTTTTACCTTTATTTTATTATAAAATAAAATTGGGCGAAAATAATCATTAAAAATAATTTTATATCAAATCACAAATACGCTCTCTCATATATCTACTCAAACTCAATCAAGGGTGTTACTAACCCCATCTTTATTGAGTTATGCCACAGAGTCAAGGTTATTACTAAACCAATAGCTCTGATATCACTGTAACGACCCGGGGAAAAGAACGACAATCGGGTTCTCGACAACAATACATAAACTCGTATCACTTGCCAAAACCCAAGTATCGAACCCCCAGATTGTCATGAGAAAGAAGTTAGAAGGTGAGAATAGAAAGAAAGAAGTATTAGAATAGAAGAAAGAAGAGGAACACATCAGAATCTCACAGCGGAACAGATAAAATATAATATCAAATCTCTTTATACAAAGAACTATATAAAACATACCAATCATCAGAGTACACATACATTAGTCACAGCGGAATAATAACTTTGAATAACTAGCGGTGAAGCCGCCTGCTTCCAGCTCCTGAAACTCCAAGCGAAACCTAACCTGGAACATACTCGGTCTGACCCGAGCACATTTGATTTAAAACAAAATACACCGGGTCAGTCTGGAATACTTTCAGTGATAAATTCACAGAACACACACTTGTTTAACTTTGCAAAATCCTTTATGAAATCAAAGAGTAATAGTAAGACCAGTCCACACATAAACACGGACGGTTTTTACCTTACTATAACCCAAAACATTTTTGAAATCAATATCTTTCTCTGATATTATCATAATGTCTAAATACAAGTAAATAATAATCTAGAGGAACGCTTGCATCTCACGCTCCACATATATATAGTATACAATCGAAAACCCAGGGCGCTTATTGGATATTGGATTCCAACTTGACAAGGTATGGGTCCACCTTCCGCACGTGTATCTCTAGAGGCGAATACACTGGGTTCAACAAGAACGTCTTGCAACCCGGCCCTCACATGACCGACCACTCATTTCGCTTGAGTGTATCGAATGTATATCACCGACGGTTGGGATCAGCAACCGCCACCCGAATAGGGTCAGCATCGAATAGATAAAGAAGCAATAGGAATTTCTCTAGATAGGTGATCATACGTCCTAATGGGAGCGACCCACATAGCCATGCTGCCTGCCCGATTTTTGTCATTTCCCGGTTGATGGGGCTTGAGGCTAGAACTTTATCTCTAGAACATCTGGTCATCATTCACTTTGAATGCCACATCGTCAGATCCGCCAGATCACACTTGATTGACGTCCACAACATACTCTAGCTATCTGGCTAGAGAATAACCATTTCTCCGCCATCAACCGTGGTACGTTTGGAGAAATCAACGCATGTAATTCCTTTGGAAATACTCTGTCAGACATCCGTCCATACAAGTCATCCAGGAACAGGATGAACCGAAGGTACCCTCCTACTGCATCTCATATAGGAATCACCCCATGGATCAGTAGCGAGAAGTCCTTGCAACCTGTAGATTCCAATCACGACAGAACCACTGTTTATCTCTGGTTGCACTCCAGAGATTTTCAGCAGTTCTTCCGCTTATGATAATCCACAGTCTTCAATGCTCCATCTCGACCGTCTTCTGATATCTTCACGTATTTGTCGGTCGGAATGGTTTTTGAATAAAATTCGATCCCGGACTTTCCATACCGACAATCGTATTGGTCAACTTCGATAGTCGGTGGTTTAACTATCGAACAATAATAGTGTGAATCACATCAGTTTGTTTATTTAGCTCTAGATACAACTTGACCCCTTAAATATATTTATCCAAATAGTAAATCGACTTTTAAATCGCTTAATTGGTTTTGACTGATTAACTTAAAACACACGTCCTTACACCATCGATCAGATCTTACTTCTTATTTAAATCATGATTGAAAATCCATATCTTTCTTTTGAACCATATCGATCGACCATCGCCATTTTACTTAATAGTTTTGAGTAAATTATTGACTCAAATATTAACCTTTCGCTTCACAGCTCCTGTACCGTGTTCGATTCATAACTTGGATTACACTAATCCATTCGCTGATACTTTCTTCAAACCCTTTTCATTTTATAATCTATTTTTTTTTGATTCATAACCATAAATCCTTTTTTTTCCAGTTTCTTTTATTCCAACACTTAATTATTCTTTTACCCTTTTCAAACTTTATTTCAATTGCGCCATTTACTTAAATTTGGTTCTTTAAGTAAAAGGTTAATTTAAAGATATCGCCTTAGTTTTAAACTTCAAATCCACTTTTCTGATACTTGGATTGGTTTACTCACCCAAATCTCTTTTTACCCTCTTTAAAACAAATCATTGGATTTTTATGACCAAATCCTTATTATTTACTTCTTGATTTTAATGGATAAGTACTTTCATTCACATGTTTTACACTTCTTCTTTTATTTTCAACTTGAATCAAAACTTTGTTAAACTTGAACTTCTTTCGTAACATGTTTATGAAATTTGGATTATGAAAACTTTTTCCATAAGCCCCTTTCAAATTTTATAGTCTCGTTACATCTCAATGAAATCCATTCAAGATGTTATCACTTTATATTAATAATTAACTCAATTCTTAACTTAATCATTTGTCGAACAAAAGTGAATTTCTTCGTTATCCAAACAGTTTGATTACGTTCCTTAATAAGTCATTAAGGTAATGGTTTATTCTATAAACAATAAACCGTCCAATAATCATATTACATACGGTTAAATGAAGATTAATTAGTTTTTAAAACAATCACTAAATTAACATTTCGCTTAATTGTTTCCCTTGGAAAACAATTATAAATTTTCTTGTTAATATCTTGCTTTCTTATGTATTTAACATAAATTGTTATCATAAACATCGTTTAAACATTTCCTTATAACCAAAGTTATAAATGTCACCTTATTTAAAACTTTATATTTAAATAACTAAAATAAATTTAAAACTTTGATTTAGTTATAAAAATAAATTTTATAACTTAAAATCCGTTAATTTGCCTGACGGCGAATTAATATCTCAACGATGGATTCTAAACCATCCGCTACAAATTTCTTAATCAATACTGAATATTGATTAAAAACACGACCATTAGATTTAACAGTCAACGTTCATTCAACCATCGATAGCTAAGCAAGGTATAATAACTTTCAATGACAATTCATATTAAGCGATATTAATCAATAAACAATATATGATCAATTTGAGGAACCCGGTTGGATTCCTCCAACCTGTCCTTCCCTGCACAATAGTTTAAAGTATTGTTTCACACTACTATAAGAAATGTCATGTATTTGAACAGTCATTTTATAAACACACCCAAACAATCAACCAATAATAAAAATCAACCATAGCAACCATAGCATTCATTCAGCCAATAAATGATAAAGGTTAATGATATGAATTTAACGCATCACAGTATTTCAGAAGTGTGAGAATTAACTCACCTGTTTTGTTTCTGACGATGTTGGGTCGCACTATCGTTCTGAGACTATATAAATTCCAGTTGTCTCGAAATCCTTCAATTTCAGCTCGTATATGTCGATACCGTCGATATGATCCCATCGGCACTCTTTTTGTCTAACTTTGCCACGTCTTCACGTGTTTTCCTTAATTCCAGCGTTGAAAACCCGATCCCATGATCCCATCTCAAACCCGTTATTCACCATTCTCCAAAACCAGAAAGGCCGACACCCTTTTATAATTGTTTCCTCTCCTCTGTACGATTTTCAGAAGCTCAACTGCCTCAAAGCCCCACCACACTCCGCTTCTGCTGCGCTACCAGGGGCCGCCGCTCCGCCTGTACTGACGCCGCCCCTCTACAACGCTCCACAGTCCCACCACTATCACTTGGAACCGCCACTGACTTTCACTCCTCCCTCCAACACACGTCCAGCGAGCCTCCTCTACCGTCATCTCAGTCTACAGCGAGCCCAGATCCACCCCTTTGAATGCATGAGTAGCATCAACTTCCCCTTTCCCCACGTGTTACTGTTCCAACCTTTTGAAACCAGGTCCGCAACCCTCAGGTGAACCCCATCTCATCAGCTCCTTCCCATATTATATCTCCTACTAATCCAACTTTCCACTTCCATTTTTCAGTTCGCCACAAACTCCAGACTGTCGGAGGTTCGTCCCAGGCCATCAGCGCCCCTACTCACAGCAAAACCACCGAAGCCTGCACGAGCCACACCAGCCCTCCGTCATGCTCCGATTTATAGTTCGCTCTCTTTCTTTGTTTGTGTTTTCGAACATGTAAAAAGGACCAGGTTTGCTCACATATGGTGAGAAAGAAGACGGATTTTTATGAATGAGATAGCTGAAAGAGTTTAAAATTTAAAATTTCAGATTTTCAAGCATTGTAAAGCTTTTGTGGTTCCGCTGGTGAGGAGAAGAGGTGAATATATAGTGGGAGGAACCGTGGGCACCAAGGATAAGAAAGAAATAAATTAAATATAAAACGTATAGGCACATGTTTTCTGATCGTAGAAGAAAAAGGAACAGGACCAATGCATGTGAAAATAAGCAGAAAGGTATGCGCAGATACGACGGGCATTTAAATTGATCGGACTAAAGATATTTTTTACTGTACTAGGTTATAAATAAAATGAGACACGCGTCCAGGTCAGTCGAAAACTTTGAAATTCCAAGATACTTCAGAGATTCGGAAAAGTGACAACAAATATAATTTAATTGTTTGATGTGTGAAAATAGGTAAAGAAATAATTTTTATTATTTTATTATTAAACGATACTTCGTCGTGAAGTAACACACCAAAACTACCATAAACGACTCTCGTCTACTGATAAAAAAACCAATTTCGGTGTAAAAAGGTATTCCGAACTCAATGGGACAAGTTCCGTCAAAATCCGAGGTCGTATGAAAAAATTTCCTTTATAAAACCGGAAATCAACACGCGTTTTAATTTTCCACGATCACCAGATAAATCAAATCAACTTGAAACTGCGAACACTGACAATAACTTTCCGATACGAACCCAACGGCACTAGTTTCGTCGCATTCTGAGACTGTTGCCCCGGTAGGCCCTTTTTAATGCGTACCGCACTGCCCTTCCGAACACCAAATTTCCCGATCTCTAAAAATAACAACTATATACCTACCTTGAATATAATCGACGCTACGAACTCAACGGAACTGGTTTCGTGGATTAATTTGATCGTCTGTTCAAGTTACACTCGAATATCCCTTTATTCAGTTGAATTAATTTAATTGCACTGAATGAGCGTTTATGGCTACCGTGACCACATACGACATCGGTTTTCCACGCCATTCAACACCGTACAATAATTTAACGATACGGTTCCGATGAAACTGATTTCGCCGAAATCTGAGTCCGTTTGCAAAACGGCCATTTTAACGCGTATATTTTAAATAACGATTTTCAAAATTTGATTTGGCCATAAAACAAAATGTACACGACGAAAATTGGATTTTTCTCTGCCATTGGAAAGATATCGTCTAACCGGTTCCGACGTTTCTTGTTTCAAGGAAATCCGCTTTATTTTGAACCCGGTACAACCGTTTGAAGTTCAAAACGCCGAAATGCGAACTGCCGCGCCGCTGCAGCCCGTTATTTAATTAAATTATAAACTATCTATATTCGTTGTCGTTTTCAAAACGAATTGTCACTAAAATTTCAGTATAAACAATATTTGACCACTTTAAACTGTTGGATCACAGTATATTTCAATTTCGATAATTTCCCATATTTTGGAAATTAAAATAATATTTATTATTTATTTTATATAATATATTCACAATATAATCGTTAAATTCGATTATCCAACCTCAAACCAATATTTTAAATTATTAAATTATTTAAAATAATCCAATTAAGTTGGCAGAAAAATACGGGTCGTTACATTATGGGTTAAAGAAGAGAAAGATAGAAGAAGAACAAAAACTACAATACAGAATCTCACATCGCAGCGGAATAAAATATAATATATGTATATATATATTAGCTTTTGAGTACAAAAAAATTGAACTTACATACATATCATTATCAGAGTATAACACTACAGTATAATGGAAATAACAATACATATCTAACGTTGAAGCCTCCTGCTCCAAGCTCCTCCAAGGATATATGTAAATATCTAAACTACTTGACTGCCCGTACAAATTTGGGCACCCAAGAGTTTAGGTAGAACAAAAACAAAAACAAACTCTGGGTCAGTCATGGGACTGGTGTGAGCAAACTCCAACCATTGGTTTAACTTTTCAAAAATGCTTTTCGAAAGAAAAGATAATTGTATGACCGATCCATACATAAACATGGATGGTTTTTATCTTACGATAACCCAAAACATTTTTTAAAATCAATACTTTACTGATATTATAATAGTGTCTAAAACAAGTAAATAACAATCTAGCAGAACACTTGCATCTCACGCTATACATACCTAGCATACATTCAAAACTGCGGACTCTTATTGGAGAATGGATTCCAACTGCCAAGGTAAGGGACCACCTTCCGATAGTGTAACTCTAGAGAGGAATACACTGGGTTCAGCAAGAACATCTTGCAATCAAGGCTGAACATGACCGACCCCTCACTTCGCTTGAGAGTACCGAATGTATTGTCACCAACGATTGGGATCAACAACCATTCCGAAGCAACAACAACGATAAGATAAAGAAGCAAAAGGATTTTCTCTAGATCAGGTGATAATACACCCTAATTGGGTGCTACCCACTTAGCCATGCGACCTACTCGTTTTTATACCATTTCTCATGCAACAATCTGGAATTTCTGAACCGATTTTAAAAAAAAATATTTAGCTATTTTAATGGGTTTTGAATATCTAAAATGAATTATTTTAAATAATAATGACTAAAAATTTATTTTAAATGAAGTTAGAACGTATAAATTTAATATTTAATAAAAATGAGCTTGAAATGGCGTGGTAGTTTAAAAATTCGATTTTAAACTTTAAATGAATGTATAGAATGAAATATAAATCGGATTTCAGTAAAACCAGAAACGTCAGAATCTGTTTAAAAATATCTTTCGAACGAATGTGAAAAATTCAGATTTCATGATACAAATTAAAAGTTATGTGCTATTTAAAATTTGGAATAGTCATTATGGAATATATATATATATATATTATATATAGCCCTTAAAAATATCCATTTTGCGAATGACCTCCATTTTTGATGAAACCACTTTTATTGGAGCTGGAATGTTAAATTATAGTCCAGATTCAAATTTCGTAATTTTTGGAATTAGTATGTGAGCACAGTAAATTTAAATGTGTTTGCAATTTCAATTTAAATTTAATCGACCAGTTAAAAAGGCCATTTTTCAAACGGTCTCCAAATTCGATGAAATTAGTTTTGTTAGGACCGTATCGTCAAAACATAGCTAGACTTCAATATTCGTAATTTTTGGAGTCAGTATGTGGCCCCAGTAAATTAAAATGTACGTTCAAATTCAATATTAACCGTTATATTAATTTATATTTTAATTTTGATAAAAAATGATCGAAATGATCGAATTGGCTTATGAAACATATCCGTTGTGTATGGAATGGGGGTGTTTAGCTGGGGTCTACAGTCATTGGGTTTGATTTGGAGTTCGAATCATTAAACTTCCTATTTGATTAATTATTGAATTAAATAAAATAAAAAATTTATATAAATACCCCCCAAAAATCAAACCCTAACACTAAAATTATCGGCCGCCCCTAAATTTGTTTTAACGAACGAAATCACTCCTACCTTCAAGCCTAAATCGCGGCCAATTTAGAAGGAATTAAATCATGAGTATAAAGGGAAACTTGAAGTTCTCTTTACGAGCTTTCAATCCATATATGGAGGATCATATTTCATTTTGGATTGCGTTCAATTTTAGGGCTCTAAACGCTGCCATCTGCAGCGGGTTTCCAAGCAAGTGGTCCCACCGAATTGGCTGGTGTTCACGGGGGGAGTGGCAGTAATCGATGGGGCAAGGTCTGATGGGGGTCCTGTCTGATGGTTAGCGCACGGCGGTGGATGATTGGTTTCGAGCGTGGGTTCAGCGTGTTCGACGAGAATGAGGAATTAATTTCCCTAACTGAAGTAATTAATAATTTAATTAATTATTTAGTTATCAAATTTTTGTAGTTAGCGTAAATAAAATCATATCATTGTCATACGAGGTCCAAATCCGACGAAAACAGTTGCGTTGGAATCGTCTCAACGCGACCTACATTTCAGAACTGAGTAGAACGGAAACGGAGGATGTTGGAATTTTTGACAAAATTAATTGGCTGTTTAATTTTGTTAAAACGACCATCAAATAAAGATTGACGGAGTGGAAACCAAAGTGAGAACTCCTTCTCACTCAAAAATTATTTTATCATGTTATTGTATTTATGTATAAAAATATATAGAATTATCGGTGTAGATTTTTATCAGTTTTAATCGTTATAAATTGTATACGGTGCCTGTTAGCTCACCTCCCTCGTCCATAAACCGTGGACGATTTAATTGGCTGTATTATGCTTTGATTGTAATGTTGAAATGTTTGATATATTGAAAATAATGTTAATATTAATGTGGAAGTTGAAATTAAATTATAAATATCCATTTATAATTTAAACAGTGAAAATTGGTTAATTATAAAAATAATTAAATTGAATTAGAACTGGTTAAATTTAATAACCAGTGATAATTTTAAATAGACTATTGTTGTTTGAAAACCCCACACGGGTATTGGGATGATATTTGACATACACTAGTTCAAATATTTAGTCGTATGTCAATCGATTGGTTGACAGACTATGATGGACGTTATTTAATTATTTAATGCTTATACAATTGTATATTGCACTTTGGATGTGAACTAACTGTTTGATGGCTATTTATCGTTATTGTGAATACAAGTGATGTATGAAATCCATATAATTGAAATTATATGGTAATTTACAGAGTCGCATTCCGATTCAGAAATAACGAATATTTTAAAATAATATTCGATGAATAATCAAAATATGATTTTGATGTCCAATTTTGGATAGTCACGAAAATATTTATAAATATATGAAGCCGGGTTAAGTATAGAAACATCACAATTATGATATTTTGAAAATATTATCATTTTAATATTATAATGATATAGAATATTCAATTTTGATTTAAAATTGAAAATGAAGTTGGAATCGTTTTAAAACAAATTTATAAACGATTTATAGAATTCATTTTAAATGGAAATCGACGATATATTTTTTATATATTTAAATGGCTTGAATAGAACGTCTCCCGCATCGACCATTCACGGATTTCGACCATTGACTTCAAATTGATGTAACGGGAGATCCGACCATCAGATTCTCCTAAAACCAGAACCTTTGGGTTCGTATCGAAAAATTCTTTCCATTGAGTATAGGAGATTTAAATTTGAATGGTTGGATTTCAAATTATATCCAAATAAATTTCAGAAAAGGTCGCTTTGGATGTAGTTCGGTGGCCGTTATTGGAAACTGACTATAAAGGCCTTAATAAAATTATTAAAAATATGGAAAAATTGTGTAAAATCATAATAAATGATTTTACATGATTTTGGATGAAAAATTCCAAGTTTGAAAAGACAAAAATATATTTTTATCGAAATGAACTAGTTAATAACTAGAATAATAATCCAATTATTTTTAGAAATAATAATTTGGATTGAAAAAGGAGTTTTAAAATAACCGGAATTTTTCCAATGTATAAATTGGAATGGATTTCGAATAGAAATAATCTTTGGAATATTTCGATATTGGTTTCCATGATTATACAGATATTGTTGAGGAATTTGGAAGAGATATATATATATATATATATCCTTATTCCCAATACAATATTTGTTGGTTTCAAAATTTGATATTGAATATAAGCCAATATATTTTCTATTCTAAGTCTTATATATAATATCGAATTGGATTCTGGGTTTGTCGTGAATGGTGTTTTAAATAACACTATTCTTAATCCCAATTGAAAGGATAAATCTTTTAATTAATATTTAGAGAAGTTTACCAATTAATTAATATTTAATTGGAATTGAATTGAAATTGGATTTTTGGGTTTATCATGAATGGTGTTCTAAATAACATTTTTTCTTTAAGCCAATTAACAGTGAAGTTATGATTTGGAATTTATAAATCTTTTTATTAAGATTTAATGGAAATTTTCCAAAGTAAAGTTTTCCCATTTAATATATTAAATTGGAGTGGAATTCGATTTGGTAATAATCGAGATGAGCTTCCGTGAAGAAAGACCGTTACTATATATGGAATTTAAAACGCTTCGTCGTTATTCCATTTATATTATTAGCCTGATACGGCGATTCATATAGATTTTGACTGATCTGATTTCCATGGAGAATCCATTTTGATGGAATAGGATTTTAGGGTTTATCGTGAACTGTGTTTTAAGTGACATTGTTCTTTAACCCAATTAAAGGCAGGATTGATTTCCTAAAGTTGAATAATGATATTTATGAAGATTAAAACCAATTGGATTTTTAATAAATCTTTAATTAGATTGGAATGAGAACAGGATAATTAAATTTATCGAATTCATGAAATGATCGAGAGTGGAGTATCACCGGTTTTACTCTAGGCGAAAGTTAAATCTTTAATTAGATTTGAACGGGAAAGGGTAATTAATTTTACCGATAACACAGTGGGTGTTAGATATGGAGTACTACCAGTTTTGCTCCATGGGATAGGCTGGGTTTGGGATTAATAAATAAATGATTACTTCGGTAAAGTTCGTTAATCCCGACTAGTTATATAAACCTTAATTTGGTTTAGAATTGTAAAAGAATAAAATAAAATCTTTTGAAATAATATCCAAAGGAAGATTAAAGAAAATTTTAAAATAATTTATCTTTGATAAAATTAATAGGAACCTTTCCCTAAAAATGTGAATATTTGAATAAAAGAATATTCTGGATTGGAATGAGGCTTATGATGTGTTTTTATAGCACTTGATTGTAAGATACGCGTATTATTCGGAAAGACCGAGTTTAACTCATTCTAAATAATTAATACGACGACTAAAAGTCGACGTTGAAGACGATAGTTGGAGACCGGATATCTTCACATTGTTTGGATGATTACTGATGTCATGATTGGGTTGTACACCCAAGACAAGGTAATAAGTGTTGACTGTTCAGATGTACTTGGAGATCGACCGGATATGCGAGGACCTCTCTTCTGTATTGGACATATGGGATGAGGAATAAGGTGCTTACGGTTTCGTTTAGACCCAGAACGGACTTGCAAATGATAATGTGTCTGACATTGTATCCCTTTATACTATATCCGTTGATCTCTGCTAAGTATATATCTGTTTGGTGGCGGAGAATTTATTCTCTTGCTTAACACCCTTCTCTGAGACGTACGAGCTTAGAGGTTATATATTGGTGGAAATCAGTGGTACAGTATGGATTGACAGTGTGGCATGCTGAGATGCAAATGATCAAGGCTTTTGTTGAAAATTAGAGTCTTATGGATGATGATCAAAGCATAGATTTAATTAGCATAGCTTTGTGTATAGCGTTAATTCGCAAGCCTCACACCCTGGTGTGAACCAGAAACAGGAGATGACCGCAGGGAGTGCATGCGTTTCTTTCTAGCTAGGAGTGGTTTCATGGTATAGAGCCCATACATTTTACTTATGTGATTGTTGGAAAGCAAGGTACCTCGGATTTGAGTCTTGAGTGGCTCTTGATATGGTCGACATACTGACCAGATTTTATGCCCCATAGGGCAGGGAAACGTATTGTTCAGGAATTACCATTCCGCTAAAGTAAGTGTGGACCGGCCCTGCCGCTCCGGGAGCAATTGCGAGTGAATCCTGAGGCACAGGCTAGAGTGTCACGAATTCGATAAGATCCCTTACCTTCGTTCATGATGGAAATCCAATTTCCAATACAACATTGTGCTGTTTTGATTGTAAACCTATATGGTGGCATAGTGGCATGGGACGCTCATGTCATCTATGATTGATACATTTATATTGAAAGCATTTTAAACCGATTAGGCCTTAATAATAATATCAAATGAATTTTGTTTTATACGTACCAAGCATGTTTGGCTATTATAATGGAAAAATCTATTCTCCGGCTTGCGTTGCATTGTGTGATGGGATCTGAGTCTTATAATAGCTTCATTTTCCAAAAAGCATAGCATTGTTTTATTTTAAACAGATTTATATGGAGTAAACCCATTTCGTGAGATGTGGTGTGGTCCGGTGATTTACCATATTTTAAAGTAAAGTTTTAATAACTATTTTGAGTTCTCATACCAGTCCCATGACTAACTCGAAGTTTATTATTTCTACCTAAACTCTGGATGCCCGTATTTTCCACACTGGCAGTCAGTAGTTTCGGTTTTGCAGATATTTATTTCCCAGGTCCTGGATTACAGCTGGAGCTATATTCGGTTGAATCTGTATATTTCTTTTAGTTGTGTTAGTCGATGTATTTTCTGCTATTTTGTAATTTAAATCTCTCATATTATTTTTATGATGTATAATATTTATTCATACTCTGTTATATTCTTGTACTCTGATGTAATGTAATAGCAATGAAATGTTCTAGTGTTTGTATTCTGATGCGTCGTGTTCTCAAAGATATCCGGGCTTTCCCCATAGGGGAAGTTTGGGTCGTTTCATCTCGGTTGCGAGGCTTAAGGTTATGATTACATACCTTACATTGATAGCACAACCACTTTGAATGCCACATTGTCAGATATGTTAATCACTAATTGATTTGCCCAAAGATATTCTGGATATTATGCTAAGAGAATAAACTCTCCGCCACCAAATGTATATTTGTACAAACCAACGTATGTGATCACTGGAAATACTCTGTCAGACATTCGTCTATATAGGATCATTCTGGGACTGAACGAAACCGAAGGCACAGTTACCATTAATCCATCTTAGGCAATTTCTATCAAAGATTAGCAGGAAAAAATCTTGCACTTTACTCCGTCTTCGATTGTCTTCATATAATTTGATTTGCAATGCTACTGCCAATACGGAGTGGTTCTCAGATAATAATCTAACCGGTCTCTCCATATTGACAACGATATTGGCCAATACTTCGATAGTCGGTTATTTAACTATCGAAGAAAAACAAACATTTCGTCCAAAGCATCAAACAACCCCTGGTCCCCTTAATTAATGTTGCATTAATTAAATCACTTCTCCATTTCCTTATCAATATTTGTTAACCCAATATTTTCAACAATCATCTTGGCCTCTTACGCTATTTGGAAAACATTTTCATATATCACCTTCTTTTATTTTCTATACCTAGAAAATATCTCCTATTTATAATTGGAAAACAATCCAATTACTTATCTCTTCCCGAACTCATTTATTTCTATACTTAGGAAATATTTAATTTTATGTTTCCAAAATTCTACTTACTTGGGTTAAAACGAATGTTGTGTAAAATATCATTACAACAACCCAAAATACTGCATTCAATTGAGTCTTATTTAAGCATTGATCTTCGAGACTGAATCTTTCTATTAATTGGTTAAGGATGAAATCAACCAAGTTGGGGTATAACTACCTCTCAGACCTTGACTGAATAACATTCTTAACTTCAAAACGGATAAGACTACTTATCTCAAATAATCGACATCATATAAAACCAATTATCCATTTTTTTAAATGTGTATACATTTCTCTTTCTATTCTTACCAAATTTAAATTTATAGATTTTTCTTTTTTGTTTATAATATTCTATTTTAAGTCCATTTCCTTACGAATTCTGTATATATTGATTTCTAGTTATCAAATTTTCTTATAAATATTCTAATTCCATAAATTTCTGGAAATTTTGTCTAGCGTCTTCTTTGTACGAGTCACTTGGTACAACTACAACTCGCCTCTCTAGGCCCTTTCCATTCAAAAATAAAATCCAAAGGCCAAGCAGCTTGCCCAATAGGCTCGTAAAATCTCATATGGCATTTAAGTCTGTACCTTTTTGCCGTGCACTCAAATTAAAATCTTCATTCCCTTCATTCCAAACCTGCTTAGCATATATCTAACCATTACCAATTTATTTCAACTCCATTCAACATTTTCATTTAACCCCATTCAATTCGATAATTTGTAATTTAATTAGCTCATATTCCCATCTCACTTTTAATTGGGCCAACCGTGTTTAAACATATTGTTATTGACTGATAAACAAGTCGAATTTACTTCCCATATTTGATTCCACATTTAGTTCAAGTTTCCATATTTAATTCCCTATTTTTAATTCAGCAAACCAATTCACCTAACCAAAATTAAATTCAATTCAACTCAACTAACTAATTATATTTCTAATTAGTTAACTTCATTCAATAATTTAAAATCTGATTTTTGTTTCAAATATCAATTCGTTACTTCACTTGAGTTCAGATATATTTTATAACTCAAGTCTGGATAACTCTAGTCTAGATTTTCTAATGTAAATCTAAATTTTTATTTGCTTAAAAGCCTTGTATTAATTAAATAAATTGTTATGTTTTAAAGATGATTACAACTTTTTTTTCTGGAAATTTGATTTTGACATAACTCAAAATTTGTAAGGCGAAATCCATATTTTTCTCTTCCATTAGAAAAATATTATTCAGAAGATTCGGACAATTCTTGTTTCAAAAAATTCTGACTTAAATTGAGTTCTATAAACTCAATTGAAGTTCGAAACGTCAAATTATGAACTACCACACTGTAGCGAGTTTGTTTTAGTTATATTTAAATATAAATGTTTAAACTTCATTTGTTTAATAAATTCTAACTCTATTGTTTAATATTTAAATTTAAATTTGTGATAACCCCAAACTCCCGTCGTACGAAAGCAAGGATAGTCATTGGAATATAACACATTTATAACAACAGCAGATTTCAGATAACAGCATAACACATTAAATCATAGCAGCGGAAATTAGAAATATCATCAACATCACAACATCAGAGTGGCACAGTTACAGGATACAACTTAGCACATAAAAAGTCTCCGCGAATGGAAATAAGTCTAAAACGTCATCAAGTACAACATGGATAAATGATGTCTAAATGTCTCAAAATAGAAATAAAAGATAGAGGTGATCTTAATCTTCTGCCAAAAGCATACCCCACTTCGGTACATAGCCAAAATAAACCTATTACCTATAACTTGGCTGCCCGTGTAAAAATAAGGGCACCCGAGTTTGCAAGTGAAAACAAACTACGAGTCAGTCATGGGACTAGTATGAGAAATCTTTCTTAACTTATCTAACAATAAGGCTAATCATAGGACCACGCAACTAACGCGGAATGGGTTTACCCCATTGGATTGCCAGTGCATAAATTAAATAAATTTTTAAAAACAATGAAGTGCTTTTTAGAAAAATGAAATCATTAAAAGACTCAAGTCCCATCACACAATGCAACGAAAACCGGAGGATAGAGTTTTACATTATAACGATCAAACATGCTTGATACGTATAAAACAATATCTAATATTATTATTAGTGTTTAATCAGTTTTAAAATACTTTCAAAATAAATGTATCAATCCTAGAAGGCATAACTACCATATACTATGTCGGAATATATAAGCTCACAATCAAAACCGTAATGTCATATTGAAAATTGGGTTTCCATCATGAGTCAAGGCTAGGGATGGTCTCCTTACCATTCGAGACACTCTAGCAAATGTCTCAGGATCACACCTACGGGCAACCCTTGGACCCTGCAGGGCCGGTCCACAAATACTTTAGTGGATTAGTTATGCCTGAACACATGTTTCCCGGTCCTATTGAACCTATCACTTGGTCAGTAACGACCAATATATTGAGGCCTCGAAATCTATCATCCATATAAGTAAAAATGTCTGGACTCCATACCATGACACCACTTCTAGCTAGAAAGAAACATGTACACTCCCTGCATTCCCTTATCCTGTTTTTGACTCTTACCGGGGTGTGAGGCTCGCGAAGTAATGTTATACACAAAGATATGCCTAAACAAGCTGTGCTTTGATCATCAACCACAAGGCTCTGTTGTTCAACAAAAGCCTTGATCATTTGCATCTTGGCAAACCACATTGGCAATTCACACCATGTAACTGATGTCCATCAATATATAACCTCTAAGCTCGTACGTCTCAGAGAAGGGTGTTAAGCAAGAGAATAAATTCTCTGCCACCAAACAGATATATATTAAATAGAAATCAATTCACATAGAACGAAATCCAATGTCAGACACACATCCATTTACAAGTCCGTTAGGGGTCTGAACAAAACCAGAGACACCTTATTCCTCTTCTCGTATGTCCAATACGGAAGAGAGGTGCTCGCATATCTGGACAATCAATAAGTACGTCTGGATAACTACCACTTCAACCCTTTGCTGGGAGCTAATAAATGCAGGGCATCTATAATAACCCGGAAAATCTGAACCAGTTTAAAAATTTTAAATTGGCTAAAATAGTGGATTTTAAATATTTAAAATAAATATTTTAAATAATAGTGATGAAAAGCATGTTTGAATCGAAGTTTGAAAATAAATATAATTATTTTAATTATAAACAAGGCCTGAAATGGCGCTGAAGTTTCAAAAATTGAATTCAAACTTTAATTGACTTTACGGGGTGCAAAATAAAACGGAATTTAGTGAAACGAAAAATATTTAAATCTGTTAGTGAATATCTTTCTAACGAATCCGAAAAATCGAAGTTTCATAGCGGGAATCAAAAGTTATGGCCAAATGAATTTTCAGAAAGGTCGCTATAGAAATTATATCGCCCTTGAAAATAGCCATTTTGCATACGACCTCAGAATTCGACGAAACCACTTTTGTTGGATCCGGGATGTCAAATTATTGCTAGGTTTCAAATTTCATAATTTTTGAAGCAAATATGTGAGCGAGGCGAAGGAAAATGTGTTTTGGTCAATTACAGTTAAAATGGATCGACCAGAAAAGGGCCATTTTACAAACGTTCTCAGAATTCGATGAAACTAGTTTTGTCGGGATCGTATCGTCAAAACATAGCTAGATTTATTTTTTTGGAATTTTTCGAGTTAGCATGTGGCCCCGGCAAATTGAAATGTATGTTCAAATTAAATATTGAATGTTTTATATTTTAATTTGAAGGAAAATTGAATGAAACATTCAAATGGGCCTTCGAAACATATCCCATTGTGTTCAGAATGGGGGTAAAACGTTAGGGACGACAGTCGTTGGGTTTGGATTGGGGTTCGTGTGTGAAAGAGGGTATTTTTGGATTTTTAAAATTTATAAATATAAAAAAAATCCCATTGGACAACTCATTTCTCTCTCCCCGTCATTTCTCTCTCTTCCCTCATGATAAACGGCGCCCCCCTTCGATTCTTCTTGCATCGATTCCTCGTCATCCACGCACTATAACCCTAGGCCCCTTTGGAGAACTTTGAAAATCTCAGCCCGAGCTTCAAATCAGTCCCAGCTTCATTACCTCTCGTCGTGTGTGGAGGGAGATACGGGTCCACGAAGTTGCCAACTTCGAGCTATCGTCGGGCCTTCAACGCAGCACCGATCTAAATGCCGCCCCCTTGTTTTGTGTGCCTTCCAAGCCTCTTCAGTGTGGTGTGGCTCGATTTCATCCAAGTGCAACCGTTGAGGCGAAAATTGAAAACCTAGGTTGGAGCGAAACTGAAAAAGGTATTGGCTTACATAAAATTAACTATTTTCAACGTGTAAAACCATTGCAAAATGGATTAATCGTATAAAAATCATATCTTTTTCATGTGTGATCGAAATTCAGTGAAACAAGAGACACCGGGACCGTGAGGACGTCTTTTACATTTTAGAAGAGACTGCATATTTTTCTGAGCCTTCTGCTATTTTTGCAGGAGTGGAACCCAATGTGAGATTTCTATGTTATAAACGATATGGAAAACAATGATGTATAAATTATATAGTCGATGTATGAGTTATATAAGCATTGTACACCTCATGTATACGCGTTGTATAAGTTGTATGTTCGATGTATAAGTTATATTTGCGTTGTAAAAATTATATATGCAATGAAATGATATTGAATTGAATAGAAGTGAATTGAAATATATTTATATATGTTAGCCTACTTTGTGAACTAGGCAACACAAAGTCAAGATGTCAAGCATTGAAGAGCATTTCTAATTAGAAGACTTCGGTTCGGATCGGAGAGACCATTACTACTCAGATCGGAGAAGACACTACAGCCTAGATCGGACAGCTGCAGTCATTCGGGTCGGGTCAAAACAACGTATCGGTTCGGATCGGATAAAGTTCTCTGTTCGGATCGGTGAACTATTGCTGTTGAAAACAGAGAGCACATGTTCGGGTCGGAGGGCAGTCTGCTTCAAGATGGATCGGAAAGCCACCCAATTGCTACGGAGATAGATCGGAGCGGAGCGGAGCAGAATAAAGAGGAGAGAGCGTTGTTTCCAAGCCAATCCGGGTCGGATCGGATAACCCGATCCGAACCCCTTGTACATGTCCCACCGACCCGAACCCATTTTCCACATCACTCTCCTACATGAGCACCTGGATATCCGGATCGGCTATGACCAGTTCCTACCCTCAACGTCCACTACTCTGATGCGTTGTCAACACAGTAATCTATCCGAACCCGAGGCTAATGGGATGGATGACACGTGGCTCCGATCCGAATCGGGTTTTGAGCAAATTCTCACATATAAATACCCCATCTGGAGACAAAGAAAAGGATCTTTTTTCTGGCACTTGGAGAGTTCAACCACCTTCATAACCCGAATTCCAGCAATCCCGAAAAATCCAAATCTTCTTTCATTATTTGTTTTCTATAATTGAGTGATTATAAGTGAGTTGTGAGAGGAATCAAGTGAATATTTCATTGTACTTGCAACTAAATCAGTAAATATAGTGAGAGACAAGTGGACGTAGGCATTTCTTCGCCGAACCACTATAAATCCTGTGTGTTCATTTTTATTTTTATCTTATTTCATTTGCTTTCAATCAATTTGGGTGTTAGAACCACTTTTTGGTCTAACATTTTGGTGCTTTCACTGAGAACCTCATCTGAATTCTTTGTTTTCTGCGATTACCATTCTACTTTTTGGACCGTTGAGTTCAAAGAAGTTAATCCTTAAGTTTCAACGCTCTTGGATATTTGTCGAAGTGATTGTCGAAGAATTATGGCCAAAGTAAAAGGCAAAGAAATTCAATCTGTTCGAGGAAATGGAGCTGGCGAAGATCAGCAAAATGCGGTTGTAACCAGGTCTCGTGGGCAGAGTTCAGCAGCAGGAAGAACCAATGCAGGAAATCTGAGCCGTCCTCAGGGGGAAAGCTCCGATCCGATCCGGGTAGGAGATTCTGAAGCAGTGCATTCCCCCAACCTGAACCGACCCGACCAGGCTCCCTACCTCCGAACCGACCCGGCCTCCTACCTCCGATCCGATCCGATCCGACACTTGGTGAAGTTGGAACCTCTACTCGAGTTCCTACGAATGCTCCGATTCCAGCCACCAGGGTTAGTGATCAGGTCAATCCATCTACGCCCATCACTCAAGGAGATTTCTCACGCTTACTTGACATGCTTGAGAGCACAAGGGAGGCTATGAAAGTCCACGAGCGCACTAATCTCATGATGCAGGAAAATATGAGGCTCATGAGTCGGGAGATTAGCGAACTCCATCGACAGAGAACTCCATCACCGGTTCGTCACACACCAGTGGATCAGTCTTCATCTTCCGAGGAAGAGCGGCCCCGTGAATGAAGGCCGCTCGAACGACCTCAGAATGTGGAGCAGCTGACATTTGGATCTTTGGGATCTCGTGAGGATATTGCACGAGCACTAGGAAACAATGACCCCACTCGGGGGCAAAGACTCCAGTCCCCTCCTCCCGAGATCGACCGGGAGCGCAGGGAACGGAATCGAGCAGAAGCAGCTCGAAGAAGAAGGGCATCTCCTGAACAAGAGCCCAGAAGGAACTCGGATACTAGGGCCAGGGAACCTGAGCGGCCCCTAACTAATGCTGATGTACAGGCAATGGTTCGCCAGATCATGTCCGAGAGCCGGATCTATACAAATGAAGATTATGGCATTGAGCGAAGCCATACTCCTTTCACCGACGATATCCTCGACTTCCAATTTCCCCGGCACTTTAACTTGCCACAGATGGACAAGTACAACGGAAGGACTGATCCGGGACAGCATTTGATGCGATACTCGTGGCTCATGAATGCTGCTGCTGCACTTGATGAAGTGAAGTGCAAAGCATTCCCAATCTACTTAGAAGATGTGGCGCTGTTCTGGTTTACCCGACTTCCTCCTCGTTCGATTTCGAATTACAAGGAACTGAGCGAGCGTTTTATGAACTAGTTCCGACTCCATGCCCGAAAGTCCAAAAGTGTTATTGAATTATCGAGAATCAAGCAGGCACCAGGAGAGTCTTTGAGGGCATATCTTGACCGTTTTAACCAAGCTGTGACTGAAGTCAGTGACCCGCATGAGCCCACAATTCTGATGGCATTGAAGGAAGGAGTCGATCCTGAATCTGAGTTCGGAGATTACCTTTCTGGGAAAACACCCTCCACGAGAGAGATATTCTACGAAAAAGCCGATATTTATTTAAGGCGAGAGGAGGCCAGGGCAAACCGAAAGAGAAAGTCTGAGACGGCTTCAAAAGAAAATGTGCAGAGTAATATCGCCGTGAAGCAGTCTGGGGAAAGTTCTGGCAAGGTTGAAGTAAATGTGGGAAACAAGGGTGGAAACAACAATGCTGGAAGCGGGGGTAACAACAACAATAACCGTAATCCGAACGGCAACAGAAGAAACAGAAATAGGGGAAGTGATCCTAACAAAAGACCTCGATTCCAGACCTACGAGAATTATACACCATTGAACGACACCCTGGAAAATATTTACCTGGATACGTACAATGTGTTGCAGTACAAAAGACCACCACCTCGTGATTCGACCGAGAAAGAAATGGCGACAGGGAAATTTTGTTTGTTTCATGGAACTCATGGGCATTCAACCAATGAATGTCGGCATTTGAGGGATGTGATTGAGAAACTGCTGCGTGAAGGGAAGTTGGATGAATACAAGGTTGCCCCGAGGGACAGGGGGCAAGGAGAGCAAGCTCCAAAACAGATTCTACCTGCCCCCAAGCCTACAGCCCAGCAGAAAGGTAAAGGAATTGTTATCAACTCCATAGTGGGCGGACCTCACCCGGCAATCCGAAGTTTCAAATCAATGGATCAATATGTAAATGCTGCCAAGCATCTAGACGTGAATGAAGGTGATGATTTGGAAGATATCACCCCCATAAAACAACAGAAGACCATGTTTGACGACGTGGTATTCCGCAGCCGAGATAATACTGGGATCCAATCACCTACTGATGATCCGTTGGTTATTACTACCACCATTGGGCCGGCCTTGGTTCATAAGGTATTAGTAGACAACGGAAGTTCCGTTAATATTTTGTTTAAAAAGTCGTTTGATCAGATGAAGCTTGAGTCTGAAGATTTGAAGCCATGTGAAGGATGGATAAGAGGCTTCAATGGGGCGTCAACAGCTCCCATGGGATATATAGAATTGCCCGTGACCTTAGGGCAAGGAGAACGCAGAAGAGTGCGGATGCTTCAGTTCGTAGTATTGGACGTAGATTCGCCTTATAATGCATTTTTGGGGAGGCCTGCCCTTGCTGAATTCAGAGTTTGTATCGCCCCCTGGTGTTTGTTGCTTAAGTTCCCAACCGAAGCTGGAACTGGAGTAATGAGAGGGGATCAAGTTTCCGGACGGGCCTGCTATGTGGCCGAACTAAAGATGTTGATGAAAGGACTTAACATCGAAAGTGAAGATGCCTCGCCTCCCCCAAAGGGGGGCTCAGCGTAGCAATTAGAGAAATCGGCCCCGAAGGAGTTGCTAAAAGGAACGCCTGAAGACCTGGATCCCAGAAAAGACGAGGAACCAGAGACTAAGAATGCAACTCCTAATGAAGCGACAGTGGAAATTCCCATTGATGACGCTGATCCGACAAGAGTCTTGAAGATTGGGTCTCAATTGGATCCATGTCGGGCCAAAGAACTAACGGACTTTTTGAAGGCGAACTTGGACGTGTTTGCCTGGACCCACGCTGACATGTGTGGGATATCGCCATCCATCATAAGTCACAAATTAAATGTAAACCCGAAACATCCGCCTGTGAAGTAAAAGAGACGCATGTTGGGCCCAGAGAGGTCGGCTGTTCTCAAAGAGGAAGTGGAGAAGTTGGAGCAGAATGGATTTATTCGAGATTCGACATATCCCGACTGGATATCGAATCCCGTCTTGGTAAAGAAACCGAATGGAAAGTGGCGGACTTGTATTGATTTTTCAGATTTGAACAAAGCCTGTCCTAAAGATAGTTTCCCACTTCCCAGAATTGACCAGCTTGTAGATTCGACAGCAGGTCATGAACTTCTCTCTTTCATGGATGCATACTCTGGGTACAACCAAATTTCTATGCATGTGCCAGACCAAGAACATACGAGCTTCATTACAAATTTGGGATTGTATTGTTATGTTGTAATGCCATTCGGATTGAAAAACGCAGGAGCCACTTATCAGCGCTTGGTGAACAGAATGTTTTATAATCAAATAGGAAAGACTATGGAAGTTTATGTGGATGATATGCTTGTCAAATCGAAACAGTCCTCCAGCCATACGCAAGACTTGGCGGAAATGTTTGGCATCCTGCGAAAATATCGGATGAAATTGAATCCTCTGAAATGCTCTTTGGAGTGGCATCGGGAAAGTTCCTAGGCTTCATTGTGAGCTCCCAAGGAATTGAAATCAATCCTAGCCAGATAGCAGCGATTAGAAATATTGAAGAGCCGAGGAGAATTAAAGACGTCCAAAGTCTTGCAGGGAAAGTAGCGGCGCTGAGTAGATTCATCTCCAAAGCAACAGACAAATGCGTTCCGTTTTTTGATTTGATTAAAAGAGGAAAGAAGAACTTCGAGTGGACTACGGACTGTGTTGAGGCCTTTCGAAATTTATTGGAGCTGCTAGAGAAACCGTCGATTTTGTCAAAGCCAGTGGATCACGAAGAATTGTTTGTTTACTTGGTAGTCTCGGCTCACGCCGTTAGCACAGCCCTAGTTTGAGAAGAAGACAAAGTACAAAGGCCAGTGTATTATGTAAGCAAGAAATTAGCAGCGGCAGAGTGCAATTACCCAAAGATTGAGAAGCTCGCTTACAGCCTCCTAATTGCATCCCGAAAACTTCGTCACTATTTCCAAGCTCATCCAATAACCATATACACCGACCAGCCTTTGAGGCAGGTGTTGCAGAGACCCGAAGCATCGGGAAGGTTGATCAAATGGAATATAGAATTAAGTCAGTTTGATTTGAATTTTCAACCACGAAAGTCGATCAGGTGGCAAGCTCTGGCAGACTTCATTGCGGAATTCACCATCCCAGGGGAGGAAGTAATCGATGACAAAGTGGTTAGATCCGAGGATGAGTTAAAGATAGATCCGTGGAAACTATATACAGATGGAGCCAAGAACGACCGAAGGTCCGGAGCTGGAATCGTCTTAGTCACTCCTGAAGGACGGTCATTATATTATGCTCTACGATTAGAATTTTCGATGACTAACAATGACTCTGAATATGAAGCCCTGATTGCCGGGCTGAAGCTTGCCAAAGACCTCGGAGTAAAAATGTTAGACATATTCTGTGACTCTAAAGTCGTTGTTTGCCAAGTGCGAGAGGAATTTGTGGCTCGGGGACCTCGACTCATCGCCTACCTCAGGAAAGTGAGAGAGCTATTGAGTAGCTTGGAGCGGTACAACATAACACATATCCCAAGAGCTGAAAACCAGAAGGCGGATAGGCTGGCAAAGCTGGCCAGTTCTGACAATCCAGAAGAGACTGAGATAATTCCAATTGAAATGTTGGAATCGCCAAGCTTTGAGTCAATGGAAGTTGAGTTCGCTTTTGAAGCGGAACCGGAGAAGGAGTCGTGGATGACCCCGATTAAGAACTTCCTTAAGGATGGAACACTCCCGTCAAAGAAGAGTGAAAGAAGGGCTGTAGTTCGCAAGGCTACCAGATATGTCATACAAGATGATATTCTCTATAGGCAAGGATTTTCTATGCCCCTGTTACGATGTATAGCACACGACGACATCAAACGTGTACTAAGAGAAGTACACGAAGGTGAGTGTGGAGATCATATAGGAGGTCAGACTTTAGCAAAGAAGATATTGCGATACGGATACTTCTGGCCCACAATTAACAAAGATGCAGCTGATTATTCACGACGCTGCGATATGTGCCAGAGATTCGCCAAAATCCCCAGAGCACCGTCGACCCAACTTAAATCAATGGTGAGTCCTTGGCCATTTGCCACATGGGGAATTGATATCATTGGAGTTCTACCGATTGCTAAAGGAGGAGCGAAATATGCAATAGTGGCCGTGGACTATTTTACGAAGTGGGTGGAAGCTGAGCCCTTGACCAAGATCACGGCAAGAAAGGTGATAAGTTTTGTGGTCAGAAATATTATATGCCGATTCGGGATCCCAAGGACGATTATAACTGACAACGGAACCCAATTTGATAGTACTGAATTCAGAAATTTCTGCCAGAAGTATAAGATTGACAAGCGATATACTGCAGTTGCTTACCCGCAGTCGAACGGGCAAGTAGAGGCAATAAACAAAGTAATAAAATCCATCCTCAAGAAACGGTTAGAGCGTGCAAAGGAAAAATAGGTTGACGAATTGCCCCTAGCTTTGTGGGCATATCGAACAACATTTAAAACGGCCACCGGTCATACCCCTTTCTCTCTCTCCTTTGGCTCAGAAGCTGTAATTCCAGTTGAACTGGAAGTTCCTTCCCACAGAGTGACATATTATGACCCGATGACGAATCGGACACTCTTACTTGAGTCTCTTGATGAAGTCGAAGAAAAAAGGGACGAAGCAGATTTGCGTGCGGCAAGACATCGACATCAGATGGCACGCTATTACGACAAAAAAGTTCGCCTCAGGACTTTTGAACCAGGAGATTTGGTGCTAAAGAGAGTCTTTCCATCCCTTCCTCACCTCGGTCCAAAGTGGGAAGGACCCTTTGTCATCCAACGGAAACTTGAAAAAGGAACCTTCAAGTTAACGACCGTAGATGGCGAAGAAGTCCCTAGAGCGTGGAATGCCCAACACTTAATGCGATATTTGGATTAGAAATGCCGTACTTTTTGTTATTTTTCTTATGAACTCTGTAATAAGGCACGACTTGCCTTGGGAAAATCTGACGATATGAATAAAGGACTATAAAGTGGATGTAGGCTACGACTTAGCCGAACCACTATAAAAATATTGTGTGTTATTTACTTTTATGCATTACATATATACATTCATCAATTATTCTGTTGTGATTATGGAATACAGGATGATTCAAAACCTGAAAAGGTCAAAGACAGTTTAAACATAAGAAAAAGCACAGCGACTACTTGTGCGACAAGACATAAAAGAATGAGAAAACGACATTCCTAACTCTAACTCTCCAGAGAGAGAGAGAGAGAGTATAAAAGCATCTCCGACTAAGCGCTGAAAAAGAAATTCTTCCCTTAACTCTAACTCTCCAGAGAGAGAGAGTATAAAAGCGTCTCCGACTGAGCGCTGAGAAAGAAATTCTTCCCCGCTGAGAGACCGGGGAATGAATAGATTGCTGAGCTCGAACTCTAACTCTCCAGAGAGAGAGAGTATAAAAGAAATGCCAGAAAAAACGATAGGCACTGACGACACAAAAAATTCTATCCCGTCAGAAAATCGGGAGCATTCAGATTGTTTGATTAAGCATTAAATAATTTGTAAGAATTGACTGGGGGCATATATATGTTTACGCATATTTCCTCCCTCCGTAACTTCATTTCATAACTGTAGTAAGACATGCATTTTTACATAAGTGCAGAACTACAGACAAACAGACATTGCAGAAAATGAATTATTTTTTATTTATTTACGAACGAATGAATTTGTACAGGAGAGTAGCTAAAAAAGAAGGTGCAAGAGCCGCTCTTGTAGCAGCAATTGTTGGTTCACTAAATGCTAAAACGATACAAGGCAACCCACTATTTAGATTTCGAATGAGCCTTGGACTTCTTGGCGGCTTTCTCCGCATCCTTTGCTTCTTTCTCAGTCTCTGTCAAGATTCGTTTTGACTTCTTTTTTCCTGAAGATACGGTGCTGGAGCCAATAGACTTCTTCCCGGAGGGCGGAGCGCTGGAATCAAGAGAAGATTTTTTAGCGAGTTCCTCTGTAATAGATCTAGTTGAGAACTTAACAACTAACCTTGATCCCGCATCCACAACTGCGAGGGGCTTGAGGGCTTCGGGGTCTAGTTCTTCAGCTTTTAATTGCAAGCGTTTGTCTTGATCAGCTTTCATTGCAGCCAAGGTAACATCATCAGCATTTTTTGACTCCCCGACTATAGCAACTTCTGGTTCCTCTTCATGCCCCCGTCACCGCAATCGTCCTTTAAAGCTGCTATCATTTCTTCATCATGGGGAGTGGCGACCTTATTTGGCTCACTTCCTTCTCCCAAGTCTATAGGAGCAGCCTTATCCTCCCCTCTTTTGGCCTTTTCTGCGGGCTTTGCCCCGGCGGTGGCTCCCTGAGTCACATCTGTCTTTTCGGAAGACTCAACACCTACAAAATGAGAAGCAACAGTTATCAACTCAGGCGAAAACAATGGGTCTTTCATCGATTGTTCAATCACGTGGCGAAAGGTAGAAATAGCCTTGGCAAATTGAGGAGAAAAGGTAGGGATACCTTCCGAAGACTTTTCGGCAGGTGTGACTACTACCTCTGATGTTGTTTCAGGAATAGGAGATAGCAGAGTTGTTCGGGCAATTCCCAGATTTTCAGGATCATACCCCTCTACTTCAGAAGTCGCAGGGGCAGAAGAAGAGGAACCAGCTTCGAGAACAGTTTTCTGTTTAGAATTCCGTCTCTCTTCTTCCATGGCCTCAGCAATGAGGCGGCGCCCTTCAGCCAGGCGCTCCGGTTCATCATCCCTCAAGTATTTTTCCATAAGCTTATCCTCATCGATAGAATCGACTTTGAGCTCCTCTTTTTCCCACTCAATAATCTGATTCCATATTTGAACTAGAGTGGATGGGTAATCTTCGATCCAAGAAATGTTTCGGCGACGGATGATATGTGCGAAGAATTCAATCATTAGTTCGCCGAAACCCTGAATATCAGCCTCCGCCTCAGATAATTGCTTGCGGGCTTCCTCCGCAGATTTGATAGCACACTCCACATTGCCCTCGGCCAGGGCAGCCCTGTTCTCATCTTCCAACCGCCTTGAAGACAAGTCAGCATTCTTCTTTTCCATCTCAGCACTCCTCTTCGCTAACTCGGCATTTTTCCGCTCGAGGTCAGCATAAGCAAGGCGTGTCTTAGCAGCTTCTGACTTAGCCTCGTCAGCTTGCTTTTTTAACTCAGAACGCTCTTGAGTGTGAGATTCAAGCAAGTCATGGTAACATTTTTGCATGTCCTCAAATTGTTGCTTGAAGTTAGAAGCGTCCCTTTGAGCGACAGCTAGCTGAGCTTGAGTGTCTTCCAAATCTTTTCCTTGAGCTTTTAAGGCCTTGGCATCCTCCTCCGCGGTTTTTTGCATTGAATCAGTATTCGTGATTAGAGTGCGAATGATTCTAGAAAGATTGCGTGAATATTTAAACATCTCAGTATACTGTTTTTCCACCGCATCTATCTTTGCTTTGGCCTCGTCTGCCCATTTAGAAGAAACAGGTTCAAGGGCAGGTAAAAAAGTCAAAGTCTCGAAGTAGTGTTCGGGAAATTGCTCCTTCAAATATGCCCGCTTTACTGCAGTTTCCGCATCTAGTGGGGGAGGAGCGGGGATTGTCAATTCGGTGTCCCTGTGTGAGGAGGATTCGGTAGATTCTTTGTCTGTCCTAGGTCGTTTAGTAGCAGGGACCATGTGCTTACTCCGAGACCTAGTTTCTTTCGGAGGACTTCTCTCTCTACTGCGCTTTTCATGGGAAGAAGTGGAGTCTTTAGATGGTGGTCTGTCCTCTTCCTTGCGGCTTTGATAACCCTTGTATTTTTCTTGTTCCGGCCGAACTGGTGAGCGAGAACGTGAGGGTCGAGAACGATAGGGATCATAAGGCCTTCTCTCCTCCCTACCACGATCATCCCGGCGATCATACTCGATATCCTGAGATGGATTGGACATGCTGCGGCGAAGCTTACTGATATCATAGTAGGATCGAGACATCGTACCTGCACGATAAAACAAACGAAATTTAGAATTAATGGATTCACGAAGAAAGAGGTGCAATGAATGCTAATGCCGTTGTATAAAGTGTATCCTAAGTGGTGTGTTTCCCCCCAACCAACCCGAGTCTGAAGCTAGACTAGTACGGGCAGGCTCTTTGGCCTTAGCGGGAGTGGTCTCTTCAGAAGAGGTGAAGACTAAAGGATCCTTCCTAAAATCCTCTGAAGTGTATATAGTTTCAGGTAAGGGGAGACCCCCCAAACCCTGAAATATTTGGTCATCAGTACTAGGGATATTCCCCTCGGAAGCATTAAGTGGCGACTCTTGGGAGGATGTTGACTTTTCCAGAGAAGTAGCCTCCTCGGGGGCAGTATATCATTCACGATGCCTTTCGGCCAGGTTAGCCAATTCGTCATCTTGTGTAGAAGATGGAGAAGGTGAAGTTTGAAGAGGCACTGTAGGAATTCCCGAGCCTTCACCTGTCTCTGGGACTACCTCCACTGGAGGAATGTATGCATAGGGGGCCGTCCCATGACCGATGCTACGAAAAACGGATAACAGCCCATGGAAGTGAAGATATTCGTCCTTAAGGACTTCATCGATGGTCAAGAATTTTTGATCGCCATTAAGAAATTGGTGCATCCAGTCAAAGAACACCTGATCTGATATTTGTTTTGGATTGTCAACTGCAAACAAAGAGGAAAACAAGTTAAGGTGATGATTCAAGTGTATAGAGCCCGAACTTAGAAAATCAGTGCTTTACTTGATTTTGTCCACCTCCTGGCGCATCCAGGCTGTCGCTTCACGTAGAACCATTCTAATCTAGAATCTCCAGCTTTACTGCTGAATGGTGCTGAGATTATCTTCCTTTTTGGGACTGATTCAAAGTAGCAGAAAGATGTAGTCTCTCGAGTCCGATGCTTGAAATTATAGAAGAAGTGAACGTCATCGAACGTGAGCTCTATGCCTAAGATTTCACGATATGCTATGTACAAAGTGTGCAAGTAGGCATACGAATTGGGACGCAGCTGCATGGGGGCAATCCACATTTGCCTTAAAAAGTCAACGATGAAGGGAGAGAATGGAGGAATAGCGCCGACCATGCACATCAATCGAGTGACCGCCATATATCCTTCTGGAGGGTTGTGTGGACGGTCAGAGCTTGAAGGCACTAGAGTGTCTCTTTTCATTATCCCATACTTTAAGCAAATTCGGACAAGTCGATCGTTGTCGATTGTTGATTCAACGGAGACTGGAGGTGATTCCGATATAATGGCCGATTCAAATTCATCAGGGGCTCGATCGTCACCAATCCCTCCTTCCTCTTCAAAACCCAGAGAAACTTCATTCTCTGAAGACACCTCGTTGCTTTCTCGATTTCCAACCCCGTAGTCTGGACCCTCATTGTCCCATTCTGGATCTGACGGAGAAGATATGTCCTCGAGAGTGATTTTGTTAGAGGTTTCCGGGGCTTCTTTCCTCTCAGCTAGTCTGGAAGAGCGTCTGGGTCTCATGGTCATAGAACTATTGAAGAAGAAATAGCACGAATTAGAGTAAATTAGCCCGTACCCCCCTGTGCATGTGTGTGAACTAAAATGTGTGCAGTGAATGTGAGAAATGCAAAGTAAAGATGCAACAATGTAAGACAAAACTTTGAAGAGAAAGTGATAGTCAGAGTAGTTCTTAATGTTCATTTATGTCCGCAAGGCACTATCCTAACTGTTCATGAAGTTGGAAGTAATATCTAGCATTGTTTTAAATAGTTGGACAAAAGTTTGTGCTTTGGATTGAGTGGTTTTCGGTTCGGGTCGGACAGGCATCATAGGATCGGACTGAAGAAAAGTTGTGCACTGGGTGAAATGTTATGTTCAACCGGATCGACTCGGAGACATAGGAACGGATCGGATGAGTTTGAATACCGACGCCCCCTATTTATCTGTTTTCACCCTCCGATCCGATCCGACAGGCTATCCCTTGTTTACCATTTCCACTCTTCCGACCCGAACCGGAAAGACAAAACTTTGCTCTCCTCCTCCATCTTCCATGTTTCCTCGCCCGAACCGATTTCTCATATTTTTCATCTTCTTCTTCCTCAATCACCTCCGAACCAAATCCCATATCAACATCTCCAATTAGGAGCAAGCGTACGCCTTCTTCAACCTATCAACGGCTCGAGGTGGTAGCAGAGATATCAGCGACGGTGGTAGGGAAGGGGATGGCCGTGTTATTGAGAGTGAACCGTAAATATGCTCAGATCATTCATAACCGCAAATTACAACTGAAATCAGTTAAAGAGAAGCTTAATTGAAGTTATGACCTACCGATACGATTGATTTAAGGATGCGAAAAGGAGTCTTGATTTTCTTTTTGAGAAGTTAGGGTTTTCGTTTTTCCTTTGGAGTAATTACTGGAAGAACAGCGAAAATAAAAGAAGAAGGAGAAAGAAGGAAGGAGATGGGGGCAGAGGATATATACAAAAGGGAGGTGGCTACTCGTATTCCCCTCCTATTTTTCCGCTCGGTCCGAAGTACGAGCCCAACAGCCCACACCTTCTGGCCCATTAGTCTGTTGCGAGGCATAGGAAATCCATTCGGGTCGGAACTCAAATTATAAATCCGTTCGGGTCGGAACCCGAACCGAACAGGATGACGAACGACAACTTGACATGTGAATTCAAAAGGAAGGATGAAGGTATTGTGCAATAGCAATCAAAGCATGCTCCATTTCCAACAGAAGCATCCTTTGAGGGGGCAAAATGTTAGCCTACTTTGTGAACTAGGCAACACAAAGTCAAGATGTCAAGCATTGAAGAGCATTTCTAATTAGAAGACTTCAGTTCGGATCAGAGAGACCATTACTACTCAGATCGGAGAAGACACTACAGCCTAGATCGGACAGCTGCAGTCATTCGGGTCGGGTCAAAACAACGTATCGGTTCGGACCGGATAAAGTTCTCTGTTCGGATCGGTGAACTATTGCTGTTGAAAACAGAGAGCACATGTTCGGGTCGGAGGGCAGTCTGCTTCAAGATGGATCGTAAAGCCACCCAATTGCTACGGAGATAGATCGGAGCGGAGCAGAATAAAGAGGAGAGAGCGTTGTTTCCAAGCCAATCCGGGTCGGATCGGATATCCCGATCCGAACCCCTTGTACATGTCCCACTGACCCGAACCCATTTTCCACATCACTCTCCTACATGAGCGCCTGGATATCCGGATCGGCTATGACCAGTTCCTACCCTCAACGTCCACTACTCTGATGCGTTGTCAACACAGTAATCTATCCGAACCGGAGGCTAATGGGATGGATGACACGTGGCTCCGAGCCGAATCGGGTTTTGAGCAAATTCTCACCTATAAATACTCCGTCTGGAGACAACGAAAAGGATCTTTTTTCTGGCACTTGGAGAGTTCAACCACCTTCATAACCCGAATTCCAGCAATCCCGAAAAATCCAAATCTTCTTTCATTATTTGTTTTCTATAATTGAGTGATTATAAGTGAGTTATGAGAGGAATCAAGTGAATATTTCATTGTACTTGCAACTAAATCAGTAAATATAGTGAGAGACAAGTGGACGCAGGCATTTCTTCGCCGAACCACTATAAATCTTGTGTGTTCATTTTTATTTTTATCTTATTTCATTTGCTTTCAATCAATTTGGGTGTTAGAACCACTTTTTGGTCTAACAATATACTAATATATATATATATATATATACACACCCCTCGTCCACAGACCATGGACGATATTTATTGGTTGTGTTATGGTTTGGATTATTTGGTTGATGTGAAATTTGGTGAATAATGTGAATGGTTGATATAATTGATTGTGGTTGAAAAATACCCATTTGTGGTTGAAAACAAAAATAGAATAGGTTGTGGAATTGAAAATAAAACATGCCGCCTGCGTGCGAACTAGATGCATGATTCCCCATTGTCAAAAACCGCAAGGTTTTAAGGTAGAGCGAGGAGCCGTACATCGATATGGTCCCGGTTTTAACTACCCTGTCGTTATGCTACCGAAATTTCCTGAGATCTTTCTGTGTTTGGTTTATTTATATTTGTTGAAACTATATTCATTTGTTGAATAGAAATTCATGTATATAAAATAATCGTGTTTTGAAATAAATTGTTTTATATTTAAAATCCCATTTTTATCACCTGTTTGAACTATATAAAATAATCATGTTTTGAAATAAATTGTTTTATATTAAAAATCACATTTTTATCACCTTTTTAAACTATATAAAATGATCGGGTTTTGAAATAAATTGTTTTACAATAAAAATCACGTTTTTACTATATACATGAACTGTTGAAAATGGTGATGTGTAGAAATAAATATCTATTGGATAAAAATATCATTTTTATCGATAGTGCGAAGTGAATATGGTTTTGAAATCGAAGAATGAATTATATAGAAATATATATAATTAAAATAAATCGAATAATGAAGCTGCATTTCGTATTATGAAACCGTGACTTCAAATGATTATTGTGCGAGATCCGGCCATCGGATTTTCCCGAAACCACAACCATTGTGTTCGCCTTGGAAATATCTTTCCAATGGCACCAACTTTGTAAAGATCCAACGGTTGGATTGTCTGGGATGTTTAATTTAATCTGAAGAAAAACAGCGCCAGAATAGATTATAATTATATATAAATATAATTATAATTAAAATAAATCAAATAACGAGGCTGAAGTTCGATATTTGAAATCGAAACATCAAATGATTATTGCGGGAGATCCAACCATCTGATTTCCCCAAAACTGAAACTGTTGGATTCGTTTTGAAAAGACCTTTCTAATGACATAAAATTTGTGAAGATCCAACGGTTAGATTTTCAGATATGTGTAAATCAAATCTGAAGAAAAACAGCGCCACGGCCGCGTTATGGTCTGAAGCGTTGTTTGAATGAATTGGCTATTTTTAAATAAATAAAAATAGCGATAAATTGTGATAAAATATTATAAACGATATGGAATGAAAATAAACTGAATTTGCTCGGTTTAGTAGGTATTTGATGGTTGAATGTGTGTGGCGTGAAAATTACAATTAATAAACTGAATTAAAGATGTAGAATAATTAACCATTGAAATGAATTGATTTGAAACTTTAAATATACGTGAATTATTTGAAAAGGCCGAGTTAATTCTCATTTCAAATAATTGATCGACGATTGAAAGTCGAAGATATGAAGACGGTGCAAGACCGATGATCTTCACGTCGAATGGAGGGGTGCTATTGATGCTCAAGATAGGAGTAGCTACCTAGAAGGGGCTGAAGTAGTAGCTGCCTGAACATACATGTTGATTGTACGGATGAGCAAGGAATAAGGACCCTCCGGTTTTGTTCAGACCCAAAATGGACTTGTAAATGGATGTGTGTCTGACGTTGTATATTGACAACGTGGCATACAGAGATGCTGTGATCAAAGATTTTGTTGAAAAGTAGAGCTTTGTGGTTGATGATCAAAGCACCACCTGTGTGGCATAGCTTTGTGTTTTATCGTTGTTTCGCGAGCCTCACACCCCGGTATGGA
Source organism: Allium sativum (assembly GCA_030737875.1). NCBI lineage: Eukaryota > Viridiplantae > Streptophyta > Magnoliopsida > Asparagales > Amaryllidaceae > Allium > Allium sativum. Next base: position 683,445,344 of record CM060909.1, on the reverse strand, counting down.
CCAAAATGGGAGAGGACCTCAGGGAGGACCTACATTTCCTTCTAGCTAGGGTGGTGTCAGTGACCTACCAGCCCTGACATTTATATTACTTTCACCTGTGTGGTTGCTGCTGTTGCGAGGTACCTCGGTTATATCGGTCGATCCGGGACCGATGGAGTCATTCGTTGGCTCGTTTTCTCCCCAAAGGGCGGGGGAACGCAGTGTTCAGGCATTTTAATCCACATCGAGTGGACCGGCCCTGATGATCCAAGGGTCACTCGAGCTATGATCCTGATACATGGTAGGCTAGATTGTCTCGAAGCGGTGAGGACGATCCCTTGCCTCGGATCATGACGGAAATCAAATTTCCAAATACGACATCGTGCGGTTTTGATTCTATATATATAGGGCAACATGATGTATGGTACCCATGCCGTCTATGATTGATAGTTATGATTCAAATTGTTTTTGAAACATATAAACACTAGCAATAATATCAAATGATTTGTTTTGATCGTATCAAGCATATTTTGGCCATTATAAGGTAAAACTCTATCCTCTGGTTTGTGTTGCATTGTGTGATGGGACCTGAGTCTTATAATGGCTTCATTTTTATAAAAAGCACTGCGACATTTAAAAAGATTTACTTGTTTTAAAGCACTGGCAATCACTGGAGTAAACCCGTTCCGCGAAAGTGGCGTGGTCCTATGATTTGCCATATTGTAAAATGTGTTAAGTAGATTTCTCATACCAGTCCCATGACTGACTCGTAGTTTGTTCCACTTGCAAACTCGGGTGCCCCTTTTTCTACACGGGCAGCCTTGTATTCAGGTTTTAGCAGGCTCTTTCTAGATAGTTGGAGCTGAAGATGGATTCTATCATTTATCTCTTTTTATTCTGTTCATCTCCTATTGTACATATTATGTTGTTTTCCACTGTAGACATTTATGTATAGCTGAACTGTATTTTTACTAAGTATGATCCTGTATACTGTGTAACTTTGATGTTTATATTTATCCAGTGTATTCTATTGTTCATTATCTGGTGTATTTATTTATTTCTGTTCTGCTGATTATCTGTTTATGTGTTATATTCCCAAAGATTGCCCTTGCCGTCGTGTTACGGGGTTTGGGTTGTCACAAATGTGGTATCAGAGCTTTGGTTAAGCCTGGAATATAACATATGAACCAGCTCGTCAGAAATAGAACCAGTTGTGTTCTAGGGCGAGTAACTCATTACAGATAGGATCAGTAATATCCTAGTATGAGTAAAAGCAGAATGAAATACACCTCGATAGACACATTTACATTCAAGTATATGTTTCTATGTTATAAAATGCCTTTTCTGTTGACCTGACACTTGATCTGCTATTTGCAGAAGTACTAGAAAATGAGTGTCAGGGACAGGAGAAGGAATGCAAAACCAGATCTAGAAGCTTTATTAAAGAAGTATCGAAATCTGGGTGGAGTACCATTTTCGGGAAATGAATCCATTAGTCAGACCTAGGATTGGATGCGTTCTGCTGATAGAATTCTTGAGCGTCTCCAGATAAGGGATGACCAGAAAAGATTAGTGGCCTCTTGGGCACTCAAAGATGAAGCCTTGTTCTGGTGGGATTCGTTTATTAAAGATAATCCGGAAGGTGATATCACCTGGGATAGATTCAAAGAAATTTTTCAAGAAAGATTTACTCCTCCAGAAGCAACTGAGCGATTAGGTGATGAATTCTACTATCTGATCCAAGGAGACATGGATATTCCAGAATATCATAAGAAATTCAATGAACTTTCTCGTTTTGCCCCTTATCTAATTGAGAATCCAAAGAGGAAGAATCTGAGAATTATTCATGGCCTTCAAAGAAAGTATCAGGATAGTGTAATAAGACATGTGAAGCTTCCTTTTTCTGAAATGATATACATGGCTTACTAGTATGAAGATCTTGATAAAAAGGGTATGTTGCGAGACGAAGACGAGTGTAGTTCTAGCAACAAAAGAAAACTCGAAACTGATAACCCAGGGCCGAGTACACAGCCTGAGGCTGGTACAAAGTCTGAAAGCAATAAGAGACCAAAGGCCAGTCAGAAAAAGGTAAAGACAGTCGTATGTCTAAAGTGCAATCAGCGAGGGCATTCGATAAGGAAATGTAGATCTTCGAGAAGTGAAAGATCTAAATCCAGGGACAAGTTTCAAGAGATTAGAAAATGCAATCGATGCCACCAGTCTGGTCATCTTTCAAAGGCCTGCCCGCTATTCAGAAAACCTAAAGCAGTACAAATAAATGAAGTGGCAGAAGTTCCTGCATCCTCATCCAGTCCAGTAAGGCCAGATGTTTTAGAAGGCATGCTAAATGTCAGAGACATTCCAGTTAAAGTACTATTTGATACAGGCGTGTCGCAAAGCTTTATAGCTGAGAATGCGGTGAAGAAATTGGATTTGAATTTGAAAAAGCTCAAATCACCGATGACTGTACATAATTCGGTTAGGGGTTCCATCGATCTTAGTTGGGTTTGTGGAGTGTCTGTTTCCTTTTCCCGTTATCGGTTCCCCACTATCGCGATCATCATGAATTTTACAGGATTTGACCTTATCTTGGGATTAGACTGGTTAACCAAATATGAAGCTGAGGTTGAATGCGCTGATAGAGTCGTTAAGGCGAAGATTAAATCAGGTGACTATATAACCATTCCCTGTGAAGGATCGAATACAAATAGAAAAGACTTCTGGGCAGCTTTAGATGTTTCTCCTGCCCAAATAGAACCAGTTCCTGTCGTCACGGAGAATATTCCGGTCGACATTGAAAATATACCGGTTGTCAAGAACTATGCGGATGTGTTCGAAGAAGTTGTTAGCTTACCTCCACAGAGATAAATTGATTTCAAGATCGCTTTAGTCCCGAATGCAAGGCCAGCAGTTCACGCTATTCGAAGAATGACCTTGAAAGAGAAAGATGAGTTAGATAATCAAACTAGACAGCTAGTATGGAAGGGTCTGATCAGACCTAGTTTCTCCGATTGGGGTGCAGCAGTGGTATTTGTCCCGAAGTCAGACGGTACTCTCAGACTATGTGTAGATTATCGTGACTTGAATAAGCAGACATTGAAGAATAAATATCCATTGCCACGGATTGATGATTTATTGGATCGATTGAATGGCGCGCAAGTGTTTTCATGTATGGACCTAGCTACAGGTTTCCATCAGCTTCGCATTGCCGAAGAGTGTGTTCCTTTGATAGCATTCAGAGGCCCGGACTTATTCTACGAGTGGTTAGTAATGTCGTTCAGCTTATGTAACGCTCCAGCTTATTTCGTCGATCGGATGAACAGAGTATTCAGAGGAGTTTTGAATAAATTTGTTCTGGTTTTCATTGATGATATCCTGATCTTCTCTAAGTCAGAAAGTGAACATGAAAAACATTTGGAACAGGTGTTAGAAATTCTGAGAAAGAATGTTTTAAAAGCAAAGTTTTTCAAGTGTATATTTTGGCAAGAAGAAGTCAAATTACTCGGCCACGTCGTGTCAAAGCAAGGAATTTCAGTGGATCCCAGTAAAATCACTGCTATTCAGAATTGGAAACAGCCTCGTACACCCAAAGAAGTCAGAAGTTTTCTCGAGTTAGCCAGTTATTATAGGAAATTCATTAAGGATTTTGCGAAGACATCTATTTCTTTAACGAAACTGATTAAGAAACGTTCGAGATTCAATTGGACTCCGGTATGTGAGGAAGCTTTCCAAGAGCTGAAGCTGAAACTGACAACTGCTCCAGTGCTAACAATAATTGATGGCAATGAGGACTTGAAAGTCTGGACTGACGCTTCTAGAGAAGGCCTTGGTGCAGTGTTAATGCAAAGAGATCAAGTGATTGCTTATTCTAGCCGTCAGTTGAAACCACATGAGAAGAATTATGTTACTCATGATCTTGAGCTGTTAGCCATCGTATTTTCTTTGAAAATCTGGAGGCACTACCTTTTGGGTGAGAAATTCGAACTGTATACAGACCATAATCATTGAAGTATTTGTTCACTCAGAAAGATTTGAATCTGAGACAGCAGCGTTGGCTGGAATTTCTTGCGGCGTACGATTTTGAGATTTTGTACACTCCAGGGAAAGCCAATGTTGTGGCTAATGCGCTGAGTAGAAAGAACGTAATAATCGCCAGCTTTATCATTACTACTTCATTGATTGATAAAATATCTGCTCTTCAGAGCGATGACCCCTTCATTCAAAGAATCAAAGAGAGAATACAGAAAGGCGAGACCTTGAGTTTTCAGATAGATAACTATGGGATTCTAAGGTTGAAAGGCCGAATATGGGTGCCAAACATCGCATAACTCCGGAGAGAGGTATTGGACGAATGTCACAAAGCCAAGCTTAGTATCCATCCGGGAGTGAGCAAGATGTATAATGATATCAACCGCACTTTATGGTGGAGATCTATGAAACAAAACATCTCATTATATGTTAGTCGGTGTTCCACCTGTCAGCAAGTCAAAAGCGATCAGCAGAAACTCGCTGGTTTGTTGCAACCGTTAGAAGTGCCAAGTGGAAAATGGGAACAGATTTCTATGGATTTCATAGATGGTTTGCCCAGAACCAGGAAAGGAAATGACAGTATTTGGGTGATCGTAGACCATTTCATGAAGACCGCCCATTTCATACCTGTCAGACCGAATAGAACTGCTCAGAGTCCGGCGCAGATATATTTTAAAGAAATTGTTAGACTGCATGGAGTTCCCATGAGCATCTTTAGTGATCGTGACCCCATTTTTGCTAGCAAATTCTGGGAAGTATTCCAAGCAGAATTGGGAACGAAACCGAACTTGAGCACCGCATATCATCCTCAGACCGATGGTCAAACTGAGAGGGTGAATCGTATTCTAGAAGACTTTTTGCAGGCTTGTATTATTGATTTTGGCGGATCATGGGAAGACCATTTGCATTCGGATGAGTTCTCATACAACAACAGCTTCCAAGCTAGCCTGACAATGTCACCATTCGAAGCATTGTATGGTAGACCGTGTCGATCCCATTCTTGTTGGGTAGAACCAGGCAATAGACTAGTATTGGGGCCAGATATGATTCACGAGGCTGCGGATAAAGTCGACTTCGTTAAGAAGCGATTAATCGCCGCTCAAAGCCGACAAAAGAGCTATGCAGATAAGAGGAGAAGAGATATATCATTCGCTGTTGGCGACTATGTTTATTTGAAGGTATCTCCGATGAGAGGAGTGATTTGATTCGGTAAAACAGGGAAATTGGCGGCTAAATTCATTGGCCCGTTACCTATTCTAGAACGGATTGGAACTCTCGCTTATAGGGTTCAGTTACCTGATTGGTTGCCTGGAGTACATGATGTATTTCATGTATCTCAGCTTCGAAAGCATGTACATGATCCCGATTTGATCGTGGAAGAAGCAGCTCAATGGGACATAGAAATTACTCCAGAATTAGCTGTGAGAAGAGAGCCAATCAAAATCATTGGCAAAAAAACCAAAGAGCTGAGGAACAAGAAGGTTCACTTAGTCAAAGTGCAATGGAGTGGAGATCCGCGAGATTGTACTTGGGAAACAGAGGAAAGCACTAAGAAAATCTATCCTAAGTGCAGAGTGGATATCTCTGATTGACTCTAGTGCAAGGTACATTTACCATACTTTGCAATTTCCAATGTGTTCTCTATTTTGGTCATGTTTTCTTTTCATGAATGTAGTATTTTAATTATATAGTCTGAATGATTTTAAAAGAATATATGAATTAACTAATATATTTGTGAAAAGTTAACAATAAATTGAAAGATGTTTGTGTTGTGTGATGGTGGATTTGATTAATTAAATTATTAGAACGATAGTTAATTATATAAATAAAGGAATGAATGGTAGAATTTATTCGAATAAATCACACATTGAACTGATTAGAGAATTAATTAGAAATATATACATGTGCATTATATATGTTTGAACAGGTAAATGGATTAGCTGTTGAGTAAAGATTTTATTTGCGTGCCCGACAAATAGGTAAACCTTAATGAGTTGGATGCGCACTTTTATTATTATATCAACTCCTGTGAATGCCATTGGATGCGGAGTGCTGGTTATTCTGTGTGTAATTAATAAATGTCGCCATAGGATAGTGACAATTAATTTTGAACTACACTACATGGCATACTTCTTGAAGATAGGCATACTTCATCATATACCACATAAGCATTTGGAGCTTGTGTGACGAGGTTGAAGACTTACCATACGAGCGAGAGGCTTGTATGGCGATGACTATATTTTACAGGTTGAACTGGTGACTGATATGGACTGTTTAAATTGTAACGGTAAATTGTCAGACTAATAAAAACCCCACACGGGTCTGGAGTTGACAATAGTCACGTCTCTCAAGTCATTAGATACGGCACATGGATTATTTATTTCCCACACGGGACGAGATGACGAGGATTTATCCTCTGGACCATTAAAAATACACACTCCCTCAGGCTTAGACAGGGTGACGAGAATTTATTCTCTGGAGTTATTATCTATACACGCTCCCCTGTAAACACCAGAATATATCACTATAAATATGTGTATGCTTTATATGATTTATAAGGTACCTAATACGGCCCAATAAATTTCCAAAACCCTCCCCGTACAAAGGAGGTTATGGCGAAATTTTTCGAAAATTTAGGGTGTTAGCCAAATTTTTGAAGAATGTGAAAATTCTAAGAAACTGAAAAGTTGGAGAATGGAAGCCAGATTGAACGTAGAGTTGATTAATCAAACCACTTTCGACTTTGTTCCTTTTCGGGGACAAAAACTTTTAAGTGGGGAAGATTGTAACAACCCGGAAAATCTGAACCTGTTTAAAATTTTTAAATTGGCTAAAATAGTGGATTTTAAATATTTAAAATAAATATTTTAAATAATAGTGATGAAAAGCATGTTTGAATCGAAGTTTGAAAATAAATATAATTAATTTTAATTATAAACAAGGCCTGAAATGGCGCTGCAGTTTCAAAAATTGAATTCAAACTTTAACTGACTGTACCGGGTGCAAAATAAAACGAAATTTAGTGAAACCAAAAATATTTAAATCTGTTAGCGAACATCTTTCTAGCGAATCCGAAAAATCGAAGTTTCATAGCGGGAATCAAAAGTTATGGCCAAATGAATTTTCAGAAAGGTCGCTATAGAAATTATATCGCCCTTGAAAATAGACATTTTGCATACGACCTTAGAATTCGACAAAACCACTTTTGTTGGATCCGGGATGTCAAATTATTGCTAGGTTTCAAATTTCATAATTTTGAAGCTAATATGTGAGCGTGGCGAAGGAAAATGTGTTTTGGTCAATTACAGTTAAAATGGACCGACCAGAAAAGGGCCATTTTACAAACGGTCTCACAATTCGACGAAACTAGTTTTGTTGGGACTGTATCATCAAAACATAGCAAGATTTATTTTTCTAGAATTTTTCGAGTTAGTATGTGGCCCCGGCAAATTGAAATGTACGTTCAAATTAAATATTGAATGTTTTATATTTTAATCTGAAGGAAAACTGACTGAAACATTCAAATGGGCCTTCGAAACATATCCCATTGTGTTCGAAATGGGGGTAAAACGCTAGGGACGGCAGTCGTTGGGTTTGGATTGGAGTTCGTGTGTGAATGAGGGTATTTTTGGATTTTTAAAATTTATAAATATAAAAAAAATCCCATTGGACAGCTCATTTCTCTCTCCCCGTCGTTTCTCTCTCTTCCCTCACGATAAACGGCGCCCCCCCCCCCTCGATTCTTCTTGCTCGATTCCTCGTCATCCACGCACTAAAACCCTAGGCCCCTTTGGAGAACTTTGAAGACCTCAGCCCGAGCTTCAAATCAGTCCCAGCTTCATCACCTCTCGTCGTGTGTGGAGGGAGATACGGGTCCATGAAGTTGCCAACTTCGAGCTGTCGTCGGGCCTTCAACGCAGCACCGATCTGAATGCCGCCCCCCTTGTTTTGTGCGCCTTCCAAGCCTCTTCAGTGTGGTGTAGCTCGATTTCATCCAAGTGCAACCGTTGAGGCGAAAATTGAAAACCTAGGTTGGAGGGAAACTGAAAAAGGTATTGGCTTACATAAAATTAACTATTTTCAACATGTAAAACCATTGCAAAATGGATTAATCGTATAAAAATCATATCTTTTTCATGTGTGATCGAAATTCATTGAAACAAGAGACACCGGGACCGTGAGGACGTCCTCTACATATTAGAAGAGACCGCATATTTTTTTGAGCCTTCTGCTATTTTTGGAGGAGTGGAAGCCAATGTGAGATTTCTACGTTATAAACGATATGGAAAATAACGATGTATAAATTATATAGTCGATGTATGAGTTATATAAGCGTTGTACACCTCGTGCATAATCGTTGTATAAGTTGTATGTTTGATGTATAAGTTATATATGCATTGTAAAAATTATATATGCAATGAAATGATATTGAATTGAATAGAAGTGAATTGAAATATATTTATATACGAATATATATATATATATACTCCCCTCGTCCACAGACCATGGACGATATTTATTGGTTGTGTTATGGTTTGGATTATTTGGTTGATATGAAATTCGGTGAATAATGTGAATGGTTGATATGATTGATTGTGGTTGAAAAATATCCATTTGTGGTTGAAAACAAAAATAGAATAGGTTGTGGAAATGAAAATAAAACATGTCGCCTGCATGCGAACTAGATGCATGAATCCCCATTGTCAAAAACCGCAAGGTTTTAAGGTAGAATGAGGAGCCGTATATCGATACGGTCCCGGTTTTAACTACCCTGCCGTTATGCTGCCGAAATTTCCTGAGATCTTTCTGTGTTTGGTTTATTTTCATTTGTTGAAACTATATTCATTTGTTGAATAGAAATTTATATATAAAATAATCGTGTTTTGAAATAAATTGTTTTATATTAAAAATCACATTCTTATCACCATTTTGAACTATATAAAATAATCGTGTTTTGAAATAAATTGTTTTATATTAAAAATCACATTTTTATCACCTGTTTGAACTATATAAAATAATCGGGTTTTGAAATAAATTGTTTTACAATAAAAATCACATTTTTACTATATACATGAACTGTTGAAAATGGTGATGTATAAAAATAAATATCTGTTGGATAAAAATATCATTTTATCGATAGTGCGAAGTGAATATGGTTTTGAAATCGAAGAATGAATTATATAGAAATAAATATAATTAAAATAAATTGAATAACGAAGCTGCAGTTCGTATTTTGAAACCGTGACTTCAAATGATTATTGTGGGAGATCCGACCATTGGATTTTCCCGAAACCAAAACCATTGGGTTCGCCTTGGAAATATCTTTCCAATGGCACCAACTTTGTAAAGATCCAACGGTTGTATTGTCTAGGATGTTTAATTCAAATCTGAAGAAAAACAGCGCCAGAATTGATTATAATTATATATATATATATATATATATAATTATAATTAAAATAAATCGAATAACGAGGCTGCGGTTCGATATTTGAAATCGAAACTTCAAATGATTATTGTGGGAGATCCAACCGTCGGATTTCCCCAAAACTGAAACCGTTGGATTCATTTTGAAAAGACCTTTCTAATGATATAAAATTTGTGAAGATCCAACGGTTAGATTTTCAGATATGTGTAAATCAAATCTGAAGAAAAACAGCGCCACGGCCGCGTTATGGCCTGAAGCGTTGTTTGAATGAATTGGCTATTTTTAAATAAATAAAAATAGAGATAAATTGTGATAAAATATTATAAACGATATGGAATGAAAATAAACTGAATTTGCTCGGTTTAGTAGGTATTTGATGGTTGAATGTGTGTGGCGTGAAAATTACAATTAATAAACTGAATTAAAGATGTAGAATAATTTAACCATTGAAATGAATTGATTTGAAACTTTAAATATACCTGAATTATTTGAAAAGGCCGAGTTAATTCTCATTTCAAATAATTGATCGACGATTGATAGTCGAAGATATGAAGACGGTGCAAGACCGATGATCTTCACGTCGAATGGAGGGGTGTTATTGATGCTCAAGATAGGAGTAGCTACCTAGAAGGGGCTGAAGTAGTAGCCATCCGGACGTACATGTTGATTGTACGGATGAGCGAGGAATAAAGACCATCTGGTTTCGTTCAGACCCAGAATGGACTTGTAAATGGATGTGTGTCTGACGTTGTATATTGACCACGTGGCATACAAAGATGCTGTGATCAAATCTTTTGTTGAAAAGCAGAGCTTTGTGGTTGATGATCAAAGCACCACCTGTGTGGCATAGCTTTGTGTTTTATCGTTGTTTCGCGAGCCTCACACCCCGGTATGGACCAAAATGGGAGAGGACCTCAGGGAGGACCTGCGTTTCTTTCTAGCTAGGGTGGTGTCAGTGACCTACCAGCCCTGACATTTATATTACTTTCACCTATGTGGTTGCTGCTATTGCGAGGTACCTCGGCTATATCGGTCGATCCGGAACCGATGGAGTCATTCGTTGGCTCGTTTTCGTCCCAAAGGGCGGGGGAACGCAGTGTTCAGGCATTTTAATCCACATCGACTGGACCGGCCCTGATGATCCAAGGGTCACTCGAGCTCTGATCCTGAGACATGGTAGGCTAGATTGTCTCGAAGCGGTGAGGACGATCCCTTGGCTCGGTTCATAATGAAAATCCAATTTCCAAATACGACATCGTGCTGTTTTGATTGTATATATATAGTGCGACATGATATATGGTACCCATGCCGTCTATGATTGATAGTTTTGATTCAAATTGTTTTTGAAACATATAAACACTAGCAATAATATCAAATGATTTGTTTTGATCGTATCAAGCATATTTTGGCCATTATAAGGTAAAACTCTATCCTCCAGTTTGTGTTGCATTGTGTGATGGGACTTGAGTCTTATAATGGCTTCATTTTTATAAAAAGCATTGTGATGTTTAAAAAGATTTACCTGTTTTAAAGCACTGGCAATCACTGGAGTAAACCCGTTCCGCGAAAGTGGCGTGGTCCTATGATTTTCCATATTGTAAAATGTGTTAAGTAGATTTCTCATACCAGTCCCATGACTGACTCGTAGTTTGTTTCACTTGCAAACTCGGGTGCCCCTTTTTCTACACGGGCAGCCTTGTATTCAGGTTTTAGCAGGCTCTTTCTGGATAGCTGGAGCTGAAGATTGATTCTATCATTTATCTCTTTTTATGCTGTTAAGCTCCTATTGTACATATTATGTTGTTTTCCGCTGTAGACATTTATGTATAGCTAAACTGTATTTGTACTAAGTATGATCCTGTATACTGTGTAACTCTGATGTTTATATTTATCCAGTGTATTCTATTGTTCATTATCTGGTGTATTTATTTACTTCTGTTCTGCTGATTATCTGTTTATGTGTTATATTCCCAAAGATTACCCTTGCCACTGTGTTACGGGGTTTGGGCCGTCACCGCATCAGCAGTCGTCCATTCGATGTGAAGATCGCCGGTATTCAAACACCGTCTTCAATATCTTCAATTTAAATTGTCGTATAATTATTTGAAATGAGATTGAACTCCGTCTTTTCAAATAATTCTCGAATATATATAATTTAAATCATTTCATATCATTAATATTATTTTATAACGATTTATCACTATTTTTATTTATATAAAAATGATCCAATTTAATTTAACGACGCTTCAGGTCAATAGGAGACCTTGGCTGTAACTCCCCGTGTTTTCTGTTAATATTAAACTAACGAATTGGGGAATAATTAATTTTAAATGTGAGAATCAAGGGAAACGGGTTACGCCATTGTGTTCGTCTCGGAATTCTGGTTGAGAAAGAGTCCGAGTTTGCGTAAATTGGACTTTGTATGAAGAAGTTATGGCTGTCGGAAGTTTCCAGAAATTCAAATTTAAATTCAAAAACGATTTCAGACTTAGAACTGGGCAGGGTGGGAAATTTCCTTCCCCACGCCAGGTCGACTAGAGGGTCGACCTTAGTGTCGACCTACCGCATAGGATGATTAGTAAGTTAGATCCATTTTGTGTGTTATGCAAATTTGCGATGTTTCTTCCCTTTTATGTGATTAGACTAATTGCTAGTCTAATATATATATATATATGTGTGTGTGTGTGTGTGTGTGTGTGTGTGTGTGTCATGATAAGCGAACGAACAACGTGGGGACAATGGGGGTAATATTGAATATACACATATTGAGAATTGGCACGTAATGGCCTTAAAAGGCATACAATTAATTTGAGGCAATAATTGGTAAAATTTGTATACCTGAAATAAATGGACATAATTTAGGTGACAATTATGGACATAAGTATATTTGGAATTTATTGACAAATTTGAATAGGGATGATAATCCACTTTGGGATTAAATAAAGATATGTAATAATTAACCGCCTGAGACACGAGGTTAGACTCGTTTGTGTTGTAAGACTGCCCGGACCGGCCCGACAAATCCAGCAGCCACAAATGTCAGTCTAATGTGAGAGGTCAAAGGCACGAATTAAATGCGTAACAATTGTAAAGACATGAGGTTAGGCTCGTCTGTGGTGTAAGACTGCCTGGACCCGCCCTGCAAATCCAGCAGCCACAAATGCCAGTCTAATGTAGGAGGTCTTTACAAGGTTACGGTTTTATTCAATTAAGAAACACTTAACCAGATAAACATGTGGTGGGACATGGGGGGTTAAGTGGGTGCCTTGGGTGGCATGTGAAATTAATAGGGTGCCTTGGGTGGCATGTGAAATACGATTAGATGCACTTAACCAAGATTGAATCATGTAAGAGGACATGAATAAGAATGGGGTTAAGTGGGGAAAACCTTAGAGGGAACCAAGCATAGGTGGAAAGCTTGTGTCATGCATGGGGGCCCTTTTCAAAAAAGTAACCCATTAAGTATCTTTGTGGGCTCGACCCAAGTCGAGGTCAGGACACGCGTACTGGGTTTGATTGTAAGAGGTCAAAACAGGTTAGCGGTGGCAACGCAAGTCCAACGGGGTCATGTGCGTGTGTGGGCCTGGGCTGGTAGGTAAGACGTTGTTGCATCGTGTAGATATAAGCCGTGCATTTTTGGTGGTATCGGGTTGCCACTTTGGGGAGTGATACACCCCACTGTGGAGCCAGCATGGGTATCTACGAGTTAGGGAGTCGATCGAATGGGGGTAGTGGGTACAACTAGTGGAGATAGGGGCAGACGGCACCTATGAAGGCAGCTAGGGGTACACGAAACTACCATTATCATTATTAAGTTCTGTAGGCGAATTCAATTTTTAGGGTGTTTGGTGTGGTGCAATGTAGTAATTATCTTATAGTGATTAGGTGCGCCTTTAACGTTATCTTTGTTCATCTTATTTCCTTTGTTTGCTCTGTCATGCCCGTTTGTTCATAGTCATTTCCTTATTTACCAGCTTATGCCTTATCCTAGTTACTTTAATGATTATATTGTTAAAGTTGTTGCACTCGCCAGACATTATGTCTGACCCCCTTTGTTTCCACCTCTTTCCTTCCTTCCCCCCCCCCCCAAGGTGCTCAGGGTGGGACTAGTACTAGTGGAGCTTGATTTGGACAGCTTTATCTCTTTCTTTTGGAAGTTGCTTAGATTGTTGAAGTAAAGTTCAGCCTATCTTATTTATGGCTATTCTATGTTGGGGTTATGTCTTTTATTTTATGTACTCAGAACTTATTTGTCAAGATGGATAATAAGTGTATTTGGTTTTTGATGTGATGTAACCAAACTATTTCTCCGCTGCAATAAAAGTGGTTTTTATTTTCCAAGTACCAATATATTTATCTGTCTTGTTTACTTTTCTGTTCTATACACAATAAACGCTCCACCAAAATTAAGGCATTCCCTTTGTGAGTGACCTTAATGGAGATGAGGTGTCACACTTGGTATCAGAACGGAAGGTTACCAGACCAGATATGAATTTTGAAAAACTATTTTTCAAAAAGCATTTTATAAAGAAATACTTTCAAAAATATGTTTTAAGGAAAGTATTTTTAAGATAAAAGTTTATTTTAAAAACATAACCCCCAAGAGCCATATATCTTTCTTTCAAATTCTCCGTTTGAATCTCTTCATTTTCTTTTCAGCATGTCTGGAATTCCCGAGATACCCGAGGAGATACCAATACCAGGATAGTTTAGAAGGTATCTGAAAGCTAGGGCCAATGTCGCAGGCCCAGCGAATGCTCCTCCTCCTCCTCCCCATGTTAATACTTTCGCAAAGATATGCAAGGACTTTCGGGCAATGGGTGGAAAACCTTTTCACGGGTCGGAGACGTTTTTTGAAGCTTGAAATTGGCTAAAGGAGGTGGAAGAATTGTTTGGAATCTTTGAGGTAGAAGATGGAAGAAAGGTCCAATTAGCTGCCTGGTTAATGAAGGATGAGGCCTCGTTTTGGTGGGAGGTCACTAATGGAGAGCGTCCAGTTGATACATGGCCGGATTTCAGGCATAGGTTTGAGGCAAAGTTTCTCTCACGGGCCGAAGAGAATCTATACACGGAAAGGTTTTTGGCATTGAGTCAGGGAAATCTATCAGTGAAAGAGTACGTCAACAAGTTCAATCAGTTGGCGAGATTTGGCTTGGACTTAGTGAATACACCCGAAAAGAAGGCCCTGAGAATTGTTAAGGGTTTGAATGAGACGCTACATGGGTTAGTTATGACCCACATCCCTATGGGGGCCACCTTTGAGAGACTGGTTGACATGGCGCTTATGCATGAAGAGGAGAAAGGCGCCAATGCTAATAAGGCACCTAAGAAGAAAGGGGATCAAAAGAAGCCACAACAGTAACAACATAACAAGAAGGGTGGTAAAGACAACAATGGCAAGGGAAAGAAAAGATGCTTTAACTGTGGGACACCAGGCCATCTGAGCAAATACTGTAGGAAGAAGAAGAAGACTGGTTATTTCCACTATAGCGAGACATGACATCGGATTAAGGACTTCCCAAAGAAAGGCAAAGGGAAGTGCCTACCTCTGGAGGGCAGATTCAGGCTCTCATGGCACCAGGGCAGGCAAGGGGGCAGGTCCAGGCTCTCGTGGCCTCACCGCTGCAAGAACGAGGTAGAGCGATTTCCGTTGAAAGTTTAGTTTATCTTTTTAATTATCCTGTTCGCACACTCTTTGATTCTGGTGCATCGCACTCTTTAATATCTACCGCTTTAGTTGAGTCACTACACCTAAACACCAGTATAGTAGAGGATCCCTTAGTTGTTTCAAATCCAATTGGGGGCTCAGCCAATTTGTCGATGATTTGTTTGGATTTGGAAATTTCTATACTTAGCGTTGGGTTTAGATGTGATGCTTATGTTTTGGGCTTCACGGGCTATGGGTTAATTCTGGGCACGGAATTGTTATCCAGTAATGGAGCCATCCTAGATTGTGAAAAGAGAGAGGTTAGGCTTATGACTCGTTTGGGCAACACTCTCGGAATCTCTTGTAATCCCATGAATTCTATTATGCTAAGTTATCTAGAATCACTGGACGTGTCTGTTGAGAATTTGCAGTCTGTTAGAGTGGTCCGTGAATACTCGGATGTCTTTGAGGAAGTAGTGGGCTTGCCTCCGAAGCGGGAGAAAGACTTCCGCATATACCAAGTTGATAACGCAAAACCCGTTGCTTTACCCGTTAGACACATGGCTCCAAGGGAGAGAAAGGAGCTTAGCAAGCAAGTTAAGGAGCTGCTAGAAAAAGGGTTTATAAGGCGGAGTATTTCTAAATGGGGTGCTCCAGTGGTGTTCACAACTAAAGCGGACAGTTCACTTCGCCTATGAGTTGATTATAGGGAGCTAAACAAGCTGATCAAGAAGAATAGGCACCCACTGCCAAGAATAGACGATTTGTTCAATCAGTTTGTAGGTGCAACGGTTTTCTCCCAATTAGATCTGGCTACCGGATTTCATCAGCTAAGAGTGGTTGAAGATAGCATTGATAAGACCGCATTCAGAACCCCGGACGGTTTCTTCGAATGGCTCGTCATGCCTTTCGGCTTGACAAACGGACCTGCTTATTTCGTCGATTTGATAAATAGAGTGTTCCGGGAATTTCTCAATAAATTTGTGGTGGTCTTCGTAGATGATATTCTTATTTTATCGAAGAATGAGGAAGATCATGCTTTGCATTTAAAAGAAGTCCGGGATACTCCCCGTGCACATCAGTTAAATGCAAAATTCTCCAAGTGCCACTTCTGGATAGAAGAAGTAAGATTTCATGGGCATGTGGTGTCCAAAGAAGGGTTAGCTGTGGACCCCGCAAAAGTAGTTGCGATCCAGGATTGGAAGGTTCCAAAGAATGCAACCGAAGTCCGAAGTTATCTTGGACTAGCAGGCTTTTATCGCAAGTTCATTAAAGACTTTGCGAAAATCTCAGCTCCACTTACAATTTTAACGGAGAAGAACCTGACTTTCACTTGGGATTTGGATTGCGAAGTCGCTTTCCAACGGTTGAAGAGGGCTCTGACAACAGACCCATTTTTGAGATTACCAGATGGGAGCAAGATGTTTACGGTATACACAGATGCATGCAGTACGGGACTAGGCGCTGTTTTGATGCAAGAGGGGAAGATAGTAGCTTATGGTGGAAGGTAGTTGAAAGTGCATGAGAAAAACTACCCAACCCACGATCTAGAGTTAGCAGCCATAGTTTTTGCGCTTAAGTCTTGGCGCCACTATCTCTTAGGTGAGAAATTTGAATTGTATACTGACCATAAATCGTTGAAGTACCTTTTCTCGCAGAAAGACCTCAATCTAAGGCAGCAAAGATGGATGGAGTTTCTTTCCTCATACGACTTTGAGATATTCTACACTCCTGGTAAGGGCAATGTAGTAGCAAACGCCTTAAGTAGAAAGAAGCTGACCTTAAGTCCTCTCTTTGTAGAAAGGCAAAGTTTGGAGTACACTGCAAATTTTGATTTTAGACCCTCTGTTGATTATGTGACTGGCTTGATGGCAATGTTAGAGGTGCGGCCTACTTTGTTGGAATCAATAGGAACCGCGCAACATGAAGACCCTTAGCTAGTTGATGTGATAGATAAGCTGATTAGAGGAGAGACTTCTAGTCACCTCAATAGATATTCCATCGATGATAAGGGTTGGTTGATACGGGATGGAAGACTATGCGCCCCACAAGCAAGAGATTTGGTGAAGATGGTTCTGGAAGAAGCACACCATTCCAAGATGACCATACACCCCGGTGGAGACAAGATGTATAAAGATATCAAAAGAGTTTTCTTTTGGAAAGGCATGAAGAGGGATGTAGCCGAATTTGTTTCAAAATGCATGATATGCCAGAAAGTCAAGGCGGAGCAGAAGAAGCCTGGTGGTTTGCTTCATCCTCTAGAAGTTCCGCAATGGAAATGGGAAAGCATCTCAATGGACTTTGTTGATGGGTTGCCTAGGTCAAGAAGGGGCAATACCGGTATTTGGGTAATAGTGGACAGGCTCACGAAAAGCGCTCATTTTATACCTGTCAAGAGTAGGAGGACCGCCTCGTCTTTAGCCTCCATTTATCTTAAGGAGATAGTTCGACTCCATAGGATACCCTCCAGCATAGTGAGTATCGAGACCCTATCTTTACAAGCGAGTTCTGGAGGAGTTTGCAAGAGGCTGTAGGCACACAGCTATGTTTAAGCACAACTTATCACCCTCAAACCGATGGTCAGATGGAAAGGGTGAACAGAGTACTGGAAGATCTTTTGAGACTGTGCAATCTTGACTTTGGAGGATCTTGGGAGGATCATCTCCCTTTGGTGGAATTCGCTTATAACAATAGCTACCAAGCCACTATAGGCATGACACCCTTCGAAGCTTTATATGGAAGGCCATGTCGATCACCAACTTGTTGGTGGGAGTCCACAGATAAACTTATACTTAGGGGACATGATTAGAGAGACTTCAGAGAAAGTGGACTTGATACGAAGGAGAATGAAGACTCCCCAAGATAGACAGAAATCCTACGCAGACAAGAGAAGGACCGACCTTGAGTTTGAGGTTGGGGATAAGGTGTTCCTTAAAGTATCTCCTTTGAGGAATGTCATCCGCTTTGGATCCGTAGGAAAGTTGGCACCACGATTCGTAGGACCATTTCCTATCATCGAAAGGATTGGGACGATGGCCTACAGAGTAGAGATACCTGAAAGACTGGCTGGAATTCATAATGTTTTTCATGTCTCTCAGCTATGAAAGTGCTTACATGAGTCGGCAGAAGTTGTGGAGCCAAGCATACTAGAGGAAGTCGAAGTGGAACGAGAAGCGACTGTGAGGAGAGTTCCAACTCGTATCTTGGGGATGGAAGTCAAAAAGCTACACAACCGTGAAGTTAAGATTGTCAAAGTTCAATGGAGCGACGCCGAGGAAGACGCGACTTGGGAGACTGAGGCCAAAATACGTGTAGCCTACCCTTTTCTTTTTTAGGGTACATCATTGATCTCTTTTTCCTTAAGTTTATTCAAGCTTGTATATCTACCTTTTTAGTGTATCTCCTCGGTCATATTCTTTATCCTTAGGTAGAGACCAATGGATGTAAACATGTATTTGAAACATGTTATGATTGATGGATGCTAGTGGATGTAAGTGTTTGCTCGTGGATGCATACACACACACACATTAGGCACTAAATTGGCTCAATCACTTTCATACTGCATATAAATGTGTGCTTATTTAGGTTAATGGATGTATAATGGTTGTGTTATCATATAGATGCTGCATTCGGATGAATGGTTGTGCACGCATGTAGATATAATATGTATCATTAGGGATCTTTTGCTTACATAATGGACGCATGGCACTATCATAATTTGCATTAAGGAGGTCAACTGAATCAGTAGACCGCCTGATTTTGCATTATATACGGACATGAACACACACTGTGCATGTAAACATGAAAGCATTAGAAGTCTTTTAACGATAATGCATGCCTATGTTTGACGGTTGAGTAGATGGACGATTGGATGGTAGGATATGTATTCTTCGTAACTTCAAGATTTCGGGGTCGAAATCCTTTAAGGAGGGGATAACGTAACACCCCGTGTTTTCTATTAACATTAAACTAACAAATTGAGGAATAATTAATTTTAAATATGAGAATCAAGGGAAATGGGTTACGCCATTGTGTTCGTCTCGGAATTCTGGTTGAGATAGAGTCCAAGTTTGCGTAAATTGAACTTCGAATGAAGAAGTTATGGTTGTCGGAAGTTTCCAGAAATTCAAATTTAAATTCAAAAACGAATTAAGACTAAGAACCGGGCAGGGCGGGAAATTTCCCGCCCCAGTCCAGGTCGACCAGGGGGTCGACCTTAGTGTCGACCTATCCTATAGATCTACCTGGGGGTCGACCTAGGGGTCGACCTGGGAGTCGACCTACACCCCCCCCCCCTCCCCCCCCCCCCCCCCGGGAAGATTTGAATAAACTCCAATTTTGAGCTGTTGCTGAGTCGTTAGGGCTGAGTTGGCTTTTTGGATGGTTCAGGTTGCTTCTAGGTTGATCGGATGGCCTAAATTAGTCCTAATCTCTATATAAACACATGTAGACTCAAACCCCAAACCTAATAAAAATTAGAACCATGGTCGTCATGCTATCACCCCGCAACCTAGAGTAGCCGCCACCAACTAGGAGCAAAGAAAAGCTAGTCAACTCAAGTCTATAACAACAACAACAAAAAATTTGTCTACTTCAAAGGCGAGCTAATTCAACTACAGAACATAGATCCCAGAACTCAAGACCTTCTTTGAGTTGTGAGTTCGATTTCTTTAATAAGATAATTAACAAGTTAATTAGGTTGAGTTATAATTTGGGTTATATGGCTATGGTTGTGGAACATTGGAAAAATGTGATATTTTGTGAATATATGCTAGTTGTTCATAATGATAGTTTTTGTTGTGGATCCCTTTGTATATGCCCAATCACCTATGTTCGACTTAATTCATGTTTGACATCATTTTATATGCAAGTTTGGGTGTAGATTATATGCTAGTTTCTATGTGAATTGTACACAAGTTTACATGTGAACCAAGTAAAATGACTATATGCAAGTTTAGGTAGAAATTGGATTCACATATATGCAAGTTTACACCTTTAGGTTTAGATCTATGACATACATAGTTTTATGCAAGTTTGTGACTATGGCCTATGCAAGTTTGGGTGAAAACTATATTTCACACCTTTAGGTCTAAGTTTAGATTCATGATAATACAAAATTTATGCAAAATATGTTGTAATCCTTATTTGTATGTTAGATCCATTTTGTGTGTTATGCAAATTTGCGATGTTTCTTCCCTTTTATGTGATTAGAATAATTCCTAGTCTAATATATATATATATATATATATATATATATATATATATATGTCATGATAAGCGAACGAACAACGTGGGGACGATGGGGGTAATATTGAATATACACATATTGAGAATTGGCATGTAATGGCCTTAAAAGGCATACAATTAATTTGAGGCAATAATTGGTAAAATTTGTATACTTGAAATAAATGGACATAATTTAGGTGACAATTATGGACATAAGTATATTTGGAATTTATTGACAAATTTGAATAGGGATATTAATCCACTTTGGGATTAAATAAAGATATGTAATAATTAACCGCCTGAGACACGAGGTTAGACTCGCTTGTGGTGTAAGACTGCCCGGACCCGCCCGGCAAATCTAGTAGCCACAAATGCTAGTCTAATGTGAGAGGTCAAAGGCATGAATTAAACGCGTAACAATTGTAAAGACACGAGGTTAGGCTCGTTTGTGGTGTAAGACTGCCCGGACCCGCCCGACAAATCCAACAGCCACAAATGCCTGTCTAATGTGGGAGGTCTTTACACGGTTCGGTTTTAATGAATTAAGAAACACTTAACCAGATAAACATGTGATGGGACATGGGGGGTTAAGTGGGTGTCGTGGGTGGCATGTGAAATTAAGAGGGTGCCTTGGGTGGCATGTGAAATACGATTAGATGCAATTAACCAAAATTGAAACATGTAAGAGGGCATGAATAAGACCAAGCATAGGTGGAAAGCTTGTGTCATGCATGGGGGCCCTTTTCAAACCAGTAACCCATTAAGTATCTTTGTGGGCTCGACCCAAGTCGAGGACGGGACACGCATACTGGGTTTGATTGTAAGAGGTCAAAACGGGTTAGCGGTGGCAACACAAGTCCAATGGGGTCATGTGCGTGTGTGGGCCTGGGCTGGTAGGTAAGACGTTGTTGCATCGTGTAGATATAAGTCGTGCATTTTTGGTGGTATCGGGTTGCCACTTTGGGGAGCGATACACCCCACTGTGGGGCCAGCATGGGTATCTACGAGTTAGGGAGCCAATCGAATGGGGGTAGTGGGTACAACTAGTTGAGATAGGGGCAGACGACACCTATGAAGGCAGCTAGGGGTACACGAAACTACCATTATCATTGTTAAGTTCTGTAGGCGGGATCAAGTTTTAGGGTGTTTGGTGTGGTGCAATGTAGTTATTATCTTATAGTGATTAGGTGCATCTTTAACGTTATCTTTGTTCATCTTATTTACTTTGTCTGCCCTGTCATGCCCATTTGTTCACAATCATTTCCTTATTTACCAGCTTATGCCTTATCCTAGTTACTTTAATGATTATATTGTTAAAGTTATTGCACTCGCCAGACTTTATGTCCGACCCCCTTTGTTTCCACCTCTTTCCTTCCTCCCCCCCCCCCCCAAGGTGCTCAGGGTGGGACTAGTACTAGTGGAGCTTGATTTGGACAGCTTTATCTCTTTCTTTTGGAAGTTGCTTGGATTGCTGAAGTAAAGTTCAGCCTATCTTATTTATGGCTATTTTATGTTGGGGTTATATCTTTTATTTTATGTACTCAAAACTTATTTGTCAAGATGGATAATAAGTGTATTTGGTTTTTGAAGTGATGTAACCAAACTATTTCTCCGCTGCAATAAAAGTGGTTTTTTTTTCAAGTACCAATATATTTAGCTGTCTTGTTTACTTTTCTATTCTATACACAATACATGCTCCACCAAAATTAAGGCATTCCCTTTGTGAGTGATCTTAATGGAGATGGGGTGTCACACTGGCGTTGTTTTTATCCAAATTTGAATTACACATTTCTCAAAATCTGACCGTTGGACATTAACAAATTTTATTTCGTTGGAAAGATCTTCCCAAAGCGGACCTAACGGTTCCAGTTTTGGGAAAATACGATGGTCGGATCATTCGGTATAATCGTTTAAAGTTACGATTCCGAAACGCGAACTACCACGCGCGATTTGTTTGATTTTAATTTATATTTATATATATATATATAAAAATAAATCGTTCGATGGTTTCGCTAACATGATTAAAATGATGTTTTCAAAAAAGCTAAACATATCTTAACATATAAACATTTTTAATGTTTCAACAAATTTTCCTAAATATGATTCCTATTTATAATGAATCATCATATACATTAAAAATATCATTTCTATTGTTTCAACTAAATTGGACTATTCCTATATTCACATATATACAATAAAAAGAAGAATTTTATTGTTTACACAATTTCTATATTTCATATGTATAAATAAAAAGAATATCTTATTTATGCAAATAAAAAATATATTTTATTGTCTACCCAATTACTATATTTCATATGTATAAATAAAAAGAATATCATATTTATGCAAATAAAAAGAATAATTTATTGTTTTACACAAATTCTACATTTCCTATGTATGCAATAAAAAGATTGTTTTATTGTTTTCAATTCCTATGTTCATATGACAAATAGAAAGAAATTTTATTTGTGAAATATTTCTATCTTTCTAATGACAGATAAAAAGAGTATTTTATTAGCATACATGTTTTCTACTTTTCTAATGACAAATAAAAAGAATTTTATTTGCATACCATTTTCTACATGTCTCTAACGACAAATAAAAAGGAGTTTTGTTAGCATAACATTTTCTACATGTCTCTAACGACAAATCCAAATCAAATCCAAATCAAATCACGTACAAAACAAACTGAATTTAACATCGTATATGTAAAAATTTCTAAACACGATAATAATTTATTAATTTTAATTATTTAAAAAGAAATTTTACAGTGCTTCGAATTTTCCCAAAAAATTGTGGTCAATCTAAATCCTCTGGTCGCTTCTAAAACGAAGAAGACTCAGCGACGATCCAAACGATTCCTGTTTCACGTCATTCCGATAATATGAATAAGTTACGAATTTATTTGTGTTGATAAAAAATTTAAATTAAAAAATTAAATTAAAAATTATCCTTCTTCCTCCTTTCAGATTCAAGGCCGACGTGATTTCAAAATTGTTCAGACTTAGGTCCTGAGTTTCCACTTCGATCGAGACACCGGAGTATGATTAGACAGCACCACGCCCACGGGCTTCGAGGCGCGCGCCAACGCCAGCGGTGGGGCCCAGCTCGGTGGCGAATCGGCCGCGGTAGGATGCTCGACGCGGCGGCACTTCGGAGGGTTAGAACTTGACGAATACACCACGAAAAAAATACATATTGGGTATGGATTTGAAGAGGAAGAAGTTCTCTACAAAATCCCTAACATGATCGATTGATTTCGGTGAGAGGATGGGGAGTTATTTGAGGAGGAAGAGAGGAGCATTTCTGGCCACAGAAAAGAAGATGACGGCGGCTTATGTTTTGTAATTCGGGTTTTCTAATACCCTATATTTATAATAAAATATTATTAAATTCATTAATTTTCAGAAAAGCCCGATAACTCTTAATAACTCCAAATCTAGCCCAACGAATGTTGCACTTAGGAATATACCACTACTTCGGACACAATGGACTGCCAATTTGATCGTTTCAGCCCACCTTTCTTTAAACTAAAATATAAACCATTTAATTATTTAATTTGATCATACATTTTAATTTACCGGGGCCACATACTAACTCCAAAAATTCCTAAAATATAAACCTGGCAATGTTTTGATGATACGTTCCTAACAAAATTAATTTCGTCGAATTTGGAGACCGTTTGAAAAATGGCCTTTTTAATGGTTGATCCAATTTGACTGAAATTGACAAAACATGTTTTCTTTTGCCACGCTCACATATTAATTCCAAAAATTATGGAAATTTAAACCTAGCAATAATTTGATATTCCGAATCCGACAAAAATGGTTTCGTCGAAAATGGAGGTCATTTGTAAAATGCCTATTTTTAATAGCTTTAATATTATTTAAAAATGGAATTTTTATATTCTAACACCTTTTCTGTCAAAATTTCTTAAAATATAAACTTTAAATTGGTTTTGATTTTCAAGGTTGTTACAATTTCCCCACTTAAAACTTTTCGTCCCCAAAAAGGAAACAATAGTAAAGTAGGAAACAAACCGGAAAATGCAAAATATTGTAAATGTACCTCAACACAAGAGCTACTCAGAGATATCCACTCTACACTTGGGATATGCCTATTTGATGCTATCCTCAGTCTCCCATGTATAGTCTCTAGGATCTCTGCTCCACTACACTTTGACTAAATGGATACTCTTATTCCTTAAAACTCGGTTCTCTTTGCGAACAATTTTCACTGGCTCTCTCCTCACTGCTAAACTTAGGGTAACCTCCAAATCTTGTTGTGCTACTTCCTCCACAATCAAGTCTGGATCATGTATATGCTTTCTGAGTTGGGACATGTGAAATACATCATGTACCCCCGTTAACCAGTCAGGCAACTGAACCCTGTAAGCGAGAGATCCAATTCTTTGGAGTAAGGAAATGGACCAATGAATCTCGGTGCCAACTTCCTAGTCTTCCCGAAACGAACTACACCTCTCAATGGGTAAACCCTCAAGTACACATAATCACCAACAACAATATCTAAATCCCTTCTTCATGAGTCTACATAGCTCTTCTGTCGGCTCTGAGCTGTCTGAAGTCGCTTCTTAATGAAATCGACTTTATATGATGCTTCACGAATCATGTCGGGACCCAATACTAACCGATTTCCTGGTTCCACCCAACATGTGGGAGATCTACGTGGCCCGCCATATAATGCTTCTAATGGCGACATCTGCAAGCTTTCTTGGTAACTGTTATTATAAGAGAACTCAACCAAATGCAAGTGATCTTCACATGACCCGCCAAAAATCAAGAATGCATGCCCGCAACAAGTCTACTAGTATACGGTTCACCCTCTCAGTCTGGCCGTCTGTCTGAGGATGATAAGCGGTGCTCAAATTCAACTTTGTCCCCGGCTCCTCTTGGAATGCTTCCCATAATTTACTAGCAAATATCGGATCACGATCACTAACAATTCTACTGGGAACTCCATGTAGTCTGACAATCTCTCTGAAATAAAGCTGCGACAGACTTCGAGCTGTTCTATTAGATCGGATAGGAATAAAATGGGCGGTCTTCGTGAAACGATCTACGATCACCCACATACTGTCGTTACCTTTCCTGGTCCGGGGCAAGCCATCAATGAAATCCATAGAAATTTGATCCTACTTCAGTTTGGAACCTCTAGTGGTTGCAACAATCCCGCGAGCTTCTGTTGATCGCTTTTTACTTTTGGCAAGTGGAACATCTGCTAACATATATGGAAATGTCTCTCTTCATATATCTCTACCAAAACGTGTGCCTGAGGTCATGATACATCTTACTCACCCCTGAATGAATACTAAGCTTGGACTTGTGACATTCTTCCATCACTTCCCTTCTGAGCTCAGGAATGTTCGGAACACAAATTCGGCCTAACAGCCTCAGAACCCCTTTATTGTCAATCCGGAAAATCGAGGGTTTGCCTTCCCGAACTCTTATGCTAATTCTCTGAATAAATTCATCATTCTTCTGAAGAGCAGAGGTTTTGTCTATCAATGAAGGCATAATAATGAGATTGGCGATGATCGTATTCTTTCTGCTGAGTGCATCCGCCACAGCATTGGCTTTTCCTGGAGTACACAAGATATCCAGATCGTATTCTGCAAGAAATTCTAACCAATGCTGCTGCCTCAAATTCAAGTCCTTCTAGGTGAATAGATACTTCAAGGATTTATGATCTGTATATAATTCTAACTTCTCACCCAAAAGATAGTGCCTTATATCTTTAAATCAAACACGATGGCTAACAACTCAAGATCATGAGTGGGGTATCTCTTCTCATGCGACTTCAACTGACGGCTAGCATAAGCAACTAATTTGCCTCTTTGCATTAACACCGCACCAACACCTTCAATAGAAATATCAGTATAAACTATCAAATCTTGATTGCCATCAATAATGGTCAACACTGGAGCAGTGGTCAACCTCAATTTCATCTCTTGGAAAGCAACCTCACATTCAGGTGTCCAATTAAACTTTATATACTTCTTTGTAAGCTTCGTCAATGGACAAGATAGCTTCGAAAAATCCTTAACGAATTTCCGATAATAGCCAGCCAATCCTAGAAAACTTCTGACTTCTATAGGAGTGCTAGGCTGCTTCCAATCTCGAATGGCTGAGATCTTGCCTGGGTCTATTGAAATTGCTTCCTTCGATACTACATGACCGAGGAACTTTACTTCTTCTTGCCAGAATATACATTTGGAAAATTTGGCTTTTAATACATTCTTTCTTTGAATCTCCAAAACTTCTTTCAGATGCTTTTCATGCTCAGTAGTGGATTTAGAGAAGATTAAGATGTCATCAATGAAAACAAGCACAAATTTATTCAAGACATCGCAGAATACTCTGTTCATCAGATCGACAAAGTAAGCAGGAGCGTTACATAAGCCGAACGACATTACTAACCACTCATAGAATAAGTCTGGCCCTCTGAAAACTGTCAAAGGAACACATTCTTCGGCAATGCGCAGTTGATGGAAACCTGTAGCTAGGTTCAACCTAGAGAATACTTGCGCTCCATTCAAGCGATCTAGTAAATCATCAATATGTGACAATGGATATTTGTTCTTCAGTGTTTGCTTATTGAGGTCACGGTAATCCACACATAATCTGAGAGTACCGTCTGACTTCGGAACAAACACCACTGCTGCACTCCAATTTGAGAAGCTAGGCCTGATCAGGCCTTTCCACAAAAGTTGTTTAGTCTGATTGCTCAGCTCTTCTTTTTCTTTCAGTGTCATTCTCCGAATAGGATGCACAACTGGCCTGACATTTAGAGCTAGATCGATCCTAAAGTTAATTTCTCTTCGCGGAGGTAAGCTATCAACTTTTTCAGCACATCCGCATAATCTTTGACAACAGGAATATTCTCAATAGAAGTAGGAGTAACTTCTAGAGAAGACCAGAATTTGTTTCTATCAGTTTCTGAGCCGTGGCATGGTATAGCAATAATATCTCCAAATTTGGTTTTAATTTTGACTATTCTTTCAGCACGTAATACCTTAGCCTCATACTTCGTTAGCCAATCCAGTCCAAAGTATGATATCATATCCGGAAAAATTCATGACGATTAAATTAAAAGGGAACTGGAAATAGGAATAAGAAACAGGTACTCAGCAGTACAAGCCGAGAACAAGAGAGCATCCTATCGGATTATGGACACTAATCGATTCTTTAAGATTTCTTGGTTTGAGCTTTAACTTTTTAATTGTGTCACTAGAAATGAAACTTCGTGATGCACGAGTGTCAAAAAATATTGTAATAGGAATATTCTTAATAGTAAGGGTACCTCCCAAAACATCTGGTTTACCTTCTCCTTCGGAAGAAGCTGGTGCAGCCGCTCCATCGTATACATGAGCCACCTCGGTTTTCTTCAGCAATGGACAATTATGATTAAATGGCCCGTCTTATGGAAATTGAAGCACTCGTTAGCATTCCGAGGATTCTAACTGGGATTCTGACTGGGTCCTGACTCATTCCTCCTTGACTTCTTTGGAGCTCTACATTCATAATTATAGTGTCCCGTCTTCTGGCAGTTAAAGCACTTGACTTTGGCCCTTTTACTTTCTTGAGGCTTGGCGGCTGCAGAGTTTCTCGCCTCTAGCTTCTTGTCAGACTGCTTTCTTTTATTATTAGTTTGATTCCTTCTCGATCCTGCTGAGAATTCTTTTCATTTTCTTTGTATCGACAGGCCATCTCAATCATCTTGTTAAATGTAAGCTCAATATGTGTCGTTACCCTATTGAGATAATTCCTCGAAAGACCATTAATGAATCTCTTATTTCTCTGGAACACGTCCTGAATTAGTTCAGATGCATATCGTGAAAGCTCCTCGAATTTCCTCACATACTCAGAAATAGTCCGATCTCCTTGTTGCAGGTTAGCAAACTCATCATGAAGACGCTTAACTTCTTGCCGAGGAATGAACTTCTCATTGAAGAGCTCCTAGAATTTTTCCCAAGACATATCAGCATCAATACCACCAATCGTAGTTGTCTCCCACCATATCTGAGCCTCATCCCTGAGCAGCCATGAATTGCTTCCAATGGTCTTCTGGTTCCAAGCCCCTTAAAATCTTCTCATGTGTCTTGAGCTAAGCCTGAGCATCCATCACTGTCTCACGGCCAGTGAACGGCACGTCACCCAAATTTCTGAATTTCTTAGCTACTTTGTCTAGATCAAAAGGGTGCGGGGGTGGAGGTGGTGGTACTACTACCTCTGGGTCGGGCTGGTCCTGAGTAGCGGGGATTGCACCCCTTCCCTGTCCCCTGCCTCTGCCTCTACCTCTGGCTCTAGCTCTCATACACATTTTCAGTCAGTTTTGTACCATCAAGTAAAGAGTCAGACCAATATAAATGATAATTTTTAAGGAATGGTAAAAGTAAAGGACATATGGAAAATTGATGATGTAATGACTGATTATTATGTGTTAGTCTGCTGTGCTCATTCTAGGACATTACTAATCCTATCTCTAATGAGCTATTCGCCTTAGAATACCGCTGATTCTATCTTGATGAATTGTTTTAAATATGTTATACTCCAAAGCTAAGGTTAACCTTTAGCTCTAATACCAACTATGATAACCCCAAACTCCCGTCGTACGAAAGCAAGGATAGTCATTGGAATATAACACATTTATAACCACAGCAGATTTCATATAACAGCATAACACATTAAATTATATCAGCGGAAATTAGAAATGTCATCAACATCACAACATCAGAGTAGCACAGTTACAGGATACAACTTAGTATATAAAAAGTCTCAACGAATAGAAATAAGTCTAAAACATCATCAAGTACAATATGGATAAATGATCCCTAAATGTCTCAAAATAGAAATATAAGATAGAGGTAATCTTCATCTTCTGCCAAGAGCATACACCACTTCGGTACATAGCCAAAATAAACCTGTTACCTATCACCTGGCTGCCCGTGTAAAAATAAGGGCACCCGAGTTTGCAAGTGAAAACAAACTACGAGTCAGTCATGGGACTGGTATGAGAAATCTTTCTTAATTATCTAACAATAAGGCTAATCACAGGACCACGCCGCTAACGTGGAACGGGTTTACTCCATTGGATTATCAGTGCATAAATTAAATAAATCTTTAAAAAACAACGAAATGATTTTTAGAAAAATGAAATCATTATAAGACTCAAGTCCCATCACACAATGCAACGCAAACCGGAGGATAGAGTTTACCTTATAATGATCAAACATGCTTGATACGTATAAAACAATATTTAATATTATTATTAGTGTCTAATCAGATTTAAAATGCTTTCAAAATAAATGTATCAATCGTAGACGGCATAGCTACCATATACTATGACGCCATATATAGGCTCACAATCAAATCTGTAATGTCGCATTGCAAATTGGGTTTCCATCATGAGTCAAGGCTAGGGATGGTCTCCTTAAGATTCAAGATACTATGGCAAATGTCTCAGGATCACACCTACGGGAAACCCTTGGATCCTACAGGGCCGGTCCATAAATACGTTAGTTGATTACTTATGCCTGAACACACGTTTCCCGGTCCTTTTGAACCTATCACTTCGTCAGTAGCGACCAATATATCGAGGCCTCGAAATCTATCATCCACATAAGTAAAAATGTCTGGACTCCATACTACACCATTTCTAGCTAGAAAGAAACGTGTGCACTCCCTGCGTTCCCTTATCCTGTTTCTGACTCTTACCGGGGTGTGAGGCTCGCGAAGTAACACTATACACAAAGCTATGCCTAAACAAGCTGTGCTTTGATCATCAACCACAAGGCTCTGCTTTTCAACAAAAGCCTTGATCATTTGCATCTTGGCATGACACATTGGCAATTCACGCAATGTAACTGATGTCTATCAATATATAACCTCTGAGCTCGTACGTCCCAGAGAAGGGTGTTAAGCAAGAGAATAAATTCTTTGACCAAACAGATATATATTAAAAAGAAATCAATTCACATAGAACGAAATCCAATGTCAAACACACATCCATTTACATGTCCGTTCTAGGTCTGAACGGAACTGAAGATACCTTATTCCTCGTCCCGTATGTCTAATACGGAAGAGAGGTGCTTGCATGTCCGAACAATCAACAAGTACGTCTGGACAACTACCACTTTAATCCTTCACTGTGAGCTAACCAATGCAGGGCATCGGTAGTCGTCCATTCGATGTGAAGATCGTCGATCTTCAAACACCGTCTTCAATATCTTCTATTTAAATCGTCGTATAATTATTTGAAATGAGATTGAACTCAGTCTTTTCAAATAATTCTCGAATATATATTTTAAATCATTTCATATCGTTAATATTATTTTATAACGATTTATCGCTATTTTTATTTATATAAAAATGGTCTAATTTAATTTAACGACGCTTCAGGTCAATAGGCGGCCCTGGCGCTGTTTTTATCCAAATTAGAATTACACATTTCTCGAAATCTAACCGTTGGATTTTAACAAATTTTATATCATTGAAAAGATCATCCCAAAGTGGACCTAATGGTTCCAGTTTTGGGAAAATCCAATGGTCGGATCTTTCGATATAATCGTTTAAAGTTACGATTCCAAAATGCGAAATACCACGTGCGATTCATTTAATTTTAATCTATATATATATATATATATATATATATATAAATCGTTGGAAGGTTTCACTAACATGTTTAAAATGATGT
Organism: Allium sativum; assembly: GCA_030737875.1. Taxonomy (NCBI): domain Eukaryota; kingdom Viridiplantae; phylum Streptophyta; class Magnoliopsida; order Asparagales; family Amaryllidaceae; genus Allium; species Allium sativum. Next base: position 683,414,325 of record CM060909.1, on the reverse strand, counting down.
TTTCAACCAAGCTAAACATATCTTAACATATAAGAATTTTTTAATGTTTCAACAAATTTTCCTAAATATGATTCCTTTTTATAATGAATCATCATATACATTAAAAATATCATTTCTAATGTTTCAACTAAATTTGACCATTCCTATATTCATATATATACAATAAAAAGAAGTTATTGTCTACACAATTTCAACATTTCATATGTATAAATAAAAAGAATATCTTATTTATGCAAATAAAAAGAATATTTTATTGTCTATCCAATTACTATATTTCATATGTATAAATAAAAAGAATATCTAATTTATGCAAATAAATAGAATATTTTATTGTTTTACACAAATTCTACATTCTTATGTATACAATAAAAAAGAATGTTTTATTGTTCTCAATTCCTATGTTCATATGACAAATAAAAAGAAATTTTATTTGTGAAACATTTCTGTCTTTATAATGACAAGTAAAAAGAGTATTTTATTTGCATACATGTTTTCTACTTTTCTAATGACAAATAAAAAGAGTTTTATTCGCATACCATTTTCTACATGTCTCCAACGACAAATAAAAAGTAGTTTTGTTCGCATAACATTTTCTACATGTCTCTAACGACAAATAAAAAGGAGTTTTGTTACCATAACATTTTCTACATGTCTCTAACGACAAATAAAAAGGAGTTTTGTTCGCATAACATTTTCTACATGTCTCTAACGACAAATAAAAAGAAGATTTGTTCGCATAACATTTTCTACATGTCTCTAACGACAAATAAAAAGCAGTTTTGTTTGCATAACATTTTCTACATGTCTCTAGAGACAAATAAAAAGGAGTTTTGTTCGCATAACATTTTCTACATGTCTCTAACGAAAAATAAAGCGGAATTTTGTTCGCATAACAATTTCTACATGTCTCTAACGACAAATAAAAAGGAGTTTTGTTTTCATAACATCTCTATATTGCTAATGAAAAATAAAAAGATAATTTTTATTTTCATAACATCTCTATGTTGCTAATGACAAATAAAAAGTTAATTTTTATTTTCATAACATCTCTATTTTGCTAATGACAAATAAAAAGATAATTTTTATTTTCATAACATCTCTATGTTGCTAATGACAAATAAAAAGATAACTTTATCTACATACATACATGTTCTATAATTCTAATTTCAACATAATAAATAAAAATGATATTTATATTTGTTTACAATTCTAATTTCAACATAATGAATAAAAAATGATATTTTTATTTGTTTACAATTCTAATTTCAACATAACAAATAAAAATGATATTTTTATTTGTTTATAATTCTAATTTCAACATAACAAATAAAAAATGATATTTTTATTTGTTTACAATTCTAATTTCAACATAACAAATAAAAATGATATTTTTATTTGTTTACAATTCTAATTTCAACATAACGAATAAAAAATGATATTTTTATTTGTTTACAATTCTAATTTCAACATAACAAATAAAAATGATATTTTTATTTGTTTACAATTCTAATTTTTTCCATAATATTCAATTAAATCAACAGATAACCACAACAACATCAACCAATCCAAATCAAATCGCGTACAACCACAAACTGAATTTAACATCGTATATGTAAAAATTTCTAAACACGATAATAATTAAGTAATTTTAATTATTTAAAAAGAAATATAACAGTGCTTCGAATTTTCCCAAAAATTTCCAGTCGATCTAAATCCTCTGGTCGCTTCTAAAACGAAGAAGACTCCTCCACGATCCAAACGAATCCTGTTTCACGCAATTCTGATAATGTATGAATAATTTACGAATTTATTTGTGTTGATAATATTTTTAAATTAATTAATTAATTAATTAAATTAAAATTTACCCTTCTACCTCCTTTCAGATTCAAGGCCAATGTGATTTCAAAACTGTTCAGACTTAGGTCTTGAGTTTCCACTCTGATCGAGACACCAGAGTATGATCAGACAGCACCACGCCCACGGCTACAAGGCGCGCGCCAACGTCGGCGATGGGGCCCAACTCGGTGGTGAATCGGAGGCGGTAGGAGGCTCGACGCGGCAGCACTTCGGAGGGTCAGAACTTGACGAATACAGCACGAAAAAATTCAAATCGAGTATGGATTTGAAGAGGAAGAATTTCTCTACAAAATCCCCAACAGGATCGATTGATTTCAGTGAGAGGATGGGGAGTTATTTGAGGAGGAATAGAGGAGCGTTTCTGGCCATAGAAAAGAAGATGGCGGCGGCTTATGTTTTGTAATTAAGGTTTTCTAATACCCTATATTTATAATAAAATATTATTAAATTCATTAATTTTCAGAAGATCCCGATAACTCTTAATAACTCCAAATCCATCCCAACGAATGTTTCCCCTAGCCAAATACCCCTATTCGGGACACAATAGACTAGGTCTCATTAGCCCATTTGATCGTTTCAACCCACTTTTCTTTAAATTAAAATATAAACCATTTAATTATTTAATTTGATCGTACATTTTAATTTACCAGGACCACATACTGACTCCTGAAATTCTTGAGAAATAAATCTAGCTATGTTATGATTATACAGTCCTAACAAAATTAATTTCAACGAATTTGGAGACTGTTTGAAAAATGGCCTTTTTAATGGTCGATCAAATTTGACTGAAATTGACAAAACACGTTTTCTTTTGCCACGCTCACAAATTAATTCCAAAAATTATGGAAATTTAAACCTAGCAATAATTTGACATTCCGGATACGACAAAACTGGTTTCGTCAAAAACGGAGGTCGTTTGTAAAATGACTAATTTTAATAGCATTAATATTATTTAAAAATGGAATTTTTAAATTCTGACACCTTTTCTGTCAAAATTTCTTAAAATAAAATTTTTAATTGGTTCAGATTTTCCGGGTTGTTACAAATTTATACCGATTTCCAAAATCTAACTTAAAATTTCCGATTATCATAAGTCATCAATTATTTCATTACGCAGTTATAAATTCAATCACTACTCCATTTATTTATTTTATATTTATTTCTAATTCCCTTAGAAATAAATTATTTTTATAAAATTTGATATAATCGAATTTCAATTTTAAATCCTTTGGATTATCTCAATTTGTTTTATATTCCGAATTTCAGAATAAAATCTATTATTTGCTTTTCGAAATGATTTCTGATTCCCTTCTTAAATTCATACTTGAATTTATAATTTCAAATTATCCAATGATAATTATCTCACTAAATTTATAAAGGTCGTTTATATATTTAGCTTCCTTGTTTTATATATAATAAAACAAGTTCCCATTTCAAAATCCTTTTGAAATTCTTGTCCTATTTGGAATATTTTATTTTTGTAACATATATATACATAAAATCTATTTGTATATTTAATATTAAATTTTAGTTTTTGTTTAATGTAATTCCAATATTTTTCTTTAATAATAACTTATTTTTATGAATTCGACATAGTCGAATTCCAATAAACATCCATATGAATTTATTTTAATTCAATTCACATTCCGAACATCTGAATAGATTTCGTCATTTCTTTTTGAAACTATTTTCAATTCCCCTTTTTTAAATTCACATTTGAATTTACATTTCCCAAATTATCCAATGGTAATTTATTTCACTTCATTTATTAAAACCGGTTATAAATTCAACTACTTGTTCTTATTATTCACAACAAGTTAATATTTCCTAGCCTATTCGAATTTCAAATTCTATTTTAGAAAAATAGATTTTCCCTTTATAAATCTCAAAATTCCTTTTTATGATATTTTTATATATCAATATTTAGGGCCAGTGATATTCAAACATCCAAAACACCTAATTACCAACCATAGGTTTACTAACACATCATATATGATAATATATATGAAAACAAACAAATAATAAATTTTGAGGAATCCAGTTGGATCCCTCTAACCTGCTATAACAAGCCAGAAAATCAGAACCAAATTAAATTTTTTATTTTGGCTATTTCGATGAATTTTGAATAGTTAAAATAATTTATTTTAAATAATAACAATTAAAACCATATTTTAATCAAAGTTAGAGCGAATATACTTATTTTAATTTCAAAACAAATTAGAAAATTGCACGGTAGTTTGAAAAGTCAAAACCGAACTTTGACTTAATGTATAGGATTCAAAATTTAACGGATTTTAGTGAAACCAAAAATATCTAAATATGTTTAAAAATATCTTTCCAACGAATCCGAAAAATCGAAATTTCATAGCGGGAATCAAAAGTTATGGCCAGTTAAATATTCAGAATAATCGCTACAGTATAATTTATAGCCCGTATAAAAGGCCATTTCACACACGATCTTCGTTTTCGATGAAACCACTTTTATCGAATTCAGAATGTCAAATTATTGCTAGGTTTCAATTTTCAAAAAAATTCGAATTAATATGTGAGCGTGGCAAAAGAAAATGTGTTTTTTCAATTTTAGTCAAATTTAATCGACTTGAAAATGGTCATTTTTCAAAAGGGCTCAAAATTCGACGAAATCAATTTTGTTAGGACCGTATCGTCAAAACAAAGCCAGAAATATTTTTTCTGGAATTTATAGAGTCCGTATGTGGCTCCGGTGAATTTAAATGTGTGATCAAATTATTTAAATAAATGATTTAAATTTTAAATTAAATAAAATAGGCTAAAGACGACCGTTTGTGCTGACTAGACCTAGTCCATTGCGTCCAGAATGGGGACAATTGGGTTGGAACAACTTTTGTTGGGCTGAGATTGGAACTGTTAAGGGTAAACATGCTAAAATCACTAACTAAGATAATTAATATTATAATATTATAAATATCACAAAGCCAAAACCCTAACGACCATTACAGAGTCGCCGCCATCTCCTACTTCTCATGCCGGAAATTGCTCCCTCCATTCACCATTAAAATACCTCAATCCATTCACCAAAACCCGACCCTCCTTTAGAATTTATTGTAGTACTTTTCCTTTACTACAAATCCATACAGTGAACCCTACCTGAAACTGCAAATTTCAAGCACACCAGACCCGAGAACCCGACCCGTTTAAACCGCTACCCTCCCCTAGGTGCGTGCGAGCTGGCCAAGGGTGGGACCCTCCTGTGCGCCGTTCTTCCCCCATCAAAGTACCACCGTCCGATCGTCTTGAAGCCTTGTATTTTGAACGTGAAAAGGAACCCTAGGTTCGAAGATATTGGGTTTAACGTCGGCATTGACTGTAAAAGAGGAAGAAGGTGGAATCTTATGTAATTATTTAAAATTAATTTATTTTAAATATTAACAATGTAAATTAAAGCATATCTTATTCATTCGAACTCGAAATTGAACGATTTCGGATCCTGTACGATCGTGAAACCGAGATCTACGCTGCTGTCCTGACTAGAACCGATTCTGAGCTGATTGAATTTTGGCAAAAAATTGCAGATCTGAACCATTCAGATTCAAACGATAGTGAGAAATCCTATTTTGTTATAATAATTATTTATTTTAAAATAATTAGAACAAATCGTAATTGTATTCTCATTGATTCACTGTATATGCTATGCTACGTGATTTGATCTGTATGTGATATGTTAATGTAGATCTGTAATTTGGATGATATTGTGTTATTATTAAATTTTCCATAAAAATAAATCAAACATTTTTTTGATATTTTGTTGAATCAAATATATTCAACAAAAATGGAGCATCATCTTTATTTTATTTGGTTGGAATTAAATTTGCCATAAAAATAAAAATATCACCTTTGTTTATTTGTTTGATTGAATTAGAATTTTCAATCAAATAAAAATATCACCTTTGTTTATTTGTTTGATTGAATTAGAATTTTCAATCAAATAAAAATATCACCTTTGTTTATTTATTTGATTGAATTAGAATTTTCAATCAAATAAAAATATCACCTTTGTTTATTTGTTTGATTGAACTAGAATTTTCAATCAAATAATAATGTCACTTTGGTTATTTTTGATTGAACTAGAATTTTCAATCAAATAAAAATGTCAATTTGGTTATTTTTTTTATTGAACTAGAATTTTCAATCAAATAAAAATGTCACTTTTGTTATTTTTGATTGAACTAGAATTTTCAATCAAATAAAAATATCACTTTGGTTATTTTTAATTGAACTAGAATTTTCAATCTAATAAAAATGTCACTTTGGTTATTTTTGATTGAATTAGAATTTTCAATCAAATAAAAATGCCTTTTTGGTTATTTTTGATTGAACAATAATTTTCAATCAAATAAAAATGTCACTTTGGTTATTTTTGATTGAACTAGAATTTTCAATCAAATAAAAATGTCACTTTGGTTATTTTTGGTTGAACTAGAATTTTCAATCAAATAAAAATGTCACTTTGGTTATATTTGATTGAACTAGAGTTTTCAATCAAAATAAAAATATTGCTTTTGTTATTGTTTGATTGAATTAGAATTTTCAATCAAAATAAAATATACACTTTCGTTATTTGATTGAGTTAGGATTTTTAATCAAAAGGGAAATATCAAATTTTGTCATTTTGTTGAATTAGAATATTCTGCAAAAATGAAATATAAATTTCTATCATTTTATGTAATTATTATTAAAATAGAAATGTTCATGTTTTATGGAAAATAAGAAGAACGTTACATTCAAAGGTTTACGTTTTAATGTAATGTTAAGAATAAGAAAATGTTCATGTTTTTAATCAAAACATGGTTTCATTAAGAAAATGCATTTTTAATGTAATAAGTAAAATGTTCATGTTTTTAATCAGAACATGATTTCATTAAAAATATACATTTTTAATGAAATATTAGAAATAGAGAAAATGTACATGTTTTAGGAATAAAAACATGTAGTCGTTAAAAACCATATTTTAATGTCATTCATGAAAATAGAGAAAATGTACATGTTTTAGAAATAAAAACATGTCGTCATTAAAAACCATATTTTAATGTCATTAAGAAAGTTAGCAAAATGTTCATAGTTTGAACAAAAACATGATTTCATTAAAATATACATTTTTAATGTTAAGAATATATATATATATAAAAGGATCATGGTTTGATCAAAAACATGATTTCATTAAAAATATACATTTTTAATGTAATAAGAGAAATGTACATGTTTCTAAATCAAAACATGATTTTCATTAAAAAAAATACATTTTTAATGTAATGTTAAGAATAAAAAAAATGTATATGTTTTTAATCAAAACATGATTTCATTAAAAACATACATTTTTAACGTAATGTTAAAAAAAATAAGAGAAAAAAATCCATGTTTTAAATTGCAAAACATGTTATACATTAAAATATCACTTTTTAATATAAAAATAGAAATGTAGAAAAAGAAATATGTTTTAAAAAGAAAATTTGTTTTACATCAAAAATTCACTTTTTAATGTAGTACTAAAAGTTGGACAAACATGCATGTTTTCAAAATAAAACATGTTTACATTAAAAACTTTGTTTTTAATGAAATGGATAAAGTTACATTTATAATTACATCGCACATATTGGAATTGATATGCACTGTTAAAATAACATTTATAATTACATCACATATATTTGAATTTATATGCGTTGTTAAAGTTACATTAATAATTACATTGCATATATTAGAATTTATATGCATTGTTTAAATAAAATTTATAATTACATTTGCATATATTAGAATTTATATGCAAAGTTGACTCGTCATTGGATAAATCTTCATGTGAATGATATATGCTGGTTGACAGTACATAGATGTGGTATGCCAATAAAAACATTCTTTTATTTGGCATATTAAAAACATTAGTGAATTCGTCGAATATTTATATATATATATATATACATATATATAATTATATATATATATACATATATATAAATTAAAATTAAATGAATCGCATGCGGTAGTTCGCATTTCGGAATCGTAACTTTAAACGATAATACCGAAAGATCCAACCGTCGGATTTTCCCAAAACTAGAACCGTTAGGACCACTTTGGGAAGATCTTTCCAACGATATAAATTTTGTTAAAATCCAACGGTTAGATTTCGAGATAAGTGTAAATCAAATTTTGATAAAAACAGCGCTAGGGCCGCCCATCGACCCGAAGCGTCGTTAAATAAATTTGGCTATTTGTTATAAATAAAAATAGCGATAAATCGTTATTAAATACTGTTAACGATATGAAATGTTTTTAAACTATATATATTCGATAATCATTTGAAAAGACTGAGTTATATCTCATTTCAAATGATTATACGACAATCTAAATTGAAGATCTTAGAGACGGCGATTGAAGATGGCGATCTTCACATCGAAAGGATAACTACTTATGCCCGACATTGGTTAGGTACAAATAAAGGGTTAAAGTGGTAGTTATCCGGACGTACTTGTTGATTGTCCGGATATACGAGCACTTCTCTTCCGTATTGGATACGAGACGAGGAATAAGGTGACTCCGGTTTCGTTCAGACCCAGAATGGACTTGTAAACGGATAAGTGTCCGACATTAGATTTCATTCCATGTAATTAAATTGATTTCTACTTAATATATATCTGTGGTGGCGGAGAATTTTTTTCTCTTGCTTAACACCCTTCTTTGAGATGCAAGAGCTCGAAGGTTATATATTGGTAGTTATCGATCGCATGGCGTGAATTGTTAATGTGACATGCCAAGATGCAATATATCAAGACTTTTGTTGAAAAGAAGAGACTTGTGGATGATGATCAAAGCATAGCCTATTTCGGCATAGCTTTGTGTATTACGTTACCTCGCGAGCCTCACACCCTGGTAGAGTCAAAAACGAGACAAGGGAACGCAGGGAGTGCACACGTTTCTTTCTAGCTAGAAGTGTAGTTTGGGTTTTTTCAAGGCCCGACATTTTTACTTATGTGGTAGATGGAATGAGGCGCCTCGGTTTTATTGGTCGATTGTGACCATTTTATAGGTTCAATAGAACCGAGAAGCGTGTGTTCAGGCATAACTAATCCACTAACGTTATTTGTGGACTGGCCCGGTAGTATCCAAGGGTTGCCCGTAGGTGTGATCCTGAGACATTGCTAGAGTGTCTCGAATCGGTTAGGAGATTGTCCCTAGCCTTGACTCATGATGGAAATCCAATCTCCAATACGACATTACGGTTTTGATTGTAAACCTATATGTGGCGACATAGTATATGGTAGCTATGCCGTCTAGGATTGATACATTTACTTTGAAGTATTTAAAAACTGATTAGACACTAATAATAATATTTGAAATATTATTTTCTGCGTATCAAGCATTTTTTATCATTATAAGGTAAAACTCTATCCTTCGGTTTGCGTTACATTGTGTGATGGGACTTGAGTCTTATAATGATTTCATTTTCTAAAAAAAAGCATTGCGTTGTTTTGAAATAAAATTTATTAAACATATGCATAGCAATCCAATGGAGTAAACCCATTCCGCGTTAGCGGCGTGGTTCTGTGATTAGCCATATTGTTAATTAAGAAAGATTTCTCATACCAGTTCCATGAGTGACTCGTAGTTTGTTTCACTTTGCAAACTCAGTTGTCCTCTTTCCACATGGGCAGCCAAACGACAGGTTTTAGGTATGGATACTTTCTGGATTGGAGTTTGCTAAGGAAGAAGATGAAGAACCTTTTCTTTTTATCTTTTTATTTGCTTCTTGAGACATTTAGACATTATTGAGCATTGATGTATTTTGGTGGAGATTGAGACTTTATTTCTTTCCTTGTTTAGACTTCTATTTTGCTAAGTGTATCCTGTACTGCGTACTCTGATGTCTGTGATGTTATGTTGTGATGACATTCTTATTTCCGCTGCATTGATTCATGTGTTATGCTATTATCGGAGATTTTTTATTGTTGTAATTATGTTATGCTCCTATGATTATCCTTACTTTCGTTCCACGGAAGTTTGGGGTCGTCACATTTGGAATCAGAGCTAAAGGTTAACCTTAGCTTCGGGGTATAACATTCTTAGAACAATTCATCTAGAAGGAATTAGTAGTATTCTAAGACGAGTAGCTCATTAGATATATAATTAGTAATGTCCTAGAATGAGCACAGCAGAACATCACATATTAATCAGTCATTATATCATTATCATCTTATCATATGCCTCTACTTTTAACCTTTTCTTTAAAATTATCATTTTTGTTAGTCTGACTCTTTCCTTGGTGGTACAGAACTAACTAAGAAATGAGCACCAGAGCACGCCCTAGCGCCCGAGGCAGAGGTGGGGCTAGGGGACCCGTTAGAGATGAGACTCCTGCTGCTCAGAGACAGTCCTCTCCAGAGGTTGTGACACCACCTCCTCCCCTGCAGCCATTTGATTTGGACAAAATGTCCAAGAAGTATAAAAACTTAGGGGGCGTATCCTTTACTGGCCAAGAGAATGTGATTGAAGCGCAGGCGTGGCTTGAGAACTGTGAGAAAATATTTGAAGGCTTGGAATTGTAAGATCAACGCAAGCGCTTCTTGGCAACATGGCTATTAAAAGACCAAGCTGAAATTTGGTGGGACACAGTCAAAATTGGCAATGATGTGGCCAAAATGTCCTGGGGCGGGTTCAAAGAGCTCTTCAATGATAAGTATATCCCTCCGCAGGAAGTTGAGAGGCTACATGATCAATTCGCCAATTCGCAGCAGGGTGACATGACCATTTTAGAATATGTGCGGAAGTTCGAGGAACTTTTCCGCTACGCTCTAGAGCTAGTTCAGGAGCCAGTGCATAAGAACAAGAGATTTATCAACAGCCTCTCTAAGAAGTACCTGAATAGGGTCACTTCTCACATCAAGCTCCCCTTCAATGAAATGATCGAGATGGCTAACCGTTATGAGGATAATGATAGAAATGCACAGTAGGAGCGTGATAAGAACCAGAACAACAACAAAAGAAAGCAGGCTGATAAGAAAGCAGAGGCGAGTGATTCTTCTACCACCAAGTCCCAGGGGAAAAAGAAGAGGGACAAATCTAAGGTTAAATGCTTCAATTGTCAGAAGATGGGGCATTTTGACTATGAATGTCGAGCCCCGAAGAAGCCTAGAAGAAATGAATCTCGACCAAGTCAGAATCGCGGTCAAAATTCGCGGAACACTCAGGAGTGCTTTAATTGCCATAAGACGGGGCACTTTATCAGAAATTTTCCTTTGCTCAAGAAATTTGAAGTAGCACATGTCTATGATGGAGCGGCTGCACCGGCTTCTTCCGAAGGAGAAGGTAAACCTGATGTTTTAGGAGGTACTCTTAACATTAAGAACATTCCTATTACAGTTTTATTTGACACTGGTGCATCAAGAAGTTTCATTTCTAGTGGCACGATAAAAAGCTTAAATTGAAATCAAGAAAACTTAAAGAGACGATTAGAGCCCATAGCCCGATAGGAGGTTCACTTATTCTCGATCAGTATTGTAGAGTGCCTGTTTCTTATTCCTATTTCCAATTTCCTTTTAATTTGATCATCATGAATTTCACCGGGTATGATAACATGGAATGGACTGGCTAACGAAGTATGAGGCTGAGCTGCTATGCGCTGAAAGAGCAGTCAGAATTAAAACCAAATTCGGAAATATGATGACTATACCATGCCACGGCTCAGCCACAGATAGGAAAGAATTTCGGTTTTCTCTAGAAGTCAATCCTGCTTCTATTGAGGATACTCCTGTCATGAGATATTATGCGGATGTTTTCGAAGAAGTTGAAAGCTTACCTCTGCGCAGAGAAATCGACTTCAGGATTAACTTGGTTCCTAATGCAAGGCCCATTGTGCACCCCAATCGGAGAATGACACTGAAAGAAAAAGAGGAGTTGAGCAATGAAACTAAGCAACTTTTTTGGAAGGGTCTGATTAGACCTAGCTTCTCAAGCTGGGGTGCAGCAGTGGTGTTTGTCCCAAAGTCAGGCAGTACCCTCAGGCTATGTGTGGATTACCATGACCTCAATAAGCAAACTCTGAAAAATAAATACCCACTGCCACGTATTAATGATTTTCTAAAACGCTTGAATGGAGAACGAGTATTCTCTAGGATGGTCCTACCTACAGGTTTCCATCAACTACGCATTGCCAAAGAATGTGTGCCTTTGACAGCTTTCTAGGGACCAGACTTATTTTATGAATGGCTAGTAATGCCCTTCGGCTTATGCAACGCTCCAGCATACTTCGTTGATCTTATGAATAGAGTATTCTGAGATGTTTTAAATAAATTCATGCTGGTGTTCATCGATGACATCCTAATCTTTTCTAAAACCACTGTTGAACACGAAAAGCTTCTAAAAGAAGTCTTGTAGATTTTACGTAGAAATGTATTGAAAGCCAAATTCTCCAAATGCATATTCTGGCAAGAAGAGGTGAAATTCCTCGGCCACGTTGTATCAAAGGAAGGCATTTCAGTAGATCCAGGAATGATCTCAGCCATCCAAGATTGGAAGAAGCCTAGCACGAAGTCAGAAGTTTCTTAGGATTGGCTGGCTATTATCGGAAATTCGTTAAGGATTTCTCGAAATTATCTTGACCATTGATGAAGCTGACTAAAAAGCATAAAAAGTTCATTTGGACACCCAAATGTGAGGACCTTTCCAAGAGCTGAAACGGAGGTTGATCACTGCTCCTGTGTTGACCATTATAGAAGGCAATCAGGATCTGAATGTCTGGACAGATGCTTCTAGAGAAGGTGATTCTTTTTATCTAAATAAACATATTTGAAATGACATTTTTCTAGGGTCAAATATTATTTTAACATGTTATCCTTCTATCTATTTAAGGTATTGGTGCGGTGCTAATGCAAAGGGACAAATTAGTCGCATATGCTAGCCATCAGTTGAAACCACATGAGAAGAATTGTGCCACTCATGATCTTGAGCTAATGGCCATCGTATTTGATCTAAAGATATAGAGGCACTATCTCTTGAGTGAGAAATTCGTGCTGTATACTGATCACAAATCCTTAAAGTATCTGTTCACCCAAAGAGATTTGAACTTGAGGCAGCAACGTTGGGTTGAATTCCTTGCACCCTATGACCTGGACAACTTATATACTCCAGGAAAAGCCAATGTTGTAGCCAATGCACTCAGTAGGAAGAATACAGCCAGCACCAATCTTATCCTCGCCAATCTCATTATTAGACCTTCCTTGACCGATAAGATCTTGCTCTTCAGAAGAATGATGAATTTATTCAGAGAATTAGCAAAAGAGTTAGGGAAGGCGAACACATGAGTTTCCAAATTGACGACAAAGGGGTTCTGAGGCTATCAGGCCGAATCTTTGTTTCGAACCTCCCTGAGCTCAGAAAAGAATAATGGATGAATGTCACAAATATAAGCTCAGTATTCATCCAGGGGTGAGCAAGATGTATCATGACCTCAAGCGCACTTTTTTGTGGAGGTCTATGAAGAGAGACATTTCTATATATGTTGCTAGATGTCCCACCTGCCAGCAAGTCAAAAGCGATCAGCAGAAGTAGAAGGATTGTTACAACTGCTAGATGTTCCAGGTTGGAAGTGGGAACAGATTTCTATGGACTTTATTGATGGCTTGCCCTGAACTAGGAAAGGCAATGACAGTATATGGATGATTGTAGATCGTTTCACAAAGAATGCCCATTTCATCCCTGTCAAATCTAATAGAACAACTCGAAGTTTGGCACAACTTTATTTCAGAGAGATTGTCAGACTACATGGGGTTCCCAGTAGCATTGTCAGTGACCGCGATCCAATATTGCTAGCAGATTCTGGGAAGCTTTCCAAGAATAGCTTGGGACCAAGTTGAATATGAGCACTGCTTATCATACTCAAACAGATGGCTAGACTGAAAGGGTGAACCACATATTGGAAGACTTGTTACGAGCATGCATCCTTGATTTTGGTAGGTCATGGGAAGATCATTTGCACTTGGTTGAGTTCTCCTATAATAACAGCTACCAAGCAAGCTTACAAATATCGCCATTTGAAGCTTTATATGGCAGGCCATGCAGATCTCCTGCATGTTGGGTGGAACCCGGCAATCGATTATTATTGGGTCCTGACATGATTCTTGAAGCAGCAGATAAAGCTGATTTTATTAAGAAGCGATTACTGGCTGCTCAAAGCCGGCAGAAGAGCTATGCAGATGCACGAAGAAGGGATTTGGAATTCTCTATTGGTGATCTTGTATACTTGAGGGTCTCCTCAGTGAGAGGTGTAATTCGATTTGGGAAGACTGGGAAGTTGGCACCGAGATTCATTGGTCCATTCCCTATTCTTGAAAGGATTGGAACTCTCGCTTATAGGGTGCAGTTTCCTGACTGGTTGCCAGGGGTTCACGATGTATTCCATGTGTCCCAACTCCGGAAGCATGTTCATAATCCAAACTTAGTTGTGGAGGAAGCAGCACAACCAGATTTGGAGATTATCACGAGCTAAGCAGTAAAGAGGGAGCCAGTGAAAATAGTTGGCAAAGAAACCCGATTTCTGAGGAATAAGAGGATCCACCTAGTCAAAGTTCATTGGAGCGGGGATCCTAGAGAATGTACATGGGAGACTGAGGATAGCATCAAACAAGCTTATTCCAAGTGCAGAGAGGACATCTCCGAGTGACTCTTGTGTTGAGGTACATTTACAATACCTTGCATTTTCCGTTTTGTTTCCTACTTTACTATTGTTTCCTTTTTGGGGACGAAACGCTTTTAAGTAGGGGAGATTGTAACAACCCGGAAAATCGGAACCAATTTAAATTTTTTATTTTGGCTATTTCGATGAATTTTGAATATTTAAAATAATTTATTTTAATCAAAGTTAGAGTGAATATATTTATTTTAATTTTAAAAGAAAATTGAAATTGCACGGTAGTTTGAAAAGTCAAACCCGAAATTTGACTGAAGGTAAAGAATTCCAAATTTAACAGATTTTAGTGAAACCAAAAATATCTAAATCCGTTTAAAAATATCTTTCCAACGAATCTGAAAAATCTAAATTTCATAGCGGGAATCAAAAGTTATGGCCAGTTGAATATTCAGAATAGTCGCTATAATATAATTTATAGTCCTTGTAAAAGGCCATTTTACAAACAATCTCCGTTTTCGACGAAACCACTTTTGTTGGATTCGAAATGTCAAATTATTGCTAGGTTTCAATTTTCATAATTTTTTGAATTAATATGTGAGCGTGGCAAAAGAAAATGTGTTTTGTCAATTTTAGTCAAATTTAATCGACTTGAAAATGACAATTTTTCAAAAGGGCTCAAAATTCAATGAAATTAATTTTGTTAGGACCGTATCGTCAAAACAAAGCCATAAATAATTTTTTTGGAATTTTTAGAGTCCGTATGTGGCTCCGGTGAATTTAAATGTGTGATCGAATTATTTAAATAAATGATTTAAACTTTAAATTAAATAAAACAGGCTAAAGACGACCATTTGGACTGACGGACCTAGCCCATTGCATCCGTAACAGGGGCAATTGGGTAGGGACAACTTTTGCTGGGCTGAAATTGGAACTGTTAAGGGTAAACGGGCTAAAATCACTAACTAAGATAATTAATATTATAATATTATAAATATCACAAAGCCAAAACCCTAATGACCATTACAGAGCCGCCGCCATCTCCTACTTCTCATGGCCGAAATTGCTCCCTCCATTCACCATTAAAATACCTCAATCCATTCACCAAAACCCGTCCCTACTTTAGACTTTACTGTAGTAGTTTTCCTTCTCTACAAATCCATACGGTGAACCCTACCTGAAACTGCAAATTTCAAGCACACCAGACCCGAGAACCCGACCCGTTTAAACCGTCGCCCTCCCCCCGGTGCGTGCGAGTTGACCAAGGGTGGGACCCTCCTGTGCGTCGTTCTTTCCCCGTCGAAGTGCCACTGTCCGATCGTCCTGAAGCCTTGTATTTTGAACGTGAAAAGGAACCCTAGGTTCGAAGATATTGGGTTTAACGTCGGCCTTGACTGTAAAAGAGGAAGAAGGTGGAATCTTATGTAATTATTTAAAATTAATTTATTTTAAATATTAACAATTTAAATTAAAGGATATCTTATTCATTCGAACTCGAAATTGAATGATTTCAGATCCTGTACAATTGTGAAACCGAGATCTACGCTGTTGTCCTGACTAGAACCGATTCCTCGTTGATTGAATTTTGGCCAAAAATTGCAAAGATGAACCATTCAGATTCAAACGATAGTGAGAAATCCTATTTTATTTTTATTATTATTTATTTCAAAATAATTAGAATAAATTGTAATTGTATTCTAATTGATTCGTTGTATATGCTATGCTACGTGATTTGATCTATATGTGATGTGTTAATGTAGATCTGTAATTTGGGTGATATTGTGTTTTTATTAAATTTTCCATAATAATAAATCAAACATTTTTGTTGTTATTTTGTTGAATCAAATATATTCAACAAAAATGGAGCATCATCTTTATTTTATTTGGTTGGAATTAAATTTGCCATAAAAATAAAAATATCACCTATGTTTATTTGTTTGATTGAATTAGAATTTTCAATCAAATAACAATATCACCTTTGTTTATTTGTTTGATTGAATTAGAATTTTCAATCAAATAAAAATATCACCTTTGTTTATTTGTTTGATTGAATTATAATTTTCAATCAAATAAAAATATCACCTTTGTTTATTTGTTTGATGGAACTAGAATTTTCAATCAAATAAAAATGTCACTTTGGTTATTTTTGATTGAAATAGAATTTTCAATCAAATAAAAATGTCACCTTGGTTATTTTTGATTGAACTAGAATTTTCAATCAAATAAAAATGTCACTTTTGTTATTTTTGATTGAACTAGAATTTTAAATCAAATAAAAATGTAACTTTGGTTATTTTTGATTGAACTAGAATTTTCAATCCAATAAAAATGTCACTTTGGTTATTTTTTATTGAACTAGAATTTTCAATCAAATAAAAATGTCACTTTGGTTATTTTTGATTGAACTAGAATTTTCAATCAAATAAAAATGTCATTTTGGTTATTCTTTGATTGAACTAGAATTTTCAATCAAATAAAAACGTCACTTTGGTTATTTTTGATTGAACTATAATTTTCAATCAAATAAAAATGTCACTTTTGTTATTTTTGATTGAACTAGAATTTTCAATCAAATAAAAATGTCGTTTTGGTTATTTTTGATTGAAATAGAATTTTAAATCAAATAAAAATGTCACTTTGTTTATTTTTGATTGATCTAGAGTTTTCAATCAAAATAAAAATATCACTTTTGTTATTGTTTGATTGAATTAGAATTTTCAATCAAAATAAAATATACACTTTTGTTATTTGATTGAGTTAGGATTTTCAATCAAAAGGGAAATATCAAATTTTGTCATTTTGTTGAATTAGAATATTCTACAAAAATGAAAAGTAAGTTTCTATCATTTTATGGAATTATTATTAAAATAGAAATGTTCATGTTTTAGGAAAAATAAGAAGAACATTACATTCAAAAGTTTACGTTTTAATGTAATTTCAAGAATAAGAAAATGTTCGTGTTTTTAATCAAAACATGGTTTTATTAAAAACATGGATTTTTAATGTAATAAGTAAAATGTTCATGTTTTTAATCAAAACATGATTTCATTAAAAATATAAATTTTGAATGAAATGTTAAAAATAGAGAAAATGTACATGTTTTAGGAATAAAAACATGTAGTCATTAAAAACCATATTTTAATGTCATTCATGAAAATAGAGAAAATGTACATGTTTCAGAAATAAAAACATGTCGTCATTAAAAAACCATATTTTAATGTCATTAAGAAAATTAACAAAATGTTCATAGTTAGAACAAAAACATGATTTCATTAAAATATACATTTTTAATGTTAAGAATATAAATATATAAAAGGATCATGGTTTGAACGAAAACATGATTTCATTAAAAACATACATTTTTAATGTAATAAGAAAAATATACATGTTTCTAAACCAAAACATGATTTTCATTAAAAATATAAATTTTTAATGTAATGTTAAGAATAAGAAAAATGTACATGTTTTTAATCAAAACATGATTTCATTAAAAACATACATTTTTAATGTAATGTTAAAAAAAATAAGAGAAAAGACCCATGTTTTAAATTGCAAAACATGTTATACATTAAAAACATTAAAATATCACTTTTTAATGTAAAAATAGAAATGTAGAAAAAGAAACATGCTTTAAAAAGAAAATATGTTTTACATTAAAAAATCACTTTTTAATGTAGTAATAAAAGTTGGACAAACATGCATGTTTTCAAAATAAAACATGTTTACATTAAAAACTTAGTTTTTAATGAAATGGATAAAGTTACATTTACAATTACATCGCATGTATTGGAACTGATATGCGCTGTTAAAATAACATTTATAATTACATCGCATATATTAGAATTTATATGCAAAGTTGACTCGTCATTGGACAAATCTTCATGTGAATGATATATGTTGTTTGACAGTACATAGATGTGGTATGCCAATAAAAACATTCTTTTATTTGGCATATTTAAAACATTAGTGAATTCGTCCAATGGTTTATATATATATATATATAATTATATATATATATATATATATTAAAATTAAACGAATCACGCGCGGTAGTTCGCATTTCGGAATCGTAACTTTAAACGATTATACCGAAAGATTCAACTGTCAGATTTTCCCAAAACTGGAACCATTAGGACCGCTTTGGGAAGATCTTTCCAACGATATAAATTTTGTTAAAATACAATGGTTAGATTTCGAGATAAGTGTAAATCAAATTTCGATAAAACCAGTGCCAGGGCCGCCCATCGACTCGAAGCATCGTTCAATAAATTTGACTATTTTTATATAAATAAAAATAGCGATAAATCGTTATTAAATACTGTTAATGATATGAAATGTCTTTAAACTATATACATGTGAGAATCATTTGAAAAGAACGAGTTATATCTTATTTCAAATGATTATATGACCATCTAAATTGAAGATCTTAGAGATGGCGATTGAAGACCAAAAACGATCATCACATCGAAAGGATAACTACTGATGCTCGGCATTGGTTAGCTACCAATAAAGGGATAAAGTGGTAGTTGTCCGGACGTACTCGTTGATTGTCCGGATATGCGAGCACCTCTCTTGCGTACTAGACATACGGGATGACGAATAAGGTGACTCCGGTTTCGTTCAGACCTAGAACGGACTTCTAAATGGATGTGTGTCTGACATTGGATTTCATTCCATGTAATTAAATTGATTTCTATTTAATATATATCTGTGGTGGCGGAGAATTTATTCTCTTGCTTGACACCCTTTTTTGAGACGCATGAGCTCGATGGTTATATATTGGTAGTTATCGATCGCATCGCATGAGTTGTCAATGTGACATGCCAAGATGCAATAGATCAAGGCTTTTGTTAAAAAGCAGAGCCTAGTGAATGATGATCAAAGCGTAGCCTATTTCGGCATAGCTTTGTGTATTATGTTACCTCGCGAGCCTCACACCCCGGTAGAGTCAAAAACGGGACAAGGGAACGTAGGGAGTGCACATGTTTCTTTATAGCTAGAAGTGGTGTTTGGGTTTTTTCAAGGCCCGACATTTTTACTTATATGGTTGATGGAATGAGGTGCCTCGTTTTTATTGGTCGATTGTGACCATTTTATAGGTTCAATAGGACCGGGAAGTGTGTGTTTAGCCATAACTAATCCACTAACGTTATTTGTGGACCGGCCGTGCAGTATCCAAGGGTTGCCCGTAGGTGTGATCCTGAGACAATGCTAGAGTGTCTCCAATCGGTTAGGAGATCGTTCCTAGCCTTGATGCATGATGGAAATCCAATCTCCAATACGACATTACGGTTTTGAGTGTAAACCTATATATGGCGACATAGTATATGGTAGCTATGCCATCTAGGATTGATACATTTACTTTGAAGTGTTTTAAAACTAATTAGACACTAATAATAATATTAGAAATATTATTTTTTGCGTATCAAGCATTTTTTATCATTATAAAGTAAAACTCTATCCTCCGGTTTGCGTTGCATTGTGTGATGGGACTTGAGTCTTATAATGATTTCATTTTCTAAAAAAAAGCATTGCGTTGTTTTTAAATAAAATTTATTAAACATATGCACTGGCAATCCAATGGAGTAAACCCGTTTTGCATTAGCGGTGTGGTCCTGTGATTAGCCATATTGTTAGTTAAGAAAGATTTCTCATAGCAGTCCCATGACTGACTCGTAGTTTGTTTCACTTTGCAAACTCGGGTGCCCTCTTTCCACACGGGCATCCAAATGACAGGTTTTAGGTATGGATACTTTCTGGACTGGAGCTTGCTAAGGAAGATGATGAAGAACCTTTTCTTTTTATCTTTTTGCTTACTTCTTGAGACATTTAGACATTATTGAGCATTGATGTATTTTGGTGGAGATTGAGACTTTATTTCTTTCCTGGTTTAGACTTCTATTTTGCTAAGTGTATCCTGTACTGCGTACTCTGATGTCTGTGATGTTATGTTGTGATGACATTCTTATTTCCGCTGCAATGATTCATATGTTATGCTATTATCGGGGATCTATTATTGTTGTAATTATGTTATGCTCCAATGATTATCCTTACTTTCGTTCCACGGAAGTTTTGGGTTGTCACACTTGCTTCCCTGCATCCACATATGTTAGACAACATAAATAATGCCCATCCTAATTCAAGGCAAGATACCGCGGAATAGAAGGTCATCCACTTGATATATCGTTGGGTAATAGGGTAATCCGCTAATGATACTGAGGGAATCTGCTAATGGTACTATAATAAATATCCAACATATATATAATAGCCACAACCACCAAGCCTATATAACTAATATACATATAAAATACCCACAATAATATTTTTGATGCATCAACACAACCAATGAGCAGCATATAAAAACTATTTAAAATAAAAATTCGTTTATAATAAAATTACAAACGAGCCAGGGAATGAGTGAGTTTACTCACCTTAATTATTTTGTAATCCGTTTTCTATTTCATTATTTAATCCACCTTCGGAAAAGTCTTGAATCGACTTGAACCCGTTTTTTTTTCCAGCTATAAATCTCATTCGGCCGACTCCGTAATTTATGGACCTCGCATGAATTTATTCACGGATTGTATAAGTTATATATATATATTGACACGACCCGAACTTCCCCGTGAAGGAAAGCACGGATTTCGTTGAGGACAAGACAAAATAGAACGCAGACGGAAGAACATTTCATTGTTAATTACAACAATTCATCAGATTACAAGAATATTACAGAGTATGAATAAATATTACACAGAAATATCAGAGATTTAAATTACATTTAAATGCATAGCAGCGGAAAATAATACAATACACAACTGAAAGACATATACGGATACAAAGTTTTCCGGATATCGTTCCAGCTGTAAACCTGGATCCTGTGAATACAAATCTGCAAAACCAAAACTACTAGCTGCCCGTGTCAAAATAAGGGCACCCAGAGTTTATGTTAAAACAATAAAATCTAGGTCAATCATGGGACTGGTGTGAGAACTAAAACAATTATTAATCTTTATTTTGAAGTTAGGTAAATCAAGGGACCACGCCGCTAACGCGGAACGGGTTTCCTCCTAAGAACACCAGTGCATAAAACAATAGCGCAATGCTAAATAAAGAAAAATGAAGCTATTATAAGACCCACGTCTTATCACACAATGCAATGCAAGCCGGGGGATAGGGTTTTTACCTTATAATAGCCAAGAATGCTTGATACATTTAAAACTAATCCTTTGATACTATAACAAGTGTGTAGTGTATAAATCAACTTCAAATCATAAGTATTAATCATAGACGGCATAAGCGCCCCATCCCACTATGTCGCCATATATAAGATTACAACTAAAATCGAAACGTCACGTATTGGAAGTTGGATTTCTATCTGTGAACCGAGGCAAAAGATAGTCCTCACCGAATTCGAGACGCTCTAGTCCGCCCCTCAGGCAAGCGCGCAGGCAAGCCTTGGATCGTCAGGGCCAGTCCACCGATGTGGATTATTATGCCTGAACACTGCGTTTCCCCGCACTATGGGGCGTAAATGAGCCAACGAATGGCTCCTTCGGTTTCACATAGTCACCGGTATATCCGAGGCGCCTCGCAACAGCAACAACCACATAAGTCAAATTCGTCAGGGCATGTAAAACCACAGACGCCACTTCTAACTAGAAAGAAACGCATGCCCTCCCTGATGTCTGTCTCCCGTTTTGGTTCACTACCGGGGTGTGAGACTCGCGAATTAACGCTACACAAAGTTGTGCCACACAAGATGTGCTTTGATCATCAACCACAAGACTCTGCTTTTCAACAGAAGCCTTGATCATTTGCATCTTAGCATGCCACACAAGCAAACCACCCCATGCAACTGATAACCATCAATCACACAGAATGATATCCAATGTCAGACACACAGTCCATTTACAAATTCGTTCTGGGTCTGAACGAAACCGGAGGCACCTAGTACCCCGCATATCCATCGATCTCCAAGTACGTCTGTACGATCACCAACTGATTACCTCCTCTTGGGTGTATGGCCCAATCAAGATCATCAGTAATTATCCAAACGACGTGAAGACCTCCGGTCTTCGACCACCGTCTTCATCTTCGACACCACGTCGAATCAGTTATTCAGAATGGGATAGACCCGGTCTTTCTGAATAACCCGCGTATATAATAAACAAGTGTTACACAAACACAACATACGCCTCATTCCAATTCAGAATATTCTTTTATTCAAATATTCTTATACTTCGGGAAAGGTTCCCATAAATTTTATCAAAGATAAATTCTTTAAATTTATTCTTTAATCTCCTTTTTGAATATCAATTCAAACTAGTCGGGATTAGCGAACCACACCGAAGTAATCATTTATTTTATTTCCCAATCCCAACCTATTCATCCCATGAAGTAAAACTGTTCATACTTCATATCTAACACCATGGTGTTATCGGTAAATTCAATTACCATTTCACGTTCAAATCTAATTAAAGATTTAACTATCGCCTGGAGCAAAACCGGTGATACTCCATTCTCGACCATTCCAATCTAATTAAATATTCATTAAAACTCCACTTAGTTTTTATCTTTAACTGGGTTAAAGAATCAGTGTCATTTAAAACATGGTTCACGATAAACCCAAAATCACATTTCATTAATTATCGGGTTAAAGAACAAGTGTTATTTAAAACACTGTTCACGATAAACTCAAAAATCAATACCAATACAATTCCAATTAAATATCATTTAATTGGTACACTTCATTAAATCTAAATAAAAAGATTTAATCTTTTTCTCAACTGGGTTCAAGAACAGTGTTAATAAAGACACCATTCACGACAAACCCAAATCACATTTGATATTAAATACAAGGCTCTGAATAGAAAATATATCGGCTTATATTCAATATCAAATTCTACGACCAACAAATATCGTATTGGAAATAACGATATTAATATATCTTTCAAATTCCCATAACAATATCTGTATCATCATGAAATCCAACATCGAAATATTCCGAAGACAATTTCGATTCAAATCCATTCCAATTCAATTATCGGAATTTCTGGTTTCTTTTAAAACCATTCCAAATCCAGTTTATTTATTTTAAAAATAAATAAATAAATTATTATTATAGTTCAAAACTAGTTCATCTCGATAAAAATCTATTTTTATCTTTTCTAATATGGAGTTTTTCATCCCAATTCTTCATAAATCATTTCTTATGATTTTACACAAATTATTGATATTTTTAATAATTTTATCAAGGCTCGTACAGTCGATTTCCATCAACGGCCATCGAACTGCACTTACAGCGACATTTTCCAAATTCGATTTGGACATAATTCCAAATCCAACCGTTAGATTTCAAATTTCTAATATTCGTTAGAAAGCTCTTTTCGATACGAACCCAACGGTTCCGGTTTTAGGAGAATCCGACGGCCGGATTTCCCGCAATATCTATTCGAAGTAAATGGTCGAAATTCGCGAACTGCCGCAGCGCGGCGCGTTCTATTCAGGCCATTATATTATATATATAATATATATAATTATACTTCATCGATTTCCTTTCAAAACGTATTTTAAAAACCGTTTTAAATTCGTTTTCAAAACGATTTCAACTTCCATCTCAAATTCAAATCAAAAATGAATTTCCTAATATAAATTCGTTTTAAATTCATTTCAGATTGATTTCTATTCAATTTCAAATCTATTCAATTATTCATTGAAAAATGAATAAAATCGATATAAATATCGTTCACGTCAAAATGGCGTCAATCTAATCAACACGGCTTCATATATTTCTATTTTCAAATATTCTATTTCAAATATTTCTTTTTCAAATATTTCTATTCAAATATTTCTTTTCAAATGTTTCTATTCAAAACTGGAATGAGGCCTAGTCAATTACCATATAATGTTAATTATGTGGATTTTCTACAACACATGTATACAATAACAACGATGAATAATCAACCATCATCCAAAGTGCATTCTACACCGTATAAGCATCAAATATAAATATTTAACGCTCATAACAGTCTGTCCATCAATCGATCGACATACGGCTAATTATTGGGACTAGTGTATGTCATATATCATCCCAATACCCGTGTGGGGTTTTCAAACAATCAAACACATATTTTATTTGTGCAGTTGGGCGATGTGTAAAATTTATCATCCCAATCAATATCAATCAAATCAGTGTATATAAACAAATCTCCGATTTGTTTATAAATATTTATTTTAAATACACGTTAAAAATTCTATTTTTAACTATAAAATATTTTCCACTATAAAATATTTTATTTTATTTCACATCACATCACACAATCAACTACACATCAAAATCAAACAAACAAGCATACAAGCCGTCCATGGTCTGTGGACGACGGGTGTCGGGTGCTACTAAACACCGTCTGCATCCTAGTATATATTTATATAACTAGAAAATAAAATTAAAAGGTGAGAAGTTCTCACAGAGGGTTCAACTCTGCCGTGCTTTGCTTTTGAACTGCTGAACCGTCTGGATCTGCTTGACATTCCAATGCAGTTCTTTTCCCGCTGTTCATAATAAAAATTATATTTTTATCACTTCATTCTAATAAATAAAAATCATATTTTTATTTCTTCTTCATATATATTTTCGACGTTTCATTCTATATAAAAATTATATTTTTATATTTCTACTTCATATATAAAGATCGAATTTTTATTTCATCGCTATAAAAATCACATTTTTATTTCAACATATATATAATAAAAATCAGATTTTTATTTCGCTACATATATAAAAATCGAATTTTTATATTCTGTACCTTATAAAAATTATATTTTTATAATTTCTACTATTTAAAAATCATATTTTTATTATCGCCCCTATATAAAAATCATATTTTTATTATCTATATTATATAAAAATTCTATTTCTAATCCGCTACTCATATACAAATCGTATTTTTATAATCTACACTATATGAAAATCATATTTTTATAATCTACATACAATGAAAATTATATTCTTATTCTTTACATACAATAAAAATTACTCCTTTACATGTTAAAAATCCGACCTTTATATATTTTTAAAATCTCACCTTTCCTTATTTAAAAATATCGTCTTTCCTTATTTAAAAATATTAACTTTCTTTGTATAAAAATGTAAACCTTCTACCTATAAAAATTCAGATTTTTATTTGCAAAAAAATTAATTAAACAAAACAAAATAAAATAAATTAAAGGACTTACATTGTTTTAAGGAGGAGCGGAGGGGGGTTTTCACCGTCGTTCACGGTCTAAAGCATCGGGCGGAGGCTGGACGCTGTAGCTGGCGGAGGGGGGTTTGCGAAGGGGCCAGTGTGGTCGGAGGAGGTCAGAGGGGGTGTGGCGACGCGGTGGCAGGCCGGGGTGGTCTAGGGTTTCGCGACGGGGCGTGGGGTTTTGAGGGGTCTCATCGATCGCAAGGGGGGCTGAGGTGGCGCGATGGGGAGGCCAAGGGGTAGCGCTCGGCGCCTGAGGGGAGCACGACCGGCGCGGTGAACGGAGGGCGGGTGATCGTCGACGTTGCCATTTTTTATTTCTTTTATCGATTTTCACTGAACAGGTATGGGGGGATTAGAGGAGAGAGATGTAGGGGGTATTATAAAATTATTTAATTTCTTTATTATATTCAAAAAGGTAACTTTTTAATTCGAATTCGAAATCAAACCCATCGACTGCCGCCCCTAGCTAATTACCCCCATTCTGAACACTATGGGATATGTTTCGAAGGCCATTTCGATCGTTACGATCAATTTTCATTGAATTTAAAATATAAATCTTTATATATTCAATTTAAACGCACATTTCAATTTACCGGGGCCACATACAGACTCGAAAAATTCCAGAAAAATTATTTCTAGCTTTGTAGTGACGATACGGTCCTAACAAAACTAATTTCGTCAAATTCTGAGATTGTTTGAAAAATGGCCATTTTCTAGTCGACCCAATTTAATTGAAACTGTCAAAACACGTTTAACTTCGCCACGCTCACATATTGATTCAGAAAATTATGAATTTTGAAACCTAGCAATAATTTGACGTCCCGGATCCAACAAAAGTGGTTTCGTCGAAAACCGAGATCGTTTGCAAAACGGCCATTTTCAAGGCCTTTATATATATTAAAATATACATAAATTCCACAGCTTCTGAATTTTAAACTGGACATATCTCTCAACTTTTAAAACGAAATTTCAGTTTCTTACATCCGTTAGAAAGATATCGTTAAACAGATTCAAATATTTCTTGTTTCGTCCAATTCCGACTTAAAACGAACTCTATATATTCATTTGAAATTCGAAATCGAATTTTCGAACTGCAGTGCCATTTCAGGCTCGTTATATAATTAAAATAAAATTATTTGTTTTAACTTCGTCGAAAATAAATATTTCGTCGTTATTATTTAAAATAAATCATTTTAAATAATCAAAATTCGTTAAATTTGCCAAAATAAAATTTTTAAATTGGCCCGGAATTTCCGGGTTATTACAATCTCCCCCACTTAAAACCTTTCGTCCCCGAAAAGGAACGAAGCCGAAAGTTGTTTAACTAATCAACTCAACTTCCAGTATTTTCTTTACGGCTTAAGTTCTTCAACTTTTCAGTTTCTAAGAACTTTTCAAATTTTTCCAAAATTTGGCAAACACCCTAAATTTTCGAAAAATTTCGCCATAACCTCCCCTGCACCGGGGACTTCGGGATATTTCATATAGCCTCCCATGGCCTTCTTCAATCCAAAAGAAAAAGAAAAAGCCAAGCAGCTAGCCAATCGGCTCATAAAATCAACATCACCCAAACAAAACAGTAAATTATGGTAAACATGTACCTATTTGTCGGGCAAACAATTTTTATTATTCTGCTCTAACCTCCTTGCTATGACCTGTTCAATGTAAGTACATGTACATGCAAGCATATGCGACTAATTTTCAATACAATTCACTATTTGATTAATTTGGCTAAAGGTTCAACTTTTAATTAATCAAAACAGTAATCAAGCAACACAACCATCAATCAATTAGTTGATTTAACGTTTCAGATTCATAATTTTGATATATAGTCAAAAATCACATTTTGATGCCAAATCACAACAATATACCCTATCTAATTTTGGTTCTCACACCAGTCAATAGGAAATATATAGATATCCCACTTTCGAAACATGAAAATAAATTCTAATGATGACGCGTCAATCATCAGAATCATGTCCGAGCGACTAGAGTGTGATTCTATATCTATTGAATATATTTGAGGCTTCAATACACGTGGATCAGACGTATGCTAAAATCTCTATATAATTGATTGCCCACATCAATATAAATAAATAGTCAAATACGTATAATTGATTTAAATTTCCAAAACAAAAATTTGTTTTCATTTTCAAAAATATTCACTTCACACTCGTTCTAGGATACTACTGATCCCATCTCTAACGAGTCATTCCCATTGGATATTACTAATCCAATTTCTGATGAATTCTTTCGTATGGTTCTAATGTGTCTTGTTCTCTGAGCTTTGTAAACCAAAGCTCTGATACCAAACTGACACGACCCAGACTTCCCCGTGAAGGAAAGCACGGATTGCGTTGAGGACAAGACAAAATAGAACGCAGACGGAAGAACATTTCATTGTTAATTACAACAATTCATCAGATTACAAGAATATTACAGAGTATGAATAAATATTACATAGAAATATTAGAGATTTAAATTACATGTAAATGCATAGTAGCGGAAAATAATACAATACACAACTGAAAGAGATATACGGATACAAAGCTTTCCGGATATCGTTCCAGCTGTAAACCTGGATCCTGTGAATACAAATCTGCAAAACCAAAACTACTAGCTACCCATGTCAAAATAAGGGCACCCAGAGTTTAGGTTAAAACAATAAACTCTAGGTCAGTCATGGGACTGGTGTGAGAACTAAAACAGTTATTAATCTTTATTTTAAAGTTAGGTAAATCAAGGGACCACGCCGCTAACGCGGAACGAGTTTCCTCCCAAGAACACCAGTGCATAAAACAACAGTGCAATGCTAAATAAAGAAAAATGAAGCTATTATAAGACCCAGGTCCTATCACACAATGCAACGCAAGCCGGGGGATAGGGTTTTTACCTTATAATAGCCAAGAATGCTTGATACGTTTAAAACTAATCATTTGATACTATAACAAGTGTATAGTGTATAAAACAACTTCAAACCATAAGTATTAATCATAGACGGCATAAGCACCCCATCCCACTATGTCGCCATATATAGGATTACAACTAAAATCGAAACGTCACGTATTGGAAGTTGGATTTATCTCTGTGAACCGAGGCAAAAGATAGTCCTTACCGAATTCGAGACGCTCTAGTCCGCCCCTCAGGCAAGCGCGCAGGCAAGCCTTGGATCGTCAGGGCCGGTCCACCGATGTGGATTATTATGCCTGAACACTGCGTTTTCCCGCCCTATGGGGCGTAAATGAGCCAACGAATGGCTCCTTCAGCTTCACATAGTCACCGATATATCCGGGGTGCCTCACAACAGCAACAACCACATAAGTCAAACTCGTCAGGGCGTGTAAAACCACTGACGCCACTTCTAACTAGAAAGAAACGCATGCCCTCCCTGATGTCTGTCTCCCGTTTTAGTTCACTACCGGGGTGTGAGGCTCGCGAATTAAAGCTACACAAAGCTGTGCCACACAGGCTGTGCTTTGATCATCAACCATAAGACTCTGCTTTTCAACAGAAGCCTTGATCATTTGCATCTTAGCATGCCACACAGGCAAACCACCCCATGCAACCGATAACCATCAATCACACAGAATGATATCCAATGTCAGACACACAGTCCATTTACAAGTTCGTTCTGGGTCTGAACGAAACCGGAGGCACCAAGTACCCCGCATATCCATCGATCTCCAAGTACGTCTGGACGATCACCAACCGATTCCCTCCTCTTGGGTGTACGGCCCAATCAAGATCATTAGTAATTATCCAAACGACGTGAAGACCTCCGGTCTTCGACCACCGTCTTCATCTTCGACACCACGTCGAATCAGTTATTCAGAATGGGATAGACCCGGTCTTTCTGAATAACTCGCGTATATAATAAACAAGTGTTACACAAACACAACATACGCCTCATTCCAATTCAGAATATTCTTTTATTCAAATATTCTTATACTTTGGGAAAGGTTCCCATAAATTTTATCAAAGATAAATTCTTTAAATATATTCTTTAATATCCTTTTTGAATATCAATTCAAACTAGTCGGGATTAGCAAACCACACCGAAGTAATCATTTATTTTATTTCCCAATCCCAACCTATTCATCCCATGAAGTAAAACTGTTCATACTTCATATATAACACCACGGTGTTATCAGTAAATTCAATTACCATTTCACGTTCAAATCTAATTTAAGATTTAACTATCGCCTGGAGCAAAACTTGTGATACTCCATTCTTGACCATTCCAATCTAATTAAAGATTCATTAAAACTCCACTTAGTTTTTATCTTTAACTGGGTTAAAGAATCAGTGTCATTTAAAACACGGTTCACGATAAACCCAAAATCACATTCCATTAATTATCGGGTTAAAGAACAAGTGTTATTTAAAACACTGTTCACGATAAACCCAAAAATCAATACCAATACAATTCCAATTAAATATCATTTAATTGGTACACTTCATTAAATCTAAATAAAAAGATTTAATCTTTTTCTCAACTGGGTTCAAGAACAGTGTTAATAAAGACACCATTCACGACAAACTCAAATCACATTTGAAATTAAATACAAGGCTCTGAATAGAAAATATATTGGCTTATATTCAATATCAAATTCTACGACCAACAAATATCGTATTGGAAATAACGATATTAATATATCTTTCAAATTCCCATAACAATATCTGTATCATCACGAAATCCAACATCGAAATATTCCGAAGACAATTTCGATTCAGATCCATTCCAATTCAATTATCGGAATTTCTGGTTTCTTTTAAAACCATTCCAAATCCAATTTATTTATTTTAAAAATAAATAAATTATTATTCTAGTTCAAAACTAGTTCATCTCGATAAAAATCTATTTTTATCTTTTCAAATATGGAGTTTTTCATCCCAATTCTTCACAAATCATTTCTTATGATTTTACACAAATTATTGATATTTGTAATAATTTTATCAAGGCCCGTACAGTCGATTTCCATCAACGGCCATCGAACTGCACTTACAACGACCTTTTCCAAATTTGATTTGGACATAATTCCAAATCCAACTATTAGATTTCAAATTTCTAATATTCGTTAGAAAGCTCTTTTCTATACGAACCCAACGGTTCCGGTTTTAGGATAATCCGACGGCCGGATCTCCCGCAATATCCATTTGAAGTCAATGGTCGAAATTTGCGAACTGCTGCGGCGCGGCGCGTTCTATTCAGGTCATTATATTATATATATAATATATACTTCATCGATTTCCTTTCAAAACGTATTTTAAAAACTATTTTAAATTCGTTTTCAAAACGATTTCAACTTCCATCTCAAATTCAAATCAAAAATGAATTTCCCAATATAAATTCGTTTTAAATTCATTTCAAATTGATTTCTGTTCAATTTCAAATCTATTCAATTTCAAATCTATTCAATTATTCATTGAAAAATGAATAAAATCGATATAAATATCGTTCACGTCAAAATGGCGTCAATCTAATCAACACGGCTTCATATATTTCTATTTTCAAATACTCTATTTCAAATATTTCTTTTTCAAATATTTCTATTCAAATATTTCTTTTCAAATGTTTCTATTCAAAACTGGAATGAGGCCCAGTCAATTACCATATAATGTTAATTATATGGATTTTCTACAACACATGTATATAATAACAACGACGAATAATCAACCATCATCCAAAGTGCATTCTACACCGTATAAGCATCAAATATAAATATTTAACGCTCCTAACAGTCTGTCCATCAATCGATCAACATACAGCTAATTATTGGGACTAGTGTATGTCATATATCATCCCAATACCCATGTGGGGTTTTCAAACAATCAAACACAGATTTTATTTGTGCAGTTGGGCGATGTGTAAAATTTATCGTCCCAATCAATATCAATCAAATCAGTGTATATAAACAAATCTCCGATTTGTTTATAAATATTTATTTTAAATACACGTTAAAATTTCTATTTTTAACTATAAAATATTTTCCACTATAAAATATTTTATTTCATTTCACATCACATCACACAATCAACTACACATCAAAATCAAACAAACAAACATACAAGCCGTCCATGGTCTGTGGACGACGGGTGTCGGGTGCTACTAAACACCGTCTGCATCCTAGTATATATTTATATAACTAGAAAATAAAATTAAAAGGTGAGAAGTTCTCACAGAGGGTTCCACTCCGCCGTGCTTTGCTTTTGAACTGTTGAACCGTCTGGATCTGCTTGACATTCCAATGCAGGTCTTTTCCCGCTGTTCATAATAAAAATTATATTTTTATCACTTCACTCTAATAAATAAAAATCATAATTTTATTTCTTCTTCATATATATTTTCGACGCTTCATTCTATATAAAAATTATATTTTTATATTTCTACTTCATATATAAAGATCGAATTTTTATTTCATCGCTATAAAATCACATTTTTATTTCAACATATATATAATAAAAATCAGATTTTTATTTCGCTACACATATAAAAATCGAATTTTTATATTCTCTACCTTATAAAAATTATATTTTTATAATTTCTACTATATAAAAATCATATTTTTATTATCGCCCCTATATAAAAATCATATTTTTATTATCTATATTATATAAAAATTCTATTTTTAATCCGCTACTCATATACAAATCGTATTTTTATAATCTACACTATATGAAAATCATATTTTTATAATCTACATACAATGAAAATTATATTCTTATTCTTTACATACAATAAAAATTACTCCTTTACATGTTAAAAATCCGACCTTTATATATTTTTAAAATCTCACCTTTCCTTATTTAAAAATATCGTCTTTCCTTATTTAAAAATATTAACTTTCTTTGTACAAAAATGTAAACCTTCTACCTATAAAAATTCAGATTTTTATTTGCAAAAAAATTAATTAAACAAAACAAAATAAAATAAAATAAAATAAAATAAAGGACTTACATTGTTTTAAGGAGGAGCGGAGAGGGGTTTTCACCGTCGTTCACGGTCTGGAGCATCGGGCGGAGGCTGGACGCTGTAGCTGGCGGAGGGGGGTTCGGGGAAGGGCCAGTGTGGTCGGAGGAGGTCGGAGGGGGTGTGGCGACGCGGTGGCAGGCCGGTGTGGTCTAGGGTTTCGCGACGGGGCGTGGGGTTTTGAGGGGTCTCATCGATCGCAAGGGGGGCTGAGGTGGCGCGATGTGGAGGCCAAGGGGTGGCGCTCGGCGCCTGAGGAGGGCACGACCGGCGCGGTGAACGGAGGGCGGGTGATCGTCGACGTTGCCATTTTTTTTCCTTTTATCGATTTTGACTGAACGGGTATGGAGGGGAAAAGGACTTACTTAGAGGAGAGAGATGTAGGGGGTATTATAAAATTATTTAATTTCTTTATTAAATTCAAAAAGGTAACTTTTTAATTCGAAATCAAACCCACCGACTGTCGCCCCTAGCTAAATACCCCCATTCTGAACACCATGGGATATGTTTCGAAGGCCATTTCGATCGTTACGATCAGTTTTCGTTGAATTTAAAATATAAATCTTTATATATTCAATTTAAACGCACATTTCAATTTACCGGGGCCACATACAGACTCGAAAAATTCCAAAAAAATTATTTCTAGCTTCGTAGTGACGATACGGTCCTAACAAAACTAATTTCGTCAAATTCTGAGACTGTTTGAAAAATGGCCATTTTCTGGTCGACCCAATTTAATTGAAACTGTTAAAACACGTTTAACATCGCCATGCTCACATATTGATTCAGAAATTTATGAATTTTGAAACCTAGCAATAATTTGACATCCCGGATCCAACAAAAGTGGTTTCGTCGAAAACCGAGGTCGTTTGCAAAACGGCTATTTTCAAGGCCTTTATATATATTAAAATATATATAAATTCCACAGTGACTTTTCTGAATTTTAAACTTGACATATCTCTCAACTTTTAAAATGAAATTTCAGTTTCTTACATCCGTTAGAAAGATATCGTTAAACAAATTCAAATATTTCTTGTTTCGTCCAATTCCGACTTAAAACGAACTCTATATATTCATTTGAAATTCGAAATCGAATTTTCGAACTACAGCGCCATTTCAGGCTCGTTATATAGTTAAAATAAAATTATTCGTTTTAACTTCGTCGAAAATAAATATTTCATCGTTATTATTTATAATAAATCATTTTAAATAATCAAAATTCGTTAAATTTGCCATAATAAAATTTTTAAATTGGCCCGGAATTTCCGGGTTATTACATATATATTCTTCTTAGTCAGTCATATAAGTTTATAAAAAATTTAAACTACTGAATATGCCTTCATGCCTAGATTAATTCACTTCCTTTTTGCAAGTTCCAACACCCATTGATTATTTTGTTGCCTTTCATCTTTCCGAATTCCCAAAACAACACTCGGATTCCCAAACTCCATCAACACCTCGTCCTCTGCATAGGACCATTTATCACTGCGACAAACTAAATCCCTAATTCTCAATACAATCCACGCCTTAAACAGCTTGTTAATGTTGCGATGTGTCAATGGGCACCGAAGTGCCTCCGACCGCACTGCGGCAAAGTGACTAGCCACCAGGAGCCATACGGTTCCACCTATGACTCCTACCTCCCCATTCATCAATAAAGAACATCATTCTTAACTCGCGATGGCTCAGTTCGATGGATTCGAACATTGATCTCACTCAAACTCGCGAGTGCTCCAGCGTGATTCGAGCTTGGTTCTAGCTTCAAGGATCCACGGTTTTCCTTGCGATTTGGATTTCTGTTTCCTTTTTTACATAATGGTTTTCGATTTGAGAAAATTTTAAGGGAAGGGCACGGCTTATGAAAAGGGGAAAGGAGAGGTATTAATTTCATTTGCTGAAACTTCGATTTTTCCTGAATCTCCTATTTCTGATTGCAAATAAAATGAAGAGGTGCGAATATTTTTGTTTACTGAAGCATATGAGTTTGGTTTTGCAGAAGGAAAATTAAGGGAAGTATGTGTGATTTATAGATGAAGAAAAAGGAATAGATAGGTCGGAGTACATATGTTATTAGGGTGACTTGAGGAAAATATTTTTAATGTGATTTGATTTTTAATTTAATACGTTTTGAAATAGAGATATTTTTATTTTATTTAAACAAATTCTAATTTGATTTTTAGCTTATCCATGGAAAATACTTCGGGGTTCATAACTTGAAATCATGAACCCTTATTTAATCTAAGAACCGACATTTCATTGCTATAACGCTATTCTGAACTCAATGGAATAGATTCTGAAATTTAATTCGGATGTGTATATAAAATAACCATATTAAATTGATATAATATAATTTAAACTTAAAAAAAAAACATCCCGATAATAAATTATTATTGTTTATATTCAAACAGAATTTATATTGATCATATGAATCATTTTGATTCAGTTATAACTTCATATGTAATTATTCTCATTTTCGGATTACGATAATTTGATATACTCGAAATTTATTAATCATGTTCGATTATTTAATCGACAAACTCAATATAAAATCCATTTATATTATCACTCAACATTTAATACAATATTTAAAATAAATCGATTAAAAATTTGGGTCGTTACATTCTTCCCCCCTTAAAAGAATTTCGTCCCCGATATTAATAAGGTAGGAAAAATGCTTCAAACCCATTTATTTTCAAAAACTCACTTATGTTGAAACTCAAATCTTTATATTTCAACAAAATTAGTTCCAAAAAAACTATTGATCTTCATTCATATTACATATCACTGTGTAGTTTATGCTCCGCTATTACCCTGCTATATCCCCGCCATATCGTGTAGCGTGTTTCTAACGCTACGCTATTTCCAAATAAACTTTGAAATAGCATTTCCGCTGTAACCCTGCTATATTCCGATATATCCTATTATTTTAGCTATATTTCGCTATATCTTTTATAGGAGAAATGAATTAAAAATGACATTTATGCATTATAAAATTATT
The DNA here is from genome assembly GCA_030737875.1 of Allium sativum. Lineage (NCBI taxonomy): Eukaryota > Viridiplantae > Streptophyta > Magnoliopsida > Asparagales > Amaryllidaceae > Allium > Allium sativum. The sequence goes on along the minus strand of CM060909.1, from coordinate 683,378,605 downwards.
TTTAAAATATAACCTTTTTAACATACATTTTTTAGAATATAAAATGTATATACTCTATTAAATTTAGCCAAGCTAAATAAAAGTTTACATTTATTTACATATATTTGCTTATGCTTTTATTTAAAATTAAGAACGTACTAATTATAATTAAGTTGAATGTTAATTTTCATTTAATTTTCATTTATATATTTATAAAAGCACTAAGTACGAGTTTTATATGCTATGTTAGTCTCCTCCTTTATATCCTGCTAATTCCTCGCTTTATCTCCGCTAAAACTTTTTGAGCCTTTGCCGCATTGGATCCACTGAGCGCTTTAACTGCACAGGCGTATCATATATGCTTACATTCATTTTATCTGAATGATTTACAATATATTCACATTCAATTCATATTCCATTCATATATATTCAAATTCATTCAAATTGATTCTAAATCAATTTATTCACTTCAATCCATTTAATTTGCTTAAGTAGAATTGTGAATTCCAGAATTTGGATTCTCGATTTTTCAATTCAAATAATTTTGAAATCACATAAATATATACATATATTTATAACCATTTCAAATTAAAAACATTTGAATTTTCAAACCAACTAGTTTTCTTTCAAAAACATATCGATCAAAAACTTTTCTAAGGTAGCAATCCATCACTTAGAAACACGAAAATGAACATTGATGATGCCACAGCCATTATTAGAATTATTTTCCAGCGACCAAAGTGAATTCAGTGCTTTATCACTTTCAAAATACATTCAAACGATTATTATTCAAAAATATTTTCAAAACAAAGCTATATTATTTTAATATACTTTATAAAATATATTTTTCCAACCTCCCAGGCTTTAAATTAAAAATTCAGATTTGAATCCAATTCCAGTTTATCTCATTTATCTTATTCATATATTTGGTTATACATAATCATTCCAAATTTATAATCTCATTTGATTATAATAACAACCAACTCATCCATATATTATAATAATTTCATAAAATTATTCCTTCTATCTCAAAATAGAATTTCGAGTAAAATTATTTCATCTACCCACTTTAAAACAACATCATATCGCATTTCTCTGTTCAAATGTTTATAAATTCCTATCAACTTCGAGGCGTCCTGTGATTCGGTCAGAATTCATAAACCACTCAACAGAAAAGTCAACACAATATAAAATAATTGTTTTAATAAATTAACAAATACGTGCTCTCGTATATATATACATACAACTCATTCAAGGGTACTGCTGACCCTATCTCTAATGAGTAAACCCCCACCTAAGCCTTGGTATTCGCTCAACCTAAGCTCTGATACCAACTGTAATGGGCCATAAATCCGTGCTATTTAAGTTGACCAAAAACACTACATGTCCAACCCAAATTGCATAGAAATACAAATCATTATGGATTAAAGAAGAAAAAGATAGAAGAAGAACACAAACAACAACACAGAATCTCACATCGCAGCGGAATAAAATAAAATATATATATATATATATCATCTTTTGAAATACAAAAAAAAATTAACTTACATACATATCATTATCAGAGTATAACACTTGCAATACAGCGGAAATAACAATATATGTCTAAAGATGAAGCCTCCTACTCCTAACTCCTCCAAGGATATCTGTAAATACCTGAACTACTTGACTACCCGTACAAATTTGTGCACCCAAGATTTAGGGTAAAACAAAAACAAAATAAACTCTACGTTAGTCATGGGATTGGTGTGAGTAAATTCCAACCATTGGTTTAACTTTTCAAAAATCCTTTTGGAAAGAAAATATAATTGTAAGGCCAATCCACACATAAACACAGATGCTTTTTACCTTACGATAACCCAAAACATTTTTTAAAATCAATACTTTTCTGATATTATAATAGTGTCTAAAACAAATAACTACCTAGCAGAACGCTTGCATCTCACGCTCTACATACGTAGTATACATTCAAAACAGCGGACTCTTATTGGAGAATGAATTCCAACTGGCAAGGTATGGGACCACCTTCCAACAGTGTATCTCTATAGAGGAATACATCAAGTTCAACAAGAACATCTTGCAACTCAAGCTAAACATGGCTAGACTCTCACTTCGCTTGAGAGTGCTGAATGTATTATCACCAATGTTTTGGATCGGCAATTGTTCCAAAGCAACAATAGCGATAAGATAAAGAAGCAAAAGGATTTTTCTGTAGGTGACAATACACCCTAATTGGGTGCAACCCACATAGCTATGCGACCGACCCGATGTTATACCATTTCTCGGATGCGAGGCTTGAGTCACTACACCAGAAAAGACCTTTGGTAGCGTCGAAAAAAGGCTACCAAAGCTTTTGGTTGCGTTTTAGTGAGCGCTACTACAGGTCCCGCAACTAAAAGTCTAAAGTTTTTGGTTGCGTTTTGGCGAACGCTGCCATATGGTTAACGTAGTTGCGTTTTCCAAACGCTACTAAAGATCTACACATGGGTCACTTTTTGCTTTTCTGTAGCGTTTATTCTATGCAACTAAAAGCTTTTCGTTGCATTTATTTGTCACTAAAAATTCTAACAATGTGTTATATTTATTTTTGTAGCGTTTCTAAAATGCTAAAGGTATTGATTGGTTTGTAACGTATTTTAAATGCTATTATATAATGTTAATGATTTATATTATTTCCAACAACTAATTATATAATAATCTTGTTAAAATAAGCAACGATCGCATGAAAGTCTTATTTAAAACAACAATCAATAAACTATATGATCATCATATGCAAATAACCGAGAACACATTAATCAAATAAGTATTTTTGATAACCATTTATATAATAGTTATTTGACAAAATCAACAAATTCACATATCAAAAGCATTCAAAAACCATTTTCCACAATAAGTACTAACAAATATCATAATACATACAATAATTAAACTCATGTTCGTTGTTGTTGATGATCTTCACTCCAGAAAAGCTAATTACCTGTAAACAATATTAATTGGTTATTATTAGAACAAGCACATAAAAAATATCAATAGAACTCGACCAGGAATAATTTATTGCACTGCAAAATTTAGATCTACACATAAACAATATTATTATTAACTCTACGCTCCTTTCACTTTACACAAACTTAGCCTACACTTCATACAACTCCCATCTCCGCCTAGACCAATACAAGTAGCAACACAACTCCACACATTACCCTCACCACAACATGACCACCCACCCACATCGCAACCCAAGAAAACCATCATCCACCACAGCCAAAAATGACCAAATACTTTGATGCTTAGCACTGCTGATACTATATTTTCTTCGTATCACGTCTTTGAATCATTCAAAGTATATATCTTAATTAATTAATTTAAGAAGGTAAACCAAACATGAATTGCTTGCAGACTTCAATATATAACATTGTAGAATAATTTAAGAATCCCATCAGATGTATTTATGCTTATGAATCAAACTTTATCCAGTGCTTTAATTTTCTTGATTCGATAATAAACCTCTCAGCTAACGCTGTTCATGGTCAATATTTACAAACCACCATCTTTATTTACTTCATTTGTATATTAAAGTAAAAATGAATATATTGTTACCATGCTCGCGCATCCTCCTCCACTGCATGAAGGTTTTTTTAATCAAGATTCCAGCTTCTAACATTGTTCTACATCTTCTACAGTATGCCAAGGGACACTGCTCAAATATACACTGCACATGAATTGTATAAACGATGATAGTTTTACCACAAAGAAATGAAATTACGGTTGTCAAGAGTTCAAAACAGCAAGCCTATGGTTAAGACAAAACACATACGAAAGAGGTTCTTCTCATGTTTTTGACCCAGCACATTTTGCACATATAAAGGATAATGACGTTATATACTATGATGCAGTAGAGATGCAACCTGCATTACCTCAACATACCCATATTCTCGGTTTGAATATTACAGGGTATACAATAAGTATAATGGGCCAAGCCCAGTATTGGTGTGTATCAAGTACTATGTAAAGGCTACTGTACAAATAGAAACATATTGAATAATACAATTTACATTCTCATATCTCTCTAAAATCAAATCTTATTCACACGTTTTTAATTTCAATCATAAAATCAAAACACCCGATTTCTGTTTCAACATCAAATAGTCAAGAACGTAGTCATCCTAACCCTGTTTTATCCATAACTGCTCAATTTTTGCTTAACGCATGTACCAATGTTGAAACTCCAAATTCATCAAACCTGTCTCTCAATGCTTCTCCTAACACGCACTTATCCCTGTTTCATGAACCAACTTTCACATATAAATATATAATATCCTTCCTACAGAACCCCAAAGTCTTTATCATCTAATTATACCCTCAGATACTATACTTTTGTTTTCCCCTTATGTTTCCGTAACCCCCAACCTTGACACCAAAAGGAAAATGCTTCAGATACCTCTTCCACCAACAAGAATATAGATAAAAGTAAGAATAAGAAAATGAAGAAAAAGGAAAAAGAAAAAGAAAATGACAGAAGTCTGCTTCATGAAGATGATTCGAAATCGATAAAGAGTTCAAAATATAGCAAATGGTACCACAATCAGCCTCTTCTCTTATAAATAAAAATATGATAGCTAGTAGCAGTAGGGTCACAAGGCAATCTTCCTCCAAAATAAAAAACGATGGAATACAGGATACTGTATGTCTAAGGTGCTCACCCACAATACAATTCTACTAGTTACATATAATTACTGTGCAGAAAAACATCATTTATCATACTCTATGTATTCTGAAAAGATTAAAATGTACTGAAAGCATCATTTAGTTACTATTGGTGAGTGTAGCATAGCAGTTCCACGATGACAACGTTTCATAACCAGAACATCGAAATAGGGCAACTGAAAGTATTAGTAGTAGTAAGGTTGTCATCATAGTAAACATCGTGAGACAAGCAGATAGTGTGTTAGTGGGTGAGCGTAGCCTTAATATAATAAAATTCCCCTACCTTGAAATCTGGTTTGTATTAGATTAACCATTGATGCATCTATTTTATCTATAGGTAAATTATGGTTTTTTTAACATTGGTTATTATGTATTTCTAAAGGATCAAACCCAACGATTCTAGTCAACCAAATTGTGTGTCTTGCTACTATCACCATCATACATAAATTAACTATCCGCAAGTTCTTCATTCATGTGATACATGAGCATATTCAGAATTTAATCTTTTACCAAGAAAAGTAAAAGGTACATTAAAAAAATGGCTTCAAATAATAGGAAGCTTGAATTATACCAAAGTTGCCACTCGCATATTCAAACCGCTTTCAACCATGGCTTCTTCTAAGCGCTGAGTGACATCTTTACCAACCTTAAATATAAAAAAACATATATTTCATATACTTTGCTAGAGGGAAAGTGGATTGTGGCTTCAAAATATCAACTAAAAAAGGGTGTAGTTAAAACTATGTGTAATAAAATATGATGGCATGAAATAAGTTAGCAGCATTATATTCATGAATGTACCTAACCAACATAGAGCTGGTAAACAATGCATTAGATGGAACATGTTCACAATGGATTAATCAAGTAAACCAGACATACCAAAAGAGATTTGAAAGGAGAATACATACCAAAACTTTAATATCAAATCCTTTTCTCCATTTTATTAGAACACCAGGAGCAATTGACGAGTGTTTGACAGGAAATGGAAATGAAAATCCAAGTTCTCTGCTTTCACTCAGACCATCTTCCTCTCCGTTGACAATTTTTTTTAAGCTTGTGGCAATATAGGGTAAAACAATCCTGCACAAATATAATTTACAATTGTTTGCATAATCACAACTGTTTATCTAATTAGTTAGATAAAATAATCTTACATACATGATACATCTAAGCTAAGTTGATTCTCCTTGTTCGGTATAGGACAAGCTAGCTGACAAGTGATGTTTAAGTACTATTTTATACGTCACGTCAACCCAGCAGCAATGTTATTCACATTGACATCCGAATCCGATTGCTTCATGATACTGTCATAATGAACTACACGATACCTGATACGGCTGAAACATCAAAAGCAACAGAATTTAAATTTTTTTTCCTTTTGCTTTTTCCCCTCGGCTCCTTTAGAAAATTTATCTAACTGTACCAACTCTTTTCATGTGAAGTGCTGGACGGTCCGGATATATAAAGGGCGATTCTGCTAGTCCAACTAGTGTGAACTTGCATTCCTAATCAACCGTGTAAAACCGAATTCAAAAGGAAATTTCAACAGTTGATAGATAAACCTTCTTCGAACGACTCAGAAACCGATAAAGATGAAAATAAAAATAAAAGGGTAGTGGATTAAAAGCAACAGTTCTGCTGTGGGTCCAAGAAATATAAATCCATTGACTTATATTGTTTATCATAAGTTGGAATGCCAAGGGTCGGGTCCAAACAATCCAACAAGACAAATGGATGTAAAGGCGCTGGTAGTCAGTTTGCATAAGCCACCTATAGTTCCCTTTTTAAGAGAACCAAATCTAGGAAGTAACCATGCAGAAATTCTAAGATTTAATTAAAAAAACTGCCCATGAGTATTAAATATGCACAAGAGGAATAAAAATGCAATTTAAAGAAACTGGCAAATGATACACAGCAAGAAGCAGCTCAATTCTAAGATTTAATTTTCCCCTTACCAGACCAAGAAAGCTTGTTCAAAATATCTGGACATTTGACCACCATTTGCATTATCACTCAAAAATTCGGTTCTAGTCACAAAGGTAAGAAGTTCCTTAATTCTTTGCTTATCCATAGTTATTCTCTTCTTACGTATGAACTGACAGTTGTGAGATGCGATCTTCGACTCCATAAACATCAAAAGGAAATACCTAAAACACCACTACATGGTTTAACCTTGAAGACCCATTTGTTTTTCTTTGCAACAATGACAACCCCATATATTCAGTATAGTTAATCAGAATTTGGTGCTCAACTGCACCTATGAAAAGAAAACTTCTAAGTATAAATAACTTACATATATATCCTTCTAAATCAACAACATAAAAGGTACCTTTTTCATCGCTGCAGAAGATGTTAAAGACTCCAAAAATTAATGTTCTTACCTTCCGGTAAGTAATATATACATATACATACATACATATCCGACAGTGTAACATTTTTGAAAAGCAGCGCCATTCTAGCAAGCACAGCATAGTTAATTTTTTGGAAAGCAACATTGTTCTAACTCATGAAGTACAATTGATTACGAGAAGCAACATTGTCCTAACAGATAGTCCCCCAACTTATTGCAATAATACCTCAAACAATGTACATTATATGTATGTATGTAGAGTATGAACTTGATAAACAAAGAAGAAGAATGTATTTTCAAAACAAATAATAAGTTATCACCTTCGATTTTAATTTAGGATATGACTATGCTATGACTATACAATATATATGTGACTAATCGGCACAAACTCTAAAAATTACTTCAATAAGCAATAATGGAAATCTAAAAATTAATAACTTATTTAGTTCTATAAAATCATTTTTGTACCAAGATAGATAAACAAATGAATTCAAAATTTTGGCATGAATTACTCACACCATTGCAGGCCCTTGACTATGAAAATACACAGTCTGGTCAGATATGTTTGGGTTTTTCAGAGCTTATCAACCAAACATGTAAACTGTATCATACAGACAAGGTGAGTACATTGAGAATAGGATATTTGTTTTAATTGCATCAACTAATTTTAACCTACCAGTTTATAATAATTTTGGCCCGCTAATATGTCATTGAACACATTTAGTCATCACATTTGCAGAACACAGATGATATGTTCCAGAGCTTATGTGAAGAATGCAATTTTCTCTGTTCTAGTTTAAAAAAAATCTACTAACTCATTTCTTAAAATAAATACCTCAACAACAACTCTGAATATTTCAGAGTGAGTCTCGATCGGACCTTAGTTATAACTCTGAGTTCCAGCCAGAACTACCTGAAAGCTGTGTTCTGGCCAATTGTCTGAAACTTGTAAAAAAAAATTTATATATATATATATATATATATATATATATATATATATATATTAAAAGAAGAAAAACAAAACTGTAAAAAAAATCTCGGTTTGTAGTGCTATTGCTAATACTTATACATGCAAATACAACTATCTAACATAAATATTTACTATCCTCCAAGTCCATGCCATATCACATTCAAACCACTTATTAATTTGTAAAATTAATAACTAATACTCCAAAGGTGTGAATAATGAACATGGATGTAAATTAATCGACTAATACTAATATTATATAATCGTGTTTTTTATTCAAGATGAATATATACCATTGGCTATTGTAATCAACAATTTCAGTTCATATTCAATCCATATAAATTTCATTTCATTTTTTCAGGTTGAATATAAATATATAATTCATTACTAAATTACTTAACCAAAATTACTAAACATCAAATTAAATGATCCACTGTCACAAAATTAGTTACATGACAAATCCCATTTTTTTAATTAATGCTATGATGCCACCAAAATGAACTTTTTAAATATTACTTTTTATGAGTTAAAAAACAATGAGTTTCAAAGATTTTTTTTATAATAACAATGAGCTCTATTCGAACCAACACATGATCCCAAAAATTCCAAACATGAAATATTCTGATTTAGTTTAGATCCACAATATAAATAACTGACCTGGACAACAATGTATAACTTGGCCTGAACAAGCCAGTCTCTCAAATTTTGAGCCTCGGGCAGGTCCCTGCATAGTAGGATAGTGATTAATATTGTACGATCCAAATGAATGATCAAATTATGAAATACAAGGTATTATTCGAAATATTTTTTTTATCAAGTACATGAACGTGCACATCACGATAAATATTCTTTACACAAAAGTCATCTTACTTTATCTGAATTTCATATGGTAACATCGGTGTCAAGAGTACAAAAACAAAAAAAGGTGGTCTGTAAAAGAGAGCAGAGAAAGATCAATTCACAAACGTATTACAAATATTTAGGAGTTGAGTAGAAGAGGAAAACAACTCCATCCATGGTTGAGATAAGTTCATGTTCAGATTCCAAATTATCCGTAGGAATAAAAAGTAATATTCAAGTTCAGATCTTTTGCTCTCAAACTCTCAGTCTGCATGTGCTCACTCTCTATTAATCATTGATTTTTGTATCATTATTAATATTGTAAGTAACGGTTGTGATATATTTAAGAACAAAGAGCCAAAAAGGAGAAAGATATATAACACCTAATAAAATACTTGTTCGTTGTTAATCATATAATGGAAATGCATTTCTTAGAATTAAATACCTAAAATAATAATATGAAAATGTTATTCCAAATTCTTAAGAAATAAGGACAAATTAGCATGAGATACTTGCGAACAAGTTGGTTGAGCAATGCGACTGGATTACCACTTAGTTCCATATATAATGGAATGTTATGCATAATGACTATATCATATTCATAACTGGAAGTAAAAATGAAACGTCTTTTTCAAAGCAAGGATCGTGGTAAGCAAGAGTAAACTAAAAAACATTCATGCCAACAACACGTGAATAACTAGTAGCAATTCAATACAGCAAAACCTTATGCAAAAAGTATGCGTAAAAAATTCTAGTTTAGTTCGAAAATACTAAAAATGTTCAATTGATAATTTTATGCTACCAACAACTAACACGTGATGCCAAAAAAAAAAACTCTACATTAATTCCAACAGAAGAATCGATACTCTTAAAAGGAACCTAATTAAATAATAATACATGGTGCAAAATAATAATAATACATTGTCCATTTTGTTGGTGTTGATTAAACTGATATCTATTCATTTGAGATATCACCCTGAATTATCTTCCTATATTCTAGATAGTAGAAGAAGAAAATACACTTCTTTTAGATAATTATTGTTGTCGTTAATGTTTATAGGAGTAACTCAACTATTCCTAAATGTTATTATGATTTATGACCAAGCTTTGAAGCAAGGCTTTATCCATTAGAATGGAAGTGTAAAATCAAAATAAAAATGGTTACCAATTAGACAGAAAATTCAACAACATTTAAAGGTTCGGGCCAGAGTTTAGCAGGAACTCATCAACCTCTCCCCAGCAGCTTTTTGGAAACATGTACTCCTTTTTCGTCATTCTACACACGAGACATCTTCCTTTATTGTCTTTTCATTATTTTCATAATCTTTTTGCTTTATGATTTTTCCTAATATATTAGTGTTGACTCGTATTAATTTGCTGGTGTTTACTGGTATTATGATAAGATACCAAAGAACAAAGGTAGAAAAACAAATTCAGTTTACTGCCAATATATTGACAGCCCACTATTCTCCTGTTCAAAACAATTTCACAAATATGTAGTACTATTGCATCCGTATGAGAAAAAATTCTGTTACATTTGTTGTTTTCCCCCAATTTTATTTTGGGTGAACCTAATCATTGTGTTCAACCATCTATGGAAATGCCATGGAAGCAGGAATACTAAACCATCTATGGGACATCATGAAATCCAGCTTCCGCATGTCTTGTTATATTTGAATGACACTGGCTTTTGAAGGGAACCTGTAGGCTCTAATGAGAGATGCTTAAAAAAATGTTGGCACTTTCATACTGAGACTTAACTGTACAAAATGCACGTTTCAGGAAGTAATAATACACCTAATTTTATTTTCTAGCGCACTATCATTCTTACTGTTAATATTAGTTTATAATTACTATATGTAGTTTCTACCTATTAGAAGTCTAATAACTTTTAAGATGCCAAATCTTTTAGTTAGAACTACAATTTAATAAAAACAAAAACAAAGAAAAATTCCTTAAAGGATAGGAATAAAAATTAAATCAGAGCACATGGAAGAATCTACACAGAGATTAGAGTATAAAATCGAAAGACTTCGAACTGGCAACCACATATCAAGGAAGCGTTGCCTATCCATGAACACGTTCGAAAAAATCATTCCTTAAAAAGGATAAGCTAGTTACTGCATATTTATGAATTTCATAAATGAAAGACTTTGAACCTATCGTTTCTAAAAAAACTTGAAAAATACCTGAACAATCGCCTGAGTTGAACAATTGTATAATTCATCTTTAAGCATTTTGATCCTTCGACATCACCAAATTTCCACAACCCTATATCCATTAACAACCACACCCTCCACTACCAAATCGCCAACAAATTCCCAACCATTTCAGGTCCAATTTAAGGCCAGGTGATTTCGATCTAACGTAGCAAGATTCGATTTCGAGGTATAATTTTTGACTTATAGCGACGATTGTTCCATTTGATGAATAATAAACGGGATTTTTGTTGGGAATGATCCTGCGTGAGGGATGTTTTACAGATTTGAAAAGACGGGAGGAAACAATAAACTTTAGGGCTTATTTTCGTCGTGGCTACAGCAAAGAAAAAGAACAAAAATTGGATAACACGTCAGGCGGGAATGGGAAAATTAATCCCGCCTTCTAATATCTAAAGCTGAAACGCAGCCATTTCAGCGGGTCCAACAAAACAGATGCATTTAGGGTTCCAACGCAACCATATATTGCAGCCAAATGCAAAATTTCTTGTGGTGAGTTTACGATTACTTACCTTTCATTGATAGCACAACCACTTTGAATGCCACATTGTCAGATTCGTTAACCACTAATTGATTTGCACAAAGATATTCTAGATATTATGCTAAGAGAATAAATTCTCCGCCACCAGATGTATATTTGTACAGACCAACATATGTGATAATTGGAAATACTCTGTCAGACAATCATCCATATAGTTTCATTCTGGGACTGAACGAAATGGAAGGCCCAATTTCCGTTAATCCATCTTAGGAAATGGCTACCTAGGATTAACTGAAAAAGCCCTTGTATTTTACTCTGTCTTCGATTGTCTTCATATAATCTGATTCGCAATGCTAGTGTCAATACGGAGTAGTTCTCGGATAATAATCCAACCGGTCACTCCGTATTGACAACGATATTGGCCAATACTTCGATAGTCAGTTATTTAACTATTGAAGAAAAACAAACATTTCATCCAAAACATCAATCAATCATTGGGCCCCTTCATTAATCACTAGTACAAAACAGGTCATTTGCGACGGCTGTTTAAGACTATTTGCGACTGTTCTATAACCGTTGCAAATGCGACCGTCGCAATAGTGCACCCTTCTTGCGCCGGTTTTAAAACCGTCGCAATATACTCGTTCTTGCGACGGGTATTATGAAATACCCGTCGCTGTAGACTAATTTATTCGCGACGGTTTTTTTTATATCCGTAGCAACAAACCGATATTTAACTGCAAAACTTTGACCTAATGCGACGGGTTTTTAAATAATCGATGCAATAAGTTTGACATTTGCGACTGTGTTTTATTTACAACCATAACAAGAAAGTTAATTGCTACACATTTTTTAGCTACTGCACACCACCCTGTATCTCAAAGCAACCAAAAACTGCCAATACCATAGAATTAATATGCATATGAGCTTACATAACAGTCCACATAACTCGGCATAGACATCGAATATACATCGAACGCACTTCCAATAATCGACATTTAACACAAACAAGGCTATATGTATAAATAAAAATAATAACAATGGTCAAATTTACCATATTTAACACAGATTCATATGTTACATAATTTACCATTAACTATATAATACTTAAAATATATATGGATCCAGACATAAAATATTTCATAGTGAGTATATATTACTAAATATCTATTACAGAAAGATAATTACACAACTAAAATGATATGAAAGAAAGGAATGCATAACCTCTTGCATAATCCAACCACCTTTACGTAAGTCAATATTACAATTGTCTCGATTTTGTTCAGCTCTAACAATTCTGTTACCTTTCGCCAATTAACCATGTTGGAGCATCAGGTTATCAAGGTTGCTCAGTTCTGTTACCTTTCACAAGATTCTGAACAAACAGTTCACCTGCTCTGAAGATCGAACCTATACACATTTAAAAAACTGTGTTATGACAGATGCTTGCAACAGATGTGCGTATATATTGATGTCTGCAACTAAACACTGCAGCATGTCCATTTTGTATCATTCTTTGGATCATTTATCGCAAGTCTTTGATAAAATCAATTTAACATTTAAAATATATGGTTCTGCCTAGTATGTTTCTATACGGGTATTATTACTTGCACAATCATCAACAGTTAATTATTGCGGAGTTACTAGATGTCTCCCATGCATTTTGTAATCTAGATTTGGATGACAGGTCAAAACTTTAGATACTTGTGAACATTGGGAAAACTAGAAGTAGTGGATTCTGTTGCCAGTTCTGCGTGTGTGGTAATGAATGCTCTTCTCTTTGTTTTTCCAAACTTCATTTAGTTTTATTGTTATACTATATTAGTATGCCCTTTTGAATCTTTTTCTCCTTTTATTTGTTTTAATTTGCACTGTGGAAGTCTGAATTTTCACTTATAGGAATATATAATGGAGAAAAATATTGACATTTGACATATACACAATCCACTTAAAAATAAATGGTAACTAATAAAAGTAACGATAGTTATTCTTAAAATGAAATGGGTAAATAAATATAAACTTTATTCGTAATTTATTTTTTTCTGTATTTTTACTTCCATTATAAGTCAGTCAAACGTTTTTCATCTTGTAATATAAACTTTACCAATTACCTAATTAAGCAACAAGGAAAATAAAAGCGCGACATATCAATACTTCTTTTACGCTTTTCAACATTTATAAGTTTATACATAGTTTAACTTTTTTATATTTTAATTCCTTTATATGTTATTTAAACCTTTTTCCCTTTACATAACCGGGCACCAAGACAAAACCAAAGCAACATATCAATACTCCTTTCTTAAATTTCCAGAATTTATTGATGCTTACAATAAAATAATTGATGCCACATACACATACAGTTGAAGAAATAATATACTAGTTTTAGGTGATTATCTGTGCTCTATGCGATAGGTCACTATTAATTAAAGAAGTAATGCACTTTGTAAATCATAGCTTTACAACTTCTAATTATATTTCTAGAGTATTCTGATGTATATATCACGCCATGTAATATGCAAGCCTGTGGATGTAGGCAACAAATCTAACTTGGCTACAACCATTGCAGCTATTCTTCTAGTGATAAGAGGTAGTTTATTCTTACACTCCAGATTTCTCGCATGAAATCATTCTCGATTGCATTAACTGAATACCGATAAGGGACAGCGTATTATTATTTATATAAAAAAACATGTTAGCTAATCATATGGAAAATTCGGTTAATTCACGAGCAACAAAAGAATTTTGCATGACAGTCATTTAAACGACGCGTGAATCTTAAAAATTAAGTGGACGGGCACACTAGCATGGTAATTTATAGCCAAATTTACATTGTCAGTTCGCAAAAAATATCCATGCCAATCAAGTCCACATATAAACATCAATCATCGATGTTTACAGAACATAATCTTAATTTTTTCATGTAAAAGCGGCAACAACAAAACATCATAACATTTCAAATTGCAGTAGCGCTAAATACAAAAGTTCAAACAAGAATATAAAAAATCCTAACATAGTATCATGTAAATAACTACTCCGGTATAATTACCATTATTTCTTTTGCCCGTAGCACATTATTTTTTAAGTTTTGAACGACACAAAAAGATTGCATTTTGGTGTTTACAGTATTTTAAGTTGCATTTTAATTTTAAGGATCCGTTGTTTTCACTCCTATAAACTGATACATGTCACTAGACTGGATTATTGTTCATTAAAAAAAGATTTGCAAAGATTATATCCTTCAGTTTTACATTTTTATTTGAAGTTGCTTCAGCTCTATTCAGCTGTGAATTTTTCGCCATTGTTTATTCTGTTATCATTTTGTGCGTCTTATTTTGTATTTTTGTCCTATTGTTTTTTTATTTTCTGATTTCATTTGTATTTAACAGTCTTGGAATACTAAAGTAGTAGAGTAATCAAAAAACAAACCTTAAAGGAAGAGCTACAAGAGCTAAGCCTACAACTGTTATCCCTGTGCCAGCATCCATGATAAGATCGATTTCTTCTTCTTTACCAAATACATGATCTTCAAAAAGATACTTCACAAGCCCAACTACACCTGATCATATAATATTTTTATATAAGATATCAATGTATCATTGTTAAACTATTGAAACCATCATTATGCGAATTTTTAAATTATTGCTAGCTTCCTTTGTAAACTCTAGGTGCGAAGCATATACCAAGAATTTTGGGTTATATTCCACATGACATCGCTTATCCTACAATGTGACCAGTGAATTACTTATACAGTGACCACCCTCATGAATTCAATAATTAAGCTTAAAGTATTCAAACCGTATCGACATGGGGTCACTGTTACAACATCAAACTATTGATTTTGATTATGGCTAGTAATGCAATATGCCACATCAATTTATTATAATGTTTATGAGATGAATTTTCTACTATATTTTTTTATAATCGCAAAATTACTTCCTATAATTGAAATTTTCATGATTTCAACATGAACAGATTAATGGACAAAATCCAGTCATAAGTGTAATATTGAGCTTTGACACTTTAATATCATGACCTATTAAATTTGTAATCAATCTGCCACTTCCAGCATATTGCCTTATAGCATTCAAAATCTTATAATTTTTTAATACTTCCGTGATTTGGTATAATATCACCTATAAAATAATGAAATATTACTTGTAGAAAAAAGAATCCAAATGATTTGGTATAATATCAGCCTTGGTTACTGCGTTCATTATTTCCAGTTTCAGAGGTGCTGCGGACCTTCTAGAAGGTGCGACCGACTTGGATTTTCTCCTCACTACTCTAGCAGACTGTACCCAGTCTTCATCTGCATCGTCATTGTATTCCCAGTCATCATCCTCATCCTCGATATCATCTTGTATTTCTGATTGTTCTGAGTCGGAAATATCCATATCTTCTTGCACTACATAACTAACCTTTTCTTGCTTGATAGTTGGAGAAGGCTGACCCTGTACATGATACATAATGCAGGTTGCAATAAACCGTAATCTTGATTCTCTAAACATGAATGGTAACATTGGTATAATCCTGTCTGTACCCCTCACACCCATACAACACAACAACATGATGTCATAACATATACAGTTAGGGGAAAGTATTTAATTCGCTTTTATTATAGCAATGCAAGTAAGAAAACCACTTGTATTATTGGCTAAATGGGCGTACTGGTATAAGAGGCAAATATAACGTGTTCACAATGTAAACATGAATGTAAGAAAAAAAAAGGGTGAAGGATAAGTCTGTGTTTTATATCACACTGAATTTGATTCTATCGCACAGTTTTAAATGTGACAAAGATCAAAATCACGGAAGAACTACACTTTCAAATAGATATGGAAATTTCAACCTGTAAAATGTATGCTTAAACTAATATCACATGGCAGGCATAATGTTATGATTACATGATCATTCAGTTTATAGTAAACTTTTCCAGCTCTAACCTGTATACATGTATCATATTATGCTCGTTATGCTTCAAGTTGCCTAGTTTCTACTATTTTTGCTTCAAGTTGCCTGACAGCAGTAGTTAACTTGGCCACCTTCTCCTTCAACTCTGTTATGAATAGTCCTTCTCTCTGCAACTTACCTCTTTGTCTCGCAGTTGGCACCTGATTATTTAACATGGAATGCAAAAAATAAATACATTGAATAATCAACAATTTCTGATAATAAGGAATACTTAACAATTTCTGATAATCGAACAAATAACTTCTTTAGAAAAATCAGCAACTCTGACATTTTTTATTTAAAGATATTTCTGTAACTGGCTCAATTTTCACAACACGATGACAAAACCAGCAAAACAATAAAGCAGCAATTGAATAATTTAGTTACCCCTCGATGATGAAAAAGAACCATTTAGATTGAAAAATGCCAACATTACCATGTATTACCTTGATAATGACAGCTAAATTGAACAAATAATTCATCATTTTTTTTTGCTTCTGGCATTGACTAAACTTGATTCCAATGGCTAAATCCACTAGAAATGCGATCACGTTCTTCATCCTCAAACAGTTGTCAGGCCATTGAAACAAGGGAACTGGAAGAAGTTGAAAACATATCTTCTAAAGCAATAATTCTTGAACTTCTAACACTTACAGTCTGTGTCATGGCTGCGATTTCGCTCTATGGCAAGATCAAATAAACTTTTGAACACATGTGAGAGCCTTTCAATAGCAGTATCAAGTAAAGGAGCAAGCCAAGATCGTGCAGCAGCCCGTGCTATCTCAGCAGCAGCCTCCGTGATTCCTCCACCACCTCCTTTACCAGAATGGGTAAGTAAAATATTTTCAACCTGTTTTGATAGCAAGTTTCAGCTTTACAGTAAGGACGTAATGACGTATTTGAAATAAAATTAACATTGTTAAATGCATCAATGATCAAATACTTACCTTTTCTCTGGACACTTGAGGGCGTTCGATTGAATATGCAGCACACCTGAATTCATGCATCACTCTTTCAATTGCAGCTCCACCATACAACATAAGGGAGCAATTCTGAGGTTTAATGGAAACAGTCACACCGGGCCAGCTTTCGATTCCCCTTTCTGATTGTTCCTCATCAGTAGTTCTTCCCTATTGCTAAGGAGCAGGGTCAGCTGCTCCATCAATTAATGCTTCCTTTTGATATAAAAATAATAATATAGTAGAGTTAAAAAAAAATCCACTTAATATGCAAGTATGTTGTAATCTCTTACATCCATTATTTAATTATTTAGGTCCTTAACCTTTCAAAAATAAAACTTGCAAGTTTTTCAAAAACATAGCATTTTCAATTCTTAATTGTCATATCTGTCACAATTTATCGATTCAGACCAACTTAGGTGTTTGACCTATGAAAATTTAATGTTGAATGCCAATATATTAACTGCAAATAGTTTCAATGTTAAAAGCCAAATAATTTGGAAAAGAAATGAGCGGGGGAAAACAATTAACAGTATAATGCCAACTGCAAAATAGACAGCAGAGTAAAGTATGCATTATGTGCCTATGTGGAGCAAGTAAAAAATTTATATCATATTTTAAGTTTCATATATATGGTACCCGATCAATGTCAGCTAACAATTACCTCAATATATGTAGAATTGATTGCACTTTGTGCTTCTTCAACAGCAGTATCAAAACCAAATGTCTTATCTCTTATCCATTAGAAGTATATCATTGCCAATAGTCTTTGGTACACATGCTACTGAAACCTTCAGTTTTCTCCTGCGACACAGATACGTATATAAATAGCTGAGAACCATTCAATTTGTCATGTATTCTTTTTTACTCTGTTTACTAAAAGCCATAATGCACTTTGAGATTTTGCACAAACTGTCATTATTATTATCTGTTATCTCTTAACATTGATTCATAAACCAAAAGGTTCCATTTATTTAACCCAAGGTCAGAAAATAAAAGATAAAAAGAAAAGAAAATATTGGCAAGAAGGATAAGCATATGAAATGGAAGCAATATTACTTACCTCTTCATGAATTGCATTAGCGCCGGCATGAGTACCATTTCCACCCAGTACGAAAAGCATATCAATTCTCTAGCTTGAAGTATTCACCAGCTATCCATTTAGCATATCATGTACGATAATCGAGAAATTTGTACGTATGATTTTTGCAAAATAAAATATTCGAGAATGGTAAAATTACTGGAATACTGCAGTATAAGTGGTTTTTCCTCCACCACAAGAAATTTCCAGCAAACTACCACTGGAAGAAGTCGACAGCATATTTTCTAAAGCAATAATTCTTGAACTTCTAGCACTCAGAGACATTTTTTGAGGACAATCACTTTAAGGGGGATAAATAAAGGATTATGCATGTAACCTTGTTATTTATACAACGTAGGCTGACAATGGAAAGAAGAATATAAAGTTAAGTGTCAAACCTTAGCTTTCTAATAAGGTGTTGTCCATTTCCTTCTACATTAGCATTTGTTATCATGATACCCATTTTGCCACCTGCCACAAAATACTCCAACTATACAAACCCAACTGCCCCTATCTCAAGTCACGATGCAATGCAAAAGTTAAACGATAACTCTTTTAATCATTTGGTCCCTTTTAATTTATCCACTAATACCCAATCTAATTGGAACAGTTCATCTCCATCATTTAATTCAACATGCAAAACTCTCTCCAATTCTACAGCCTCCATGCAGACATATAGTTCCTTTGAATTACTGAACTCACCTCTAAGGCATTCAAATGACCAAAATTTTAATATTCCCTTGACCACTATCTCTGATCCTATTCCCCCATTGATCATCCCACCCCCACTTTTGGTTTCTACGGCCTTTGTAACTAGCAATTACACTTCATATGTGAACAAGTAATGTACCACTAATGACAATTTTTTACAATCTCCCCACCATGATACTATTGACCCTCACCATATCATGCTCAATCCTCCCTTTTTAGTTGCTACCTCCAACCCAGTGCCTTCCATCTCCACGACCAACTCTGTCTACAAGAACCAATCCTTATCATACCTGAAACTGGCGTTTCAACCTCCAACTATATAAAACTCTAAACCTATGCCATGCATACTTCCAACGTCTCTCCTTTCACCAAATCAACTATTGGAATTCCCTTTTTTGACAACTCCTTTTTTTCCTGCCTCAAACTCGATGACCCACCCTCTTCCTTATCTGACGAGCTTCCCGACACATTCTCCTTTTGTATCTCGCCCTCTGACCACCCTCTACCCCCCTCAAAAAGCCAGCCACTTGTGTTTCTCTAAGAATAACGAGGAGTAAAACCAAAGATCATCATCATGGCCTTTTTTATTCTAAAGATAGAATCATGCCTATCACTAGTCCACCCAATTACTCTTATCCTTTGCCTCTGCAAATACCCACCACAATGCAAATTTTTAATACCCACCACAATGAGGTATATAGCAAATTTAAATCCACATTAAGAAAGCTTAGAGATATACATGTTCATGAAACACAGCATATATCACACATAAGCACAACTTATCACTATTACTGACATATATGAACATATGTATACATCATTACAGCATTTAATATGCAAAATTGTAGACAAATAAAAAGGTTGGTAATGACATTGTAATGTGCAATGTTAGGTTGAATGAGTTGCCCATGTGAAAACTTTACATCCTTATTGTGCTTCATCACCCAATTCAGTTGTTGGCTAAATTGCACCCAATAAATGTTTACCCAACTAATATTAGAAGAAAAATACGAAAACAAAAACAAGGCAAGCCAGATTGTTCACCTACCATAATAGTTTATTTATACCATTAAAGCATGCATAGGTAAAAAGGTTTACAGTTGTAACATCGGCTAGTAAAAACAGGACCATGGCATATTAAACAGTCTAAAAATGACTGAAAAACAAGCACAATAATTAGCTTTCTGTAGCTAAAGGCCCTTGGCATCAAAATAGAGAGTGCAAAGGCAACCCTCACACTTGACTCGTACACTCGACAAACCGACTCTATTTACATAATGGTAACCTAAAACATCATAAAATACGCGAATCTGACTCAAAGCAAAGTAAAAATAACATAACAAACAGTCGGACCATTCTCGGCCTACAAAGCTATATACCCAAATTAAGAATTGGGAGAAGCTTGATGATTACATATGGCAAGCCAAAAAATCAAAAACCGAAATTAGAGAAGCTTTCTAAATAATAAGTTCTATCAGAAAATCTTGTACCATTGCAAGTTTTAAAATCAGGTGCTTGCACACCACACTGATTTGGAAAACATATAATTGCTTTTGTGGAATTCGACTTAATACCAAAACTGGACAAAAAAAATCCAACTAGTAACCCTCAATTATCTCTAGTAATTCTAATTAATACCTCATAAGCAAGTGAAAGTCTGCAAGAAAAGGGACTCAATTGAATGAAAGGTTGGTTAGGATTTTGCATTTTTCCTAGGAACTGAAACTACCATATGGCTACTAGTTGCTAGTAACTGTTTAGAAGGCCTTCATTTTGTAACATACTGTTGCAAATGGTGCTGGACAATTTAAATACATCAGTTTTGGATCACATTTAGCACTTCAAAGGTCAATATTTTTAGCGTTGTACTGAAACAAAGTCTGTTAATTCATAGCTGCAAGCAGTATTGTAAAACAAATTGGAAGAAGATACACAATTTAAAAAATGCACCTGTAAGTACGTCCATCAAATCTAACCGATTACAAATCAAACGTCTTACCACCATTTTTCCCTACATGTCTATTTCCAGATCTCCAATCAGACAAAACCAACAGCTGGAATGAACGAATCAAGTAACTGAAAGAATCCAGTCATAAAATAAGAAAAAAAATTGAATGAATCACTTACCCAGATTTGAAACACGGTTTCGAAGACGTCGGGATCTGAAATACGGTTTCTGAGTGGATCGAAACCAAGTGGAGGATTTGGAGGCGGAAGTTGATATCTGAAGCTCAATTTAATTCAAGTGTTTTTTCTTGTCAAACGTCGATTGCAAAAAAATTAAAAAAAAAAAAAAAAAAAAAAAAAAAAAAAAAAAAAGTTATATGAAAGGTGAAAAGGATATGCTGCTGATGGAAACCTAAGCTGCCAATTAAAAAGTCACGTGCGACCGTTTCATGTTTATCCGTCGCACAATGTCATTTTGCTACTTTCAACCCCATGTTATTCACTACGGTTTTAAATATAACGGTCGCAAATTGTAAATATTTGCTACTGCTTTTTTACACAAAACCGTCGCCAATCTGCCTTCTACTGCTTTTGTCTAACAATTTGCTACGGTTTTAACTAAAACGGTAGCACATATCAATATATGCTACTGTTTTTAGCTAAACTGACGCAAATAAGGCGACGCAAATAAGCAGTTTTGTACTAGTGAATATTTCATTATTTAAATCACTTCTCCATTTCCTTATCAAGATTTGTTAACCCAATATTTTCTACAATCATCTTGGCCTCTTATGCAATTTGGAATTTTTTTAATATATCACC
Organism: Allium sativum; assembly: GCA_030737875.1. Classification (NCBI taxonomy): domain Eukaryota; kingdom Viridiplantae; phylum Streptophyta; class Magnoliopsida; order Asparagales; family Amaryllidaceae; genus Allium; species Allium sativum. The sequence continues at coordinate 683,356,595 of CM060909.1, read as the reverse complement.
TTCTTTTATTTTCTATACCTAGAAAATATCTCCTATTTGTAATTGTAAAACATTCCAATTACTTTTTTCTTTCTCGAACTCGTTTATTTCTATACTTAGGAAATATTTATTCTTATATTTCAAAAATTCCACTTTGTAACAACCCGGAATTTTGGAGATATAAATAAATAATTAGAATTTCAAAAATATAAATTTATGGAAATGATGGAATCTAGCCACGAGACTTTAACCGTTGCGTTCGTCTCGGAATTCTGGTCAACTTTCATGTTTGGACTTCCACAAACGGATTCCGTATGAAAAAATTACGGACGAAATACGAAAACGGACGGAAAATAAATAAACAGAATATATTAATTAATAGCTTACGTTAATTAACCAAGCCAACCTAGGCAGTTTGATGCCCAGGTGGTCGACATGGGGGTCGACTGCCCAGATCGACCTACTGGGCATTAAACAGCCCAGTGACGACTAGGTTTTAAGGTACTGGTTATTATATTATAAAAACGAATGGGCGGATATAATTTAAAACTAATCTAAAGGTTCAAGGCCATTTCCACCCCAATAAATAAAGGGGTAGATTCCCATTCTCTTCCATTCAAATATGTAGATTCAGCGGAGCTTTGCCATTTTTCTTCCTCTTCTAACCTAATTTCTAAATAAAATATATTCATATATATACCAAATCAAATTCGTATGGAATTGGGAAGATTAATAGATTCAATGGAAGATGATGCTCAATGATAGATTTCTTCACTCTCTTCCCTTTTTCTTACACTTCTACAGATCTAGAATTTCCCATTTCTTGATAAATTGTAGGTTTATAAGAATTTGGGGATTGTAAGCCTAAAAGGGTTCAAAACTCAGAAATTGGAAGCTATAATGTAACGACCTAGCATTCTGCCCATCTAAAATCAGTAATTAAACCTATTTGGAACGTTCAAACCGTCAAATTGTTATTGTCTTATACGGTTTAAACAGAATAGATGCAGAATCACAGAGTACAATGATTTGCAGCGGAATAAAATTTTTTATACAAATATCAGAGTTTTACAATTTTGTACAACGGAAGAAATATGTAAATTTATACATAAGTTTTAAAGAATAAACTATACAATTTTGTTGTTGAGCTAGTGCATGTGTATGCGTCTCTACGTGTCGTCTTCACGTTCCTCTCCAGTTTGCTAACTAGAATCTTTAAGCCTGGAACACTTAGGACCTGACCTGAGCGTTCCATGCAAAACACAAAACACCCGAGTCAGGATTAAACTTATTTCAAGTCAGTCACTTCGAAATAAACACATAGTATAATTGCTTAATCCCGACGATGTATTAAATAATTCGAGCATAATAGCCCTTAGACTGTCGACATATTAAAAACAAAGCAAGATGGCATGTAAGAAGCATGTAAGAACTTGTCCAGCGTAAATAGGCTCGCAAAGTGGCAGTTGGGCTTTAAGTGCACACGCAATATATATATAACTTGTGTTTCATGAATAATATAACCAAGCATAAGTAAGGACATCACTCATATATTGTAAACAAAATCAACCATGCAAATTCTTTAGTCGTCCCTTGTATGGATGCAACATGAAAGGGGCACAACATTTTATTAAATGTATTACGAGCCATGATTTGTTTTGCATGAAAGGGAAGTGTCACAGGAAGGTAAATTATTATGCCCTCAAGGTTATACAGTGACATAAAGTCATGTAAATGATTATATAACCCCTAAATGTAAGCTTATGGAAAAATCATACCCTAATTACTATAATGTGTATGGTTCCAATAAAGGCAAAGCTTATGAAGACCAGATCACGCATGGAATAGTCCACTGAAAGCATGCATGAAACTAAGCATACAAGTAAAAATATGTATGTATGGTGAATACTATAGTAAGGGCAAGTTCATTTAGTTAATATCAAACGGCTTACATGGAAGCGGGTTGTTTTCCCCACGCCTGTGCGTGCACAAGAAACAGCCAGCGCAACATGCATGGGAATTAGGAATCAAATTTTCCAATATATAATTTGGTTACCGGTTCAAATCTGGAATTGTTCAGTTCTTAGTCCGAGACACTAGCAGTTTCAACACAAACAGTGAAAACAACATCCGGACTTAATACAAATGGGTAATAAATCTGACTAAGAGCAAAAAGTCACAAGTTTGATAGCATTACTCCATAGTAGTATGGTGTGTGCATAAATTAGTTTTTTTTCATATATATATATATATATATATATATATATATAGTCATGTGATCTATTGCACCCCTAGTGATAACAACCAGGTAATAACGTAATAAGCATTGCTAATAAGGAAACCAAAACTTAAGTGGTGTTAATCAAAGGATATGCAGTGATACCTATAAATCAGTGCGTACAAATGATGGGGTTCTTAACATAGATCACTATAGAGATTGGGTGGCATCAATATAAACTAACAGTGTTTCAACTTTACAACAAGAGCATAACCAAAATGAATGTCAAGCGAGAAGGGCAAGGTGTTGACAAATACAGTAGCAACCAACGGGCCTCAAACAAGTATACTTGGAGGAATCCAAAGTAAAAAACTTGTAAACAGGTTTAAATCGTAAGAAAACTTACATTGGGGCAAAGATAAACGAGCGGAGGACTACATGGCTGCTGCGAACAATGCCGACATCAAACGGTGGGTTCAAGCACTGCTTCGATCGAAATTTTGACACAAGCTTCAGTGAGGTTTAGGTGTCCATCAGTTGCGCGAAGGCCGAGGAGGCAGAAAGAGTGGCGTTGGAGTGATTTTCATGGATGTCGCGGGGCGCAAGCACAAACCTTGGTTGGCTGTGAGGTGAGAGGGGAAATCGTCGTTGACGAGGAAGGTGGAGGCGGTTCATCGGTGGAGCGGTCATGAATTGACGAGGGGCACAACAATTTAGGGATTCAGATTGAAGGAGGCCATCGATTCACTTGGGGAGGAATTAAATTTGTTTGGGGAAATGATTTTTTGAATTGTTTTGGGGAAGCATTACGGCCGTTTAAAATATAAAGGAGATTGGAGGAGATTTTCTGTAATGAATGAATGGAAGAAATGGGTACGCTGAATTTATAATTGAACGAAGGGAGCAGGGTTCTGAAGAAGAATAACACGTGTAATACCAAATCAGGGCGGCAAGGCCAAGTGGTGAAATTTTCCACCGCCCAAATCTCAGTCAAATATTTGGTCAGATATGGGTTTTGGTTTGGAACAGTAAGCCAGGATATGGTTCAAATACAGTGTTAGGCCGAAATAGGAAACATGGTTGAATGGACCTTACAGATGAACGATATACAATGTTGTTTTACCTATTTTGTCACGTTATAAATTTAACAACCACTACCCATAAATTAAATTAAATGTTAACATAAAATATTCGTGTAATTTATTCCTTAATTGATTTCTTTGTTTTTACCATATCAACCGTTATTACTCAAATTCATACTTAACGGGTATTCCCAAACCAAATCAAATAATAGTTTAATCTAAAATTCAACTTTATGCTCTAAAATAATTAAATAACCATTTGATTTTCAACTTTATACTTAATGCTTCAATCGTAACAAACTTTACAAATCCATTAGCGATTTTAATTTAAACACACATACAACGTCAAATTTTAAACGGGTTATATTTCTACTTAAACTTGAATTTGTTCTCTATGATAAAATTATTGTGACGCACAGATATGCGAGCTCAGTTCTTGGTTTATCATGTCAAATGGTTTAATCGTGAATGAAATATTCTTACAAGATTAAATAACCGCAATTCAAATTAGTTAATGAAGTTCGCCTTACCCAACGTTCTAAATATTCAAAATATCCCAAAAATGTTAATAACGTTTCTATTTCCCGATGTTCATATTAAATTAAAATTTACAAAAGGGAATTTTATATCTAAAAGTAAATTCAAATGAATGTAAATCTACTACAGTTATTTTTCTTTAAACCATTCATGCAAAACTAAAAGATTTATATTGTTCAAAATAAATAAAATTCCAAACTATATAACAAAACCATAATATAATTATTATTTTAATGTCATGTTTTGTAACACCCCGTGTATTCTATAACTGTGGAATTAACAAATTAAAGTATAATTAATTTGAAATCAAAGAACTAAGGGAAACGGGATACGCCATTGCGTTCGTCTCGGAAAAATACGCGAAATAGAGTCCGAGTTTTCGAAGAACGGAGTCCGTATGAAGAAGATATAGCCTCCGGAAGTTTCTGAATCAAGTTTAAAATTAAAAATTGGGCCCAATTGGCCAGGGCGGGAAAAGTCCCGCCTAAGACACCCAGGTCGACTGGGCTGTCGACCTGGTCTAACCAGGTCGACAGGGCTGTCGACCTGGTCCAGACCCAGGTCGAACCCAGTCCACCCTGGCTGGCCTATTCTATGTTGGTCGATTTTCTGTGGTCTGCTTTGTCATTAGGGCTAGGTGGCAGGCTCTAATTGGTCCCTCTTGCGAATGAATGGCTACGATCAATCCAAGCGACATCAATGGTCCTAATCAGTTCATAACCCCTATAAAAATGACCCTAGACTCTACCTAGGTTTCCTACACAATTCTCTAGCCTCCATTGCTCTCTTCTTCTAATAAAAAAATAAAAATGGCGTCTCTGCTCTGCTGGAATTAAAACTAGAAGATAATCAACATCAGTCTAAGCAACTCAATTCAAACTAGAGATTAAAGTTTCTGCAAAGATTCTACAACAAGTTAAAGTTCTTTCTTTAATCCAATCAAGGCAAGTACAGTTATTCTCCGCTATAAACGTTAATTATAATTTTGATATGCATTTAAAACTGAGTTTGAGGTTGTATGTATATTCTCTTCTGTTGAATCTGTTTTCTGTGACTGTTCTGTATTCCTTTCTTCTTTTCTGTTTCTATAGCCAGGCTACCACGAGCCTGTGCCCAATCTCATAAAGAGATTAACGTATGAACGCAAAATTTGGGACAATTAATGAATGATGCGAAATTTGACGCATAAAACATATTGGACATGTGACTTGGGATTGGATGCATAAATTTGGCTATGAACATGCAATTTATATATTGCATGCATAGAGTATGTTGTAATTTAGATTTGTAACTAATTAGAGAAATAAACATATGTTATTTAGATCGGTAATTAATTAGAAAAAAATAAGCATATGTTATAAACTAGTTTTAGACCTATGCATATTCTGTGATAAAAGAAGAAGAGGAACCACTGTAAGATTACATATGATTTGAGACTTTGGACAAAATGCATATAAAAGTCAAGATTTGATTTTTAGAAGATATGATTTAAAGATTTAGATTGTTGGGTATAGTTTGCATAATGATTCATGACTTAAAAAGAAGAAGATATGGAAGCTTAGGTGTAAAAGATTTGCATTAATTAGGATATCTATTATTGTGATTACACCTAAATAGGGATTTTTGGATATATGGCATGCATTGGAATTAATGGTTATATTTGGTATAATTTATATGTGAATCTGCTGTAAAATGCTAGTTTAACAAAAAAAAAATTGGAACATATGTTATAGGGTAAATTATGTCCATATTCTGCGCTATGTAAATGTATGCCAACATGGAAGTATATGATCATATTGTGAATCATGACATTATTTAGACATATGAACTTAGGCCTAATTTATGTTTAGGCAAGGCATGTAAATAGAACCTTTAGAAATATTAAATTTGCTAAATCTGCTAATTTGCCAAGTTGCCTAAACTGCTAGTTTTGTTATATTGCCTAGACTGCTAATTAAATTGAAATGCCTAATCTGTTAAATTTGTCGGTTGAAATGCCTAACCTGCTATATGCCAAAATCTGCTAAGTTGCTAAATCTGTTAAATCTGTTAAGTCATATAAAATCTGTTATCTGCTATGTTGATATAATCATCCTGTTATTGATATAATCTGAATTGGCATATATATTGGGCGTGCGCAAAAACGGTAAATTATTAATTAATTGGCCGCAAAGATAAACATGGCTAACTCGAGGTTAGAATGAGTTTGCGGCGTAAATCTGCCCGGAACCGCCCGGCACATCCAGTGGCCGCAAACAATAGGTTCTAATGTGAGAAGTTAGTCATAACATGCGTAAGACACGAGGTTAGGTCTGGCTTGTGGCAGAAGTCTGCCCGGAACCGCCCGGCATATCCAGCAGCCACAAGCTACCGACCTAATGTGAGAGGTCTGTGCATTAATAATTAATTAATGTAAAATCTAAGATAAGAATGACGTCTAAAACGTATTGGGGAAAATAGGGTTAAACCAAAGGGATTAATAGATGTAGTAAAACCCGTCCATGAATCTGTAGGCCCAATACAAAGTTAGACAAATCTGAAAAATCTGTACATCTGACCTGTTAGTCTGAAAACTTGTTAACTTAATTTGTGAATTAGTAAACCTGAATTCTGTATGTCTGAACTTGTAAACAAGTTAATCTGAAATCTGTTAGTCTAGGGACACAAGGTTAGGAGGGGAATTACTTGTGTCATCTGTTGTTTGGGACCCATATTAGTCAGTAACCCTTTCTGGTATCAAAACTTTGACCCAACAGTAGGTAGGGTCCGGGCACGCTTACTGAACTAATTATAAGTGGTTCATTCTGATAATGGCGAGGGGTGTTGATGGTGTGTTCCAACCGGGTCATGTGCGTGCATGGATCCCGATCTGCCTCTGAGGATGTAAGACGCCGTGACATCTGTAAATAGGTCTGTGCCAATTGGTTGTCACTTTAGGGAGTGATACACCCTACTGTGGGGCCGACACAGGATATTTATGTATTAGGGAGCCGATCGCTTGGGGTAGGGTTTTAGGGTACGCTTAGTTCTGCCTGTTTCTGTTGGTACCGTCTGTTTCTGTTGGGTGGTAACACCTGTCTGCTTCTGTGTGGTACCGTCTGTTCGGGTGGTAAAGGCCCATTACTAGTGTACACCTAATTCCACATTCTGTTTCCATAGGGATAAATCTGTTTCTTCTTCTGTCTGTTTCTGATCGGGTAGTAAAGGCCCATTATTAGCATTCTGTTTCTGTTAAAGTATTCTGTACCCGTTCCTGCTTCAATTTAGACATTAGGGTGACACCTAATTCTGCTATACTAGTATTAGTGCAGAGAAGTGTAAAACAATAGTTTATATCATTCTGTTCTCCTGTTATATCTGCTACACCTGTTATAGTTATCTCACATCCAGTTTTATGTTCATATCATATTATTATTATCTGTTCATATGCTGAAAGTCACTGGACTTGCCAGACTTTTTGTCTGACCCTTGTTGTTTCGCCTCCTTTCTTCCGTTCCCCCCCCCCCCAGGTTATCCAAGGAGGGAAATACTTTAGCTTGATCCGGATTTCTCTTTGCTTGAAGTGCTTAAAGTATGGCTTGGCTCTGTATAGCTTCCGTTCCATGGGGATTATGGTTTTAAACTATGTGTTTTGAAGGCTTTTGTACAAGACTGATATTTTGTACTTGAATTCTGAAATTGAAAGGATGTAAACATATTAATTTCTGTTTCCGCTGTAATAAAGTTAAAAATTTTCAAGTTCTGTTTTTATCTGTCTTGTAAGTTTCTGTTCTGTTTACTAAAATGCTCCACCAAAGTTAAGGCATTCCCTTTGTGAGTGACCTTAACGGAGGTGGGGTGTTACACTTGGTATCAGAGCATATGCTTCTGTGTGGTACCGTCTGTTCGGGTGGTAAAGGCCCATTACTAGTGTACACCTAATTCCACATTCTGTTTCCATAGGGATAAATCTGTTTCTTCTTCTGTCTGTTTCTGATCGGGTAGTAAAGGCCCATTATTAGCATTCTGTTTCTGTTAAAGTATTCTGTACCCGTTCCTGCTTCAATTTAGACATTAGGGTGACACCTAATTCTGCTATACTAGTATTAGTGCAGAGAAGTGTAAAACAATAGTTTATATCATTCTGTTCTCCTGTTATATCTGCTACACCTGTTATAGTTATCTCACATCCAGTTTTATGTTCATATCATATTATTATTATCTGTTCATATGCTGAAAGTCACTGGACTTGCCAGACTTTTTGTCTGACCCTTGTTGTTTCGCCTCCTTTCTTCTGTTCCCCCCCCCCCAGGTTATCCAAGGAGGGAAATACTTTAGCTTGATCCGGATTTCTCTTTGCTTGAAGTGCTTAAAGTATGGCTTGGCTCTGTATAGCTTCCGTTCCATGGGGATTATGGTTTTAAACTATGTGTTTTGAAGGCTTTTGTACAAGACTGATATTTTGTACTTGAATTCTGAAATTGAAAGGATGTAAACATATTAATTTCTGTTTCCGCTGTAATAAAGTTAAAATTTTTCAAGTACTGTTTTTATCTGTCTTGTAAGTTTCTGTTCTGTTTACTAAAATGCTCCACCAAAGTTAAGGCATTCCCTTTGTGAGTGACCTTAACGGAGGTGGGGTGTTACACTTGGTATCAGAGCATATGCTTCTGTGTGGTACCGTCTGTTCGGGTGGTAAAGGCCCATTACTAGTGTACACCTAATTCCACATTCTGTTTCCATAGGGATAAATCTGTTTCTTCTTCTGTCTGTTTCTGATCGGGTAGTAAAGGCCCATTATTAGCATTCTGTTTCTGTTAAAGTATTCTGTACCCGTTCCTGCTTCAATTTAGACATTAGGGTGACACCTAATTCTGCTATACTAGTATTAGTGCAGAGAAGTGTAAAACAATAGTTTATATCATTCTGTTCTCCTGTTATATCTGCTACACCTGTTATAGTTATCTCACATCCAGTTTTATGTTCATATCATATTATTATTATCTGTTCATATGCTGAAAGTCACTGGACTTGCCAGACTTTTTGTCTGACCCTTGTTGTTTCGCCTCCTTTCTTCCGTTCCCCCCCCCCAGGTTATCCAAGGAGGGAAATACTTTAGCTTGATCCGGATTTCTCTTTGCTTGAAGTGCTTAAAGTATGGCTTGGCTCTGTATAGCTTCCGTTCCATGGGGATTATGGTTTTAAACTATGTGTTTTGAAGGCTTTTGTACAAGACTGATATTTTGTACTTGAATTCTGAAATTGAAAGGATGTAAACATATTAATTTCTGTTTCCGCTGTAATAAAGTTAAAATTTTTCAAGTACTGTTTTTATCTGTCTTGTAAGTTTCTGTTCTGTTTACTAAAATGCTCCACCAAAGTTAAGGCATTCCCTTTGTGAGTGACCTTAACGGAGGTGGGGTGTTACACTTGGTATCAGAGCATATGCTTCTGTGTGGTACCGTCTGTTCGGGTGGTAAAGGCCCATTACTAGTGTACACCTAATTCCACATTCTGTTTCCATAGGGATAAATCTGTTTCTTCTTCTGTCTGTTTCTGATCGGGTAGTAAAGGCCCATTATTAGCATTCTGTTTCTGTTAAAGTATTCTGTACCCGTTCCTGCTTCAATTTAGACATTAGGGTGACACCTAATTCTGCTATACTAGTATTAGTGCAGAGAAGTGTAAAACAATAGTTTATATCATTCTGTTCTCCTGTTATATCTGCTACACCTGTTATAGTTATCTCACATCCAGTTTTATGTTCATATCATATTATTATTATCTGTTCATATGCTGAAAGTCACTGGACTTGCCAGACTTTTTGTCTGACCCTTGTTGTTTCGCCTCCTTTCTTCCGTTCCCCCCCCAGGTTATCCAAGGAGGGAAATACTTTAGCTTGATCCGGATTTCTCTTTGCTTGAAGTGCTTAAAGTATGGCTTGGCTCTGTATAGCTTCCGTTCCATGGGGATTATGGTTTTAAACTATGTGTTTTGAAGGCTTTTGTACAAGACTGATATTTTGTACTTGAATTCTGAAATTGAAAGGATGTAAACATATTAATTTCTGTTTCCGCTGTAATAAAGTTAAAAAATTTCAAGTACTGTTTTTATCTGTCTTGTAAGTTTCTGTTCTGTTTACTAAAATGCTCCACCAAAGTTAAGGCATTCCCTTTGTGAGTGACCTTAACGGAGGTGGGGTGTTACACTTGGTATCAGAGCTAAAGGTTACCAGATTAGATAAAAGTTTTTGAAAACTATTTTCAAAAAGGTTTTAAAATGAAGTATTTTCAAAATTAAAGCTTATTTTGAAAAACATGATCCCCAAGAGCCATATATCTTTCTTTCAGTCCTTTTTGTATTGAACCTTTCCTTTTTCGTTTCAGCATGTCTGAAGCATCTGAGATACCAGAGGGTGTCCATGTACCCGGTTGGTTTCGTCAATATCTTGAGGCTAGGACCGCCGCTGCAGGTCCAGCAAATGATCCCCCTCCTCCACCCCCTCCTCGTGCTATTGCTTTCTCAAAAATCTGTAGAGATTTTAGGGCCATGGGTGGGAAGGATTTCAAAGGAACTGAATCATTCGTAGAAGCAAGGAATTGGCTCAAAGAAACTGAGGATCTATTCGTTATCTTCGAGGTGGACGATAGGCAGAAGGTACAGTTGGCAGTATGGCTGCTCAAAGACGAAGCTTCCTACTGGTGGGAAGTCACTAACGCCGAGAGGCCGGTTGAGACATGGATGGATTTCAGAACAAGGTTTGAGACAAAATTCCTCTCGCAAGCCGAACGAAGTTTACAACTGGAAAAGTTCTTGTCTCTTAAGCAAGGAAGTATGACGGTCAAGGAATACGTCAACCAGTTCAACCAACTAGCAAGATTCGGATTGGATTTAGTCAACACTCAGCATAAAAAGGCTCTCCGCTTTGTTAAAGGATTGAATGAGCCACTGCACAGCCTTGCCATGACCCATGTACCCATGGGAGCAACTTACGAGAAATTGGTGGATATGGCACTACTGCACGAGGAAGACAAGGGCCCGAAAGAGACCAAGAAGGAAGAACCACAGAATAAGAAAGCGGGGCCCAAAAAGGAAACACAAAAGAAGGATGAGAAATCTGAAGATAAGAAGGGGAAGAAGTGATTTACTTGTGGGAGCTCAACTCATCTGAACAAGGATTGCAGAAAAAGGAAGGGCGCTTGCTTCAACTGTGGGGAGATGGGACACTTCACTAGGGACTGCCCGAAGAGACGAGGACAAGGAGGGCAGGCGAACACTCTTGAGGCTAGTGGCTAGGATAGAAATAGGAAAATTTCTATAGTAGGTTTAATTTCTTTATCTGATTGTGACTTTTCTGATTTTGGTATTTTGATTTTGTAATCGATACTCTGCACTTTAATACTAGTATTATTTCTGAATTCCGCTGTAGACTCAGACCCATAAGGGTTATGGATCATCTGTTTGAGATTGGGGTTTGAGGGATATCTGTGTTAGGCGTCAAGTATGGCGCATACATTCTAAGTTTTCGTAGGGTATGATTTTATCATGCTTAGCTTCCTAAGGATCATTAGGGAACCTGATCTGTATCAGTAGTCTGTAAATATCTGAATAATTCTGATTTCCAGTTTTGACATTGTCTAAAGAAGGTAATCCTCTGAGTGTCAATCTGATATTGATTTCGGTCTTTGGGGTTGATACTTAGGGGAATTATTTTCTCAACCAATGTCTAATGGGAACCAAGTCTTCGTTCTATCTGTACTCGCTTCCATCATTCGACTGTATCCTATCGATCGAATATTTGAACTTTAGGTAGAAACTAATGGGTGTAAACATGTGTTTGAGACATGTTATGTTTGATGGTTGCAAGTGGTTGCTAGTGGTTGCCCGTGGATGCATATACACACACTAGGCACTAGATCGGCTCGAAAACACTCTCATACTGCATATGGATGGGTGAGCATTTTTCAATTCTTGTGGATGCAAAATGGTTGATTCAGCACATGGATGTTGCATTTGAGTGAATGGTTGTGCACTCATATAGAAATAATATATATCATCAGAATTCTATTGCATACATGTTGGACTCATGGCACTGACATAATTCGCATTAAGGAGGTCAACTGAATCAGTAGACCGCCTGATCTTTGCATTAGATAAGGAACATATACACACACTTTTGCATATGTTCATACAACATTAGAAGTTTTCTAAGGACAATGGGTGCTTGTGGATGATGGTTGAGTAGATGGGTGATTGGATGGTAGGACACATTTTTCTTAACTTGAAGATTTCGGGGACGAAATCCTTTTAAGTGGGGGAGAATGTAACACCCCGTGTATTCTATAACTGTGGAATTAACAAATTAAAGTATAATTAATTTGAAATCAAAGAACTAAGGGAAACGGGATACGCCATTGCGTTCGTCTCGGAAAAATACGCGAAATAGAGTCCGAGTTTTCGAAGAACGGAGTCCGTATGAAGAAGATATAGCCTCCGGAAGTTTCTGAATCAAGTTTAAAATTAAAAATTGGGCCCAATTGGCCAGGGCGGGAAAAGTCCCGCCTAAGACACCCAGGTCGACTGGGCTGTCGACCTGGTCTAACCAGGTCGACAGGGCTGTCGACCTGGTCCAGACCCAGGTCGAACCCAGTCCACCCTGGCTGGCCTATTCTATGTTGGTCGATTTTCTGTGGTCTGCTTTGTCATTAGGGCTAGGTGGCAGGCTCTAATTGGTCCCTCTTGCGAATGAATGGCTACGATCAATCCAAGCGACATCAATGGTCCTAATCAGTTCATAACCCCTATAAAAATGACCCTAGACTCTAACTAGGTTTCCTACACAATTCTCTAGCCTCCATTGCTCTCTTCTTCTAATAAAAAAATAAAAATGGCGTCTCTGCTCTGTTGGAATTAAAATTAGAAGATAATCAACATTAGCCTAAGCAACTCAATTCAAACTAGAGATTAAAGTTTCTGCAAAGATTCTACAACAAGTTAAAGTTCTTTCTTTAATCCAATCAAGGCAAGTACAGTTATTCTCCGCTATAAACGTTAATTATAATTTTGATATGCATTTAAAACTGAGTTTGAGGTTGTATGTATATTCTCTTCTGTTGAATCTGTTTTCTGTGACTGTTCTGTATTCCTTTCTTCTTTTCTGTTTCTATAGCCAGGCTACCACGAGCCTGTGCCCAATTTCATAAAGAGATTAACGTATGAACGCAAAATTTGGGACAATTAATGAATGATGCGAAATTTGACGCATAAAACATATTGGACATGTGACTTGGGATTGGATGCATAAATTTGGCTATGAACATGCAATTTATATATTGCATGCATAGAGTATGTTGTAATTTAGATTTGTAACTAATTAGAGAAATAAACATATGTTATTTAGATCGGTAATTAATTAGAAAAAAATAAGCATATGTTATAAACTAGTTTTAGACCTATGCATATTCTGTGATAAAAGAAGAAGAGGAACCACTGTAAGATTACATATGATTTGAGACTTTGGACAAAATGCATATAAAAGTCAAGATTTGATTTTTAGAAGATATGATTTAAAGATTTAGATTGTTGGGTATAGTTTGCATAATGATTCATGACTTAAAAAGAAGAAGATATGGAAGCTTAGGTGTAAAAGATTTGCATTAATTAGGATATCTATTATTGTGATTACACCTAAATAGGGATTTTTGGATATATGGCATGCATTGGAATTAATGGTTATATTTGGTATAATTTATATGTGAATCTGCTGTAAAATGCTAGTTTAACAAAAAAAAAAATTGGAACATATGTTATAGGGTAAATTATGTCCATATTCTGCGCTATGTAAATGTATGCCAACATGGAAGTATATGATCATATTGTGAATCATGACATTATTTAGGCATATGAACTTAGGCCTAATTTATGTTTAGGCAAGGCATGTAAATAGAACCTTTAGAAATATTAAATTTGCTAAATCTGCTAATTTTCCAAGTTGCCTAAACTGCTAGTTTTGTTATATTGCCTAGACTGCTAATTAAATTGAAATGCCTAATCTGTTAAATTTGTCGGTTGAAATGCCTAACCTGTTATATGCCAAAATTTGCTAAGTTGCTAAATCTGTTAAATCCGTTAAGTCATATAAAATCTGTTATCTGCTATGTTGATATAATCATCCTGTTATTGATATAATCTGAATTGGCATATATATTGGGCGTGCGCAAAAACGGTAAATTATTAATTAATTGGCCGCAAAGATAAACATGGCTAACTCGAGGTTAGAATGAGTTTGCGGCGTAAATCTGCCCGGAACCGCCCGGCACATCCAGTGGCCGCAAACAATAGGTTCTAATGTGAGAAGTTAGTCATAACATGCGTAAGACACGAGGTTAGGTCTGGCTTGTGGCAGAAGTCTGCCCGGAACCGCCCGGCATATCCAGCAGCCACAAGCTACCGACCTAATGTGAGAGGTCTGTGCATTAATAATTAATTAATGCAAAATCTAAGATAAGAATGACGTCTAAAACGTATTGGGGAAAATAGGGTTAAACCAAAGGGATTAATAGATGTAGTAAAACCCGTCCATGAATCTGTAGGCCCAATACAAAGTTAGATAAATCTGAAAAATCTGTACATCTGACCTGTTAGTCTGAAAACTTGTTAACTTAATTTGTGAATTAGTAAACCTGAATTCTGTATGTCTGAACTTGTAAACAAGTTAATCTGAAATCTGTTAGTCTGGGGACACAAGGTTAGGAGGGGAATTACTTGTGTCATTTGTTGTTTGGGACCCATATTAGTCAGTAACCCTTTCTGGTATCAAAACTTTGACCCAACAGTAGGTAGGGTCCGGGCACGCTTACTGAACTAATTATAAGTGGTTCATTCTGATAATGGCGAGGGGTGTTGATGGTGCGTTCCAACCGGGTCATGTGCGTGCATGGATCCCGGTCTGCCTCTGAGGATGTAAGACGCCGTGACATCTGTAAATAGGTCTGTGCCAATTGGTTGTCACTTTAGGGAGTGATACACCCTACTGTGGGGCCGACACAGGATATTTATGTATTAGGGAGCCGATCGCTTGGGGTAGGGTTTTAGGGTACGCTTAGTTCTGTCTGTTTCTGTTGGTACCGTCTGTTTCTGTTGGGTGGTAACACCTGTCTGCTTCTGTGTGGTACCGTCTGTTCGGGTGGTAAAGGCCCATTACTAGTGTACACCTAATTCCACATTCTGTTTCCATAGGGATAAATCTGTTTCTTCTTCTGTCTGTTTCTGATCGGGTAGTAAAGGCCCATTATTAGCATTCTGTTTCTGTTAAAGTATTCTGTACCCGTTCCTGCTTCAATTTAGACATTAGGGTGACACCTAATTCTGCTATACTAGTATTAGTGCAGAGAAGTGTAAAACAATAGTTTATATCATTCTGTTCTCCTGTTATATCTGCTACACCTGTTATAGTTATCTCACATCCAGTTTTATGTTCACACCATATTATTATTATCTGTTCATATGCTGAAAGTCACTGGACTTGCCAGACTTTTTGTCTGACCCTTGTTGTTTCGCCTCCTTTCTTCCGTTCCCCCCCCCCAGGTTATCCAAGGAGGGAAATACTTTAGCTTGATCCGGATTTCTCTTTGCTTGAAGTGCTTAAAGTATGGCTTGGCTCTGTATAGCTTCCGTTCCATGGGGATTATGGTTTTAAACTATGTGTTTTGAAGGCTTTTGTACAAGACTGATATTTTGTACTTGAATTCTGAAATTGAAAGGATGTAAACATATTAATTTCTGTTTCCGCGGTAATAAAGTTAAAATTTTTCAAGTACTGTTTTTATCTGTCTTGTAAGTTTCTGTTCTGTTTACTAAAATGCTCCACCAAAGTTAAGGCATTCCCTTTGTGAGTGACCTTAACGGAGGTGGGGTGTTACATGTTTAAATAAAATTTATATTTTAAATGTCGAAATTTCTGGATCTTCACAGCCTTCCCCACTTAAAACTTTTCGTCCTTGAAAAGAAGAGTTGTAAAAATTAGACTTAAGTAAACAAATAATACTTATAGAATTTATTACAACCAAATATAAATAAAAGTTATCAAATCAAAATATTTACAATTCTAATAATCTTGAAATTTATAGAAAGGTTCTTAATGCATTAACAAATTCATACAACTAAATGGGAAAACTTCTTACATCAAAACTTAAACCATTGTATAACTAAATAAGAAAATTTTCTATATAATGTAGAAGAAGACTATGTTCAAAGTACCAAATAAATTGAGTAAAAGTAGGTTTAAAATGGTAAAGTTCATTGGAAATAAGTTGGTTTGATTAAAATAGGTTTAGAAAAATCCAAAGGATTAATATAAGATAGTCTTAAAAGTTAAAATGAAACGGTCAAATATAAGAAATTTTAGGAAACTTGGTAGGAAATAGATAATTCAATAAAATAGTAAAATATATATGTAAAAGAACTTGAAATGGAAAAAAATCGTTGATGCAATGCAAAATATAACAAAAGTTAAGTAAAATGAATAAGTTAGATTAGTTAAATCAAAATACTATATAAATTGTTATATTTATAAATTTCAAAACATTTGAAAGTCTCAAAATGATTTCTCCGAACTTAGAATCCCATTTCATTTCAAACCATTCGAAGTACCATACGTTTCTTCCATATAGAATTATACTTCACTTCGGGATTTCAAAATCGAAATCACTTTCAAAACTTCAAATATATATATTACTCGAAGCATAACAAGTCCATCGTCGTCCTTGCAAACTTTAAACATGTGTTAATCGAGCGCGTGACTAAAATATACAAGTACTAAATATACTTGTTTCAACTTCTCGTCAAAATTTTGTTCATTTCCTCGAGTTTCCCATGATAAGGCCTAAGGGCATCCTATCGTACGCAATAATATAGATAATTAAGGTTGCTCCGGACACCTAAAGTAGACTGTCGTCAAGGGTTCTCAAGCGAAGTGTACATCACGGTTTTCGTCCAAACCCGGACCCCCAAGCACAAAATCGCGGAGCACATATATCTCGGTTTTCATCCGGACACGGACACCGTATATGCCTAGGTTTCTCTTCCCAAATACCATCATCAAGGGATCCCAAGCGAAGTGTATCTCACGGATTTCGTCCAGACACGGACCACCAAGTACAAAATCGCGGAGCACATATAACTCGGTTTTCGTCCAGACTCGGATACTGTATATGCCTAGGTTGCTCACCCTAAATCACAAACGTCCTTCTTTTAGTCACAGGTCCCCCGAGTCCACGAAACATATCAAATCATTTCATATCCCGAAGCAATAAATCATTTCGCAACAATAGTTCGCAAATACTTTAAATCATATTATTGTTGTCTTTCAACATTTCAAATATCGGGATTCAAGTCATCGAAATTTTCTTAGTTAATAATTCAATTTACAAACAATTCCAACAATTGAAAATACAATTTTAACTTCCAAACGTACAACTTATGCTTTATATTTCAAAATTAATGATCTTATTCAAACATTTCAAGTCTTTCAAAATTCTTCAGATTAAATACTTTAAGGATCATTATATAAGGCTTTATAAATTTCAGTTTATTTCAAAATAACACTTTTGACAATTGTACATAAATGATATCTTCTAAGAGATATATTTTTCCATAAAAAAAAATTTCTTTCAACAATTGGAAATCAAATTTGATCAATACGATTTCCTTATCATTCTTTCAAATCAAGTAAGTTTTTCAAATTTTGAAAGCTTCATAAAATCGTTTATAGTATATCCACAAATCAATCATTCCTTAGATCAAATTTCATTTAACTAGCTTTGAATATTTCCAGATTTCATATCCTCATAATATAAGATGTTCAAGAGTTCCAAATCAATATCTTAGAAATGATTTACAATTTAGATAGTCAAATAACCTTTTCTTTCAAATTCCAATGTCAACTCTTGTTGAAAAGTTTGCAATATTCAATTCAGTTGGAAAACCACTTGAACAGTTTCTATCTAAAATACCGTCACGATTCTGCTACGCACTCTGATTATGCGTATACATATTCAAACTAGTATTGGTAAAAAAATTCAAAATATTCATTTCAAAATCTTCGGAGCAAAAAATTCATAATTAATATGTCAAAATACAAAGTTTTTCTCGTGTAAATTGGATAACGGTTAAATATTATAGAGAGCTCATTTCTTGAGGTTCCGTTATGGACAAATCAAAATTTCTAGTTTGAATTTCATCTTGGTTCCGTTCGACACACAGCCCAGAAGGGGTATACATACATGGATCAAATCAAATTCCATGTGCTCAAAATAGAGGTTCAACATCAAACGAGTATCATGAGGTATGATGGCTCAAATCAAAACGCTTGGCGAATTCATAAGACAAACGGTACGGAAGTCATTACTCAAGAACAATGGTTCGAATCCAAATGGTAAGCAAATCAAGGCCAAGATAGTAAGGTCGGAGGCACTCAAGGATACAAATTTCAGCAGTTCAATCATGGGATGCTCGATATTTTTCATTAATTTTCCTCTTGTGTAAATCTTACATTAACATTTTCATTTTCTTCCTTTGTATTTCAAGTGAATACTTGTTGAGAAATTTTCATTCGACTTACTCATTCTTGTCGGTTTCTTTTAATAAAGGAAACTATATAATTCAATCGATTTGTTCAATCTGTTTCACTTAAATACCTATCGCATTTCATCGTATTAACCTTGTTGCTCAAACTAAGTATGGCTTCAAATGGGGAAAATCGGTTTTGTCCCCCACTTAAGTCATTTGTTATAATCTGATTAAATTGTATTGTCAAAACTGAAATATCGGTGATGTTTCTCAACATATCTTAGATATGATTTCTTAATAAATATGCTCACTTACATGCATCTTCAAAATTTCACCTTCATTATATTTCATATAAGTGTCGAGGCTTGGAAAATTCCGTTTAGTTCCAAAAAACATTTTTTCTTCTAAATCAATTTTGGTATTCCATATTATTTCAAATCTAATTCCATGTACAAATTTTGTTATCAAACCATCATTTTTTATTTGCACTTATGCCACTCGTATCGCTCTTCAATCGAATCTTCATACGTAATTTACATAGACCACATTGGTTTGGATCGAACCGCATTAACTTTTAAATAGTTCAAATAAAACAGTAGTATAGAATAAAACAAGTTTGCGGAAAAGATAAACCAGATAACTAGTTAAATACAACATAGTTTAAAGTAAAATGGTTTGAGCAAACGATAAAATGTTTGATAGAATAAACCATTTGGAAATAGGTTTAAATAAACACAAATAGATTAGAAAAATTAAAAAACATAGGACAAATAGAGAATAGATAATAGCTGAATTAAACAGAAAAATGGTCTTGAATAAATAATGCTTATAATATAGAAAAATAGTTAAATTAAATAAAACAAAAGTTAAAGTACTATAAATACTAATACTTCAGTCAAAATAGGAAGTTAGACACAAATATAAAAGAGTTTAAGCAAAATAAAGAATTTACTATATAAAAGTTAGATACGACAGTTTTAGTAGAATAACAAGTTCAAATAAATTAATTAATATAAATAATTTTAGAAAAGTAGAAAACTAAGCATACATATGAAATGAATAATTCCAATAAAGTAGCTTAAGTAAAACAATGGATTACAGCTAATGTGAACAGTATTAACTTGAAACAGTGAAAAAAATAAGATTATTTTCAAACAATAGAGATAAAATATATTAAGTAATCAGTTACCGAATTCAGTTCGATCCGAGTATATTTTAGTACCGTTTCAACTCACGTTCCAACCGTCTACGTCTAATCGGATATCGATCAAATTCCACTTTGTCACATTTTACTTTTCGAAACCCACTCTAAGTGTTGGCAAAACCTTTTATTTCTTCAGTAAATTTTTCCAAATAACCGTTTTTGAATAACCCGCCATTCACATATAGATTTCGAAAACTATTATTTCGATTACCTTAGACTTGAAATCTGTTTTTCCCAAAATCCCCTTTAAAACAATTGGAAGATTTCAAAATAATTAGAAAACTGATTCATTATTCTCCTTTCTTCTCGTTGATGATTCTGAACACTCATCGATTGATTTCGAAAATCTTGACCGCAACGAGCTTTTATTTTCGATAATATTTCCTTTGAAATACTTTGTTTCCAAATCTTTTCAAAAGTATTTTATTTCCAAAGTCTCTTTCAAAATAAATTTTCTTTTGAAATCGGTTAATTCTAGCACCAATTCTGCTCATTCTAAGGCATTTCTACCTTATCTCTAATGAGTTTTTGAACTGAATAAGCCAAGCTTTGTATGAACCTGGCTTTGATACCACTTTCTAGCGACCTGCCATTTTTCCCGTCCAAAGTCGGTAATTAAACCAACTTAGAACGTTCAAACCGTCAGATTGTTATTGGCTTATACGGTTTAAACAGAATAGATGCAAAATCACAGAGTACAATGATTTGCAGCAGAATAAATTTTTTTATATAAATATCAGAGTTTTACATTTTTGTACAGCGGAAGAAATATGTAAATTTATACATAAGTTTTAAAGAATAAACTTTACAATTTTGTTGTTGAGTTAGCGCGTGCGTATGCGTCTCTACGTACCATCTTCACGTTCCTCTCCAGTTTGCTAGCTGAAATCTTAAAGCATGGAACACTTGGGACCTGACCCGAGCGTTCCATGCAAAACACAAAACACCCGAGTTAGGATTAAACTTATTTCAAGTCAGTCACTTCGAAATAAACACGTAGTATAATTGCTTAATCCCGACGATGTATGAAATAATTCGAGCATAATAGCCCTTGGACTGTCGATATATTAAAAACAAAGCAAGATGGCATGTAAGAAGCATGTAAGAACTGGTCCAGTGTAAATAGGCTCGCAAAGTGGCAGTTGGGCTTTAAGTGCACACGCAATATATATAACTTGTGTTTCATGAATAATGTAACCAAGCATAAGTAAGGACAACACTCATATGTTGTAAACAAAATCAACCATGCAAATTATTTAGTCGTCCCTTGTATGGATGCAACATGAAAGGGGCACAACATTTTATTAAAAGTATTATGGGCCATGATTTGTTTTGCATGAAAGGGAAGTGTCATAGGAAGGTAAATTATTATACCCTCAAGGTTATATAATGACATAAAGTCATGTAAATGATTATATAACCCCTAAATGTAAGCTTATGGAAAAATCATTCCCTAATTACTATAATGTGTATGGTTCCAATAAAGGCAAAGCTTATGAAGACCAGATCACGCATGGAACAGTCCACTGAAAGTATGCAAG
Source organism: Allium sativum (assembly GCA_030737875.1). Lineage (NCBI taxonomy): Eukaryota > Viridiplantae > Streptophyta > Magnoliopsida > Asparagales > Amaryllidaceae > Allium > Allium sativum. The sequence continues at coordinate 683,335,487 of CM060909.1, read as the reverse complement.
CAACTAAGCATACAAGTAAAAATATGTATGTATGTTGAATACTGCAGCAAAGGCAAGTTCATTTAGTTAATATCAAACGGCTTACATGGAAGCGGGCTATTTTCCCCGTGCATGTGCGTGCACAAGAAACAGCCAGCGCAATATGCATGGGAATTAGGAATCAAATTTTCCAATATATAATTTGGTTACCGGTTCAAATTTGGAATTTGTTCAGTTCTTAGTCCGAGACTCTAGCAGTTTCAACACAAACAGTGAAAACAACATCCGGACTTAATACAAATGGGTAATAAATCTGACTAGGAGCAAAAAGTCACAAGTTTGATAGCATTACTCGATAATAGTACGGTGTGTGCATAAATTAGTTTTTTTCATATATATATATATATATATATATATATAGTCATGTGATCTAATGCACCCCTAGTGATAACAACTAGGTAATGACATAATAAGCATTGCTTATAAGGCAACCAAAACTTAAGTGGTGTTAATCAAAGGATATGCATTGACACCCATAAATCAGTGTGTACAAATGATGGTATTCTTAACACAGATCACAACAGAGATTGGGTGGCATCAATATAAACTAACAGTGTTTCAACTTTACAATAAGAGCACAACTGAAACGAATGTCAAGCGAGAAGGGCAAGGTGTTGACAAATACAGTAGCAACCAATGGCCTCAAACAAGTATACTCGGAGGAATCCGAAGTAACAGACTTGTAAACGGGTTTAAATCGTAAGAAAACTTATATTGCAGGAAAGATAAACGAGTGGAGGACTACATGGCTGCTGCGAACAGTGCCAACAGCGAACGACGGGTTCAAGCACTGCTTCGATTGATATTTTCACACAAGCTTCGATGAGGTGCAGGTGGCCATCAGCTGCGTGAAGGCCGAGGAGGCGGAAAGAGTGGCGCTGGAGTGATTTTCATGGATGTCACGGGGCGCAAGCACGAACCTTGGTTGGCTGCGAGATGAGAGGGGAAATCGTCGTTGACGAGGAAGGTGGAGTCGGTTCATCGGTGGAGCGGTCATGAATTGACGAGGGGCACAACAACTTAGGGATTCGGATTGAAGGAGGCGATCGATTCACTTTGGGAGAAACTAAATTGATTTAGGGAAACAATTTGTTGAATTGTTTTGGGGAAGCATTACAGTCGTTTAAAATACAAAGGAGATTGGAGGAGATTTTCCGTAATGAATGAATGGAAGAAGAGGGTACGCTGAATTTATAATTGAACGAAGGGAGTAGGGTTCTGAAAAAGAACAACATGTGTAATGCCAAATCAGGGCGGCAAGGCCAAGTGGTGAAATTTTCCACTTCCCAAATCTCAGTCAAATATTTGGTCAGATATGTGTTTTGATTTCGAACAGTAGGCCAGGATATGGATGAACAAAAAAATATGGTTCAAATGCAGTGTTAGGCTAAAATAGGAAACATGGTTGAATGGACCTTACAAATGAACGATATACAATGTTGTTTTACATATTTTGTTACGTTATAAATTTAACAACCACTACCCGTAAATTAAATTAAATGTTAACATAAAATATTTGCGTAATTTATTCCTTAATTGATTTCTTTGTTTTCACCATATTAATTGTATTTACTCAAATTCATACTTAATGGGTTTTCCCAAACCAAATCAAATAATACTTTAAACTAAAATTCAATTTTATGCTCTAAAATAACTAAATAATCATTTGATTTTCAACTTTATGCTTAACGCGTCATTCGCAACAAATTTTACAAGTCCACTAGCTATTTTAATTTAAACACACATACAACATCAAGTTTTAAACGGATTATATTTCTACTTAAACTTGAATTTGTTCTCTATGATAAAATTATCGTGAACGCACAGATATGCGAGCTCAGTTCTCGGATTATCATGTCAAATAGTTTAATCGCGAATGAAATATTCTTACAAGATTAAATAACCGCAATTCAAATTAGTTAATGAAGTTCGCCTTGCCCAACGTTCTAAATATTCAAAATATCCCAAAAATGTTAATAACGTTTCTATTACCTGATGTTCATATTAAAATTAAAATTTACAAAAGGGAGTTTTATGTCTAAAAGTAAATTCAAATGAATGTAAATCTAGTTATTTTTCTTCAAACCATTCATGCAAAATTAAAAGATTTATATTGTTCAAATCAAATAAAATTCCAAACTATATAACAAAATCCCAATATAATTATTATTTTAACGTCAAGTTTAAATAAAATTTATATTTTAAATGTCAAATTTTATGGGTCGTTACATATTAGGTCAGTGGGAAATTTACAAATACAATTATAATGACTTATCAATTACGTTTGAATCCAATCTATGTTTTATGCCTATCAGATCTGCTTACTTAAATAATTGTAAATTGTGGCAACCATCAAATTTGATTATGAATATGTTTAAAATTGGCAAATGATAAGCTGTGATTATGTATAACATGAATTGTAGGATTTTTATTTATTTTTCCCACATATTCCTATAGGTATGTCATGAAGAATGTTGAACATGTTACATAGCACTGTGGATCTGGAAATCATTCCCATTATACATTAATTAGTTGTATTTATGTTCCAGATCTTTAGTTCAGTGCTGAAATATGAAATATGTGAATTGGGTAAAAAGATGAAACTTCTGTATTATGTGATTGTAAGAATAAAAATAATATTCCTTTTTTAAATCCAATATTGCTGGGTTTTGGCTTAAGCATTGTAAAATATGCCATTTTCTTCGTTCTTAAAATAAAGAGGAATTATTTTGGAATAACAAGAAGTATGATAAAAAGGATTAAAAAGGGAAAAGTGGTGCAAATGTACATATAAATACAAATACAGATATTTGCTTGTAATTTGCATCGACTATTCCAAAATAAATATATTACATATATTTCTTGTGATTTGGAAATATATAGATATCCCACTTTCGAAACTCGAATGCAAATGCTGATAATGCTATCGCTATCTTCAGAATCATCTCTGAGTGACTAGAGTGTGATTTTATACCTACCTAGTATATTTGAGACTTCGTATATACGTTCACGACGCGTATACGCAAAATCTTCTCATACTTGATAGTCCAAAATCAATATCAAATAAAATACTCAAATATGTATAATAAGATAAAATTTTCAAAACTAAATTCATTTTTTATAAATAACACTCTTCAAACTCTTTCTAAGGTATTACTAACCGTATCTCTAACGAGTCATTCTTATAGAATGTTACTAATCCTACCTTTGATGAATTCTTTCGTTCGGTTCAAATGTTTCATGTTCTCGAGCTTTGTAAACCAAAGCTCGGATACCAAACTGTTACGCACTGAATTTGCCCGACCTTTGAAGAGACGAGAGAACGCGAATTGTAATGAGAACACAATGCATCAGAACACAAAGAGGAGAACATTTCATTGCTATTACAATAATTTGCATCAGAATATAAGATACTAGTGTACAAATAAATAATATACAACGGGAAATATCATTAAATTACAAAGCAGCGGAAATATAATACATGAATATAATGTGCTGCAGAAAATCATCAACTACCACAACTGAAAGAATACATGGGTACATGAATATAATGTCACCAAAACTTGTTATTATGACCACTCTCCTCATTACAACCTCCCAGGACTCCTAGATAAGGTCGGCTTCTCACAGATGATTAGGTTTGGCTTTCGGTTCTCGTTCTTTCTCATGCTCTGTATTGGCAAAGTGACTTACTTTGAAAAATGTAGTTATTTGAGTTAATAATAGTTATCCTATTTTGTTTCCGCTGTGAGTTATATTTATCATACTCTGATTATGTTCATTTATTGCAGGTACCAAATATACACGCTCCAAGCTTGGATGTGTTCAAGTTTTGATTTTGTCAAAATTTGGTTGCAGAAAAGTGTGGGGGTATTACATTTGGCATTAAAGCCTGGGTTAAATGATTAGAAAAATTAGTTAAATTAGGAATCGTGAGAGAACGTAATTCGATTTTATTTTCTGTTTTTCTTCGTCTTTCTTGCTCGGCTTTAATTTATTTCGACTATAAAAATTAGTCATGGGCCTAATTATATATAATGGGCTTTGAGCGACTAAGAGTTGAAATATGGTGAGTTCGGGTTTCTAGCCAATTCTGTCTTACCCCCACAGTACGTTGGTTGGCAATCAATTCATAAAAAGCTTGAGACAACATATGGTGTATTCCGTTGATTCGAGATTTGGAAACTGGAATTATATATATATATATATATATATATATATATATATATATATATATGTCAATATAAAAAGCAAGCTACAATCGAGGTAGTCATAAATTACTGCTGTGGTTTCCTTAGTAGTTCCAGTTAAGACCATTTCTCGATCCAAAACGAGGGGAAAAAAGCCCACGTTAATGTGTCATATCCATTTCGGAATTATAATTACAAGGTTTATCCATTTGTTGCTTCGTTAAAATTCTGAATTTGCCTTTGTTGAAATATTCAATTGAGTTCCTAGCCTTGTATTCGAGGAAATTTATTTTTAAAACTATTTGAAAAATAAAAATGATTTCAATGATTTTGAAATACGATTTCGGAAAATAGTTTCTGAATATATGGTTTTGAATTCTTAATCTATTCGTGTTTTAAAAAATTTGGGGTCATTCGGTAATTTTAATAAATATGGTTTGATTGGTAGGAAAGAAGGAATTAAATATAACAAGGAATATACCACTAAAACTCAAGAAATAATAATTCCTTGTGATTTTCAATATCCATCTTCCTATATATATTGGATAATTTATTGAAGTTAGCAAAATCAATCAAAATTGTTTTAAAGCTCCAATATTTTTAAACATGAAAGGGTTTCTCCAGTTTAAAATATAAAACTAGAATATAATAATAATAATAAAATGGATTTATAAATACAAAACCGTTAATTTATAAATTAATTCCATTTTTTGAAAAGTTCAAAAATTTTCTTTGGAAAGGCTAAGGAAATTCGTCCATTTTGATTATTGGGGTATTTGAATTTGAACCGCTTAGTTTATGTCAGCTAGTAAAGGGAAAAAATCCATTTTAGAATTTCAGATTTCTAGTTAATTTCCTATTTTAAGTTCGTTTGTTTCGGTGGTCACGGATCCTTTTTGGAGGCAGGGAAAGGGCGTTGGAAAAATTCAAATTCTCAACTAGACAAGTGGTGGAAGTCGAAACGAGAGTTTGGTTGGGAGTAGAAGTTGTTTCGATGTAAATAGAAATTTTAAATTTTAACTTATATAATTTAAACGGGCCATTGGGTCGAGGTTCAAACCGCACCCGAAATGGGGCAAGCGATTGACCGCCCTTTATGGGCCAGGTCAACCATTACCCCTCGCACGGGCATGGTTGACCCAACCCATCTTTTGCTAAACGATGTATATAACATCGTTTAGCCAACCCTTCTCCCCCAAACCCCTTTCCACCGAAAAGCCCAAACCCTTCTCCTTCCCAAGCTTCAATCCAAGCAACCCCCGCTCCGTTTCGCCCTTAATTACCACCAAAATCCTCCTCGTATAAATCTCTACCTGATTATACCTCAGATTTGTAGTTTCTCTTGCCCGTTTCACTGATCCCTCCATGGCACCTCGCAACCAATACCCCGGTCTCATACCCTAGTAAGCCGCTTGGCTAGACCGTGATGATGCTAAGATGAAGAACTACCTATTCATGGCCAGTTATGAGTTCCAAATTGGTCGTTCGGTGAACTTCACCGACTTCGCCGCATTCGGTTTGGTAGAGCTTTTGGTCGCCATAGGCCTAGCACCGATCCTGCACTTCGACACTTTTGAGCGCGATGTGTATTCACACCATGTCCGTCTTCGATGCCCAGATGGATGCTGACATCGATGATAAGTCCTGCATCATCAGCTAAGGTCATGGGCACCCACATCGAGTTCATTGATGATGACTTACCTCAGATTTTGGGTATCACAGCAGATGGAGCTGAGCTTGATGCTATTGAGATGGAGGTCCCTCAGATCCTTTGGTGTATCTTTATTGGAGAGCTCGGAGCTTGGACCACTGCCAGTCTGCGACAAGTAGCCCATGTAGTTGTGCGCATCATATAGCACAACATCATCCCGAAGACGGGAAGCTTGGAGAAGATTCATCCTTCTGTTCGTCGCGCCCCCTATGTTATCCTTGGCGGCATAGCCGTCAATTGGGCGTGCATGCTTATGATCCATCTCAATGAGCCCTTTGTCGGCACCAGCGAAGCCTTTTTACCTATAGTTGTCTTCTCACTTGTATCTTCCGACACTTCCAGGTGAGACTTTTTGGGGAGATACCTAGGAAAAAGGAACCGACCGCCATCAGTCGCTCCACTCTCCGGAAGATGGGTATCCAGCTACCCGACGCTCCTGCACCCGCACCATCTTCTCTAGCTCCGTAGCCTCAACAGCCTAGTCATGTGAGCCTAGAGCTCATTGTCATCCGAGCCGTGCAGCCCAAGCTCCGAGAGGTTCGATAGGAGCAGCGCCGGCAGGCGCAAGAGATTGGCTGCATCTCACCTATACTACGCTCCTTGCGTGAACGTGGTAATGGATCAGGCTCCAGCCACGGAGGTAGACCAGCCTATAGTGAGTAATGTTAGTCGTTGTTGTTGTTGCTGTTAGAACATGCTTTGTGCATGTCGCATCTTGTATCATGTGTTTCCCTTTCCAGCATTTCTTTTTCTTTGATGTTTTGTGTTAGAAATTTGCTAGTAATGAAAAATTCGCACGACTTTAGTAATGAGATTTCTATGTTGAAAAAAATGTTGCCATCATACAACACAACATCATCCCAAAGACAGGAAGCTTGGAGCAGATTTATCCTTCTATTCGTCGCGCCACATATGCTATCCTTGGTGGCATAACTGTCAATTGGGCACGCGTGCTTATGATCCATCTCAATGAGCCCTTCGTCGGCACCCCGCGGAGCCATTTTCTCAATAGTCGTCTTCTCACCCGTATCTTCCAGCATTTCCATGTGAGACTTCCTGGGGAGATGCCTACGAAAAAGGCATTGATCGCCATCAGTAGTGCCACTCTCTAGAAGATAGGCATCCAGCTACCTGACGCTCCTGTACCTGCACCACCCGCTCTACCTCAGCAGCCTAGTCATGAGAGGCCAGAGCTCACTGCCATTCGAGCCGTGTAGGCCGAGCTCCGAGAGGTTTGAGAGGAGCACCCCGACAGGTACAAGATATTGGTTGCATCTCCGCTATACTACGCTCCTGGCACGGACATGATAGTGGATCGGGCTCCAACCGCGGAGGTAGACCAGCCTATAGTGGGTGTTGTTGGTCGTTGTTGTTGTTGTTGTTAGAACATGCTTTGTGCATGTCGTATCTCGTATCGTGTGTTTCCCTTTCCAGCATTTTTCTTTTTCTTTGATGTAGTGTTGTGTCAGAAATTTGCTAGTAATGAATAAATCACACGACTTTATTAATGAGAATTCTATGTTGAAAAAAATGTTGTCATTTACGCACGATTATTTGAATGAAATCTCGCTTATTTACTAGCATTTGTCCATAAGCTAGAAGAAATAAAATTCTGTGTTGAATAAACTCTAGTAAAGAAATGGTTCTACCTCATGGGTATAGAGATTAATAAACCACCGTTCCTTGTCAAAACTAAAATTTATTTTTGTCTTTGTTGTGATTTTAGTTCTCGTATTTTTCTCGTGACTGACTTCATTTTTTGCCAATATGTGACATGAATCGTTTAAATTTCCACAAATTACATTTTTAAAAGTTTTTGGAAAATGTTGTTTGAAATTTTTTTTTATCATTTTCTTATTTTATAGGAAAATGAAACGGTTTGAAAGGAAATTTTCAAAATAAACATGACAAGTTTTCAAGCGAAAATTTATATTTGTGAAAATTTTCGATTTTTGGTCACATGAACGGTGTAAGGAAGATTTTTGGATGCTTTGTGTGCACGTTGTAGCAGTGCAATAGGACCGATGATACGATAAAAACACTAATGGTAACAAGGAAAAGCTATTTTAGCTTTGGAAACGCTGTTTCCATACCTTGTCAACAATGCGCGCGAGCTATTAATTAACTTGTTTTGTGTTTTAGAGCTTGTTTTAATCCTCCTTTACAGTCTGCAGTTGGAATTTTTTGGGGTATTTTGGGTAACTAAGGTGAAAATTTCACTGTAGGACAGGACATGGAGTATTTGCGAGCAGAGGAAATGTCAAAAAATTTCGCCTTGATTTCCTTTTTCCGGTTTACGAGAAGTTAAATAGTAAACGATTAGATTGCATACGTTTTAGATGGTAGGATTTGGATGCAAAATTGGTTGCTACACACTTCTATTCATAGTTGTGTTAGGGTCATGGATGAAAAAGAATTTTCAAAATTGGCATTCATATAGAACTGTCAGTATATTTAGGATGTTCTGCATCATGTTTTCAAAAATATTTTAAAAGTTTACTGCAAATATATAGGAGGATCTGATTAGAATCATTTTCCATGCATGTTTTTGGTTGAAATTGCATTATGTACACCATGCATATATACACATGGTTGCAAAGTGTATGCACCCAAATTGATTGTAGAGCACAAGATTATAGGCGTCAGAATTTTTAGACGAAATTCCTTTTTAAGATGGGAAGAATGTAGCAACCCGGAATTTTGGCGATATAAATAAATTATTAGAATTTAAAAAATAGAAATTTTTGCAAACTATGGAATCTGGCCCTGATACTTTAACCGTTGCGTTCGTCTCGGAATTCTGGTCAATTTTCATGTTTAGAGTTTCGCGAACGGAGTCTGTATGAAAAAGTTACGTACGAAATACAAAAACAGGTGGAAAATAAAAAAACAAAATATATTAATTAATAGCTTCCCTTAATTAACCAAGCCGACCTAGGCATTTTGATGCCCAGGCGGTCGATATGGGGGTCGACCGCCCAAGTCGACCTACTGGGCGTCAAATAGCCCAGTGACGGCTAGGTTTTAAGGTATTGGCTTATTATATTATAAAAACGAATGGACGGATATAACTTAAAACAAATATGACGGTTCTATGCCATTTTCACCCCTATAGATAAAGGGGTAGAGCCCCATTCTCTTCCATTTAAATTTATAGAGGTAGTAGAGTTCTGCCATTTTTCTTCCTCTTCTAACCTTATTTCTAAATAAAATATATTCATATATATACCAAATCAAATCAAATTCGTATGGCATTAGGAAGATTAATAGATTCAATGGAAGACGATGCTCAATGATAGATTTCTTCACATTCTTCCTATTTTCTTACATTTCTACCGATCTAGAATTTTCCCTTTTCTATATAAATTGTAGATTTATAAGAATTTGGGGACTGTAAGCCTGAAAGGGTTCAAAACTCAGAAATTGGAAGCTATAAGGTGAGTGGGAAATTTATAAATGCAATTATAATGACTTATCAATTTCGTTTGAATCCAATCTATGTTTTATGCCTACAAATTTGCTTATTTAAATAATTGTAAATTGTGACAATCATCATATCTGATTATGAATAAATTTAAAATTGGTAAATGATAAGTTGTGATTATGTATAACATGAATTGTAGGATTTTATATATTTTTCCAACATATTCCTATAGTTATGCCATGAAGAATGTTGTACATGTTACATAGCACTGTGGATCTGGAAATCAGTCCAATTAAACATAAATTAGTTATAGTTATGTTCCAAATTTTTAGTTTAGTGCTGAAATATGAAACACGTAAATTGGGTTAAAAAAAATGAAACTTGTTGTGTTTGTGATTGTAAGTATAAAAGAAGTATTCCTTGTTTATATCCAATATTGTTGGGTTTTGGCTTAAGCATTGTAAAATATGTCGTTTTCCTCATTCTTAAATAAAGAGGCATTATTTTGGAATCACAAAAAGTTTGATAAAAAGGATTAAAAGGGGAAAAGTAGCACAAAGGTACATATAAATACAAATACAAATACAAATATTTGGTTGTAATTTGCGTCGACTATTCCAAAATAAAGATATTACATATATTTCTTGTGATTTGGAAATATGTCAATTCTACAAAATAGGCATGATTTACAATGGTTATGGCTAATGGTCCCTTGTGAGACTTGAAACTTTTTGGCAAGTTGAATATAAAAAGGAAACTTTTGGTACACAGATTAGACCAAATCATTAATATAAAATCATGCATTGCAAGATAATAAATAAGAAGTAAATATTAATAACTATGTTGACCGCACGAAAACATAAAGACAAAAATATATATATTATCTGTCAGAATCAGCGTAAAACAGTAAAATATACATTATATGGAATGTTTGGATAATATTTAATTATATAATTATGTGTAAATATAATCCATTTTGAATTAATATATTTGTGGTGACCATTTGTAGCAATCAATATAATTAATTGTGGTAAATGAGACAGCAAATCAATAAATAACCATTGTAACCAATATTAATTGGAGGAAAATAATTGTGATAGGAAAATGGTTACAATTCCTAAAATCAATTAAGATAATTGTTGTAAACCCCAATTAGGACATTTGAATAATAACCGCATTTAGACAAGAGGTTAAGCTCACTTTGTGGTATAATCCTACCCAAGACCGACCGAAAAATCTAGCAACCACAGGTCGTCAGCTTAATGTGAGGGGTCTAATGCATAAATATAATCGTATTAAGGCACAAGGTTAAGTTCACTTGTGGTACAAGTCTGCGCAGAACCGACCGGCAAATCCAACACCCACATGTACTCAACTTAATGTGAGAGGCCTGGTTCATATATATATATATATATATATATATATAATAGTCAATAAATAAATAAATGAATAAAAATATAAATTGTCCGTTGGAGTACAAAAAATAGATAATTTGAGACTAATAAATAGTTGCCTTCGGAAAATATGACTGTTAGATTCATAAAGGGTAATAAAAAGGGAATAAAAGGAAATGGGTGTCACAAGGGAATTTATGATTGCCATTTAAACACTAAGTCCAAATTAGGGGAGGTATTAAATGAATATCCTAGGGAAAAAGGAATATAACCTTCCTTATCAATAGTAATGGAAACAAAAAATATAGGTGGACTTAGTAGGTTAATGATGTAAGATATTATTAACCATATAAACCCGTGACGCAAATAAATGGCGTACATATAGTATTTCCGTATAAAGGAACTAAACGGGAATGACTTACTAATGTAGCCTACTTTATCCCAAAAAGAAAAGATTTTAAAGGCAAATGGGGTACGAATTAATAACCCTCACATATAGTCCGCTTCCTGAGTCCTAAAAGGCTAAGTGACTAGGGTTAAAGAGTCCACTTGGTAATAGGGTTTTCAGTATAGGGGTCTTAAATGGTATGTGCGTGTGGGCCTACCCAAACCTGGAAATTAAAAGAGTCAGAGATGGCAATCTATCCTACGGGAAGTAATAAACGACTAAGGAGGTTATCTAATAAGGTCAGCTAGAAGGTATAACGGACAATAAAATATCTTCTCTCATGGGAAAGGGTATATACATGAATGACGGAAGCCTTAACTAGTAGGGCCCATAGCTAGTTCCCTCTAGTTTACGTTAATGTTGAATATAATATCGAGGGTTAATAAGTGACCAATAGATATGCCTAGGGTTTTAAGTGATCAGGGAGAATCCCCCTTATCTATCATTGATAGTGAGGCGTTAGATAATAAAAAATAGTGAATGAGGATATTGATAGAAACCCTGTAATTAGGGGCCCTGTCTCGATAGAATTAACAAGTTAAGCTCCGGTATAAAGGCTTCACAAAAATATATGTAAATGTCATATCTCGGTAAGGTAAATTGGGAATAGTACTTTGGGAAGAGTGGTAGAGTAGTGCGTAGACATTAACAAGTTTAGTTTAGAATCACTAACCTTGTCAGGCATACAGTTTGGGTTAAACCAAACGAAGTATATTTATGTTATAGTCCGTGTTGTACATTTCTTAGTCATTAGAACTTGTTGTTCTGACCTCTTCCTCATTACAACCTCCCAGGTCTCCTAGAAAAGGTCGGGTTTGTTTGGATTGTCTCGCATGTAGTTAAGGAGGAATGATGGTTTGGATACAATCAAGGTTTTAAATCTCGGATATCGGTCACATTTCATCTCGGGGATTTTATAAACTCGGTCTCGTATCGGGGGAGATCTCGGACAAGATCAGTCTAACTCGGGAGTTCGTTTCAGATTTTCATCTCGGGTCTGAAAGTTCATATCGGAACAATCTCGTGGTACATGATATGTTAAAAACGTTATTTTAACAAAATGATTTTTATGAATGCTATCAAAAACATAGTAACTTAAACTTAAAATGCAAAATAACTTTATTATTTATTATTTTACGAAAGATCATTCAGACTCTAAATCGTAATTTGCTTAAAACAAGAATATTGTTAGACATGAAACATTAAAATGATGCAAAACATTAAAAAATTCAGATAAATAGACCATAAAATACATAATTTCATAAGTAACATGTATGTAAAAAGACGAATATGAAAATCAAAAGCATTGTAAAACATATACGAATATATAATATAGTCATTTAACATGCAAAATGTAAATAACAAAATATTGATATGGCTAGATTTGAGTTTTTTAATTATAGTTCTAATTCAGGCACAAACTTAAATTTTAACCAAAAAAACTAAGATCTCGGACGATATTCCAGTATTTCGTCTCGGTCGATATATCGTTCGATATTGCAAGATCTCAGGAGATATATTCGAAAGGATATTTAGAGCAATATTTGTTGTTTTGTTTCAGAAGGAGCCCAAAACGAGATCTCGGAGGAGATCTCGAGCGATATTTGTGAGATTTGAAACAGTGGATACAATAGTCCCACATCACGGAATATATTGAAGGAATTGTGTACAAATATGAGCTGATAGGCACGTAACATAAGGGATTCCTTTTGTTTTGTGGGAGTTGTGTGCCAGCTCATATGCGTGCAAGGAAGGGGTGCTTTGTTCCGACCATCGTTACATAACAGTGGTATCAAAGCCGAAGTTCCGGACTGGGCCATGCGGGGAAGGCAGTGCTCTCAAAAGATACTCCTAGGATGCGAGTCATGGGGGAGACTGTTAGGATTGTCTCGCATGTAGTTAAGGAGGAATGATGGTTTGGATACAATAGTCCAACATCACGGAATATATTGAAGGAACTGTGTACACATATGAGGTGACAGGCACATAACATAAGGGATTCTTTTTGTTATATGGGAGTTGTGTGCCAGCTCATACACGTGCAAGGAATGGGGTCTTTGTTCCGTCCGTCGTTACATAACAGGGTTCTCACAGATGATTTGTTTGGCTTTCGGTTCTCGTTCTCTCTCATGCTCGGTATTGGCAAAGTGGCTTACATTGAAAAAGGTAGCTACTTGAGTTAATACTAGTTATCCTATTTTGTTTCTGTTGTGAGTTACATTTATCGCACTTTGATTATGTTCATGCTCATTTATTGCAAGTACTAGATATACACGCTCCATGCTTGGATGTATTCAAGTTTTGATTTTTTCAAAATTTGGGTGCAGAAAAGTGTGGGGTGTTACACACTTACTTGGGTTAAAACGAATGTTGTGTAAAACATCGTTACAACAACCAATAATACAACATTAAACTTAATCTTATTTAAACATTGATCTTTGAGACTTCGGTTAGTTATGAAATCAATCAAGTTGGGGTATAGCTACCTCTCATACCTGGACTGAATAACACTCTTAACTTCAAAACGGACAGGACTATTTATCTCGAATAATCAACATCATATAAAACCAATTATCCATTTTTTTAAATGTATATATGTTTCTCTTTCTATTCTTGCCAGATTTAAATTTATATATTTTTCTTTTTGTTTATAATATTCTATTTTAAGTTTGTTTCCTCATAGAATTCTATATATATTGATATATTGATTTCTGGTTATCAAATTTTGATAAAATATTCTAACTCCTTAAATTTTCGAAAAATTTCACTAGTGTCTCCCTTGTATGGGTCACTCAGTACAAATACAACTCGCCTCTCTAGGCCCTTTCCATTCAAAAAGAAAATCAAAAAGCAAAGTGGCTTACCCAGTAGGCTCAAAAAACCTCATATGGAATTTAAAACATGTGCATTTTTGTCGGGCACTCAAATTAAAATCTTCATTCACTTTATTCCAAAACTGCTTAACATATATCTAACCATTCCCAATTTATTTCAACTCCATTCAACATTTTCATTTAACCCCATTTAATTCGCTAATTTGTACTTTAATTAGCTCATTTACGCATCTCACCTTTGATTGGAATCAACCGTGTTTAAACACAATGTTATTGACTGGTAAACAAGTCGAATTCATTTTAGATATTCAATTCCAAATTTAATTCAAGTTTCCATATTCAATTCGCAATTTTTAGTTCACCAAACCAGTTCACTTAACCAAAATTAAACTTGATTCAACTCAATTAATTAATTATTTTTCTAATTAGTTAATTTCATTTGATAATTTAAAATCTGATTTTTGTTTCAGGAATTAGTTCATTACTCCACTTGAGTTTAGATATATTTTATAACTCAAGTCTGGATTTTTCTAATGTAAATCTAAGTTTTTATTTGCTTAAAAGCCTTGTATTAATTTAAATAAACCGTTAGGGTTTTATAAAGGTTACAGCGTTGTTTTTATGGAAATTTGATTTTGACATAACTCAAAATCTTTAAAACGAAATCCATATTTTTTCCTTCCATTAGAAAAATATTATTCAATAGATTCAGACGATTCTTGTTTCAAAGAATTCTGACTCAAATTGAGTTCTATATACTCAATTGAAGTTCAAAACGTCAAATTACGAACTACCGTGTTGTGGCGAGTTCATTTTAATTATATTTAAATATAAATGTTTAAACTTCATTTGTTTTATAAATTCCATCTCTATTTTTTAATACTTAAATTTAAATTAAACTGATTTCATAAATCTAACTTAAATTTTCCGATTATCCTAAATCGTCAATTATGTCATTACTCGGTTATAAATTCAATCACTGCTCCATTTATTTATTTTATATTCATTTCTAATTCCCTTAGAAATAAATTATTTTATAAAATTCGATATAATCGAATTCCAATTTTAAATCCGTTGGATTTATCTCAATTCATTTTATATTCCGAATTCCAGATAAAATTTATTGTTCGCTTTCCAAAACGATTTCCGATTCGCTTTTTAAATTCATACTTGAATTTGTAATTCCAAATTATCCAATGATAATTATCTCACTAAATTTATAAACGTCACTTATAAATTTAGCTTTCTTGTTTTATATATATTAAAACAAGTTCCTATTTCAAAATCCTTTTGAAATTCTATTCCTATTTGGAATATTTTATTTTTATAACGTATATATACATAAAATCTATTTTTATGTTTAATATTAAATTTGGTTTCTATTTAATACAATTCCAATATTTTCTCTAATAATAACTTATTTTCTTGAATTCGACATAGTCGAATTTCAATCATACATCCATATGAATTTATTTTAATTCAATTTACATTCCGAACATCGGAATAGATTTTATCATTTCTTTTTGAAACTATTTTCAATTCCCCTTTTTTAAATTCATATTTGAATTTACATTTCCCAAATTATCCAATGATAATTTGTTTCACTTCATTTATAAACATTGTTTATAAATTCAACTGATTGTTCTTATTATTCACAACAAGTTAATATTTCCTAGCCCATTCGAAATTCAAATTCTATTTTAGAAAATAGATTTTCCCTTTTTAATCTCAAACTCCTTTTACTGATATTTTTATATATCAATATTTAGGGCCAGTGGTATTCAAACATACAAAACACCCAATTATCAATCGCAGGTTTTCTAACAAATCATATATGATAATATATATGAAAACAAACAAATAATAAATTTTGAGGAACCCAGTTGGATCCCTCAAACCTATTTTCCTACATCCACAGAAGTTAGATACAATAAATAATACCCATCCTGCTTTAAGGCAGGATATCATGGTATAGAAGGTCATCCACTCTATATATCGTGGGGCGATTGGGTCATTCGCTAATGATACTACGGTCATCCACCAATGGTACTGCGGGAAATATCCAATATATATAATAGCCACAACCACTAAGCCTATATAACTAATATATATATATATATATATATATATATATATTTAATAGCCACAACAATATATCAACGCATCCAAACAACCAACAAGCAGCATACAAAAATTATTTAAAATAATTATAAACGAACAAGAGAGTGAGTTTGCTCACCTTGATTATTTTGTAATATGTTTCCTATTTCTTTAATTAATCCCGCTTCGGAAAAATCTTGAATTGACTTGAACCCGTAATTTTTCCTTCAGCTACAAATCTTATTTGCCCGACTCCGTGATTTATGGACCTTGCATGAATTTATTCACAGATTGTATAAGTTATATATATATATATATTCTTCTTAATCAGTCATGTAAGTTTATAAAAAATTTAAACTATTGAATATACCTTCATTCCTAGATAAGCTCACTGCCTTTCTGCAAATTCCAACATTCACTGATCTTTTTTGATGCCTTTCATCTTCCCAAATTCACAAAACAACACTCGGATTCCCAAACTCCATCAACACCTCGTCCCCTTCATAGCACCATTTATCACTGCGACAACCTAAATCCCTAATTCTCATTACGATCGATGAAGCGACCCGAACTTCCCCGGTCTCCGAAGAGAAGAGAAAGAACGAATTACTTTGACGACAAGACGAATCAGAACGCAAACAGAAGAACATTTCATTGTTAATTACAACAATTCCATCAGAATACAAGAATATACAAAGTATGAATAAATATTACACATTCGATAAATATCAGAGATTTACAAATTACAATGCAGCGGAAAAATAATACAATACACAACTGAAAGTAATACACGGATACAGACCATTCCGAGTATTGTTCCAGCTATAAATCAGGATCCTATGAATATAAATCTTCAAAACCAAAACTACTAGCTGCCCGTGTCGAAAATAAGGGCACCTAGAGTTTAGGTTTTGCAAATTTATATTCACAGGATCCTGATTTATAGCTGGAACGATACTCGGAAAGCTTTGTATCCGTGTATTACTTTCAGTTATGTATTGTATTATTTTTCCGCTGCATTGTAATTTGTAAATCTCTGATATTTATCGAATGTGTAATATTTATTCATACTCTGTATATTCTTGTATTCTGATGGAATTGTTGTAATTAACAATGAAATGTTCTTCTGTTTGCGTTCTGATTCGTCTTTTCCTCAAAGTAATTCGTTCTTTCTCTTCTCTTCGGAGACCGGGGAAGTTCGGGTCGCTTCATTTGGTATCAAAGCTTTGGTTTACAGAGCTTGGAGAACAAGATACATTAGAACCATACGAAAGAATTCATCAGAGATTGGATTAGTAATATCCAATGAGAATGACTCGTTAGAGATGGGATCAGTAGCATCCTAGAACGAGTGTGAAGAGTATATTTTTAAAATGAAAACAATTTTTGTTTTGAAAATTTAAATCAATTATTCGTATTTGATTATTTATTTATATTGATTTGGACTATCCAGTATATACAGATTTTGCGTATACGTATGATCCGCGTGTATTCGAAGTTTTAATATATTGGGTAGACATAGAATCACACTGTAGTCGCCCGGAGATGATTCTGATGATTGATCGATCATCATCAGAATTTATGTTCGAGTGACGAAAGTGAGATTTCTATATATTTCCAATTGACTGGTGTGAGAACCAAAACTAGATATGACTTATTGTTGTGATTTGGCATCAAAAATATGATTTTTGGACTATATATCATAGTTATGAATTTGAAAAGCTAATCAACTAATTGATTGTTGATTGTGTTATTTGATTAGTGTTCGATTAATTAAAATTTGAACCGTTTTAGCTAAATTGTACCAAATAGTGAATTGTATTGAAAATTTGTCGCATTTGCATACATATACATGTACTTACATTGAACAGGTCATAGCAAGGAGGCTAGAGCAGAAGAATAAAATTGTTTGCCCGACAAATAGGTACATGTTTACGAATTTATTGGGTTTGGATGATTTTATGAGCCGATTGGCTAGCCGCTTGGCTGTTTCTTTTTCTTTTTGGATTGATGAGGGCCATGGGAGGCTATTTGAAATACCCCGAAGTCCCCGGTGCAGGGGAGGTTATGGCGAAATTTTTCGAAAATTTAGGGTGTTAGCCAAATTTTTTAAATTTTTGAAAAGTTCTTAGAAACTGAAAAGTTGAAGAACTTAAGCCGTGATGAAAATTATGGAAGTTGAGTTGATTAGTTAAAAACTTTCGGCTTCGTTCCTTTTCGGGGACGAAAAGTTTTAAGTGGGGGAGATTGTAATAACCCGGAAATCTGAGCCAATTTAGAATTTTTATTTTGGCAATTTTAGTGAATTTTGAATATTTAAAATGAATTATTTTAAATAAAAACGACGAGAAATTTATTTTGAATAGAATTAGAACGTGTATATTTATATAGATCGTCGTTAGAATATAAATATTTATTTTAAATTATAAAAGGGATTGAAAATGGCGTGGTAGTTCGAAAATTCGATTTCAAAGTTCAAATGACTGTGTAGGATTCAAAATAAACCGGATTTTGGCGAAACCAAAAATATTAGAATCTAATTGATAATATCTTTCCAACGAATTTGAAAAATCAAAATTTCATAGCGGGAATCAAAAGTTATGTCCATTGAAAATTCAGAATAATCGTTGTGGAATTCTAGCCCTTAAAAAATGGAAATTTTGCAAACGACCTCGGTTTTCGACGAAACCACTTTTGTTGGATCCGTGATGTCAAGTTATTGCTAGGTTCCGAAATTCGTAATTTTCTGAATCAATATGTGAGTGTGGCGAAAGAAAACGTGTTTTGACAATTTCAGTCAATTTCGATCGACTGGAAAATTGCCATTTTTCAAACGGTCTAAGAATTTTACGAAATTAGTTTTGTTAGGACCGTATCGTCAATACGAAGCTAGAAAATATTTTTCGGGAATTTTTAGAGTTCGTATGTGGCCCCGGTAAATTGAAATGTGCATTCAAATTCAATATATAGATTTATATTTTGATTTTAACGAAAACTGATCGAAACGATCGAATCAGCTTATGATACATATCCCATTGTGTTCGGAATGGGGGTAATTAGCTATGAACGACAGTCGGTGGGTTCGATTTCGAGGTCGAAATCAAAAGTTGCTTTTTGAAATTAAATAAATAATAAAATAAAAATCCCCCCTTTCATCTCCTAGGCCCTCCAGCCCCCCCCCCCCCCCCCCCCCGCCGTCTATTTTCAGCATAGAAAAGGAAAAAAACAAATGGATGGAGCCGCCATCGATCGCATGGTCGGTCGCCGTTCCTGGCGCCGCGCCTCCAGCGCCGCCCCACCCAATCGTCGTCGCCGCCCATTAATGAACCTCCTCCCTCGCGTGAACCTCCCCCCTCCCCAACAGGACCCGATGACCCCATTCCCCCCTAAAACGAATGCAACCCTCCTCCATCAGCCACTGTGCCACGCCCCCTGTGTCGGCCCGCTCCGCACCAGCCTGCATTTCCTCCGGAAGTGCGCTGTACACATGCCCCGACTAGCACGGAACGGTCGCCAAAGAAAGGAAAGAAGGGAATAAACTAATCAAGGAACCTGTAGAATGTCTCACAGCGCATGGAATAAAATATAATAATAACATACTTGACATAAAACAGGTGAGACGGTGCATAAGCTGATAACTAAAATCAACATCCATCATCAGAGCAGCGGAAATCCAAATACAGCTTATTACAATTTTCCAAATTTACTGTCTCTAAACAAAAGGAAGCCAAAGTAGAAGATGCACCACCAATGCCCAAGCAGTGATCTTCAACAACACAGGGAGAATATTATATATATATTACGTGGAAGCCTCCTGCTCGTCTCCGGGTCATCTACCCGTGCATCACCAGCTAACCTGTCTCTAGTCTGCTCGTGTGAGCACCCAGAGTAATAAGAGGAGACATAAAACTCTAGGTCAGACATAAAGCCTGGTATGAGCGATAAGCATCTAAACAGAATAATAACAGGTATACTAAACCATACCTGAACCTGGACCTGCAACCAAAGAGTTAGTACCACATACCGTACAATGCTCTAAGGTGCCATAATAAATAGTGTAAGAATACGGGGGGTGGGGTGTGCATGTCACAATGATAGCAAACAAATCATCCATAGCAACCATCCTCACATCTCTCACTCAGTGCGTAAAGCATACGATGTCCACCACTGTCAATCACTAGACCCATCGAAGTAGTGACGGAGTTCAACTTGTACAACTACTGCTACTACCAAGCTTACCACATGGAGTCATGACCAAATCTTTACAAATGACCCCACTTCATTGGTTTATAGCCCTTTAGTCATACCTAGGCGACTTTGGCCCTGAATCCGTTCACGTACCTCCCATACATAGTGATCCAAAGTCACAGACATCGACTGCCCCTTGGCACACGTCCCGCTGTGAAAACCCGTAACTTCCCCGTAAAAGGAAAGAGCGGATAGTTCGAGAACAAGCCACAACAGAACGCATATAAAAGAACATTTCATTATATATTACAACAATGCATCAGATTACAAGAATATACAGAGTATAAATGAATATTACACAGAAATATTAGAGATTTAAATTACATTTAAATACATAGCAGCGGAAAATAATACAATACACAACTAGAAGAGATATACGGATACAAAGCTTTCTGGATATCGTTCCAGCTGTAAACCAGGATCCTGTGAATATAAACCTGCAAAACCAAAACTGCTAGCTGCCCGTGTCAAAATAAGGGCACCCAGAGTTTAGGTTAAAACAATAAACTCCAGGTCAGTCATGAGACTGGTGTAAGAACTAAAACAGTTATAATTCTTTATTTTAAAGTTCGGTAAATCAAGGGACCACGCCGTAACACGGAACGGGTTTCCTCCCAAGAATACCAGTGCATAAAACAAACAGCGCAATGCTAAATAAAGAAAAATGAAGCTGTTATAAGACCCAGGTCCCATCACACAATGCAACGCAAGCCGGAGGATAGGGTTTTTACCTTATAACAGCCAAATCATGCTTGATACGTTTAAAACACATTATCTGATACTATTATAAGTGCATAGTGTATAAAACAACTTCAAATCATAAGTATCAATCATAGGCGTCATGAGCGTCCCATGCCAATATGTCGCCATATATAGGTTTACAAATAAAACCGCAAATGTCACGTATTTGGAAATTGGATTTCCATCTATGAACCGAGGCAAAAGATAGTCCTCAACCGATTCGAGACGCTCTAGCCCGCCCCTCAGGATCAGAGCTCGAGTGACCCTTGGATCCTCAGGGCCGGTCCACCGATGTGGATTAAACTTAAACCCTGAACATGCATTTCCCCGCCCTATGGGGCGTAAACGAGCCAACTAAATGACTCCATCGGTTCGAGAACGACCGATCAATCCGAGGCGCCCCGCAACAGCAACAACCACATAAGTCAAACTCGTCAGGGCATGTAAAACCACTGACGCCACTTCTAGCTAGAAAGAAACGCATGCCCTCCCTGACGTCCTCTCCCGTTTTTGGTTCATACCGGGTGTGAAACTCGCGAAGCAAACGTTACACAAAGCTACGCCACAAAGGCCTTGCTTTGATCATCACCACAAGACTTTGCTTTTCAACAGAAGCCTCGATCAATTGCCACTTAGGCATGCTACACAGGCAATTAACTCCATGCGTTTGATATCCATCAATATATAACCCCTGAGCTCGTACGTCTCAGAGAAGGGCGTTAAGCAAGAGAATAAATTCTCCGCCGCCAAACAGATATATATTTAATAGAGATCAATCACACGGACTAAAATCCAATGTCAGACACACAGTCCATTTACAAGTCCGTTCTGGGTCTGAACGAAACCGGAGGCACCTAGTACCCCGCATATCCATCGATCTCCAAGTATGTCTGGACGATCACTAACTGTTTCCATCTTCTTGGGTGTACAGCCCAATCAAGATCATCAGTAATCACCCAAACGACGTGAAGACTTCTGGTCTTCGACCACCGTCTTCATCTTCGACACCACGTCGAATCAGTTATTCAGAATGGGATAAACCCGGTCTTTCTGAATAACTCGCGTATATATTATAAAAGTGTTATACAAACACAACATACGCCTCATTCCAATTCAGAATATTCTTTTATTCAAATATTCCTATACTTTGGGAAAAAGTTCCCATTAATTTTATCCAAGATAAATTCTTTAAATTTATTCTTTAATCTCCTTTGAATATCAATTCCAACTAGTCGGGATTATCGAACCACACCGAAGTAATCATTTTTTTTTTCCCAATCCCAACCTATTCATCCCATGAAGTAAAACTGGTAGTACTTCATATCTAACACCACAGTGTTATCGGTAATTCAATTACCATTTCACGTTCAAATCTAATTAAAGATTTAACTATCGCTTGGAGTAAAACTGGTGATACTCCATTCTCGATCTTTTCAATCTATTTAAAGATTCATTAAAACTCCACTTAGTTTTAATCTTTAACTGGGTTAAAGAATCCGTGTCATTTAAAACACGGTTCACGATAAACCCAAAGTCACATTCATTAATTATCGGGTTAAAGAACGAGTGTTATTTAAAACACTGTTCACGATAAACCCAAAAATCAATATCAATTCAATTCCAATTAAATATTATTTAATTGGTACACTTCATTAAATCTAAATAAAAAGATTTAATCATTTCTCAACTGGGTTCAAGAACAGTGTTAGTGAAGACACCATTCACGACAAACCCAAATCACATTCGATATTCAATACAAGGCTCTGAATAGAAAATATATCGGCTTATATTCAATATTGAATTCTACGACTAACAAATGTCGTATTGGAAATAACGATATGAATATATATCTTTCAAATTTCCATAACAACATCCGTATAATCCCGAATTCCAACATCGAAATATTCCGAAGACAATTTCGATTCAAATCCACTCCAATGCGATCATTGGAAATTTTGGTTATTTTCAAAACCATTTCAAATTCAATTTATTTATTTAAAAATAAATAGAATTATAATTCTAGTTCAAAACTAGTTCATTTCGATAAAAATCTATTTTTATCTTTTCAAATATGGAGTTTTTCATCCCAATCCTTTCTAAATCATTTCCTATGATTTTACACAAATTATTACTATTTTTAATAATTTTATCCAGGCCCGTACAGTCGATTTCCATCAATGGCCATCGAACTGCACTTACAACGACCTTTTTCGAATTTGATTTGGACATAATTCCAAATCCAACCGTTAGATTTCTAATTTCTAATATTCCTTAGAAAGCTCTTTTCGATACGAACCCAACGGTTCCGGTTTTAGGAGAATCCGACGGTCGGATCTCCCGTAATGTCCGTTTGAAATAAATGGTCGAAATTCGCGAACTGCCGCGGCGCGGCGCGTTCTATTCAGGCCATTATATTATATATATAATATATATAATATATATTTCGTCGATTTCTATTTAAAACGAATTATATGAATAGTTTTAAATTCGTTTCTAAAGCAATTTCAACTTTCTTTTCAATTCAAATCAAAATTGAATTCTTCTTTATAAATTCGTTTTAAAATTCATTTCTATTCAATTCAAATTTCAATTAAATTTGTATTCATTTCAATTCACTTTCAATTCATTTCGAAATCGTTTTCAATTCAATTCATTTCGAAATCGTTTTCAATTCAATTCATTTCGAAATCGTCGTTTTCAATTCAATTCATTTCGAAATCGTTTTCAATTCAATTCATTTCGAAATCGTTATAAATATCGTTTACGTCAAAATGGCGTCAATCTAATCAACACGGCTTCATAAATTTCTATTTTCAAATATTCTATTTCAAATATTTCTTTTTCAAAATAGTTGTTATTACTAAAATATTTCGTTCAACACATGACCAATCTCAATGGATGAGTACTGTCAACACATGAACCTTTATTTTATAATATTCTTTATTTTCTAAATTGGAATGAGGCCCAATCAATCACCATATAATGTTAATTATATGGATTCCATACAACACATGTATATAATAGCATTGAAAATTAATCAACCATCAACCAAAGTGCACTACACTGTATAAGCATCAAATATAGATATCTAACGCTTATAACAGCCTGTCAATCGATCGATCGACATATTTAATCAATCAGGATGAGTGAACTTCAAATTTCATCCTAACACCCGTGTGGGGTTTCAAACAATCACACACATATTTTATTTGTGCAGTTGGGCGATGTGTAAAATTTATCGTCCCAATCAATGTCCTTCAAATAGGTGTACATAAACAAACCGTCTGGTTTGTAAATGAATATTTTATTTTATTCACTTCACGTTAAAAATTATATATTTAACGATAAAACATTTTATTTTATCATATGAATTTATATTCAGTTCATTTCTTTAAATAAAATGATATTTTTATTTTTCTAACTTATTTTAGAAAATTTCGGCGGCATAACGGCACGATACTAGAAACGGGACAAGGCCTAGCCTTATCCCCGGTCTAGTGAAGGCCCACGCCATTCACACATCAATCATATCAATTTCATTTCACCAAACTATTCAAATCAACCCAAACAATCTAACTAACAACACAGCCAAACAAACAAGTCCATGGTCTGTGGACGATTGTGTCGGGTGCTACTAAGCACCGTCTGCATCCTAGAATATATATATAACTAGAAAAGAAATAGAAGAGTGAGAAATTCTCACATATAGCTATCCTAGCTCCACGGCTCTTCATTGATAGAAATCTTCATCACTCTCGCCTTTTTGTCACCTTCGTTGCCCGCTTTCACTACCTATGTAAAAATCGAATTTTTACTTCGCTATTCAATATATACAAATCATATTTTTACTTCTAAGTTCAATATATAAAAATCGAATTTTTACTTCAAAGTTCAATATATAAAAATCGAATTTTTAGTTCAAAGTTCAATATATAAAAATCGAATTTTTACTTCAAAGTTCAATATATAAAAATCATATTTTTTCTTCAAAGTTCAATATATAAAAATCATATTTTTTCTTCAAAGTTCAATATATAAAAATCATATTTTTAGTTCAAAGTTCAATATATAAAAATCGAATTTTTAGTTCAAAGTTCAATATATAAAAATCAAATTAAAAATCGAATTTTTACTTCAAAGTTCAATATATAAAAATCATATTTTTACTTCAAAGTTCAATATATAAAAATCATATTTTTACTTCAAAGTTCAATATATAAAAATCGAATTTTTACTTCAAAGTTCAATATATAAAAATCGAATTTTTAGTTCAAAGTTCAATATATAAAAATCGAATTTTTACTTCAAAGTTCAATATATAAAAATCATATTTTTACTTCAAAGTTCAATATATAAAAATCATATTTTTAGTTCAAAGTTCAATATATAAAAATCATATTTTTAGTTAGCTATTTCTATTTTAAAAATCCTTTTATATTTTTAAAGCTCTTTGCTTTTATATATTTTAAAACAAAGTTGTTCTTCTATTTTTAAAAACAAAGTTGTAGTGCTTTTCAAGACGATTCCAACGAACCTGAGTTTGTCGATTTCTGATTTCGCAGTAAAAAGATATCAGCCTTTTAAGTTTGCACAATTCTAATTATAATTAAAAACTCTAATTACTTAGTTAAAAATTTAATTACTACACTAATTAAAACCTGGGCCACATAATCCTTTTTCTTCCTTCGTTCACTCCAGGAATCAACGAACCCCTCTTCAACCCGTTAGGGTTCACTGCCGCTCGCTCCATGATGATCGTGGGCCCCATCTGACGCTGCCATTTGGAAGGGATGACCGCCACCTTCCTGTGCCTGGCGCCAGCGTCCAACTCGATCCGCCATAGGTGGCTGGATTTGGCCATCGACGGCAGCTCTTTGCGCCCTTGAATCGAAGAGTATTCTCTTCCATTTTCGATCTTGCTGGTACTGGTGGTCGGCGTCGGTCTTCGGCGGAGGAGGCGCGCTGGCCATCGACTCCGTTCTTTCAATTTTTTTTTTATATTTTTTTCCTATTCGATTTCTACTGAAGAAAAAAAAGGGGGGGTCTGCGGTTAAAAGGGAAGGGAGATATTTTTTTTTTATTATATAATTTATTTATTTACTAAAAGTTGACTTTTTCATACGACCTCGAAACGAGGCCCACCGCCTGTCGTCCATAGTGTTTTACCCCCATTCCGAACACAATGGGACTTGTTTCGTAGGTTGATTCGATCGTTCGAATCAGTTTCCGTTAAATTTACCTTTAAATCACTATATTGAATTTTAAACGTACATTTCAAATTACCGGGGTCACATACTAACTCTAAAAATTCTCGAAAAATATTTTCTAGCTTCGTATTGACGATACGGTCCTAACAAAACAAGTTTCGTCGAATTCTGAGACCGTTAGAAAAATGGCCAATTTCCAGTCGATTAAAATCAACTAAAACTGGTCAAATGCGTTTTCCTTTGCCACGCTCACATATTGATTCGAAAAATTATGAAATTTGAAACCTAGAAATAACTTGACACCACGGACCCAACAAAACTGGTTTCGTCGAAATCCGAGATCATTTGCAAAATGTCCATTTTTAAGGGCCTGAATTCCATAGCGACTATTCAGAATTTTCAACTGGACATATCTTTTGATCCCCGCTATGAAATTTCAATTTTTCGGATTCGCTGGAAAGATATCATCAATTAGATCCTAATGTTTTTGGTTTCACTAAAATCCGGATTGTTCTGCACCCGGTATGTTCAATTGAAGTTTGAAATTGAATTATCGAACTACCGCGCCATTTTCAATTCTATTTATAATTATATATAAATATTTATATTCTAACGACGACGCGTATATATATATACGTCGAATTCAATTCAAAATAAATTTCTCGTCGATATTATTTAAAATAATTCATTTTAAATAATCAAAATTCGCTAGAATTGCCAAAATAAAAAATTTAAACTGGCCCAGATTTTCAGGGTTATTACAATCTCCCCCACTTAAAACTTTTCGTCCCTGAAAAGGAACAAAGTCGAAAGTGGTTTGATTAATAAGCTCTACATTCGATCTGGCTTCCATTCTCCAACTTTTTAGTTTTTGAGAATTTTCAAAATTTCAAAAATTTGGCTAACACCCTAAATTTTCGAAAAATTTCGCCATAACCTCCCCTGCACCGGGAGCATCGGGGAATTTCAAATAGCTTCCCCGGTCCTTCTGATCTCAAAAAGAAAAAGAAAAAGCCAAGCGGCTAGCCAATAGGCTCATAAAATCATCATCACCCAAACAAAACAGTAAATTATGTAGTAAACATGTACCTATTTGTCGGGCAAACAAATTTTATTCTTCGGCTCTAGCCTCCTTGCTATGACCTGTTCAATGTAAGTACAAGTATATGCAAGCAAACGCAACCAATTTTCAATATAATTCAATATTCGGTTCAATTGAACTAAATGGTTCAAATTTTAATTATTCAAACAATAATCAAACAATACAACTATCAATCAGTTAGTTGATTAGCTTTTCAAATGCATAACTTTGATATATAGTCAAAAAAAATCAGATTTTTGATGCCAAATCACAACAATAAGCCCTATCTAATTTTTTTGGTTCTCACACCAGTCAATAGGAAATATATAGAAATCTCACTTTCGTTACTCGAAAATAAATACTGGCGACGGTGCCCCATCACCAGAATTATCCCCGGGCAACTAGAGTATGATTCTATATCTATCCAATATATTAAAACTTCGAATACACGTTTGCAAGATGCATATGCAAAATCTTTATATATCGGATTGTCCAAATCAATATAAATAAATAATCAAATACGAATAATTGATTTAAATTTTCAAAAAAAACTTGTTTTCATTTTAAAAATATACTCTTCACACTCGTTCTAGGATACTACTGATCCTATCTCTAACGAGTCATTCTAATTGGATATTACTAATCCAATATCTGATGAATTCTTTCGTATGGTTCTAATGTGTCTTATTCTCTTCTTTGTAAACCAAAGCTCTGATACCAACTGTGAAAACCCGTAACTTCCCCGTAAAGGAAAGAGCGGATAGTTCGAGAACAAGCCACAACAGAACGCATATAAAAGAACATTTCATTGTATATTACAACAATGCATCAGATTACAAGAATATACAGAGTATAAATGAATATTACACAGAAATATCAGAGATTTAAATTACATTTAAATACATAGCAGCGGAAAATAATACAATACACAACTAGAAGAGATATACGGATACAAAGCTTTCCGGATATCGTTCCAGCTGTAAACCAGGATCCTGTGAATATAAATCTGCAAAACCAAAACTGCTAGCTGCCCATGTCAAAATAGGGGCACCCAGAGTTTAGGTTAAAACAATAAACTCCAGGTCAGTCATGGGACTGGTGTGAGAACTAAAAAAGTTATAATTCTTTATTTTAAAGTTCGGTAAATCAAGGGACCACGCCGTAACACGGAACGGGTTTCCTCCCAAGAATACCAGTGCATAAAACAAACAGCGCAATGCTAAATAAAGAAAAATGAAGCTGTTATAAGACCCAGGTCCCATCACACAATGCAACGCAAGCCGGAGGATAGGGTTTTTACCTTATAACAGCCAAAGCATGCTTGATACGTTTAAAACACATTATCTGATACTATTATAAGTGCATAGTGTATAAAACAACTTCAAATCATAAGTATCAATCATAGGCATCATGAGCGTCCCATGCCACTATGTCGCCATATATAGGTTTACAAATAAAACCGCAAATGTCACGTATTTGGAAATTGGATTTCCATCTATGAACCGAGGCAAAAGATAGTCCTCAACCGATTCGAGACGCTCTAGCCCGCCCCTCAGGATCAGAGCTCGAGTGACCCTTGGATCCTCAGGGCCGGTCCACCGATGTGGATTAAACTTAAACCCTGAACATGCATTTCCCCGCCCTATGGGGCGTAAACGAGCCAACTAAATGAATCCATCGGTTCGAGAACGACCGATCAATCCGAGGCGCCTCGCAACAGCAACAACCACATAAGTCAAACTCGTCAGGGCGTGTAAAACCACTGACGCCACTTCTAGCTAGAAAGAAACGCATGCCCTCCCTGACGTCCTCTCCCGTTTTTGGTTCATACCGGGTGTGAAACTCGCGAAGCAAACGTTACACAAAGCTACGCCACAAAGGCCTTGCTTTGATCATCACCACAAGACTTTGCTTTTCAACAGAAGCCTCGATCAATTGCCACTTAGGCATGCCACACAGGCAATTCACTCCATGCGTTTGATATCCATCAATATATAACCCCTGAGCTCGTACGTCTCAGAGAAGGGCGTTAAGCAAGAGAATAAATTCTCCGCCGCCAAACAGATATATATTTAATAGAGATCAATCACACGGACTAAAATCCAATGTCAGACACACAGTCCATTTACAAGTCCGTTCTGGGTCTGAACGAAACCGGAGGCACCTAGTACCCCGCATATCCATCGATCTCCAAGTACGTCTGGACGATCACTAACTGTTTCCATCTTCTTGGGTGTACAGCCCAATCAAGATCATCAGTAATCACCCAAACGACGTGAAGACTTCTGGTCTTCGACCACCGTCTTCATCTTCGACACCACGTCGAATCAGTTATTCAGAATGGGATAAACCCGGTCTTTCTGAATAACTCGCGTATATATTATAAAAGTGTTATACAAACACAACATACGCCTCATTCCAATTCAGAATATTCTTTTATTCAAATATTCCTATACTTTGGGAAAAAGTTCCCATTAATTTTATCCAAGATAAATTCTTTAAATTTATTCTTTAATCTCCTTTGAATATCAATTCCAACTAGTCGGGATTATCGAACCACACCGAAGTAATCATTTATTTTTTTTTCCCAATCCCAACCTATTCATCCCATGAAGTAAAACTGGTAGTACTTCATATCTAACACCACAGTATTATCGGTAATTCAATTACCATTTCACGTTCAAATCTAATTAAAGATTTAACTATCGCTTGGAGTAAAACTGGTGATACTCCATTCTCGATCTTTTCAATCTATTTAAAGATTCATTAAAACTCCACTTAGTTTTAATCTTTAAGTGGGTTAAAGAATCCGTGTCATTTAAAACACGGTTCACGATAAACCCAAAGTCACATTCATTAATTATCGGGTTAAAGAACGAGTGTTATTTAAAACACTGTTCACGATAAACCCAAAAATCAATATCAATTCAATTCCAATTAAATATTATTTAATTGGTACACTTCATTAAATCTAAATAAAAAGATTTAATCATTTCTCAACTGGGTTCAAGAACAGTGTTAGTGAAGACACCATTCACGACAAACCCAAATCACATTCGATATTCAATACAAGGCTCTGAATAGAAAATATATCGGCTTATATTCAATATCGAATTCTACGACTAACAAATGCCGTATTGGAAATAACGATATGAATATATATCTTTCAAATTTCCATAACAACATCCGTATAATCCCGAATTCCAACATCGAAATATTCCGAAGACAATTTCGATTCAAATCCACTCCAATGCGATCATTGGAAATTTTGGTTATTTTCAAAACCATTTCAAATTCAATTTATTTATTTAAAAATAAATAGAATTATAATTCTAGTTTAAAACTAGTTCATTTCGATAAAAATCTATTTTTATCTTTTCAAATATGGAGTTTTTCATCCCAATCCTTTCTAAATCATTTCCTATGATTTTACACAAATTATTACTATTTTTAATAATTTTATCCAGGCCCGTACAGTCGATTTCCATCAATGGCCATCGAACTGCACTTACAGCGACCTTTTTCGAATTTGATTTGGACATAATTCCAAATCCAACCGTTAGATTTCTAATTTCTAATATTCCTTAGAAAGCTCTTTTCGATGCGAACCCAACGGTTCCGGTTTTAGGAGAATCCGACGGTCGGGTCTCCCGTAATGTCCGTTTGAAATAAATGGTCGAAATTCGCGAACTGCCGCGGCGCGGCGCGTTCTATTCAGGCCATTATATAATATATATTTCGTCGATTTCTATTTAAAACGAATTATATGAATAGTTTTAAATTCGTTTCTAAAGCAATTTCAACTTTCTTTTCAATTCAAATCAAAATTGAATTCTTCTTTATAAATTCGTTTTAAAATTCATTTCTATTCAATTCAAATTTCAATTCAATTTGAATTCATTTCAATTCACTTTCAATTCATTTCGAAATCGTTTTCAATTCAATTCATTTCGAAATCGTCGTTTTCAATTCAATTCATTTCGAAATCGTTTTCAATTCAATTCATTTCGAAATCGTTATAAATATCGTTTACGTCAAAATGGCGTCAATCTAATCAACACGGCTTCATAAATTTCTATTTTCAAATATTCTATTTCAAATATTTCTTTTTCAAAATAGTTGTTATTACTAAAATATTTCGTTCAACACATGACCAATCTCAATGGATGAGTACTGTCAACACATGAACCTTTATTTTATAATATTCTTTATTTTCTAAATTGGAATGAGGCCCAATCAATCACCATATAATGTTAATTATATGGATTCCATACAACACATGTATATAATAGCATTGAAAATTAATCAACCATCAACCAAAGTGCACTACACTGTATAAGCATCAAATATAGATATCTAACGCTTATAACAGCCTGTCAATCGATCGATCGACATATTTAATCAATCAGGATGAGTGAACTTCAAATTTCATCCTAACACCCGTGTGGGGTTTCAAACAATCACACACATATTTTATTTGTGCAGTTGGGCGATGTGTAAAATTTATCGTCCCAATCAATGTCCTTCAAATAGGTGTACATAAACAAACCGTCTGGTTTGTAAATGAATATTTTATTTTATTCACTTCACGTTAAAAATTATATTTTTAACGATAAAACATTTTATTTTATCATATGAATTTCTATTCAGTTCATTTCTTTAAATAAAATGATATTTTTATTTTTCTAACTTATTTTAGAAAATTTCGGCGGCATAACGGCACGATACTAGAAACGGGACAAGGCCTAGCCTTATCCCCGGTCTAGTGAAGGCCCACGCCATTCACACATCAATCATATCAATTTCATTTCACCAAACTATTCAAATCAACCCAAACAATCTAACTAACAACACAGCCAAACAAACAAGTCCATGGTCTGTGGACGATTGTGTCGGGTGCTACTAAGCACCGTCTGCATCCTAGTATATATATATAACTAGAAAAGAAATAAAAGAGTGAGAAATTCTCACATATAGCTATCCTAGCTCCACGGCTCTTCATTGATAGAAATCTTCATCGCTCTCGCCTTTTTGTCACCTTCGTTGCCCGCTTTCACTACCTATGTAAAAATCGAATTTTTACTTCGCTATTCAATATATACAAATCATATTTTTACTTCTAAGTTCAATATATAAAAATCGAATTTTTACTTCAAAGTTCAATATATAAAAATCGAATTTTTAGTTCAAAGTTCAATATATAAAAATCGAATTTTTACTTCAAAGTTCAATATATAAAAATCATATTTTTTCTTCAAAGTTCAATATATAAAAATCATATTTTTAGTTCAAAGTTCAATATATAAAAATCGAATTTTTAGTTCAAAGTTCAATATATAAAAATCGAATTTTTACTTCAAAGTTCAATATATAAAAATCATATTTTTACTTCAAAGTTCAATATATAAAAATCATATTTTTACTTCAAAGTTCAATATATAAAAATCGAATTTTTACTTCAAAGTTCAATATATAAAAATCGAATTTTTAGTTCAAAGTTCAATATATAAAAATTGAATTTTTACTTCAAAGTTCAATATATAAAAATCATATTTTTACTTCAAAGTTCAATATATAAAAATCATATTTTTAGTTCAAAGTTCAATATATAAAAATCATATTTTTAGTTAGCTATTTCTATTTTAAAAATCCTTTTATATTTTTAAAGCTCTTTGCTTTTATATATTTTAAAACAAAGTTGTTCTTCTATTTTTAAAAACAAAGTTGTAGTGCTTTTCAAGACGATTCCAACGAACCTGAGTTTGTCGATTTCTGATTTCGCAGTAAAAAGATATCAGCCTTTTAAGTTTCCACAATTCTAATTATAATTAAAAACTCTAATTACTTAGTTAAAAATTTAATTACTACACTAATTAAAACCTGGGCCACATAATCCTTTTTCTTCCTTCGTCCACTCCAGGAATCAACGAACCCCTCTTCAACCCGTTAGGTTTCACTGCCGCTCGCTCCATGATGATCGTGGGCCCCATCTGACGCTGCCATTTGGAAGGGATGACCGCCACCTTCCCGTGCCTGGCGCCAGCGTCCAACTCGATCCGCCATAGGTGGCTGGATTTGGCCATCGACGGCAGCTCTTTGCGCCCTTGAATCGAAGAGTATTCTCTTCCATTTTCGATCTTGCTGGTACTGGTGGTCGGCGTCGGTCTTCGGCGGAGGAGGCGCGCTGGCCATCGACTCCGTTCTTTCAATTTTTTTTTTTTATATTTTTTCCTATTCGATTTCTACTGAAGAAAAAAAAGGGGGGGTCTGCGGTTAAAAGGGAAGGGAGATTTTTTTTTTATTATATAATTTATTTATTTACTAAAAGTTGACTTTTTCATACGACCTCGAAACGAGACCCACCGCCTGTCGTCCATAGTGTTTTACCCCCATTCCGAACACAATGGGACTTGTTTCGTAGGTTGATTCGATCGTTCGAATCAGTTTCCGTTAAATTTACCTTTAAATCACTATATTGAATTTTAAACGTACATTTCAAATTACCGGGGTCACATACTAACTCTAAAAATTCTCGAAAAATATTTTCTAGCTTCGTATTGACGATACGGTCCTAACAAAACTAGTTTCGTCGAATTCTGAGACCGTTAGAAAAATGGCCAATTTCCAGTCGATTAAAATCAACTGAAACTGGTCAAATGCGTTTTCCTTTGCCACGCTCACATATTGATTCGAAAAATTATGAAATTTGAAACCTAGAAATAACTTGACACCACGGACCCAACAAAATTGGTTTCGTCGAAATCCGAGATCATTTGCAAAATGTCCATTTTTAAGGGCTTGAATTCCATAGCGACTATTCAGAATTTTCAACTGGACATATCTTTTGATCCCCGCTATGAAATTTCAATTTTTCGGATTCGCTGGAAAGATATCATCAATTAGATCCTAATGTTTTTGGTTTCACTAAAATCCGGATTGTTCTGCACCCGGTATGTTCAATTGAAGTTTGAAATCGAATTATCGAACTACCACGCCATTTTCAATTCTATTTATAATTATATATAAATATTTATATTCTAACGACGACGCGTATATATATATACGTCGAATTCAATTCAAAATAAATTTCTCGTCGATATTATTTAAAATAATTCATTTTAAATAATCAAAATTCGCTAGAATTGCCAAAATAAAAATTTTAAACTGGCCCAGATTTTCCGGGTTATTACACCCGCAGCAAAGCCCAACTCATGAAGTGAACTCGTCGGTTCCCAACTGGATCCTGAGCTCTAACTTCCATTTGGACTACCTTTGCATCTCGGGTTTTGGTCATCGTCTTTACCCCGATCGGTCGTCATCATTCGGATCGGTCTTCATTCAGTCTTCTCCTCGGATCGTGCTCCCTTGGATGGTTCGGTTCGTGGCGCGCCTCCCCAATCGGATCGGTTCGTTCTCCTTTTGTCGGATCGGGTCGCACCTCTCCAGGTCGTGCCCTTCAGCTCGCGGCGTCTTCTCAAGTGCATAACTCCGGTTCGGATCGTGCTTCTGAAGTGGATCGGGTCGGAAAGCCAGTTCAGTTCGTGCCTTCTATTTGGATCGTGGTCTCCAGTTTCCATCGGATCGGATCGTGAACTTCAGACGCGAGGGATCGGTTCGTGGTCACCATCCATAGGCGGATCGGGTCGTAGCGCGAGCTCCAATCGGATCGGTTCGCATGGGGTAGGGGCGATCCGGTTCGGGGTATTTCCTGCAGTTCTTCCAGCAAGTAGTTTACGCCATTCGACAGCGTCTTTGACAAATCTAACACTTCTAATCAATCACAAAACACTCCATAAAGTCATAACAACATGTAATAGCAACCACAAACACCAAACAACAATTCTAATGAAGCAAAATGGATCAAGAGTGGCCAAAACTCCTTATTTTCCCCTAAGCATGTTTAAGTAAAACTAATCATAAGGTTAACAAAACTTCATCAAATTAAACCAAATTTCTACCAGAAACATAAAATATTATTTTCGAATTTCTAAATATTTTTCCAGAATTTATTAGTGTATAAATTCGCTAATCTTCACTAATTACCCTTAATTAACGTAATTAGTGCAAAAACTATGCAAATCACTCACCTTTACCACAATAAAACTTTCAGATCTGAAGTGAACCTCTGATTTGCACGAATTTCAATATATAACAGCAGCTCTACCTCGGTCCTTGTGCTAATCCTCCTTGATTTGATGCCTCTAAGCCTTAATCCTTGATTAGGAAGTGATTTTAGGTGTTTTAGAGAGATTTAGAGAGTGGAGGCCATGGCTAGGTCAAGAGGGATGGAAAGTGACGGCTGAAAAATGAGAAAAAGGTATTCTCCAAACCCTAACATCCCTTTTAAACTCCTAATCCCGAAATTCCCCTTTAGGCCTAGCTGTTAATCACCCGGTTAAGCCCAATTAAGCTGTTTTTCACCATCTGAAACTTGTTTCAGCCATATCTCCCAAACGGTGAGTCTGTTTGGCTAATGTGACCACTCTACGGAAAGAGAGACCATCATCCGGAGCCAATGGAAGTGGTTTCAGGTCAAAATTCCTTTCCAGTCAAAAGTTATGGCCAAAACAGTGCAAACTAGGGGTAAAATGGTCATTTAAAAATCGGGAAAAATCATGAACATGGGAAATGACCCCAATAGTCGTCCCCCAAAGTTACATGACCATACGACTTCGTATGTGAAAGAAATAAATATCCTACGATCCTATGATGCGTAGAATGCGGGTCATTACACCCCCACCTCCATACCACCGCCGCCGCTTGCACCTCGCCCTCCCCGACCCTCCGATCACCCCAGCGCCCCTTCTCGAGCTGCGACCCCCTATTCCGTGTTTCAATGTGAGTCTTGGTTTGATTTCATTGTTTTAAATCCAGTTTTGTTTCTTATTTATATGAAATCAATTTATATATATATATATATATATATATATATAATATAAAGCTTAGATTTTTTAATTAGAAAATTTAGATCTTTATATAGAAAGAAAGGATGAGATTTTTATAAAGAAGAAAGGCTGAGATTTTTATAAAGAAGAAAGGTGATTTTATTTAATATGAAGTTGAAGTAGAAAGATTTGATTTTATTTCATATGAAGTAACAAGAAAGATTTGATTTCTAAACATGTATAGAATATATAAAGATACAATTTTTATTAGATATGAAGATTAAAAATATATTCCTTATATAATGTAGATAATAAAAATATGCTTTTTACTTAGGTAGAGTATTAAAAATATGATTTTTATATTATATAGGTAATAAAAATTCGATCTTTATATCATAGGAAGAATAAAAATATGATTTTTATTCATGTAGAGTAATAAAAATATAATTTTTATTATATTACTAGCAAGATAAAAATATAATTTTTATCATGGAAGTAGCGTTGTAAAGGTGTGATTTTTACATATGTGGCAATGATGTAAAAATACGATCTCTATATATAAAAATGTGATTTTTATATAGAGAATGGCGAGGGAAAAATATAATCTTTATTACATGAACAACGGTATAAAAATAGAATTTTTATCTATATAGTAGCGTTATAAAAATATGATTTTTATATACATACCAACAATATAAAAATGGGATTTTTATATATGTAGTGGCTACGGGCAACGAAAGTGACAAAAGGCGAGAACGGCGAAGACTCCTACATATGAAGAGTCGTGGCAGTTGGTTTAGCTAGTCGGTGAGAACTCCTCACCTTTAATTTATTTCTAGTTTGAAATGTATACTAGGATGCAGACGGTGCTTAGCAGCACCCGACACCCGTCGTCCACAGACCATGGATGACTTGTTTGTTTGATTGCTGTGTTGTGGAATTTGATTGTGTGATGTGAAATGAAATAAAATATTTTGTAGTGGAAAATATTTTATAGTTAAAAATATAATTTTTAACGTGTATATAAAATAAATAGTAATAAACAAATCGGAGATTTGTTTATATACACTGATATTGATTGGGACGATAAATTTTACACATAGCCCAACTGCACAAATAAAATCTGTGTTTGTTGATTTGAAACCCCACACGGGTATTGGGATGATATTTAACGTACACTAATCCCGATTGTTTAGTTGTATGTCAATCGATGGGTTGACAGACTGTGTAAGCGTTAATTGTTTATATTTAATGCTTATGCAGTTGTGTGGTGCACTCTGGATGATGATTGATGATTTATCGTTGATGTTTTATACATGTGTTGTAGGAAATCCATATAATAAACGTTATATGGTAATTGATTGGGCCTCATTCCAATATAGAAAATAAATTCATGTGTTGAATAGAAAATAAATTCATGTGTTGAATAAAAAATAAATTCATGTATTGAATTGAAAATAAATATTCATGTGTTGAATAGAAATATATATTCATGTGTTGAATAGAAAATAAATTCATGTGTTGAACAGAAAATAAATTCATGTGTTAAATTGAAAATAAATATTCATGTGTTGAATAAAAATATATATTCATGTGTTGAATAAAAGCCGTGTTGATTAGATTGATGCCATTTTGACGTGAATGATATTTATATCGATTTTATTCATTTTTATAATGAATATAGAAAAGAAAGTGCTTTCAGAATTTAACGTTTTGAAAATATTATCATTTGTATATCGATGATGTGGAATATTCAATTTTGACTAGAAATTGAATATGAAGTTGAAATCGTTTCAAAAACGAATTTAAAACGATTTATAAAATACGTTTTGAAAGGAAATCGACAAAATATATAATATATATATATTATATATATATATATATATATATATATATATATAATGGCCTGAATAGAACGCGCCGCATCGCGGCAGTTCGCGAATTTCGACCATTGACTTCGAATGGATATTTCGGGAGATCTGACCGTCGGATTCTCATAAAACCGGAACCGTTGGGTTCGTATCAAAAAGAGCTTTCTAACGAATATTAGAGATTTGAAATATAACGGTTGGATTTGGAATTATGTCCAAATTAAATTTGGAAAAGGTCGTTGTAAGTGCAGTTCGATGGCCGTTGATGGAAATCGACTGTACGGGCCTTGATAAAATTATTAAAAGTAGTAATAATTTATGTAAAATCATAAGAAATGATTTGTGAAGAATTGGGATGAAAATTTCCATATTTGAAAAGATAAAAATAGGTTTTTATCGAAATGAACTAGAATTATAATTCTATTTATTTTTAAAAAAAATAAAGTGGATTTGAAATGGTTTTGAAAATAACCAGAATTTCCAATAATTGAATTGGAATGGATTTGAATCGAAATAATCTTTGAAATATTTCGATGTTGGATTTCGTGATTATACAGATATTGTTATGGGAATTTGAAAGATATATTTATATCGTTATTTGCAATACGATATTTGTTGGTCGTAGAATTTGATATTGAATATAAGCCGATATATTTTCTATTCAGAGCCTTGTATATAATATCAAATGTGATTTGGGTTTGTCGTGAATGGTGTCTTCATTAACACTGTTTTTAAACCCAGTTGAGAAAAAGATTAAATCTTTTTATTTAGATTTAATGAAGTGTACCAATTAAATAATATTTAATTGGAATTGAATTGGGATTGATTTTGGGTTTATCGTGAACGGTGTTTTAAATAACACTGGTTCTTTAACCCGATAATTAATGGAATGTGATTTTGGGTTTATCGTGAACCGTGTTTTAAATGACATTGGTTCTTTAACCCAGTTAAAGACAGGATATTGATTTCTGTGAAGATTAAAACCAAGTGGAGTTTTAATGAATCTTTAATTAGATTGAATGATCGAGAATGGAGTATCACCCGTTCTGCTCCAAGCGATAGTTAAATCTTTAATTAGATTTGAACGTGAAATGGTCATTGAATTTACTGATAACATCGTGGTGTTAGATATGAAGTATGACCAGTTTTACTTTATGGGATGAATAGGTGGGGATTGGGAAATAAAATAAATGATTACTTCTGTGTGGTTTGCTAATCCCGACTAGTTTGAATTGATATTCGAAGGAAGATTAAAGAATAAATTTAAAGAATTTGTCTTTGATAAAATTAATGGGAACCTTTCCCAAAAGTATAAGAATATTTGAATAAAAGAATATTCTAAACTGGAATGAGGCGTATGTTGTGTTTGTGTAACACTTGTTTATTATATACGCGAGTTATTCAGAAAGACTGGGTTTATCCCATTCTGAATAACTGATTCGACGTGGTGTCGAGGATGAAGACGGTAGTTGAAGACCAGAGGTCTTCACATCGTTTGGGTGATTACTGATGATCTTGATTGGGTTGTACACCCAAGAGGAGGGAATCAGTTGGTGATCGTCCAGGCGTACTTGGAGATCGATGGATATGCGAGGTACAAGGTGCCTCCGGTTTCGTTCAGACCCAGAACGAACTTGTAAATGGACTGTGTGTCTGACATTGGATTTTATTCTGTGTGATTGATTTCTATTAAATATATATCTATTTGGCGGCGGAGAATTTATTCTCTTGCTTAACGCCCTTCTCTGAGACGTACGAGCTCAGGGGTTATATATTGATGTATATCAATCGCATGGAGAGAATTGCCTGTGTGGTATGCCTAAGTGGCAATTGATCAAGACTTCTGTTGAAAAGCAGAGTCTTGTGGTTGATGATCAAAGCACGGCCTGTGTGGCATAGCGTTGTGTAGCGTTGATTCGCGAGCCTCATACCCCGGTTGTGAACCAGAAACGAGAGATGGATCAAGGGAGGGCATGCGTTTCTTTCTAGCTAGGGTGGTGTCAGTGACCTACTAGCCCTGACATTTATATTATTTTCACCTATGTGGTTGTTGCTGTTGTGAGGCGCCTCGGATATGTCGGTCGATCCAGGACCGATGGAGTCATTGCACTCAATTACGCCCCAAAGGGCGGGGAAACGCAGTGTTCAGGCATTTTAATCCACATCGGTGGACCGGCCCTGTGGCTCCTAAGGCTTGACTGAGTGCTTGCCTGAGACATGGTAGGCTATATTGTCTCGAATCTGTAGAGGACAATCCCCGGCCTCGGTTCATAAATGGAAATCCAACTCCCAATACGTGACTTTGCGGTTTTATTTGTAGAGCCTAGTATGGCGACATAGTGGGGTGGGGCACTTATGCCGCCTATGATTGATACTTATGATTTGAAATTGTTTTGACACTATACACTTATAGTAATAATAAAACATGAAATTTCGCGTATCAAGCATCCTTTGGCTATTATAAGGTAAAACCCTATCCTCCGGCTTGTGTTGCATTGTGTGATGGGACCTGGGTCTTATAATTGCTTCATTGTTCTTTATTTTAGCATTGCGTTGTTGTTTTATGCACTGGTATTCTTGGGAGGAAACCCGTTCCATGTTATACGGCGTGGTCCCTTGATTTACCTAACTTTAAAATAAGATTAATAACTGTTTCAGTTCTCACACCAGTCACATGACTGACCTAGAGTTTATTGTTTTATCCTAAACTCTGGGTGCCCTTATTTTCGACACGGGCAGCTAGTAGTTTTGGTTTTGCAGATTTATATTCACAGGATCCTGATTTATTGCTGGAACGATACTCAGAAAGCTCTGTATCCGTGTATTACTTTCAGTTGTGTGTTGTATTATTTTTCCGCTGCATTGTAATTTGTAAATCTATGATATTTATCGATTGTGTAATATTTATTCATACTCTGTATATTCTTGTATTCTGATGGAATTGTTGTAATTAACAATGAAATGTTCTTCTGTTTGTGTTCTGATTCGTCTTTTCCTCAAAGTAATTCGTTCTTTCTCTTCTCTTCGGAGACCGGGGAAGTTCGGGTCGCTTCAATCGATGCCCAAATAGCCTGTTACTGTTGCGATGTGTCAATGGGCACCGAAGTGCCTCCAACCGCACTGCGCCAAAGTGACTAGCCACCACGAGCCATACGATTCCACCCATGAATCCTACCTCCCCATTCATCAACGAAGAACGTCAGGCTTAACTCGCGATGGCCTAGTTCGATGGATTCAAACATCGATCGGATTAAAATTCGCGAGTGCTCCAGTGTGATTCGAGCTTGGTTCGAGCTTCCAGGATCCGTGGTTTTCCTCACGATTTGGATTTATGTTCCCTTTTTTTACAAAATGGTTTTCAATTTGCGGAAATTTTGAGGGGAGGGCACGACTTATGAAGAAAAGGGAAAGGAGCGGTTTTACTTTCACTTGTTGAAACTTCGATTTTTCCTGAAGCTCCCATTTCAAATTGTAAATAAAATGAAGGAGCACATATTTTTGTTTGTTGAAGCGTATGATTTTGGTTTTGCAGAAAGAAAATTGGGGGAAGTATGCGCAATTTATAGACAAAGAAAAAGTAATAAATAAGTCGGCGTACGTATGTTATTAAGGTGGCTTAAGTACAATATTTTAATGTGATTTGATTTTTAATTTAATACGATTTAAAATACAGAGATTTTTATTTTATTTAAACAGATTCTGATTTAATTTCGAGCTTATCCATTTAAAATATTTTGGGGTTCATAACATGAAATCATGAACCCCTATTTAATGTAACAACCGATGTTTCATTGTTATAACGCTATTCTGAACTCAACGGAATAGATTCTGAAATTTAATTCGAATGTGTATACCAAATCACCATATTAAATCGATATAATATAATTTAAATTTAGAACAAACAACTTCTCGATAGTAAATTATTATTTTTATCGTTTATATTCGAATAGAATTTATATTGATCATCTGAATCGTTTCGATTCAGTTATAACTTCGTCTGTAATTATTTTTGTTTTTGGATTACGATAATTCGATATAATCGAAATTTAATCGTATTCGATTATTTAATCAACGAACTCAATATAAAATCCATTTATATTATCACTCAACATTTAAAACAATATTTAAATGTTCAAAATAAATCAATTAAAAATCCAGGTCATTGTAGTTTTATTTTACTATATGCTTGAGTCAAATCGAGTATTATAGTATTGAGATCTCACCTTTTGGAGCCGGACATATCATCTCTATCTATTGGTTTCTGTTATTTCTTTATGTATTGAAATCCATTGTATTTAGATTTTCATTGTACTAAATTCTTGACTCTAATTTTATATGTAAGTTTTGGGATTTTGTATTTAATAGCTTTATGGATTACTATTGCATTTTATTTATTCCATTGCGAGTTATCCTGCTATTTTTATCTATGATATGCCTGTGTTCTACGATTCGATTTTATTTAAACCGCATAGTTATAATAATTTGTTGTTTCGAACGATCTAAGTTGGTTTTATTACCAACTTGAATGGTACGAAAAGGCGGGTCGTTACGATAATCAGGTTTATATGAATATGTATATGCTCTAAACATGTAACCATTCACCTTATTTGAAGGAATAAGGTTGTTACTAGAGAATAATATGTTAGGCCTAAGACTTATCTTAACAAGTTGTTCTCCAATCCTCCTATAAATCCTTATCCTTCTACTTAAGAGAATGCTCCCAAGAACATTGATGCATACGCTTAGTTAAATGTATCTGGGCACTTTTTTCAATATTTTCAATTCACATTCTTTTTAGGCCTTTAAGTTTGCTTGAAGCAAAAAACTTTCTTAAATTTATTTTCCTTATATATCGTTGCCATCATCTTCAACTCCTAGTTTTAAAATCCACTCTTCCATCAAACTAAGTGACATTATAATTCTTACCACTCCTAAAAGAATTAATCACCAATGATTAATCTAGAAAATAATCAATAGGGTTGGCTTAGTTAGTTGATGTTTTGGACCCCAAGACTAAAACTCAAGAGTTCAAACCCCGAAATTACTAATCCTATACCAAGAACCCAGAGTATGTGTTTGGATGACACAATATTCCTTGGATCTTACAATGGAATTTGGTCCTCTAAATAATACAAAAACACTAATCTAAAAAATAAAACAACTATCTCTGATACCAATAATGAAAAGTTTCTATTTAATTATTACAAAGGTTATCCCAGGATACAAATCATTGGAAATAGTATGAACAAACACCAAAGGGAAAAAAGAAGTGAATACAAAGATATAACATGGTTTGAAGAACTATCAATATCCATGCATCCAAGCACTATGCATTATTCCTTCCTATTAGAGGTTACAATTGAGAAATCACAAGAAATTACTTTTAGACTTGATTTCACTCAAAGAATACAATTTTATTTATTATTCGAATTAGATTTTTTTACTCAAACAGAAATAGTGATTTATTTACTCCTGGTTCTTTTCTTCAATATTTTTTTTCCTGAATGACAATGAGACCATATGACGTATTTATAACATTAGTCATCATTAAATATGGTTAGTTCTACAGGGTTAATATGGCACATCTAATTTGTCCACATTTGAACTACACAAGTTTATCAGGACTGTAAAACATATTTTGTTTAACAATATTTGATTAATTTTTAAAATTGTTGGTAACCAAAAATATTATTTTATTTTATTTTAATTTTTTTCGTAATACTTATATGAGATTCTAAAAGTTAATAATGATGACAACAATTTATAAGTATTATAAATAATAATATTTAAAGTAATTTATTGTTGACGTATAAGGTTTTGTTGTGTGATATGATTGTAATACACATATGTGATATTTGTCGGATTTAATATTTGTTAGATCAGATGTAGCATTTTTATAAACTCCACTGCAAGGAGCGGAGTTAGGGACAGGCAATCCACCATAAAGGATCTGTAACGACCCATCATTCAGACCGTGCCGAATCAACAAAACATGTCAACTCGAACCGTCCAAAATGACAGATTGTTATTAGCTTCTGGGGTAAATAGAATAA
The DNA here is from genome assembly GCA_030737875.1 of Allium sativum. Lineage (NCBI taxonomy): Eukaryota > Viridiplantae > Streptophyta > Magnoliopsida > Asparagales > Amaryllidaceae > Allium > Allium sativum. The sequence continues at coordinate 683,291,261 of CM060909.1, read as the reverse complement.
ATCACAGATCACAGACACAGGTACAGAGCAATATAACTTCTCGCAGTGGAAATAAATAATGCAATAGTAGTTCATGAAGCTACTAAATAAAATTTTACATCAGAGTTTACATAAATCAATACAGCGGAAGTCTAATATAATAAATTTTGATACATAAGTAATGATAACAGTATGAAACAAAACAATGATAATAACTGACACTGGAACAACTGATCGAAGAGTAGATACAGGTGAGCCAACCGAATATAAGCTCCAACTCCAAGGATAAATCTCAAAACTGGAATACTCGATCTGACCCGAGCAACAATGCAAAACAAAACAACTCGGATCAGGACTAACATTCTCGTGGAAGTAAATCAATTCAAATGAAATGTTCGATGAAATGCAATCAGTAACTTAAAGGATGTTTGGGATCACCATCCTCTAAGGATCCGTCAAACTAATACTATATAGTATAATACACTATATATAATAGTGTCTATTAGCAAAGTATCAAAATAGCGTAAGCGAGATTACCATTATTACCCTTACACCGTTTATATATTCCCGTAGTATATAGAGTACCGTAATTCCTCCGTAAACTGGAGGTTGATAAGAGGGCACTCCATATAAAACAATACAAAACAAAGTCGTAGTGGGCTCGTATAAGGCATGTGACAAGGCATGCAAGGAATGCCATGGTGGATTCCCCGTTTGCAGAGCCGGACTGGGGTTAACGCATAGTAGCTACTACTGCCCACCTCGATACACACTCCCATAATCAAAAGGGCCCAAATCGAATCTCACAGTAACAGAATAATATCGAAGAAGTGTGCTCGATAGGAGGTATGACCTTACTTGGTCCGTGCATAGCTCCTGTTTTAGCCACATCAAGCTGACTCAAGGTTGTCAGGGTCTCGTAATTAATATGAAATAAAATATAATAGAGTCGTTCGCCAAACCATCCCCTTCATTCTGGAACTCCACCGCGTACATCGTTGTTAAAGTGGTTTTCGGCATTGGCAGAGAGTATGACAATATCCGATCCCGATCTCTTTAACAACCAATCGTTTACATTTTTCACACCGTGGTCATTATTTTATAAATCACTTTATAAAATAGTTTATATGAAATCTCAAGTTCAAATTTTGAATTCAAAATTAAATATCTAACTACGATTATATTAAAAATTTGGAAACAACTCAAATCGTTTAAATCAAATCGATTTAGAACCATATCGTAAGGATTTCAAATATAGTATAAACTAATACTATAACATTTTAACTTCGATAAAATTTCCGAAAGTATTCACATATTAAATCTCAAATCCAAAATCGACTTATATTTTAACTCATATTTTTAAGTTATACCTTAAATATCTCAATTTCCATTTAAATCGATACCAAACCATTTAACCTCGATAATACTTTGGTTCGGTTTATGTTCGCGAAACAATTCAAATAATTCAAAATTTCCTTTATAAGAAAACGTTTCAAATCGATTCACATAAATTCAACATTTTGGTTCGAATTCAAATGTATAATTCAAGTCAAAAACTTATATTCAATTTAAATAATTTTTATCGTACTTATAATTCAAGTCATATAGTTCAAAATTGTTACTTCTACATTTTTAATCAAAATCTTATATTTCCATTCAAACAAATTATGATTTAAAACCATTCTTTTTGCATTGATTTAACAAATTCTTATTTCAAACTAAACGATATAAAAAAAATTCTGCATATAACATATATATATATATATATATATATATATATATATTTCAATTCATGTTTAATCACTTAAATTGAATTCAATTCATATCGATTATAAATTAAAAATAAATCAATTTACCCAATTCACATTCATTTCTTATCAAAGTTCATAATTTAAAGCAATTCAATTTCATATCAATTATAAATTTCAATTCAAACATCAATTTACGCAATTCAAATTCATCTCTACTAAAATTTCATATCAATTCGAATTCATAACTTAATATGAGTTCATTCGTTATACAAATTTACATTTTTTAAAATTCGAATTCAAATCGCGAAATCTAACTTACCCAGCTTGACATTCATTTTTGAAGTTTATAAAATATAAGAAATTAAATTTTGAAAAAATATATATATAAGTTTATAAACTTCTAAAATTAATTAGAATACAGATTATAAACATATATTTGATTAATTTAATATAGAAAATAAGTTTAAAATAAATATTTATAATAGTATAAAAGTTTAAAATACTTATATAATTAAATTATATAGTTTAAAATAAATAAATTATAAGTAAAACTCAAATAAGCATTATTTCTATATTTACTTATAAAAATCATTTTAAAACATATAATTCAAAATTATAAAAATTTAAGTTTAAAATATTTAATATATATATAATATAAAATCTTTAAGTTTAAAATATATATATATATATATATATATATATATATATATATATATATAATATAAAATCTTAAGTTATTATTTTAAAAATCAAATTCAAAAAAAAAAAATCAAAATACTTTGAAATTATGACCAACGGTGTCCGTATATAGTTTTCTACCCTATGGTTAAGTGATATGGATATTTATCATTTCAATCCGCAATTTTTAAAATTTCTACGGGTCTATCATTTCAACTCGCGATCCCAAATTCAGTAAAAATCGTTCAGGTCTATCATTTCAACCCAAAACGATTTTTCCCTATTCTAATATTCGTTCGGATATGTATCATTTCAACCCTTAGTGATTTTTTTTCTAGACTAGGGGTATCAACAATCACATAGCAATATTCACAGTATATATATCGTCAGTGAAACTACGTGTTATATGAATATATCGTGTCATATATGAAATGTGCATATATATATATATATATATATATATATATATATATATATATATATATATATATATATATATACAAAAATAAACATCACTCTTAAGTTCACAAAATATTATATAAATATTTTTATATACAAATACACAAAAACCATAATATATAATAAAATTAGTCTGACGCTAAATGCGCACACACAACAACAAAAACGTATAAAATACATATATATTTAAATTATATACACACACCCAAAATCGATTATATATATATTTATATGCATATATATTTTTTTAAAAAAAAAAAAAAAAATTCAAAGCAATTCACACCGTACATTACTGTATATACCAACCCATTAAAAAGGAACTCATGCTAAAATCACACACACCATGCAAAAAGAACACACAAAATGGGGTTTCAGGTGGAGCTATGGCTTCTTCGGTGGTTTTTGGGAGCGGGTCAGGGCTGCCATTGGGTGGTTGGGCTTCACACGGACCGGTGAGGCAAATGGAAGCTCGGGGTCAGCAGGGCGGCACGGATCATGGAGGAGGAAGCGAAGGGAGCGGGTATCGGCTTGGGGTCAGCGCAGTCCTGGATGACGGTCATCTAAAGTGGCCGGTGTGAACAAGAGTGGAGGGGAGGCGAGAGGAGTTGGTCAGCGAAGGGGATTGGTTGTGAGGAAAAGCTGCTTGTTTCGGTTTTGGGTGCAAAAGAAAAACATGGGTTTTAAAAATGGTGTATTAGCTGTTTGCGTGAAGAAGAATTTATAAAGTAGGGAAGAGAGAAAATGGGACGGTCAGGTTTGTTAATCACGAGGTGGGAATTTAAACGTAGAAAAACATGTGACAGTTGGCAATAGAAGATCGGTTCTTTGGCAAGATAAAAAGGAACCGGAGATTTTCTGAAGCATTCAAAAAAAAAGGTACAGTAACATCTTGAACGACTTATTAGAAACGAGTTACAAAGCAATGAATGTTTACAAAAGAAGATTAAGCGTATACTTTCTCAAACCTTGGAAAACGAAATTAAACAGTTTAAATAAAAAAACGATAGGTTTTTTTTAATAAAAGTGAACAAATGGTTTTAAATTAAATTTAAAACGAAACGGACGTTTTAAAAATAAAGAAGTGAACGGACATTTGCAATTTAAATACATGAACGGTTTTACAAATAAAAACGAAAATGATATCAAGCGAGATTAAATTTGATATGAGAATGCTGGACGGAAAACTATATTAACAGACCAAAACGATGTTTACAAATAAAATAAATAAATCAATAAACGGTTTCAATGCAAACGGAACAAACGTTCTGTATTTGAACAGACGGAAAAGGGATTTCGATAAAATTCCAAATGATGTTTGCAACCACAGCCGATTGATATAAATAACAGATAAACAAAAAATATCTTTGAAATTAAATTAACAATTTTTTTTTAATATTGAAAACAAAATATGTAACGATACAAGTTTAAATATTAAGAATAAATAATCTCGAATAAATTCATTCGCTAATTAAGATTTGGAACTACATACATCGATTTGCATAATTAAAATATATTTACATCAAAACCAAATTCACTTGTTATGTAAAATCCGAAATAATTTAGTTTAAATCATAAATCAATATTACTATTTCAAAAAACCAAACGAACAAAATAAACAAAACAAAAATTTAAATTAAATCATTAAATAAATACTCTAAAAATTGAGGTTGTTACAGGATCCCTATTTTAGCCGGGTTAGCATAGAGCATCAATCCCCCAAGTATTCTCGCTTTTTTGAGGATAGTCGTTGCACGTCTTAAGTGTTACACAACGCAACTTGTTAGGACTCGAACCTGCAACCTCAATGAACTTTGTTCCATAATTGTTAGGCAATTTTGACCAACCAAGTTATGCATTATTTTTATCTTTAGATTATATTTATTGATAAATTTCAAATTTTTATTTAGAATCTCTTATAGATGAATGGTGTTTAAAACATTTAATTAGCTAATGTGTATATTTTAATAAAATGATTGTAAGATTTTAAATATAAGCAAGCACTGCAATAAAAATACCCTTTTACAACTGTCAAAAACAATTGTAATGGATTTATTACAAATGGCCCACCAGTCATTATATCCGCAGTTGTAATAGAACATTGTTATTTACAGTTGTAAAAAGACCTTTTACAAGTGCTCACAGTAGTTGTAAAAGACTTATTTACAACTACTTTTAATGGTTGTGAAAGACATTTTCATAAGTGCTTTCACCTTTTGTAATATATTTTTTCTTAACAGCTTTTCACGGTTGTAAGAAGCTTATTTACAACTATTTGTGATCGTTGTAGTAAAATCTACCATAACTAATAACAATAGCTGCAGCAAATATTTTTCTAATACATGGATTCATAATTCAACACTTCACAACCACTACTAACCATAAATTTCATAATATTACAAATATTTCATTAATAACAACCACAACCATTTAAATTTTTCAAAACAACACGATCCAATCATATTCACAATGATCAAAAAAACAGTTCCAGTTTACATTATTTTTGAATTCATTACTCCATTACAAAATATAACTAAATTCATAAAATATATCAATAAAAGTAACCCCATTACAAAACATAACTAAATCCACAACGTATATCAATAAAAATACATAAAGTACTAATCTAAAGTGATAAACTCCTTTTAATACATTGCTACTTCATGTGACTGCAAACAAAAATCAAAAACAATTAATCACATTTAGCATTCAAATGAAACAATTATGATATAATCAACTGACCCATAAACATGTGAATTATAACTGAATATTTAAAAACTCAGATTGGTCTATATATCTATATCATTATATAGTATAGACGATTACTTCTGCATTATATTATACCATCAAATTCGAGCATAGAACAAGTGTAGGGAACATTACCCTCTGGGTGCACTTCAACAATATAAAGATACTATCATAAATGGAAGCATACAATCCCAAAGTTGCGTTAAACACTATATCATGCAACAAACCAATCAATATCGCTAACATATCCAAAATCAGTGGTAAATCACCTCGTCATCTAATCATGCAACAAATCAGAATAAATGTTCATCAAGATTTAAAGAGAAAATCAAGAATTTGCTTGACTATTACTTTCTTTACTAGTCTTTCTGAGTCCCTTCTGATTCATTTTAATGTCTCCATGCTGAAAGATCTTGCATGCTGTCATGAAATAACGAACTCACACAAATTATTGCTTACCATTTTCAGTTTTAATAAGAAACGTTTGAAACATCAATAAATGCACCAAAAAAGCAATACCAGGTAATTTATGCTGAGCCATAACTGATTTTATCAACTCGTTTTTGTTACCAAAATTCTGGAAGAATGAGAAAGAGGAATTTTGGAATAAGAGGGGAAAGCAATCTAAGTCCTACATTATGAAATATGAGTACCAACTTCTTTATAAGCTTATATAAATAAAGGAGAAGAGGGCTTGTGAATGGTGTGGCTAAGCCAAGACACAATATTATATTGATGTCAAATTGGGCCAAGTGCCTTGGGACTCTTGGAGTCCATGACACAATATTGTATTGATGTCAAACTGGGCCTAGTGCCTTGGAACTCTTGGAGTCGATGACACAATATTATATTAGTGTCAACTTGGGCTTAGTGTTTTGGGACTCTTGGAGTCCATGACACAATATTATGTTGATGTCAACTTGGGCTTCGTGCTTTGGGACTCTTGGGGTCCACGACACAATATTATAATAGTGTCAAAAATTGGATTTTGTTCCTTAGGACTCTTGGGGTCTCATGGTTAAATAGGTCGTTGCTTGCAGCTTGGATCTGTTGTATTGAAACGAGTTACTTGATTACTTTTGATCTGTCATGTACATTCAATTGAATGGATACAACCGTTTCATTTTTAAATGCGAACGCACATTAATGCATCGCTTGGTTAAATGGTCGTAACCTTTCCAAAGGTCATTAATGTTCGAATAGGCATTTCCTCAAGCCTATAAATATATAGCCCAAAACGAGATAGAATACACATTATTTATTCTTCTCAATTTGCTACTTCTTCAAAGTAATCCTCTATTCAAGTTTTTATTATCTACTTCAGTTCGTATTGGAGCTCCGTTTGTTGGCACTGCACTACGGGGTTGATTCATTTTATCCTGGAAACAAATTGCTATCATACAATCAGCACATACGACGACATATTGTTTCAAGGAAACAGAAACATTTCTGAACTTGGACATTACCGAAATATTCTTCTTCTAGTCTGTTGGAGACAGTTCTGTACTACTCCAAACTAGTGCACAATCGGTCTCGCTTACTGTCATTGCTATAATCACAGTTTGACTTGACAATTGTGACATCATTGAGTAACATTGATAGTTGTTACTGTCTATTTGCAATACAACTGTGTATTGACAAAAAGATCTAACTTTGTAATACAATCGTGTATTGATAAAAAGATCTAATTTTGTAATACAATCTTGTATTGACAAAAAGATCTTAGTAGTACAATCATGTATTGACAAAAGTTCTAACAATCTTGAAACAATATTGATTGTTGCAGACGACAATAAGCTATGTCGCAAAATAGCAACAATAATTTTACCAACACAGACAGTGACCAATGCTCTGATTACGCCTGTGGTTCCAACAATGGCTCTGTCTCATGGAGAAAGGCCAGAGAAGTTCAACATCATTAATTTTATTCATTGACAACATAAAAATGTTGTTTTATCTAACAACATTGGGATTTGCCAAATTTCTGACCAAATATGTTCCTAAAAAGAACAAAATTAAATTTGGCTGAAATCTCAAAAAAGGCACTGCTGATATGAATTTAATGCAATAATATCAGAATGCAACCTGGAAAGGAACTAGCTTTAAATGATGTTCTCTATGTTCCAGAAATTCGTAAGAACCTTATTTCAAGATCACTGCTCAGCAAACATCGATTCAAATTAATCTTTGAAGCTACGAATGAAGTGTACGTATGAATAGGATTTGTGTGTGATGGTTCGTTTAAGAAAAAAAATGTAACCACTATTGTACCACACACTGATATGAATAAAAGTGAATCTTCTATTTATATTGTTGACTCTTCCAACATGTGGCATTCTAGATTAGGGAATGTAAACTTTTATACATTGCACAAATTGATTAATCTAGACACCAATTATAAATGTCAAATTTATACAGAAGAAAATTTGACAAGAAACTCGTTTCATCATGTTGAACGAGAAACGGAATCTCTAGATATAATACATACAGATGTATGTGATCACTACAAGAGAGGCTTCAATTTGCAACGAGAGTGGGCAACGGCTAGCGACGGCCAAAAAAGCGGCCGTCGCTCGACCTGGAGCTTTATTTCCACCGTGGCCTTTCTTCCCCAAATCAGTTACCCAACGCAAAAAAAAAAAAAAAAAAAAAAAAAAAAACCCTGCTACCGTCGCCCCCCTTCCATCAGCCGATTTCTTCATCCAAAACTTGATTCCATCTTCTCAAATTGTTCCGGTATGACTTCTAATCCCTATTATATGTTTAATTAGGGTTATTTAGGCTTATTTAGGGCTATTTAGGGTTGTTTTGTATGTTTATGTGGGGTTTGAAATTGATGGTTTATGGGTATGAAATTTGTTGTGTTGTGAGATGCATATGACATCGATAATGTTATACATTGATTTGGGAATAAGTGGAATTGATTAGGTGGTTGAAATTGTTGATTAATCACATATGTGCTTGATTTAGGAGCATGACAACAACGATTATCATGTATATAATTGGGTTTACGTTGATTGTGTGTTTAGGTTGATTGTGTTGTAGTATCATTTGAGAAAAAAATGAAGTAATTGTGATTGTTTAGCGGTAGTAACTTGATTAAGACTTATGAAACGGTGTAATGATGACCCTCTATGCATGCACGGTTAATTATGTCACCAACGAATGCTATAATAGTCGGTCCCAACAAATTTGAAGAATGCATTTGCAATATTCAAAAAAAATGTTGTTGTAATATTAACAAAAATTGACAAACTTAAAAGTTTAGTTTGTTGCTATAATACTAACAAACTAAAATTGACAAATTTGTTGCTATAATATTAACAAAATTGGAATCTTAGTTTATCGTTCAAAAATTGAAACTAATTAACTTCATAATTTATAACTTTAAACTAAAATTAACCAAAAGTAACTCAAACTAATTTATACTTCATAATTTTCATTGTCATGTTATTTTATAAATTGAAAGTACAAATTGAAAGTAACTCAAATTGAAAGTACATATAGACGGAAAAAGGCGCAAGACGCAACTAAGGAGCTTTTTTGAAGTTTAAGACGCACCTATTAGTGAAGCGAAAAAAAGCCATAGCGCAAAAACGCACTTTTTTCATTTGTGTTGTTTTTTGGTTTAAATTTAGATTGAATGTTTTTTGACTACTTATGTGAACCCCTTAGAAAAATTTGGCCCCGTCCGACAAGTGTTGTATATGATCGTTATATGGGTATTCGTTGTTACAGAAAACGGAAATCTATATTCATCTGATACAATATTCGTTGGATTTGTCCTAGTATTGGACAAGTTACAAATATAATAACGTAAGCATATTTTATAAGTCATTTCAGTTTAAACGGTTAACAAAATTTCGATGGCACTTCCTATTTGTTCCCTGTGTACACGCATCTGTGTACGATACAGGGACCAAAGGGAAGTGCTGCCGAAATTTTGTTGAACCGTTTAAACTGAAATGATTTATAAAATATGCTTCCGTTATTATATTTGTAATGGGAAGTAGGTAGACCGGCCGTCAAAGTAAAAAAGAAATAAACATAAAATTCGAAAACATGCAATAGTTATAGATGAAATTTTACAAGATTTAAAATAGTATAAAGTGTTACGTTCGATCGAACTTTCTAACATATTTGTTGCAAATCAGGAAACTGTTCGATTATTTTCGTGATCGTAGTTGGATGTATCAACCCCGAACCGGTAAGAAAGGGTCGATAAAGGAACATTTTTGTAATGGAGTCCAAGAATTTATTAGATTCGCTAAATCTAACAATCGGAGTAACGTAGACATTCGTTGTCCGTGTAGTAAGTGCAGACATCTGAAACATTGGAAGCCAGATGTAGTAGAAGTGCATCTGTATAAATTTGGTTTTGTGTCGAATTATCACTTATGGGATCGTCATGGAGAACTTGTTCAACCTACGTCTAACCCTGTAGCGGTAGAGGACGATAGTACAATGATGAACGATAATACAGTGACGAATCCGATAGAAAATATGGTGCAAGATGCTGCACGATCAATGTTTCCTAACATTGAGCAAAGCGACGATGAGACTGGAAATGTTGAAGAGCCAACGGCGGAAGCAAATTTTTTTTATGAGTTATTGAATTCTGCTAAGAGGCCGTTGTGGGAAGGGTGTACAAGCGGAACCGAGCTGTCTGTAACCGCCGAATTTATCACTTTGAAATCAAAATTCAATCTTACAGAAGCTGCATTTACAGCAGTTGTACAAACTGCAAAACGACATATGCCACCCAATAATTTGATGTGCGATAGTCATTATAAAGTGAAAAAACTTATGTCCTCTTTTGGATTACCATATCATAAGATAGATACATGTATTAAAGGTTGCATGTTGTATTGGAAAGAAGACGCTCACCGTAGAAAATGCAAATTTTGCAACGAAGATAGATACAAAGCAAGGAAAAAGAAAGGAAAAGAAGTTCCATATAAAAGAATGCATTATCTACCCATAACCCCCAGACTTCAACGGCTATATGCATCTTCCGCTACAGCGTGTCATATGCGATGGCATAGCGTGAGAACATCAGAAGAAGGAACTATGATACATCCGTCTGATGGTGAAGCATGGAAACACTTTGATAGGACTTATCCTGAATTTGCTGCCAAGAGCCGTAATGTTAGACTCGGTTTATGCACGGATGGATTTTCGCCATTTTCTCAATTTGGTAGTAAATATTCATCATGGCCTATCATTGTTACTCCTTATAACTTACCCCCATGGATGTGTATGAAAAATCCGTACATGTTTTTAACGGTTGTCATCCCCGGTCCCGATGATCCGACACAAGGAATTGATGTTTATTTACAACCGTTGATTGAAGAGTTGAAAACACTGTGGCATGAAGGAGTCGAAACATACGACATTTCGAGAAAAAGAAATTTTCGTATGTTTGCTTCTGTATTATGGACTATTAGTGATTTTCCCGCGTATGGCATGCTTTCAGGTTGGAGCACTGCTGGACGTCTAGCTTGTCCTCATTGTATGGAGGAGACACGGGCATTTTCATTGAAGTATGAAAAAAAAAATTCTTGGTTTGACTGTCATCGTTGTTTTCTCCATATTAATCATAAATTTAGAACGGATAAAAAGAACTTTAAAGCCAACAGAGTAGAGACTATGCTACCGCCTAAAGTTTGGACAAGTGAAGAGATATATGAAGTTGTAAGTGAGTACCCAAAGATACATGAAATTGGAGAACAGGTTGAAATTCCAGGTAAATCGGACATTCATAATTGGTGCAAACAAAGTATATTTTGGGAGTTACCTTACTGGAAAAATCTAAAACTTAGGCATAATATTGACGTGATGCATAATGAAAAAAACGTTCTTGATAACGTTTTTAATACAGTTTTGAATGTAAAGGGTAAAACCAAAGACGATGCGAATTCGAGACGCGATATATTACACTTTTGTAAACGGCCGGAGCTGCACTTGTATGATGAAAATAAAAAACCTAAAGCATGCTATGAGCTAGACAACAAGCAAGTAAAACTCGTGCTAAAGTGGGTGGAAGGATTACGATGTCCTGATGGGATTTCTTCAAACCTCCGTAGATGTGTGGACTTTAAAAACAGTAAATTGAGTGGAATGAAAAGCCATGATTGCCATATCATGATGGAATACTTTTTACCTGTGGTTCTCAAGGAGTTGTTACCTACAAAAATCTGGAGTGTTATAACAGAACTAAGTTTGTTTTATAAACAACTTTGTTCAACGACGTTAAAGGTAGACCGTCTACGTAAGCTTGAACTAGAAATCCCTATACTGATCTGCAAACTCGAGAAAATATTTCCACCTGGTTTTTTTAATGTAATGGAGCATTTACCTATCCATCTTCCATCCGAAGCACTTCTTCGAGGTCCAGTCCAGTATGGATGGATGTATACGTTTGAGAGGTAATTTTGTATATAATTTCAATAATCGTGATAGATTATAACTTAGATAGTTTATTGTACCAACATACTAATTAAATTAATCAACGGCTAGGTACTTGAATCATTTGAAGAAAAAAATTAGGCAAAAAGCTCGAGTAGAATGTTCGATTTGCAAATCGTATCTTGAAGAAGAAGCCTCATTTTTTTTCTCTCATTACTTTAGTGAAGATGTGAACTTGTCTTTTGTAACTGTTCCCCGTAATGAACAAGTTGTTGAGCAGGAGTCTTCTCAAACAATGTTATCTATTTTTAGACAACACGGAAGACCTGCAGGAAAATGTGTGGAAATATGGTTAAGCGATAAGGACTACAATGTGGCACACACATATGTTCTGTTAAATTGTGCGGAAGTTGCACCATTTGTCAGGTAATACTAAATTCATGTATTATTAAATTACATGTACATATACATTTATTTATTTCTATTAATAAAAATTGAACATAACACATACATGCAGTATCTACGAATCACAACATCCATCTGGTGATCTCAGTACAGAATTCACTCGATGGTTTTCAGACTATGTTCATGATCCAAAAAACTGTGTTGTTAACGAAGGATTACGACATCTTGCTATCGGACCAAAAAGAAATGCCAAAACTTATCCAATATACTTTGTCAATGGATTTAAATTCAACACCAACGATTATGGAGCCGAAAAATTAACGTATAACAGCGGTGTATTTGTCAAAGGTAGTGATGATCCAGAGGAGCATATAAAAGATTTTTACGGCGTCTTAACGCAAGTTGTAGAGTTGACATATTATGTTCATCCCGTAGAGAAAATTTATCTGTTCAAATGCAACTGGTTTAGCAATGTTCCTGGTTCTGGAATCAACGTGCACAAAGATTATAAGCTAATCGAAATAAGGCATACGTCGCATTACTACAAGTATGATCCATTTGTGTTAGCTAAGCAAGCATTACAAGTCTATTTTGCTCCGTACCCATCCTTAAAAAAAGATAAAGCAGATTGGTGGGCTGTTTTTAAAACAAAGGCAGGATTTACATTTGATGGGAATAATATTCCAGACGAAGCAGCGTATCAAGCGGATGTTGAGCCAAATACTGAAATAATAATAGCTGATGACATTGATGTTGGGTCGTTGAATGATGAAGCGAATGTATTAGTAGATGCATTTGTAAGTACTGATGAGAACGATATAGAGTATGAGACCGAGTCTGGATCCGAAGATGATGAAGAAGAATGATATTATGTACTTATGTTATTTATGTACTATTATGAGCTATGTAATAATGATGTTGATTGTTCTTAGCTATGAATTTACTTACGTTCTGTACTAGTATGATTTATGTAATGATAATGCAGTATTGTTCTTCTCATTCTTGATTTATGTTATGATAATGATTTAAGTTATTTTGTATGCATATTATATGATTGTGACAGATATGTCTGGCGATAGACGACGATCGAGGAGTACATCTCAGCCTACTCCTTCACCATCTCCTGGAGCAGGATCAAGATCTGGTCCGAGCGGTTCAGGGGCAGATCTTCGTCAACTTGTGGAGATTGTTCCGAAGAGTGGCGGGTAAATGTTAAAATTTATTTCAATGTACATTATTTAAAATATTATGAAATATTTATATTAACATCTACGCAGGGGATTTGAGATTGAGCCAGCGGAGTTCATTTTAGACGTATCAAGGCAATCTTATACAAGTAGAATGCAGGGCGCTTGGCCGCATTGGGATAGTATTCCAGCACATATCAAGAATGTCATTTTAGCCGATTTATTAGTAAGTATTTTTTATAATAATATTAAAAATTAATATACTTGGAATAATTACAAATAAATGTAATATGCAGGCTGCCGTACGTGTTGAGGAGGAGGATATGCCCTCATTTTTGACATATTGGAATATGAAGATGCGAACGAATTATCGACAGATGGTTAACCGAGCCAAGAAAAGCAGAAAAAAGCCTCAATTTATGAGTGATGATGTTTGGGCAGACTTTCAAGCTACTGGGACACGGAAGATGCTAAAGTAAGCTTTAATGATAATATTCACATTTATAATATTGATTGCATTATTTTACATCATCGTGTATCAAATGTAATAGAAAGTAGCAGCTAGAAACAAAGCTAATAGAGAAAAGAATCCTGCTCTCCACCGAGGTGGCTCAAAATCATTTCAACAGCACAGAAGGGATTTGGTATAAATTTTAAATATTTGCAGTATATGTTCAGATAAAAATTTAGTGTCTATAATCATGTCTTATCTTTAATAATTTCAGTTTAAGAAGCACGGACGAGAGTCTTCGTTGGCAGACGTATTTAGACACACACATGCGGTGGAGCACACCGATGAAGAAGGAAATGTGACGTATAAGTGGTCGGACCCGAAGAGTGCACGTATAATGGTAAATTTGTTTATCCGTATAAATTAACATGTTACATACTCATTCATATCACAGTACATAAGTAAAATTTATAACACTTTTCTTAAAATTATATTGCTATTGCAGGGGGAGTATGAGGAAGAGGCTGCCAAAGCGATGGAGGCTAGTGGAAAGGAGCTTACAGTTGCAGATTCTGATGCCATATGGCATTCTATCACTGATCCGCCTACTCGAGGAAGGCGATACGGTTTTGGCAATCAGGAGGTAAGAGTTTTTTTAGACGTAAATTACTACACTCACGATGATTTATAAATATGTAAAACAAGAATACGAGTTAATGGAAAAAGTTTAACACTAAGTAGTAAAAATTTGTTTATATAACTTTAATGTGAAATTATTTATTTTACAGGCCGTTCAGCGTGCTTATAAGCGGTCGATGGAGGAGGCGACTATAGCGCGGATGCAAGAGCAGATGAACGAGTTGATGGACTGGCGAAAAGGCCAGATGCAACAGGAAATCGACGAGCGCATCGCGATTTACTTTCAGGAGCATGGCTTTATGCCGGGAGAGGGAGTAGAGGGAGATGATTCCGCTGTATATCGAGAGGAAGACGTGAACGAGGAATCGGAAGAAGAAGAGAACGAGGATCAAGGAGGCAGGAATTAGTTCGTACTGTAGGTGCTTATGTTGACTTGACTCTGGTATGTTCATATACTTGGTTTTTTTTATGTTAAATGCACGTACGATGTTATATGATGTGTTTAGACATGTGTATGACGGTTTGTGGACGGAGGTATGAAGTGTTTGCACATGTGCATGACTTATATGATATGTTTGAACAGTTTTATGTGATGATGGTTTTTTTTTTGCTTTTTTTATGTATTTGATGATTGTGTGGTTATGATGGTTTGGTTGTTGATGAGTATCGATGAAGTAGTGAGATAATAGTGGTGTGATATTGGTTTTTGGATTGAATGATTGTGGATTGGATTGTAGGAAAGGAATTGCTGTGTACAGCAGTTTTCTGGTTTCAGATAAAGCGACGGCTAGCGACGGCTAGCGACGGGCTATTGGTCAATATTGAGCGACGGGTAGCGACGGCTTACAACGGTTTTTTTACAACGGATAGCGACGGCTAGCGACGACCTATTGGTCAACCTAACTACTTGACACGTAAGATGACACGTGTCCACTTGCCGTCGCTAGCCGTTGGTAAGTTAGCGACGAAGCCGTCGCTCTCGCCGTTGCTACAACTGTTGGCGACGAGAATTATAGCGACGGCAAATAGCGACGGCTAGCAACGGCTAGCGTCGGTTAATTGCCGTCGCTATTTCATCTGCTTTTTGTAGTGGATTGGATGTGTTTAAACAATACAAAGCAGAAGTTGAGAATTAACTCAACAAGAAAATCAAAGCTTTAAGAAGTGATAGAGGAGGAGAATATGTATTCCCTTATGAAGAATTTTGCGCTAAACATGGTGTTTTACACCAAATTACAGCACCATATTCACCTCAATCCAACGGTATAGCCGAACGAAAAATAAAACTCTTAAAGAAATGATGAATGCTTTATTCTGGCTTGCCAGATAACTTTTGGGGAGAAGCTATTCTTTTGGGAAATCATATTTTAAATAAAATATCCCGAAAGAAAATATCTAAATCTCCTCATGAACTTTGGAAAAACAGATCACCATCCTACAAATACTTAAAAGTGTGGGGGTGTGTTGCAAAGGTAGAGGTACCAAAACCAAAGAATGTCAAAAGCAGTTGATTGTGTATTCATTGGATATGCACAAAACAGTGTCGCATATTGATTTTTGGTACACAAATTTGAAATTGATGATATTCATGAAAATACCATCATTGAGTCGATAAATACTATATTTTTCGAACATATATTCCACTTGAAACAGGGTAATGAAAATCATACACCTAAGAGACCAAGGGAAGATGAAGTTCCTAATTCTTTTGAGGAAGTTGAACAAAATAATACTCAGCAGCGTAGTGCTGAGCAACAAGTGGAAGAACTAAGAAAAAGTAAGAGGTCAAGGACCTTAAAAACATTTGGATCAGAATTCTATAACTTTATGTTAGAAGATGAACCATTGACATACATACAACCAATGACTTCCAGCGATGCCCCTTATTGAAAAGAGGCGATCAACAATAAAGTTGAATCCATTATGTCCAATCATACATAGAAATTGGTTGATTTACCTTAAGGATGTAAGACCTTAGGTAACAAATGGATATTTAAAAAGAAGTTGAAACCTAGTGGTTCAATAGACAAGTACAAAGCTCGTAGTTCAAGGATCAAGATAAAAGGAAGACCTGGACTGTTTTGATACATATTCACCAGTAACATGGATAAGATAGCTTATTGCATCCATACGTGACTCAGAAATACATCAAATGGATGTTAATACTGCATTCTTGAATGGTGAACTAGAGAAAGAAATCTATATGAAACAACCTAAAGGATTTCTAAGCTCAGAAAATGAGAATAAAGTTTGCAAACTGGTAAAATCTCTTTATGGCCTTAGGCAAGCTCCAAAAAAGTGACATGAGAAGTTTGATAAAGCTATGTTATCGAATGGATTCACGATAAATGAATCAAATAAATGTGTGTATATAAAACACACATATATTGGATATGTCATTGTTAGTCACTATGTTGATGACCTGTTGATCTTAGGCAATAACAAGGCCATAGTAAGATTTACAAGGGATAAGTTATTCTCTATACTCGATTTGAAAGACCTAAGATTGGCTGATGCAAAAATTCTGAGAACACCACAGGGATATGCATCACCAAAATACTTGAAAATTTCAAGCAATGTAATGTAACTATTGCAAAATCACCAGTAGATATGAACCAAAAATTGGGTAAAGAACACTGGTGATGATATCTACCAGTTAGAATACACTCGTATACTAGGAAGTATCATGTATGTACTAGGCCTGATATCGTATATGTTGTAAGCAAACCAAGCAAATTTACCAGCAAATATGGTAAATATCATTGGAAAACGATAATCGGAGTTCTTGGATATCTAAAGTATACGAAGAGCTATGGTCTATACTATACAAACTATCCTTCAATAGTGAAAGGATACAGTGATGGAAATTGGATCAATGGATCACATGATACAAAGTCTACAAGTGGATATGTGTTCACATTAGGAAACGGAGCAATTTCATGGAAATCATTCAAACAGACTTGTATCGCTAGATCTACGATGGAATCAGAGTTTATTGCACTAGATAAAACTGCATAAGAAGCAGAATAGATTCGAAGCTTCTTGGAAGACATTCCTAATTGGAGCAAACCCGTGCCTCCAATATGTATACATTGTGATAGTCAATCAACTATTAGAAGAGCTAATAGTACACTATACAATGGTAAATCTAGGTATATTCGTCAGACAACTTCTCCTTAACGGGGTTATCACAATAGATTACATTCAATCTAAAGATAACTTAGCGGATCCACTTATAAAAGGCTTGCCAAGGGAGAAAGTTCAAATCTTATCGATGGGAATGGGGCTAAGGTTTATAGAATAAAGGTTTTTCTAAAATGGAAACCCCACCTAGTTGACTGGAGATCTCAAGATCTAAGTTCAAAGGGACAACGAAGTTTAATAGAAACTTGATGACACTGTTACACACAAACCATTCCTAAGTCAGTGCATTACGTGTTGAAAAGGATAAGTATTAATACTTATAATGATGTCTGTATTTAAGGAATTAGAGAATAACCTTTACAGAATCGCCTATGTAAGTGTGAATGCGTCGCTTCAAAGAGAATTATGAAGCCAAATTCTCTAAGCACTTATGAGATCAGGCAGGCGTTCAAGGCAAAAACGAACACATACAGAGAACGAAGGATTATAAGAAACATTTATCGTATGTTATTTACTTTGGAATTACATAAAAGGATTACAGTTCAAGGACATTCTATGTCTACTGATTCGTCTGTGATTCAAATAGGTAATCACAAGGAAAGTTCAAGGCCCATGTGCTACTTTAAACGATGCGATAAATGATTCGTGAAATTAAGAACGATTTCTCATTCATGTGGGGGACTGTTGAAAATGAATGAGCAAGAGGAATTTTGGAAGAAGAGGGGAAAACAATCTAAGTCCCACATTATGAAATATGAGTACCTACTTCTCTATAGACTTATATAAATAAAAGAGAAGAGGGCTTGTGAACAGTGTGGCTAAGCCAAGACACAAGATTATATTGATGTCAAATTGGGCATAGTGCCTTCAAACTCTTGGAGTCCATGACACTATTATATTGATGTCAAACTAGGTCTAGTGCCTTGAGACTCTTGAAGTCCATGACACAATATTATATTGATGTCAACTTAGGCTTAGTGCTTTGGGACTCTTGGAGTTCATGACACAATATTATATTGATGTAAACTTGGGCTTAGTGCTTTGGGACTCTTGGGGTCCATGACACAATATTATATTAGTGTCAAAAATTGGGTTTTGTACCTTGGGACTCTTGGAGTCCATGACACAATATTATATTGATGTCAACTTGGGCTTAGTGCTTTGAGACTCTTGGTGACCATGACACAATATTATATTAGTGTCAAAAACAAGGCTTTATGCCTTGGAACTCTTGAAGTCCATGACACAATATTATATTGATGTCAACTTGGGCTTAGTGCTTTGGGAATCTTAGGGTCCATGACACAATATTATATTAGTGTCGAAAATTGGGCTTTGTGTCTTGAGACTCTTGGGGTCTCATAATTAAATAGGCCGCTGCTTGCAGCTTGGGTCTGTTGTATTGAAACGAGTTACTTGATCACTTTTGAATTGTCATGTCCATTCAATTAAATGGATGCAACCGTTTCATTTTTAAATGCGAACACACATTCATGCATCGTTTGGTTAAAAGGTCGCAACATTTCCAAATGTCATTAATGTTCGAATAGGCATTTCCTCCAGCCTATAAATATATGGCCCAAAACGAGATAGAATACACATTAGTTATTCTTTTCAATTTGCTACTTCTTCATTGTAATCCTCTGTTCAAGTTTCTATTATCTACTTCAGTTCGTCGGAGCTTCGTTTGTTGGCACTACACTACGGGGTTGGTCCGTTTTATCCTGATAAACAAATTGCTATCACGTCAATCAGTGCATACGATGCCAATATTGTTTCAAGAAAACATAATCATTTCTGGACTCGGACATTACTGAAATATTCTTCCTCTAGTCTGTTGGAGACGGTTCTGTACCGCTCCAAACTAGTGCACAATCGGTCTCGCTTACTGTCAATGCTATAATCACAGTTTGACTTGACAGTTGTGACATTATTGAGTAACACTGATAGTTATTACTGTCTATTTGCAATACAACCGTGTATTGACCAAACGGTCTAACTTTCTAATACAATCGTGTATTGATAAAAAGATATAATTAACTTTGTAATACAATCTTGTATTAACAAAACTATCTAACTTAGTAGTACGATCGTGTATTGAAAAAAGTTATAACAAATTCATTAGGGAAGAATATGCGTAAAGGTTATATTTATAAACTGGATGCCAAATAATAAAAATGAAACTGCACCTTTCTGCTTGTTTATGTAGAAAGAGTTTCTTCCAAGAGATACTAAGAACTCAAAGATAGAAGCTGCCAACTTATGTTCTCCATAAATAACAGCGGGCTTGACAGTTTTATTCATTATTTTTGCTATCAATCTGTAGAAAAAGAGTATACACAAATTATACTTTTAAATTCACATGTGAAGAAGCATAAATTATTTCTTCATGGGTGAAAGCATTGATAATCTAATATTGCTAAATAATATGCAGATTAAATTTGAAGAAGGATATACTTAACCACCCCATGGTACTTTGATTTTCCTCTAGAGAATCCACTGCTTTTGGGCGTAGACTGGGAATATACATGTCCCTTGGCGCCTTCTGCATTCTCGCATACTTTTTAACATATGTGGATACTTGAATTTATTTTTGTTTCAATGAACAAAAAGACGAAAATAATGGCATTCTTGAGGGGAAAAAAGGAGAAAAGACTAACACATACAGTAAATTTTAGAACGTAGTCCACACCCCGATAACATAGATGCGTACAGCAGTCTCCTCTTCGTCATAGGCACCTATAGATTCAGAATACAATTATATCCATTATTTCCATATTCTAGATCATAACAATATTCTCATCAATAATCCCAGTAAGTTATGACTGGCAACATAACAAGTGTAGTAAAATACTCAAATAAACTAGGAGGGAGATACAATAGCATTGATTAGTAAATTTATTTGAAATGGAAACTACAAATATATTTTTTAGTGATGCGCCATGATCCTTCTAAATTTATTTCAAAGTTTAGTCATAGGTCCGTTTGATTTTGAACGGGAAGGGGCATTTGAAGGGGAATTGTTGAGAACGGGGAATGTGTTCTTTTTACGAAAGGGGCATTACGAAAGGGGACCGTTAAAGGGACTCCACTTTTGATTAAGGGGAGTACCATTTTCAGTTTATTTTAAAATTGTTAAGGGGGGTTAAAATAAATTAGCCTCCTCTTAAACATATTAATAAAATTTCCAATACTAACCCTATACTCTTCATTAATGCAACCTTAAAACCTAAATTCTAATTAATTCTACACATAGAAAAATAATAATACATGAAACATAAACGTTCTGCACACATGAAAATAACATATTCAAGCATTGTTTACTTTAATTTTCACTATCAAAATAAGCATGGAACACAATAATAACAAATAAACACATTCAAAACACACTAGCCACAAATGAAAAAAAAAGTAACAACATACACATACGCTTAACATAGCATGGACATAAGCATAAATTCACTCAACAATTTTTTTTTTAATGTTGGAATATGTACAATGTTTTAATATAATTACTTTTGATAAATCATCTCACAATGAGGTTGTTTTTCTTATCAAACTGTATGATCTAAACCGTAATATACTGTATTCACCCTCGAACAAAATCCAAACTTTGCATGACGAACTGTATTCATCATTCGCGCAAATGAACGAAATTCATCCGCTTTCTGAAAATTGTATTCATCTTTTTAACAATATCTAAAATTTTAAAAAGGGGGTTTATCAACGTTTGATTTTTTTTTTTTTTTTAACCTCGCGGCATGTTTGGATCGAACTAAAATTGAATTTTGGTTGATAGGGTTAAGGGATGGTGAGGCGATGATACTTTAGTCTATATTTTATTTTCTTTTTAAAATTCCAAACCCCCCTTAACAAATAAAAAATAAGATGGAGTCCCCTTAAATTTATCCTCTCCTTAACAAAAAATGGAGTTTCTTTAACAACCCCCTTACGAAAAGGGCATTTTGGAAGGGTTTTAATGTTTTTGTATTTCATGTTTATTGTAGGTTTATTGAATTAGATACAAATTGGATAATACGAATTGCAGAATGCAAATTGGGGAATATGAATTGCAGAATTTAAATTTCATAATTCAACCGCCGTTATAACACAATTGCGGAATACAGAAAAAACTACCACAATACATAAAAAACTACATCGATACATTCCTCAGTTTCTGGATATAATAAAGAACACAACACCTAAGCTCTTCCGGTTTGTCAATCAGAAGTAAAAAAAGGTTGATGTTCCTTCTGTTATCTAACGTTGACAGAATAACCCCCACCTCTCACTCGAGATAATCATCACCATCTTGACGTACTGCCATGCACAAAGCAAGAAGCTCATTTCTCTCCATGGAATGAGGATTTAAACTATAATTTTCAGATTGTTTGTGGAATGTGGTAGTGAAAAGGTAGTGAATTGGAGTGAATATATAGGGGAAGGATAAAGGAATCGGCTGTTCTGAAAATTTCGTCGCGTCCGACGTGCGTCCGACATGCATCCGACGCGTCTGACGCGAAAGCCACCTTTTCGACCGTTCGTCTTGAAGAGGCAAAAGTGTGAGTCTCAATGCGAACGCGTCCGACGCGTCGGACGCGGACGCGAACCTTAACTGTTCAGTTCATAAATCAAACTCTACCATAGACAAACTATAACAGCAGCTGACTTTTATAAACAGTTCATCAATCATGTATCCTTGCTGTCATTTCTCCATTTATTGCTCGTCATTCTCGTATACGGGTCATGTCTTCTTCTCTGTTGATTCCAACTTAGTCAGACATTTTACGCAAGTATATTTTACATTTTCATGTAATGGAAGTAATCAATTATTAATCATGTTGATAATATATGTTACAGTCACATAATCCTTTTTTGAGTAAATACTAAATATATGAGAAAAAGGAAGGAAGAGCGAAATTTGCATTTTCTATAGACCGGATGAATTTGCAATCATGATAACTATTAAAGGTACGCATCAAATTATGTGACAAATTTATGTAATTTATAAAGTATCAACATTGTTCAGACATGAACAAATTTGGACAATAAGTAATTACCTGCAAATTTAAGATACGGCAAAATCACTAGATGCCAAGATGGACGAAAGATAATATTTAATTGTCTAGTTTAGAATCAATTTACCAAATACCGGTCAAATTGAAAATGAATAAATTTGGACAATAAGTAATTACACTACATGTAACCAAAAAATAATAATAATAATAATAATAATAATAATAATAATAATAATAATAATAATAATAATAAATAAAAAAACAGGATTTCTAATTATTTAGAGCATCTCCAACGGTGCCTTGATTCATGGTCTGAATCATGAATCAAGCAAGAAATGCTCCCCAGTTGGTATTACAAGCTTGAATATTAAGGCAAATATTATGGGGTCAATTCCGAATTTGGAATTGGTTCCGCGAGCCGATTTTTTCGGCTCACGGCGTCGCGAGTCTATTTTATCGACTCGCGACGTTGCGAGCCAATTAAATCGGCCCGTGATAACAGAAAATGACAAAAAAAAAAAAACTTTGCCGCGAGCCGATTTAATAGACTCACGATGTCGCGAGCCAATAAAATAGGCTCACGATGTAACGAGCCGATAAAATAGGTTCGTAACGGAAAAAAAAAAATTAACCGTTGGGAACAACACATAATATTTAGCTGAATATTACGTGTTGTAATGTTATGGGTCTGAATTTTGTTGGAGATGCTCTTAGAAAAATGTAAAATAAAATATATTTTGTTATGTTGCATGTTATATGACAAGATTTGATAAACAATGTGTTAGACTTTTAAGGTGACAAAAAATGTATTATGAAACCATATCACAATCAAATTGATATAGAAGTAGCTATATTTTTTTTCTCATATTAACATTGTAAATTTGCCATAAGTGTACGCCACCTAAGATATGAATTAAAAAATAAAAAATGACATAGCAGACAATTGCGATTTTTTAAGACTATTTGTTAAGAGTTTTACAATTTTTGCACTAAATAAATTAAGCAGCTTTCTGAAACTTCTCGCTTTCATTTTAGGGTGCATTTGACACATGCCCCTATTAAGTTTTAAAATTAAGCTCACATCCGGTCTAAAACTTATTATAAATTATATCCCTATTTTTCGAATATTCATCAAAAAAATCACATAAATTCGTATTTAATTAAAAAATGTAAACGTAAAAAAATTCAGTCCAAAAAACAACCGAAAAAAACACAAAAAACAAAAATAATATACATAAAACAGCAAAACAACAGTTAATTGCATAACAGTATGCTAATATTTGAATTTCTTGCATATATCTGTGCAACTATTTCAGTTATGCATCTGAGTTGGCTTTTTTTGCATACACGCATGCAAGTAATACTGAATTATTGCATACAAGTATATTATAATTTGTAGGCATGCAAATCAGTTCATATTTATTTTCATACGTGCATGCAGATATTCAGAATACTTGCACAAATGTATGCAACAGTTTGTAGGCATAAATATCAGTTTATTTTTACTTACATGCATGTATGAAAGTATTTAGAATATTTGCATACATGCATGCAAGTATTCACGCTGATTTTCAACGTGAATTCTTCATTAATTAGTTGCATACATGTATGCAACAGTTCATGCAGATTTTTCAGTGTAAACCGTTTCAGGAATAGTTGCATACATATATGCAAGTTTTTTTTTCCGTCGTCCTCTGAGAATATTTGCAGATTTTAGATTTTTTTTTTTTTAATATGACAGTGCGTTTTAAAAAAAACACATAATAGCCAACTCTTGGGAACCGCTTTGAAATGGAAGTTGGGGAGGGAGGCCGTTTATATTTCAAATCCTAACAGGGAACGCTGCCTAATTTCCACTTAAAAAAATCTCTTAGTTAAATAAGCGTAAATTATGCAGGTTGTTAAAGAGATACATTTACATATTCTAGAAATTAAGTGGTGTACATGGAACAAGTATATTGACATACATGAAAACATCGATCATGCCATTCAAAATCTTTTATTATATAGGGAAGGTGAAAAAGCATAATCTACGGTTATGAGCACGTATAAATCTGGTTGTATGTCTATTATGGTTTCATTATTGAGCGTAGTCCAAGGTTTTTAATGGTAAACTATTGGTCTCTAACGGGAAACACACTGCTAATTATTTAGAAATTCTTGGCTAATTTTAACTCATAGGAAGTGCCATATCTAAGTTTCTAATTATGCAATAGTAATAGTTGTTAAAAAAATTTGGAAGTAACAAAGAGCATACATATAGCTATGCTAAAACCATATAATTTAATCATCTTATAGAAAATTAAGTGTCAAATTCAAGAGGAATAATCGCTGAATCTCTCCTCTAATATGAAGGTTGCCTAATTCCTTAATTTATATATATAGATTTTCTGATGAATGAGTTTAGATTGGTATACTTCCATGACAAGAGCATTCAACTATACATATACAAAACACACTTTACATACAATTAATAGAGAAAAAGAAGGGAAAGTTAGAAGTTTGAAGGAAATGGAATTAAATATGTTGCCAAAAACAGGGAGATCAAAAATAAATGTTCCTGGTACATGGGGGTGAACCAAACACTGCATTAAAATTATAAGAAAATAATAAATATGAACAAACATATATAGCTGTATATGTTTTTCTTCTAAGATAATATAACACGTGTATCTAGAATACTCGTTGTAAAACAGTATGTTGAAGAAGTATACATGCACATAAATGTATGATGTTATTACATGGATATATATTAGTATTTGTTTAAAACTATGTTTTTTTCATTTTCTTCCCTTCATTGTTTATTATTTTTTCTAATAGCCAATCATATTTAGCTGATATTGCAACCCTATTCTTTCCTGTAAGTATAAACATGATTTCTTATTGAAGCTCATGTTTTCTCTTGCATGTAGGTGAAACGTTGGTAAAGTGAAACCAGCAGCAGATATGCATCAAAGAAGAGTAGAAATGGTTTACTTCTTATGGTTACTTTGACGATTTCAAATGGCTATAGTTTCTGTCAACTAGAAGGAGAGGAAACTACTGATGAAAGTCACAGTGAAAGCACAACTAAGAACCACTTCAAATACGAAATCAAATAGTAGAACTGAAAGGTTATAGGTTATAAACTTGCCATTGAATTCTAAGAAAGAGATCATCAGATCAAATGGACTATAACGAACAAAATTATTCATGTGCACCCTATATCTTTCTTTTTTAATTTTGGATCCATACCCAGTACTTTGACCATATTTACAAAAATACTTACATTATGGTCTGCTGAATTTTTGATGCTATAAATAAGTTTTATATACAACATATATAGCCATGAATAAATCTCTCAGCATTTAAGATATATTATCAAATTATTTTTCAATAATAAACCAACATGAACACCAGGTAAAGGTTGCGAGTTGGAAAAGGACAAATGTAATAAAACAAAGTAGACACGTATGGTCAATTAAAACAACATCCTATTCAAGCTCATTTTTCAATAATAAACTACTACTGCTAATAATAATAATAAGCCGCTGCCGCTGCTACTATTATTTGTAAAGATAATGAGCTGACAGAATCATACTCAAGAGAAACATTGGTAAAGAATGAATTCATAACTAAAAGTAACCAGTCTACAAAATTTCTTCTGCATTTTGTAAAAGCTTATACAATGTAACTAGAACTTACAAAATTCTTCCCCTCAGACAGACGTTCAACTTAAAGCTGCAGTAAAATTTAGTCAAAATTCAACTGGGGTAAGCTGTCAATTTAAAGTCGAAAGCAGCAAGTTTTAACAATTTTCAGAAACCTGCGCTTGCATCCAACTTAATCTCCTAACTCTTTCTATAGCCATCGCCATCCAAATATGTAGTTCTGAAGACATGAAACAGGTACAAGCTTGCCAGCTTTTTAAACTCCTTTTAGAATGCCTGAATCTGGAAACATCATTTTATTTGCTTTGGACTTCAGCTGGTCATATTTACTTTGTATGTCATGCTTCTCTTCAAGCGTCCAAGCATATTTGTCTGTCACCAGTATGTTTGACACATTTTGCAGTATGCCATCCCTAGCTTCTTTGTGTATCGCAAGCATCTTATGTAATCTTTCGTCATCATGCACAAAAATCAAAATGGAGCAGACACTGTACACTCTTTGAAATGAATTCAGTGCAGATCCATGATTCAGAATGCTGTCATCAACTAGCGAAGAACTGAATAATTCCAGCACATGGACTAAAACTTTGTCGCAGCCAATAAATAGGTAAATGCAGGGCTGCACATAGTATTTGAATTTGCGGATCGAGTCAGACTGAAAATTTTTATGTGTTTCCGTACAAGATATAGCGACATCAACCAGGTAAGCAGACAACCAATTGCAAAGAATATCAATATTATCATCTGAAAGTTTTGTAAGCTTCAAATCCACACTTGCTATCATTCTGAAAAGTCCGTACATAATGTCCAGAGGAAGCTTTCTTGACATTTCATTCATAATGCTTTTGAACAGCATTTTAAGTACAAGGGCATTGTCACCCATTTGAGAGAGGCATGAACAAGCAGCAGAATTAAGATATCTGTATGCTTTCCGATTGAAAACTTTTCCATCACCATCTGAAATTTTTTTATGTGCAACTAGGGTAAGCAAAAACCCCATATGTTCTTCTATTGGTAAATGACCAGATTTGTATGCAGAATGCAGAACATCAATAATCTGTAAAAGAACTTCCAGCTGCATGTCATTACTTAGACAACAATTGGTCAATGCGAGAATGAAATCCGAGCTCAAACTTGATATGTAATATAGGGTACAAACAGCAAGCTCTTGACAATCCTTCGGAAGCTTTAGGAAAAGTGGGCAATGTATATCTCCACTGCGCTCCTCATTAATCAGAAGGGGGTCTTTAGAATGTGTTGACTCGATGATTTTCTTTGCATCTTCTTTTTCTACTTCGTCAACAGCCATGTCATCATTAAACTCAATATTGCTGTAGAGGCCTTTCAATGAAAATTGCAGGTTGTCGTACTCCAAGCCAAAAGTAGAGTTAGGAGGAGAACGCTGACCAACTTTTAGCAAAAGCATTAACACAACCTTTGATATAGAAGAGTGTTTATCTCCCAAGAGCAACAACATCTTAGGTAAATGTTGGATCCAGATAATTTGAGATCCTAACATGTTGAGTGACATGAAAATATCACTTTTCGCAGGATCCAGCATTTCTTCTATTGCAGAAAGATACGCCAATGTGAGTTTTGAATCCACTTTAGAGTTTATAAATGCACAAGTAAACGCCTCTAGAAGACGAATTTTCCATTCACTGGTGACTTGAGAGGCCACAAGCTTGGGAATAAAAAGTACAATTGGGCCAAAATGTTTTTCATTGGAAGAATTATTCGTAAGGAGTTGGTTCATCCCCAGACAAGGAAGTAAACTTTGAAATAAACTCTCCATAAATTCAAGAAATTTTTCGACCGGTATACTTCTGTCATCCAACCAATCAGAAAGATGCAGGAATATCTGGATTATTCTGACATTAAAAACAAAATTTCTTTCATTTCCCTTTCCATTAGAAGAATGTGTGTCACCTATAGGAAATGAAGCCCAGAATTTGCTCAAATGTATTAGTATATTTCTCCTCGAAATTGACACGCTAGAAATTTGTGATCCAGTCTCTTTCACGTAAATTTTAACAACCAAATAGATGCACTGGAGTATTTTCAACATACAGTCATATGACTGTATATCACACACAGCTGCTGAATCCAACAAAGAAGTGGATTCTCGGAAACAATTGACAAGCATAGGCAGAAGGTCATCAAATTTCCTTAAAACAGAAACTACCCCATTATTATCTTTATGTACAACAGTTTCAAAGGAATGCAAACGCCTTGGTTTGACAGTGCTCGTTTCATTTGTTACATAGTTTTCATCCCGCCTGCTCTCGAATGATGATAGGCAGCGAACAAGTCCATCAAGAACATTCTTAAGCTTGTTCTTTTCTTGTAAATATATTTGGTTGTTCCTCAAAATATCAATATAGCTATCGAGTACCTTTTCAGCATATAGGATAAATGAAGTTGGAAAGCTCTGAACAATGAGGTTGAAAAACCTGAAAGCCATCAGTCGTATATCAACAGCCATGTGTGTCATTGCATTGAAGATATAAGCCATCAGTATAGATATAACTGGACCAGGACTGTCCTCTCTCAAATTTGGAAAAATCTCGTTTTCTAATAGTTGATATAAAGTATCTCTCACATTTCTATCAGTGTCGCACATTCGTTCTCGAAGCTTCTCAACTACGGCTATCTTGTGCAATTTTAGCTCTGATGTATGCTTCAAGATGAAATCCTTGATGCCGGTCAGAGCAGCTTTTCGGAATTTAGCATTGTGATGCGATGTCTGCTGAAGTAACTCTCTTAATGTCAGACCCTTCTTGTTAACTGCAATTCCTGCTCTATCTGAAGCCACACTTTGCTCCGGCAGAACAATTGCTTTGAATTTAATTTCTGTATCCGTATAATTCTTCGGTGGCGGCAGCTTCCGACCAAGCTTCCGCTTGAATTTTTTGAAATCAACACCGCGTGTCTGCTTCTTTTTCGAACCAACTGATTTGGGTCTTGCCATTGCGTCTTTTCCCCCAACCAAACTCAGGCTGGAACTTCGAGCAACTGGCGTTTGATTGCACTAAAATAAAAAATCTTTATTAAGCTGCAGTCGACTGAGCGGTAATAGCTTTAAATTCTGTTTTTGAAGTTTGACATCGGCAGGCTCTGCAGCTAAGAACACAGCCTTCGGCTTGAGTTAAGATGACGTGACCTTGAAATAATAAATAGTTTTCAAACGGTAATTTATATCATGGCTATAGAAGAAATAGGTAATTCTAGGTAATAGGTGACCTCTTAGCTAGAACCAAGGAACATAATAGGCAATCTTTCTCTTTTCTTTAGGAAAAAAAACTCAAAAGCACTACTGAATGTCATTTAATTACATATGTAAAAAAAAAAAAAAAAAAAAAAAAAAAATACTTAACAGCATGGACTTTTACTATGAAGTTGATATCTTTGTATGTATCTGGAAATTATTCCAATTCTTGCTAACTTTGTTATATCAGGTTTCATAGGTAAAAAACCAAACAGTCACTAGCCAAATATCCAATTTCATTAATAACACTTTATATTAATTAATTAGTGCCTTAAAAATAAAGGAAAAAGTCACGTTACTCGTTGTTTATCATAATTAAATCATATGTAAAACGATTACAAATGCCAACTAATTCTACTATTATTTATTCATGAAAAGGGGGGTTCCTTTTAGTGTAAGGGGAGTTTTCCAATTGAAGAAGGAGAAGAGAGATAAAAGATAATTTTCTTATCATGATAAATGTTATATTGTATCAGACTGTAGCAGTCTACATATTACAATTTTCCATCTAGTTTTGTCTTATAGGAACTCTTAAAGAAATGGAACATGAGTAATTACAGAAACTAGATTGCGATAGAAAACAAAACATATAAAATGGTAAAGATTAGAAATTACAATTGAACTTCTAAACCTGCTCATAGAATAAATGTTTGAAAATAAACTAAATAGAAAATGTGCATACTACTCCAATATACCGATAACCGTTGATGGCAAGACAATAACTGCGAGAGCAAGGACAAAGAGCAGCTTGGAGGATCAGCGACGGAGGAGCGATGCAACGGCTGTGAGAATCGACGTAGGTGAGTAGCAATAGAGGCGAGAGAGCTTGTTTTAGTTTTATTGATAGCAAGGACAGAGGGGTGGTGAGTATCCGCGCTTGGTTGGTAAACGGCCGTTGATGGAAAACGACGAAGAGGACAGTAGCGGGATGGATTTAGGGTTTAGGGTTGTTGATGGCGAACGACGAAGAGTAGAGTACAGGATGAACTTAGGGATTGAGTTAGGGTTTAAGTTTCGAAATTTTGCGGCTAGCGTATTTTGGGTAATAAAGTGGGCGGTGGAAGAAGGCTTGGGCTGGAGCAATTCACCCCCCCTTCCCACCCTTCTAGGACTGCTATGTTAATGGTAAATTTACCAATACCAAGTAATTGGTAAAAAAAATTGAGTCATTTTGGTTTACCAATACTATCGGTATGGTAGCGTTAAATTTACCATTGTTAACGGTAAATATAGTAGTAAAGAAAAGTCAAAACCAGTGGTAACGGTAAATTTACCAATCATATTAAATTTATTTTTCATTATTAGATCAAACCTTAACCGTAGACATTTTTTAACGAAACATCATGGTTTTTAAGAAGATTTTGTAGTATTATTTATGATGATGATTCTTTTTATGTTTTGTTCAACTTAAAGTTTGAGATTATAAATGTTATTATCTCATATTATTGTAAATAAGTTGTGATGGATTAAGAAATACTTAGAAGTCAACTAAAACATGTCGTAATACTAATATAAATATCATAGAGTAATAATAAAAAACAAGATAATTGCTTTTTTTTTTCAAATTTTAGTGCAACAAAACTTGAATGTTTGTTATAATGGTAAATTTCCCATTACCAGCCAACGGTATACCAGTTTATTGGTATACCAATGAATATTTGACCATTGGTTACGACAAATTATCGGTAGCTATTTTTGACTTACCAGTAGTACTGGTACGGTAATGATTATCATGTATCGGTAGCGGCTACCATTACCATAACAGCCCTACTACTAACACCCATCTTTGTTTTTCCCACCCCAAAACTCCCATTATTTATATTTTAAAAAAAACTTAAAATTAATAATGGAATGATAAAAAAAAAGATGAAATCCAAAAACAACAGAATTGTAATTCGTAATTGCTTTTCAATTTTATTTTATCAATAACATGATCTAAAAAATCATATTTCAGTTTAATTAAAAAATGATTGAACTGTAAATCAAATTCTTATAAAAAGGTCTTAAGGAAAAAAATCAAATATAAAATGTAACATTATTTTCTTGTAAATCATAATTGTCTTCTCCAGTCAACTTTATTGTTCTCATCTTATTTTTCCATTCCACTATGATTAAAATTCATAATAAAATGAAATGATGAATATGTCAAGTTTAATAACAAATGAGAATAAATATGTCATTTTATTTTTTAAACTTACAGTGGAGTGGCAAAAGCATAATGAAGAGTGTTAATAGAATTAGTCATGGAAGGAACTTCTAGATGGAAATAGAAAATTTCAAATAGTAGAAAAGTTATTTACAAATGACAAAGAAAAATAGTTGTTACATATGTATACTACAAGTGTGGCATACATAAAGTTGTTAAAAGTATATTTATTATACCTTCCGACATAAAATAGTTGTTACACAATACTTATTACAACTACAAACTTGTGCTAGTTGTAAATGAAATGTTGTAATATGGTTATTTTGTTTTAGTGAAGAAGCCTAAATATAAATATTATAAATAATTATAAAAAGTTAAAAAACCAAAGAAAAATATTGACCTTGTTTTAATATGGGTAATGATTTCTGTATGGTTACCGATGTGATGTCACTCATTTTCTTCTTTATTATCTCCAAAACGTAAAAACCTAATACCTAACTTCATCCTGTCATTATCTTCTCTGGCTTATTTTATTCCTTGGTCATTCTTCCTTGTTGTTTGACTCTAACTACCTTAAATCTATAAAGTTCAAAACCATACTATCAAAATCAATTAAATTTGCAACTTTGGATTGCAAGCTAATGAAGGGAGGGAACCTTTTTAAGAAAGAGTCAACTCTGTAAACAATCAATAAACCATGGAAGAATATGAGGTGGTTATAATTTAAACTAATTTTGTAGTTTTTAGGATCATCTGCAATGTTTCTTTGTTATTTTGGGTTTGTTACATATGTATACTACAAGTGTGCCATACATAAAGTTGTTAAAAGTATATTTATTATATCTTCCGAAATAAAATAGTTGTTACATAATACTTATTACAACTACAAACTTGTGCTAGTTGTAAATGAAATGTTGTAACATGGTTATTTTGTTTTAGTAAAGAAGCCAAAAGATAAATATTGTAAATAATTATAATAAGTTATAAAGCCAAAGACAATTAGTTCAAGAAGAAAGTAGAGCTTTACACCGGGTTTTAGAGGTCATCGGTTCGAATCATGACACATCAAAATGATTGTTTTGCTTAAATAGTATACCACTTTTATTCCAAAAGAATATAAAAGTTTATTGGACTTAACGTAGAACAACATAAAGGAACTATTAATTGTTGTGGGTAAAGACAATGAAATAATAAACAATACTTAATTTAACATAAATCACTCAAAGAAACTCTAGGAAAGATTAAGAAAAGAGTATTGTTAATGTCACTCCAAAAACGGATGAGGGGGGGGGGGGTCATATTTTATTTTCACTCCATTAAAAATTAATTTGTAAAGGGGGGGCAAACACAATGGAAAAATAAATAAAAGAAACCAATTTTACCCTCCATTCAAATACACAAAACACCGTAAAAATCAACAAGAACATACCGAAATTCAATACAAAGTTTGAAAATAACATGCCGAAAATAGATTAACTAAAAAAAATCCTACATATTCGGCGATAGTACATAGGAACACACGATTTTATTCGGTGGTCTATAGCCGAATTTGTGTTATTGTCATGACCTGATGCATTCACCAAATTCAGCAAGTACGTATCATTTTATTATTTAACTACGGCTCACTGGCAACGAATATATTGTTTATGGTCGAAAACGGACCTTCGTTTTTTCTAGTAAATTGTTACCTTTTCGGTGATTTCTGTTAAATTTTTTGTCAATACACGATTGTATTACAACGTTATATCTTTTGTCAATACATGATTGTATTGCAACGTAAACAATAACAACAAATTATTAGAACTTTTGTCAATACATGATTGTATTGCAAAGTAAACAGTAACAACAATCAATGTTGCTCAATAATTATGCAACAATTGTCGCGTCAAATTGTGTTTACAATAATCACAGAAAGCGTAACGGATTGTGCAATCGATTAAAGAATACATATAGTATTCCTTTTCCAGTAATGTCCAAGTCCAGAAAATAATTTGTTTCCTTGAAACAATATTGTCGTCGTTTGCAGTGGATGACGTAGTTGCAATTTGTTTCCCAGGATAAAATGGACCAACTCCGCAGCGTAGTGCCAACAAACAGAGCTCTGACGAATTGAAGAAGATCACAGAAACTAGATCGGAAGATTACTATGAACTTTGAAGAAGAAGAATAATGCGACATGAAAAGTCTGGATTATGTCTTATTTTGGGCAGTGTATATATAGGCAGGAGGTGGTGCCTATTCGTATGCATCAGTAACCGACAAAATTGGAAAGGTTACGACCCTTTAGCCACACGGTTATTAATGTGCATACGCTAAGAATTCAAATGGTTATACTTATTCAGCTAACAGACAGGCTTTTCGAATTCTGGACTGAACAGGCGTACCCTTTAAAATCCGAAAAAAATTCTCGTTTTAGCGCACTAGCCCAATCAGCATCCGACGGTCATATTCAATCAAGAGCCCCAAGGCCCTATCTTTGACATTTTAATGTATTATTATGTCATGGCCAAACCCACATCCTCATATCATCCCTCTCCTTTCTATTTTAATTAAGCCTATTTGGCTTCTAATATATTAGGAGAGATTGTGTTAATATTTCCATGATGTGGGACTTTAAATGTTGCTATCTTTTCTTCTTTCCAATTTCCTCTTTCTTTGCTCATTCATTTCCAACAATCCCCCACATGAATGAGCAGTCGATCTTAGTTTCACGAACCATGTATCACATCGGTT
The DNA here is from genome assembly GCA_030737875.1 of Allium sativum. Taxonomy (NCBI): domain Eukaryota; kingdom Viridiplantae; phylum Streptophyta; class Magnoliopsida; order Asparagales; family Amaryllidaceae; genus Allium; species Allium sativum. The sequence goes on along the minus strand of CM060909.1, from coordinate 683,256,600 downwards.
AAAGTAGCACATGAGCCTTGAACTTTCCTAGTGATTACCTATTTGAATCAAAGGAGAATCAGTAGACATAGACTGTCCTTGAACTGTAAGCCTTTTGTGTAATTCCAAAGTAGATAACACACGATAAATGTTTCTTATAACCCTTCGTTCTCTTTATGTGTTCGTTTTTGCCTTGAACACCTGCCTGGTCTCATAAGTGCTTAGAGAATTTGGCCTCATAATTCTCTTTGAAGTGGTGCATTCGCACTTACGTAGATGATACTGTAAAGGGAATTTTTTCTAACTCCTCAAATACAGACATCGTTAAAAGTAATAATACTTATCCTTATTCAACATATAATGCACTGACTTATCATAGCAATGGTTTGTGTATAATAGTGCCATCAAGTTTCTCTTAAACTTCGTTGTCCCAACTAGGTGGGGTTTCCATTTTAGAAAAACCTTTAGTCTATAGGCCTTAGCATCATTCCCTTAGATAAGGTTTGAAATTTCTCTCTTAGAAAGCCTTTTTAAGTGGATTCGCTAAGTTATCTTTAGATTGAATGTAATCTATTGTGATAATTCCATTAGAGAGAAGTTGTCTTATATGTCTACGATGAAATATGCCTAGATTTACCATTGTATAGTGTATTATTAACTCTTCCAATAGCTGATTGACTATCACAATGTATACATATTGGAGGCATATGTTTGCTCTAATTAGGAATGTCTTCTAAGAAGATTCAAATCCATTATGCTTATTTTGTAGTCTTATCTAGTTCAATTAACTCCAATTCCGTCGTAGATTTAGTGATACAAGTATGCTTGGCTGATTTCCATAAAAGTGCTCCATTTCCTAATGTGAGCACATATCCACTTGTAGACTTTGTATCATGTAATCCAGTGATCCAATTTGCATTTCTGTATCCTTCCACTATTGAAGGATATTTTGTATAGTGTAGACCATAGCTCTGCGTATACTTAAGATATCCTAGAGCTATGATTATCGCTTTCCAATGATGTTTAACAGAATTGCTGGTAAATCTACTTAGTTCGCTTACAGCATATGCGATATCAAGCCTAGTACAGTTCATTACATATATTATACTTCCTAGTATACGTGAGTATTCCAATTGTCAGATACCATCACCAATGTTCTTTACCCAATTTTGGGTGATTTTGCGAAAGTTACAAGATATTGCTTGAATTTTTTAAGTATTTTGGTGATGTAATGTGATTGGGATAATGCATTTCCCTGTGGTGTTCTTAGAATTTTTACACCCAATATCACATCAGCAAGTTCTAGGTCTTTCATATCCAATCTAGAGGATAACATATCCTTTGTAGATGTTATTATGACCTTATTGTTGCCTAGGAGCAACATGTCATCAACATAGAGACAAACAATGACATATCCAATATGTGTGCGTTTTATGTACACACATTTGTCTGATTCATTTATCGTGAATCCATTTCATAACATAGTTTTATCAAACTTCTTATGCCACTGTTTTGGAGCTTGCTTAAAACCATAAAGTGATTTTACCGGTTTGCAAATTTTATTGTCATTTTCAGAGCTTAGAAATCCTTCAGGTGTTTCATATAGATTTCTTCCTCTAATTCACCATTCAAAGGTGTAGTTTTAACATCCATTTGATGTATTTCTAAGTCATGTATGAATGAAATTGCAATAAGCATTTTTATTGACGTTATCCCTGTTTCTAAGGAAATATACATGACAATGTCCGGTACATTCGTCAATGAATGTAATAAAGTAAAATTTTCCAAATTACATACATCAGTTTGTATTAAGTCTAGAGGTTCGGTCTCTCATTCAACATGATGATACGAGGTCCTTGTCAATTTTGCTTCTGCACAAACTTGACATTTATAGTTGGAATTTATATTGCATTTTGGTATAAATTCTATTGTGCTGCAGAGGATAAATTATGTTGAAACCGACTTCTGGAAAGGAACTAATGATGTTCTCCATGTTCTAGAAATACGCTAAGCAAGCATGGCTTCAAATTAATCTTTGAAGCTGATAAATTTGTATTTTCCAAGAATGGAGTGTATGTTGGAAGAGTATATGCGTGTGATGGTTTGTTTAAAACAAATGTAACCACTATTGTACCACGCACTGATATAAATAAAAGTGAATCTTTTGCTTATATTGTTGAATCTTCTAACATATGGCATTCTAGATTAATTAATTTTCGCAATGTATGAAAGTTTACATGCTCTAATCTAGAATGTCATATGTTAGAAGATTCAACAACATAAGCAAAAGATTCACTTTTATTTATGTCAGTGCGTGGTACAATAGTGGTTACATTTGCTTTAAACAAACCATCACAGCATATACTGTAACACCCCACCTCCGCCAGGGTCACTCTCGCAAGTACACTAGCTTTGGAGGGGCGTTAAACAAGGTAAACATGCATGCAGATATCACAAGATAGAACATATAAGTAAAACAGAGTAGTAAAGCAGCGGATAAAACTAGCATTTCAAAACCATAGTCAAGTTACATCAAAGTACTTGGTCATTATTTTCCCACAAAACAAAGTCAAGAACATAAACTGAAAACTGGAAAAACATAAAGTAACTATCCCCAAAGTAGCATAAGGCCTAGCATGCTCAAGTCCAAACCATACATGAGCTATCCAGAAAAGCAGCTAAAGATCCAGCTAGGTAACAGTGTTCCCACCCTGCAAACCTGGGGGGGGGGGGGGAGGGGGGGGGGGAGGGGGGGGGGGAACGGAAGAAAAGAGGCGAAAGAAAACGGGTCAGTCAAAAAGACTGGTAAGTCCTATCTACTATTAGTATAAAAACTAATAAAGTTAACTGGACATGTAAAGCAGAGATGAAACATGGGGTAATAACTGGCATGGTGAAGAGACAGATCAAGTGTGGCATCGCATATACAAGGTTAAGTTGCACCAAGTGTGTACTAGTAATCTATGTCAAGTATCAAAAAGGAAAGATCCCTTGGCCCAATCTTGGCCCAACATCCCGAGATGACCTAGATCAAGGTCCAACAACACGGTCTAGTCGATCGGCTCCCTAAAACCCTAACTCGTCAAGTGTCGGTGTCATACGGCCCACTCACAAAGTGTAGTCAAACTGTGCTAGGTCGACCCTAGGGTTTATCAAGCCCTAGGGTGCCAACCACAGACACAAATCAAGCACGCACAGTCTAAACCTACAGGTGCCCGTGTCTGCTTTTTCAACTCCGGACTATGTGCACGACCATAGTCCGCCTGAACCTACACCGGCGCACCTACTCAGCCGTCGTTTTGGTCGCTTACATGTCAGCCCAGTAATCGTGCCCCACCCTAGCCTAGTCCCTAGGGTATCATGATACAATCAAGAGGGTTACTGGTGAAAAGGACCACGTAACTAGGGTTTCTAACGGGTTAAACGTGGTTAACCCTACCCCATCAAGTTGGTTAAGTGTACCCAAGGTTCATGACTTAACCCTATCAACCCATCGTGTTTAATCGGTTAAGTATTCAACTGGTCCATGACTTAACCCTATCATGTGGCATTAATTAATTTAATGCACCCAACCTCCCACATTAGACCTTGTTGTGGTTACTAGTTAAGCCGGGCGGGTCCGGGTAGCTTTACACCACAACTTGGTCTAACCTCGGGTTTCAAGCGCGACATGACCAACTACTCACATTGGGTCCTATTGCTTGTAGCCACTAGTTAAGTCGGTCGGTTCCGGGTAGATTTATGCTACAAACTCAACCCAACCTCGAGTTGGCCACACTCATATTTTCTAAGTGTCATGTCCATTATTATGTTTACAACATAATCACAAGTCAACGTTCATGTCATATTTTAAAATCATGTTTCATGTCATTAATATTACCCAAACCCAACGCATTCCCCTCGCATGTACGTTTCGCATAACATAACATAGATCAAAAGAGGGAACTTGGCAAAACATGACAAAAGGAGGCATAAGGTAATAAGGTTGGCCACAAGTTAAACATGGTGGCATATGAGGCAAATGTGTTCATGAACTTGCATATTACATTATAGGCCTCAAAACATGCATAATGTCAACTTTAGCAAAATAGATGAACATGGTCATAAATAACATGGGATGATAGCAAGTGATTCGCATATAACATCATATGCAAGCTAACATGAGGTTTATGAGAGATCATAAACTTGCATATTAGATTATAAGCCTCAAAACATGCATGATATCAAACTTTAGCAAATAGGTGAAACATGATCATAAATGACATAGGAGGGTGGCTAGTGATTCGCATATAACATCATATGCAAGATAACACAAGGTTTATGAGAGTTTCTATGTTGCTTTATGCAACATTTCAAATCAAAGCTCATAACTTTCTATGCATAAGGTAAAGGTGATAGCTTTACAAACATGCATAGAATATATTTATGCATAACATGATAGGATCAAAGCACATATCATACATAGGCCCAAACTCAAACTTGCAACATGTCATATTTAACTTCATAGTTAGAATCTAAGAGTAGTATAGGGCTTACAATGCTATGAAGACTTATAAAATATAAATAAGATTGAGACGAAGCCACTAGCAACTCTAAAGACCCCCAAATAGCAAGCTTCAATGAAAACCCTTGAGAAATTAGAAGAAGATCCTTGCTTTGATGAAGAAAGATTGAACTTTGGCCTTAGAAACTCTCAAACGAGCTTAGGAACTCTCATATGAATGAAGATGGAGGTTATGACAAGAGGGTGGAGGCCATGATTAAATATTTTGGCATAGTTTAGTTGTGGGACTGATTTATGATGACTTAGGCTAGGTATTAGGGTCTTTTTATAAGTGATTAGGTTAGTTTAGACCATAGGATTAACCCTAATTCAGATCTGGGCCATCAATTCACGTCACTAGCCTCCAAACATGTCTTGAGAAACGAGTCAGGTGCACCCAGGCCAGACTGGCTGACCACCCAGGTCGACAGGGGTGTCGAGTGGGCAGTTGACACAGCCTTGGGTGTGTCGACTCCCAAGTCGACACCCCTGTCGACTTGGGAAGTGGCGGGATCTTTTCCCACCTACCTGCCTAGCTGAATTTGAAATCTGTTTTTAAATTTGAATTTTCTGAAAACTTCCATGGGCCATAACTGGGTCATACGGACTCCGATTTTCGAAAACTCGGACTCTATTTCGCGTATTTTTTCGAGACGAACGCAATGGCATAGCCCGTTTACCTTGATTCAGATTTTATCATTGAATTCTGCCTTGATTTATGTTGTTATTCAAAATATGGGTTGTTACATCCTCCCCACCTTAAAGGATTTCGTCCCCGAAATCTCCAAGTTAGGGAGGACGTATCCTACCATCCATCATCCATCTACTCAAAACATCATCCACGTGCAGTCAATGTCCTTAACAAATTCTAAATGCTGTATGATTATATGCAAAGGTGTGTGTATATGTACTTATCTAATGCGAAAATCAGGCGGTTACTGATCCAGTAAACCCCCTTAATGCAAAGTATGTTAGTGAAATGAGTCCATATGTATGCAAAATCCTAATATAATTTATAATCTCTACATGAGTGCACATAACATTCATCCATATGCAACATCCACGTGATAGCATAACAAGTTTCATCCATGAATAAGTATAAGCACTCATGCATATGTAATATGAAAGTGTGTGAGCCGATCTTAGTGCCTAATGTGTATCATGCATCCACGAGTATCCACTTGCAAACACTTGCAACCACTTGCAAACATCAAGCATAACATGTTTCAAATACATGTTTCATCCAAAGGGTTTCTACCTAAGGTTCTCATGACAAGGTTAACAAGATAACAAGATAAACAGGATAAACATGGATAGCAAAAAGAAGGATATGCTAATTAGGAAAGGAGATTGAGAATGTACCCTTAAAAAGGAATGGATAAAGCCCACGCATCTTCTCCTCGGTTTCCCAAGTTGCATCCTCATCGGCTTCACTCCACTAGACTTTCACCAATTTGACTTCTCGATTCCTTAGCTTCTTGATCTCTGTGCCCAAGATACGAATCGGAGCTCTCCTCAAGGTTGCCTATTTCTCTACCTCCACGTCTTCTAGAATGCTTGGTTCAACCACCTCAGCGGACTCATGTAGGCACTTTCGGAGATGCGAGACATGAAAGACATTATGCACTTCAGCTAGCTTTTCGGGCAATTCCACCTTATAAGCCATCTTTCCAATTCTCTCTATGATAGGGAATGGTCCTACGAACCTTGGTGCCAGTTTCCCAACTGCTCCAAAACGTACCACATTACGCAAAGGAGAAACCTTCACGAAAACCATATCCCCAATTTCGAATTCCAAATCTGTCCTTCGCTTGTCAGCATAGGATTTCTGTCTGTCTTGGGCCGCTTTCATCCGTCTTCTCACCAATTCAACTTTCTCGGATGTGTCCCGTATCATATCGGGCCCAAGTATAAGCCTATCCGTTGTTTCCCACCAACAAGATGGTGACCTACACGGCCTCCCATACAAAGCTTCAAATGGTGCCATCCCTATGCTGGCTTGATAGCTATTATTATAAGCAAACTCTACAAGAGGAAGGTGGTCTTCCCAAGTACCAGCAAAGTCAAGAACACAAAGCCTCAAAAGATCTTCTAGCACTCTATTCACCCTTTCGGTTTGGCCATCCGTCTGGGGGTGATAGGCTGTACTCAAATTCAATCGCGTACCCATCACTTCTTGCAAGCTATTCCAGAACTGGCTAGTGAAAATTGGGTCACGATCGCTAACTATGCTAGAAGGAACTCCATGCAACCGCACTATGTCTCGAAGATAAATAGATGCTAGCCATGATGCAGTCCTCTTGCTCTTCACCGGGATGAAATGAGCACTCTTCGTAAGTCTATCCACTATGACCCATATGCTTGTATTCCCTTTCCTTGACCTAGGCAATCCATCCACAAAATCCATAGAGATACTTTCCCACTTCCATTGCGGGACCTCCAATGGATGTAATAGCCCACCGGGTTTCTTCGACTCGGCTTTCACTTGTTGGCACACCATGCACTTTGAAACATACTCTGTCACATCTTTCTTCATTCCAGCCCAAAAGAAAATGCGCTTCATATCCCTATACATCTTATCTCCTCCAGGATGTATAATCATCTTCGAGTGATGTGCTTCTTCGAGAACTTTATGCACCAAGTCTCCTACTTGTGGAACGCATAGCCTTCCATCACGCCTTAGCCAACCCTTGTCATCAATAGTATATCTAGCAAGGTGACTAGATGTCTCACCACGAATCAACTTGTCCATGACCTCGACTATCTGCGGGTCTCCTTTCTGGGAAGCCCCAACTTGATCAAGAAGTGTGGGTCTAAGCTCAAGGGATGCTAATGAACCCGTCATCGACTCAACAGCTGTCGTGAAATCAAAGGTTGCCAAGAACTCTAAGTTCTTCATCTCAATAAACAAGGGACTCAAAGTCAACCTCCTTCTTCTTAGTGCATCTGCCACAACATTACCCTTGCCAGGTGTATAAGCTATCTCGAAGTTATATGATGCCAAGAATTCCATCCACCTTTTCTGCCTTAGATTCAGATCTTTCTACGAGAAGAGGTACTTGAGTGACTTGTGATCAGTATACAACTCAAACCTTTCGCCTAGAAGATAGTGGCGCCAGGATTTGAGTGCAAAGACGATCGCCACCAACTCCAAATCATGAGTGGGATAGTTCTTCTCATGAACTTTAAGTTGCCTACCCCCATAACATATCACTCTTCCCTCTTGCATCAGAACAACACCTAACCCCGTGCCACATGCATCTGTGTACACGGTAAACATCTTACTACTATCGAGTAATGCCAAAACTGGAGCTGTGGTAAGGGCCCTCTTGAGCCTTTGAAAAGCAAGCTCACACTCTAAGTCCCATGCAAAGACTAAGTTCTTCTTCGTCAACTTAGTAAGAGGGGCCGAAATCTTAGCGAAGTCCCTGATGAACTTCCTATAGTAGCCCGCCAGACCGAGAAAGCTTCTTACTTCGGTTGCATTCTTAGGAGTCTTCCAGTCTTGAACTGCAACCACTTTCGCGGGATCCATCGCTATGCCTTGCTTAGAAACTATATGTCCAAGAAACCAAACTTCCCTTCTCTAGAAATGGCATTTGGAGAACTTGGCTTTCAACTGATGCGCTCTAAGCGTATCCATCACCTCCTTGAGATGCCTGGCATGTTCTTCCTCATCCTTTGAGAAGATCAGAATATCATCCACGAAGACAACCACGAACTTGTTAAGGAACTCCCTGAACACCCTACTCATCAAATCTACGAAGTAGGCGGGTGCATTAGTCAAACCGAATGGCATGACAAGCCATTCAAAGAATCCATCTGGAGTCCTAAACGCAGTTTTATCAATACTATCCTCAGCCACTCTAAGCTGATGGAATCCGGTGGCTAGATCGAGCTGAGAGAAAACAGAAGCACCCACAAGCTGGTCAAAGAGGTCATCAATCCTCGGTAACGGGTGCCTATTCTTCTTTGTCAGCTTGTACAACTCTCGATAATCAACACATAGACGAAGCGAACCATCCGCCTTAGTAGCGAATACCACCGGAGCACCCCATTCAGAAATGCTTCGCCTAATAAATTTGTTCTCAAGCAGCTCCTTGATTTGCTTACTGAGCTCTCTTCTTTCTCGCAGGGCCATGTGCCTAACGGGCAATGATACTGGCTTGGCATTATCAACAAGATAAATGCGAAAATCTATCTCTCGTTTAGGGGGTAACCCCTTAACCTCTTCAAAGACATCAGGATATCCTCGAACCACCCTTACAGACTGCAGATCATTGATGGACGAGTCAAGAGATTCAAGATAACATAGCATGACGGGATCCAGCGGGTTGCAAGAAATCTCTAGGGTATTACCGAGGCGAGTCATGAGCCTCACCACCCTATGCTCACAATCGAGAATGGCTCCATAACTGGACAACCAATCCATGCCCAAGATCAACCCGTATCCCGTGAACCCGAGAACATAAGCATTACACGTGAATTCTACGGTCAAGATAGAAATCTTCAAATCCACACAAATCATAGATAAATGGGCGGAACCCCCAATTGGATTTGAAACACTGACGGGATCCTCAACTAGACTAGTACTTAGGTGCAAACTTTCAACAATGTCAGAAGAAATAAAGGTATGCGATGCGCCAGAATCAAATAAAGTGCGAATAGGAAAGTCAGAAATATAAACAAGACTTTCTACAGAAATACTACCTCGGTCCTGAACTGGAGCAGTGTTGAGAGCATGCACTTGCCCTCCAGAAGGTCCTGCATGCTGAGTCTGCCCTTGTCCTTGCTTCTTGGGGCAATCCTTGCTAAGGTGTCCAGGCTCTCCACAGTGAAAGCATTCGCCTAACTTCCTCTTCTTCTTTCTGCAATCCTTGGCTATATGCCCAACAATCCCACAGAAGTTGCATTTTCTTGGGTCCTTTGCCTTGGCCTTGTTTCCCTTGTTGTTCTTGTTATTCTGATTGCTCTGGTTCCCTCCCCACTTGGAGTCCGTCTTCTTGGTTTGAGTCTCATTAGGCTTGACTTCTTTCTTGCCATTCTTATCGTCTCCTTGAAGCAATGCCATGTCTACTAGGCCTTCAAAAGTGGCCCCCATGGGTATATGAGATAGGGCTAAACCTTGTAATGGCTCATTCAACCCTCGTGCAAAGCGTAAAGCCTTCTTCTGGGGAGTATTAACCATGTCCAAACCGAATCGAGCGAGTTGGTTAAACTTATTCACATACTCCCTCACTGTCATGTCCCCTTGCTTCAAAGATATAAATTTCTCCAATTGCAGATTCGCCTCAGCAGATGATAGAAACTTAAGCCCAAACCTCGTCCTAAAGTCGGCCCAAGTCTCTATAGGCCTAGTAGCATTAGTGACCTCCCACCAATAAGCAGCTTCTTCTTTTAATAGTCATGCTGCCAATAAAACCTTTCTATGGTCTTCCACATCAAAGATGGCGAAGAGATCTTCAGTTTCTTTCAACCAATTTCGCGCCTCAACAAAAGTCTCCGTCCCAATAAAATTCTTGCCACCCATTGCCTTAAAGTCTTTGCAAACCTTTGCGAAATCTGCTTGTGGATGCTGAGGAGGAGGAGGAGGAGGAACCTCAGTTACGGTGGGGGTATTTGCTGGGCCCGCATCGTTGGCCCTAGCTTCCAAGTACCTCCGGAACCATCCGGGAATGGTTACTCCCTCGGGAAGGTTAAGATCGGCCATGCTAAAAAAGGAAAAGATAGATTAAGAATGAGGAAACGAAGGATAGTGCTAATGGCTTTTGGGGAATAGCCTTTTAAAATAACTAGACTTTTCTTGGAAAATACTTAATTGGTTTTGAAAATAGTTTTCCAAAAAAGGTAAATTTTAAAAACACTTTTGCTCAAATCTTGTAAACCTTATGCTCTGATACCATATGTAACACCCCACCTCCGCCAGGGTCACTCTCGCAAGTACACTAGCTTTGGAGGGGCGTTAAACAAGGTAAACATGCATGCAGATATCACAAGACAGAACATACAAGTAAAACAGAGTAGTAAAGCAGCGGATAAAACTAGCATTTCAAAACCATAGTCAAGTTACATCAAAGTACTTGGTCATTATTTTCCCACAAAACAAAGTCTAGAACATAAACTGAAAACTAGAAAAACATAAAGTAACTATCCCCAAAGTAGCATAAGGCCATAGCATGCTCAAGTCCAAACCGTACATGAGCTATCCAGAAAACCAGCTAAAGATCCAGCTAGGTAACAGTGTTCCCACCCTGCAAACCTTGGGGGGAAGGGGGGGGGAATGGAAGAAAAGAGGCAAAAGAAAATGGGTCAGTCAAAAAGACTGGTAAGTCCTATCTACTATTAGTATAAAAACTAATAAAGTTAACTGGACATGTAATGCAGAGATGAAACATGGGGTAATAACTGGCATGGTGAAGAGACAGATCAAGTGTGGCATCGCATATACAAGGTTAAGTTGCACCAAGTGTGTACTAGTAATCTATGTCAAGTATCAACAAGGAAAGATCCCTTGGCCCAACATCCCGAGATGACCTAGATCAAGGTCCAACAACACGGTCTAGTCGATCGGCTCCCAAAAACCCTAACTCGTCAAGTGTCGGTGTCATACGGCCCGCTCACGAAGTGTAGTCAAACTGTGCTAGGTCCACCCTAGGGTGTATCAAGCCATAGGATGCCAACCACGGACACAAATCAAGCACGCACAGTCTAAACCTACAGGTGCCCGTGTCTGCTTTTTCAACTCCGGACTATGTGCACGACCATAGTCCGCCTGAACCTACACCGGCGCACCTACTCAGCCGTCGTTTTGGTCGCTTACATGTCAGCCCAGTAATCGTGCCCTACCCTAGCCTAGTCCCTAGGGTATCATGATACAATCAAGAGGGTTACTGGTGAAAAGGACCACGTAACTAGGGTTTCTAACGGGTTAAACGTGGTTAACCCTACCCCATCAAGTTGGTTAAGTGTACCCAAGGTTCATGACTTAACCCTGTCAACCCATCGTGTTTAATCGGTTAAGTATTCAACTGGTCCATGACTTAACCCTATCATGTGGCATTAATTAATTTAATGCACCCAACCTCCCACATTAGACCTTGTTGTGGTTACTAGTTAAGCCGGGCGGGTCCGGGTAGCTTTACACCACAACTTGGTCTAACCTCGGGTTTCAAGCGCGACATGACCAACTACTCACATTGGGTCCTATTGCTTGTAGCCACTAGTTAAGCCGGTCGGTTCCGGGTAGATTTATGCTACAAACTCAACCCAACCTCGAGTTGGCCACACTCATATTTTCTAAGTGTCATGTCCATTATTATGTTTACAACATAATCACAAGTCAACGTTCATGTCATATTTTAAAATCATGTTTCATGTCATTAATATTACCCAAACCCAACGCATTCCCCTCGCATGTACGTTTCGCATAACATAACATAGATCAAAAGAGGGAACTTGGCAAAACATGACAAAAGGAGGCATAAGGTAATAAGGTTGGCCACAAGTTAAACATGGTGGCATATGAGGCAAATGTGTTCATGAACTTGCATATTACATTATAGGCCTCAAAACATGCATAATGTCAACTTTAGCAAAATAGATGAACATGGTCATAAATAACATGGGATGATAGCAAGTGATTCGCATATAACATCATATGCAAGCTAACATGAGGTTTATGAGAGATCATAAACTTGCATATTAGATTATAAGCCTCAAAACATGCATGATATCAAACTTTAGCAAATAGGTGAAACATGATCATAAATGACATAGGAGGGTGGCTAGTGATTCGCATATAACATCATATGCAAGATAACACAAGGTTTATGAGAGTTTCTATGTTGCTTTATGCAACATTTCAAATCAAAGCTCATAGCTTTCTATGCATAAGGTAAAGGTGATAGCTTTACAAACATGCATAGAATATATTTATGCATAACATGATACGATCAAAGCACATATCATACTTAGGCCCAAACTCAAACTTGCAACATGTCATATTTAACTTCATAGTTAGAATTTAAGAGTAGTATAGGCTTACAATGCTATGAAGACTTATAAAATATAAATAAGATTGAGACGAAGCCACTAGCAACTCTAAAGACCCCCAAATAGCAAGCTTCAATGAAAACCCTTGAGAAATTAGAAGAAGATCCTTGCTTTGATGAAGAAAGATTGAACTTTGGCCTTAGAAACTCTCAAACAAGCTTAGGAACTTTCATATGAATGAAGATGGAGGCTATGACAAGAGGGTGGAGGCCATGATTAAACATTTTGGCATAGTTTAGTTGTAGGATTGATTTATGATGACTTAGGCTAGGTATTAGGGTCTTTTTATAGGTGATTAGGTTAGTTTAGACCATAGGATTAACCCTAATTCAGATCTGGGCCATCAATTCACGTTACTAGCCTCCAAACATGTCTTGAGAAACAAGTCAGGTGCACCCAGTCCAGACTGGCCGACCACCCAGGTCGATAGGGGTGTCGATTGGGCAGTCGACACAGCCTTGGGTGTGTCTACTCCTAAGTCGACACCCCTGTCGACTTGGGAAGTGGCGGGATCTTTTCCCGCCTACCTACCCAGCTGAATTTGAAATCTGTTTTTAAATTTGAATTTTCTGAAAACTTCCATGGGCCATAACTGGGTCATACGGACTCCGATTTTCGAAAACTCGGACTCTATTTCGCTTATTTTTTCGAGACGAACGCAATGGCACAACCCGTTTCCCTTGATTCAGATTTTATCATTGAATTCTGCCTTGATTTATGTTATAACTTGTTATTCAAAATATGGGTTGTTACATATACTCTTCCAACATACACTCCATTCTTGGAAACTACAAATTTATCAGCTTCAAAGATTAATTTGAAACCATGCTTGCTTAGCGTATTTCTGGAACATGGCGAACAACATTAGTTCCTTTCCAGAAGTCAATTTTAACACAAATTTTTCTTTGCCTTCCACCTTTGAAGTAAATGAATGGCCTATAAAAGTTTGTTCATCAGCATTTATTGTTTTGTATTTGTCTGTTGAACCATCAGGTTTCAATTTCTTTTTAAATATCCATTTATTGCCTAAGGTCTTACACCCTTGAGGTAAATTGACAAATTCCCATCACTACAACAAAAAGGGGCTTTCATAGTGTTTGAAAAACGCTATAATACCTTGCTATAGCGTTTCAGAGAACGCTAGGGAACGACATGCTATCGTAGACTCTGAGCTTTAAATAGCAATGAAAAAAAGGCTATAAAAAATAACTTTTCTATAGCATTTTAGTTATGCTATCAGGAAAAAACGCTATAAGAATGATTATCCATTGTTACTTCTAATAGCGGTTTTGACATATTTCTATAGCGTTCTCATGATCACTTTCTATAGCGTTTGTTTCACGATAGCATTTTCGAAACTCTATCAAATTTAATATTTATTTGCAGATTTTATTTACTGTACTTTCAGTCTTGTTACATATATAATACCGACTAACCCAATTCTTCTCAACGTATAAGTTTAACATATTTTCAAAGACAAAAAATATTTAAATCACATCACAATATTTCATATATATTCAAACATTTTTTCCCTTATGTTGAAGTAGATTTCATACATGTTCAAACTTTTGGCATATTCAAGTATAGCATTACATACATATTCAAACAATTTTACTATATCCAAAAATAGTACTACATACATATCGTTTTAGCAACTTTCCCTATATCCATACATAGCATTTCATATGTATTTGTATCCGCTTACTTATAAACCAATCAAACATTTGATTTCATCACGTTATGCTTTTGATATTCTCTCTAACATCTGCAACACAAATAAGCAATCAAGATGTTAGTAATTGTTATGTTAAACATTCACAAAGCAAAAGAGTCTCAAAGGAAGGAAAAATGTGTCTAGGATTAAAATATATTTTGCGCCAAGCCAATGTGATGTGTATTATAAGTTACCGAACTATATACATACAAATTATGTGTAATCTATTTAACGTTAAACAAAGTAAAGGATGTAGCAAGTCTGTAAGTTTTCATCGTGACACCTATTCATGCAGCAGTTCTACAACCATCAACTATCAATTCTTCACCATGACAAACATCATCAACACAACCACACATCATCTACCATACACAAAAACACACATCACCTCATTTATCGAGGAGATTTTTGACTAACCACATAGCAGTACTGCACCACGTTACTTAAAGAAAATATATGCTAACAACTTACATGACAAGACCAAATAGTTGTAGCTTTTGCCAATGCTCGTTACTCATTCCCTTATTTTTCCTTATTTCGGGTAGTTTATAAGTCATTTTATCCTCTCCATCTTTGTCAATGTTGTTTATCCATTCCCTTATTTTTCCTTTATTCATGACATTGTTTTCTTTTTTTAGTGACGAAGCATCCTGCAACCTTTGTGCTGTTGTTATTTTCTTGATGATATCACTGTCATTTGAAACTTTTATGCCTGTTATGGAAATGCTAATACCTTTGTATTAGTTTATCATAATGACGCAAAGAATGCTAGAAACTATCAGATGTAATAAACCCAGAAAAAGAATTAAAAACATAAAGATAACAAATTTGTATAAATAAATGCAAAATTGCTGCAATCTCTCAAACTGCTTAATCCTGTCAAATCGTTGTAGCTCTAGTTCAAAGTGAATTGAGTTATCATCCTTATCCCTATTTGCAACCCAATTAATATACTGAATTAATGGTAGATGAGGACATACTAATGAATCAGGATAGGAGCAGATTCAATTAAACACAACAGAGGAAAGAAGAAGAAAAATCACCTTCCAGTATGTGTTCAATCTAAGACAATAGAGCAGTATAGGGAAACAAATTTCCTGCAAGCAAAAAAATCAGCTTTTAACTATTATGCCAACAACAAATATAATCATTCATATCCATTAGAATACTTAAACACAAACACAGTGATAATTCATATCCTTCTTTACTGTTAGATTTTCTTCTCGGTCATTTTTTGTTAATCGGCGAAAACACAAACACATTAAAGTCAACTCCATATCTACTGCAAAATACATAGAAAAACATTAACTGTGCAACGACCTTTTCATTTAGCGATGGAATAATTTGACTAAAAATTATGTTGCTTTTCCACAGTAATGTGTGCAAAGCACAGGTAACAATTATGCATGCAATCCAGTATAGATGGATGTCTTAGTGAGTATAAACATAAGTGTAACACAAATGACAAAAATACATCCACTGACATGTTACAAAAGTAATTTTACTATTAAACATGGTGCTTATCCAGTATAACTGCACGTTATGCATGCCCTCGGCCACTATTGGCATCCTTTATTACAGTATATTTTTAAAGGATTAATACTTGTGCATGCTTGTTCAATAAAACTTAGGGGAGAGTCAATACCTTTCTGCAAGTTAACTTTTTGAGCTCTTTTAGGAAGCCTGAATCCATGCTCAGATCTCTTGCACCTATGAGGATGCGAAAATCTTTCTGGATTGATTTCATGCAGCAGTCTTCAATTATTTTTGGAAACTGAACACATTTTCCTTTTTTGTTCAAACTAGAATGAGGCCCGCACTTCGCAAACGGGCAATTCTTAGAATATGAGAGTAATTATAAGGAAATTAGTACAAATAAATGAATTTAAATAAACACTGCATAGAAATAAAATTATGAGGTTGAAGTGCAGTACAAAGTAACTTATAGAATAGTACAAGTCTAAGTACCTACAGTAAAGAATTAAATCATTTTTAGCATACAAACTCTATTCTAAAATTGATACATGTTGATGATCTTCATTGCAAAGATGGTTGAGTGGCTGAAGCAAAATGACTTAATGGTAAATTTAGATGGTCCAAACATCGTTCATGAATCGTTTGTCATGATACTTGTTGCAATTCCTAGTTTTTTTTCAAAATAAGAAGAAGCAAGAGTTAATATTTTTGACAAGGTGAACCATTATAATGTGTAGTCCATTACCATTAGAAGTCGGCTGAGAAGTGATTAAATGATCGACTAGTGGTGTCTCAATGAAATTTTTGTAAACAAATGGAGATAATATGTCTTATAGCATTGACGATTCATTTTTGTCCTCCCTTATGTCTACTTGTTAACGGAGCATGAGATTTAAGTTTATTGACTGGTTAGTAAATTTGCGAAGAAATAGTGGAAGGAGGGCTAATTACTCCATATTCCAAAAATCAGAGTTAAAAAAAATGTTGATTTTCAGTTTACTACTGCAAAATGAAGCAAAATGCTGTGTGGATCTTTTATACAATTAAAGACTTAACCAGGAAGATGGGTAATATAATTTTTTACCCGTTATTCAAAAGACTTAACCTAGATGCTGAGAGATTAGAATTTTCGGTAACATGGGTTTGGTGATTTCCACACTCACTTTTACTAAAATGACTCCTATCACATGACCATGGAATGATAACTTCTTCTTCAAGTTCATCAAATGACAAAGGTTTTGTAAGACCCAACACCTCATGGAAGCGCAATATGAACTCACATATCTATGCTGGTATTAAAAAGATAACTTTAGGTGTATATAAATAAAAAATAAAGTTGCAGATAGCATGAGAAGCAACCACCAAGTTTCTTGTTCTTTTTTTTATAAAGAACTATCATGAGTTTGAATAAATTTTATATGACTAACACGAACTTTATTCTGCACCCAACAACCATAATCCCAACAATCCCATTGACATACCTGATACCTACCGCGATTGTTCAATGTTTTTCAACTGAACGAGTACTTTCCTTGCAACTATTTGCCAAAGTTATGTTTCAGCCAGGAAATCAAAAGAAAAAAGAGGAAAGGGTTAAAGGATCTAACCACTAACAGTTTGTCTGTGATGGTTATATAGAACCATTATGTTCTTATTTGCATACTGTATTCTAACAAATTGGAGAGATCAGGTAAAAATATCTTAGGAGTATATGGAAGTTTAATACAATTAAACCCAACTTATGGCTTTATACCTGTAGAACATCTGCCACAAGCTTTGCCGGAAGCCTACTGCTTAAACGCTGACCAGGAGGTGGGCGTGTGTCAGATGAGTCTTCATTCAAATCCTGCATAAAAGATGCAATGTCCAACTGGAATATGAAAGCTGTCGAAAGTGGCATTGAAGCCCGTGGATAAATCAATTAAACCAAGGGAAAAAAAAATCATATATCTAACAATCTTGTAATAGCATGCACACATGCTTTGAATACTAATGTGAACGAATATGCATTCCAAATTAATTTTAAAGACAGAAAAATTATGACGTAGGGTAGTAAAGCTAATATGAGTAACCAAGCATTCACTAATACAACTTTCTAATTACATGAAAAAATGAAAAACAAAATAACCTGATAGAAAATATAAAATCAGGAGGATTTAAGCAGGTTTTACCCTAAAAATAGAGGTTGGGATCTACATGTGATCCTCAAACAGTATAGAAAACAAAATGAGAAACGGAAAGATACAACACAAAAAATATCAATCTCAATTCAGCTTCTCAATTAAGGAATATCATAAAACAATTAACCACTTTAGGTTACACTTCATAAATATACGAATGATTAAGTTGAACGATTTTTCGTTAGGAAATAATAAAAAATTCAGCCATTATTTTATTGGTATATATTAACGATATACATAGATTAAGAATTAAAGGATTCCTACACTGCAAGCTAAATAAAAGGAATAATGTTCAGATCTGAAATTAACACTGCATCGATGAATTACAGGGATAAAGTACATGTAATTTTATTTAACACATATTTGGTGAAGGCACAAGTTTGGTGAAGGCACAAGGATAAGTTGATGCTAACACAAGTTTCTGTATGAGAATTTCCAGCCTCCAAGAATTTCTAAGTAGCCAAGCTCAAAGATATTTAAATTTCGATAGACCGACCAAAACGTTAGACCAAATTGCAAAATCCAGTTCATGAATAACGGTATATCATGCTTCAGTTATGACAATAACATTATGAGTGCATGAGACTTAAGTAGGCTCCCTTTGTAAAATATAAAGCCTCAATAATTTGTCAAATTATCATCATCAACTACTATTCAACAACCGTCATATTGAACTTTAAACAAGCAGATCTCGGGTAAGTTACATTTGTTGCAACTAAGGTAAAGAACTGCTAGAAAAAAAAAAGCTCAGCACAAACTATAAACATCATATGAATGCAGAAACATTTATGAAGTTCGTCCATGCAACAGAACCTACAATCCTTTCACTTCTAATCAATTTGAAAAATCTTAGTCAACAACTAATTTAAAGGACAAACCATCATTTGAACAACACTTGATATTTAAAACCTATAAAGGCTCGGTTATTTTCAGCTTCCCGATCAACACATTTTAGAACCAGATCTGACACATAAAGTTGTATTTGTTTACCATAACTGTAAGATAAATCAACAAAAGCCACGAAAAAAAATAAACAAAATGACTATGTAATTTATGAACAGAGACTCAGAGCAATAATGAAATAAGAATTTGAACGATAAGGTAACAATTAGCAGGTTTATATGATGAAGAAAATAATGTACAGCCGCCATGTAAAATATAATATTATTAAACATTGACAGAGTAACCAAGAATTACATGGTTAGACGACAACAAATTTATGAATTGTTTCCAAGAATACCAAAATTAAGGAAAAATGGAACGAACTTAAGGAAAAATGGAAAGTAAGATTAGGAAAAAAAATGTAGCATGTAGTAAAAGTAAAACAAAAGAGTTTGATGTTAAACCAATTGCTGGAAATACGTAGTTACCTATTGTCATTCGAAAGCACGAACATCAGGCTTCCGATTTGGTTAACAATCCAATGTGGAATAAATTTGGGCGGCACAAAACAGATATTGATGGAGAGGTGGTGATTTCATGGGAAACGCCGAAGAGAAGAAGAAATGGAAATGAGGGAGATTGGTGGAAAGTTTGGCTTTTTGCATAGGGGAAGAACGAAACCGAAATAGTACGTGTGGGGATGAAACAGAAAAAAATTAGGGTGAAAACTGAATTTGAGCACCAGTAGTTTGAAAATTATTAGAGTAAATGGCAGGAAAGCAGATTTTTTTAAAAAATGGGATGCGAGTAGTGCACGTAAGCTTGCTTTAGTTCCTGATTAAATAATAGATTCGCATCAATCATTAAATAGCATGTTAGTGCTAAATAGTTCAATTGATATTATATGTATAGAAATAAACTTGTGAGTCAAACAACCAAATTGTATGTTGACTATAGTTATGAAACAAATCTAATAATGTCCATCAAATTCACTTGGATTAACGGTAAAGTCATATATGACAACAGTGGTGAGCCTGTAGAACAAATTCAATTGTACAACAAAGTTTGTTTTGTACTTCCATAAAGAACAGCCAAAGTCCATATTAATAATTTGGGGACTACATTTTGTGATATTATCACAAATTTGATATTTAAAGTTAACTAATCGACTGATTTAACAACTCGTCACACGCGCGCACACACACACGCACGCACGCACACACACACGTACATAATATACACACCCATATGATTTATTCTCCATTATACAACTAAATTGTCAGTTATACTAATATTACATTAATATTAAAAACAAGAATAAACATGTGAACTAACATCGATGAGCAGTTAGCGGTTTGGTTTAAATTAGATTTAGTTTACAATTTAGATAGTACTTATCATTCTTTGCCCTGTCTTTCAAGTAAACTTATTAACCAGTAGGAGCCTTGAATAAATGATAAATTCTTAACATTCTTTTCAAACATACTGAATAATAAGGGGCTTGAATATATGATAAATACTATTCAAACAGTAAACACATCATTGTTTAATGAAATACCCACTAGAAATCCATTGAATGCAACACTTACATTAAATTCAAGAGTCAATAGGTAAATTGAAATCGTGGATACTTGAACAAAAATATAATACTACCTGAAATCTCCTCAAGCCGAAATTCCCCTGTTGATAAAACTGCTAACAGTAACTTTTATATATATATTTTAATTAAGGTTTATCTAATTCTGCAAATGCATGGTTTGAGAATTACATATGCTCTTCTTCTTGCCAAGAGAATATACTAATTGTTTGCTTATCTATTTATTGTGATTAATAAAAGACGTTATAGTTAATTGTCCTATAGTTCTTTTGGGGATAACATGCAAACCCACTTTATAGTTGCGTAGCCAGATAATCTATATGGGAGGGGCATTTTTTTCATGTTAACCTTTGAATTGCATAAAAGTTTTCTTTTTAGGTTGCTTTGAAACTGTTTTTTTGTCAACAATTTGAATCGATAATTTCTAGTCGACCATTTGAACTATACACACTGTTAGCCTACTTTGTGAAACATGCTACACAAAGATTAAAAGATAAAAAGAATGAAGAATGATTTTTAGTCAAGTCGGATCGGATTTCCTTGGTAGAGACAGCGCAGCGCAGAGCAGAGAAGAAGGGAGCGCAGGCCAAATAGGATCGGTTCGGGTAACCCCGATCCGCTCCCCTAATTTGTAATACTTCCGGTCCGAACCCAGAGAATTGAACTAGCAGCGGTTACAGCCTGTGTTTCCTCAGGACCCGGAGCGGTTATACCCACGTTCTCCCCACGTTTGCCACTAATCTGATGCGCTGTTGCCACCATATTCCATCTGAACCCGACAATAATGGGATGGAGGCCACGTGTACCCGACCTGGAGCCACTTCAGAGGCATTTTCCACCTATTAATACACCTCCAAGGCTCATTTCAAAGGATCTTATGGTATTTTAAGAACTCAAACTCCTTTGCTATCCGAATTTCATTAGCTTATTCAAAGTACAATCATCTTTTGAAACGTATTGTAAAGGAAATTGAGTGAATCAATGTATTGTATAAGTAAGAATTGAGTGAAAATTGTTGTTGTACTTGTATTCAAGACATCAATTCAAAGAGTAGAAAGTGGATGTAGGCTATTTAACGCCGAACCACTAGAAATTGTGTGTTTTCTCCGTTTTTCGATTTCATTTCAGTAGAATCATTACTCGTTTGGGTGTTAGAGCCAATTTTGGATCTAACATTTTGGTGCTTTCAATGAGAATTTTTTGAATTCTCCGCTTTTTGGGATTATCATTCTACTATTTGGACCTTCAAAGTTCAAAAAAGTTAATCCTCAGCTTTTGACATCTTTAAGTACCTGTTGGTTAATCACTGAAGAATTGGAAATTATGGCTAAAGGAAAAGGCAAGGAAATCCAAAGTAATCGAGAGAATGAAGTGAACGAAGATCAGCAAACAATGGTTGTGACGAGGTCACGTGGTCAAGATTCTGGAGCAGGCCGCTCCGGTCAGGAAGGACCGATCCGATCCAGCGATGTTGAAGCCACCCACTCTCCCCATCCGAACCAGCCCGGCTGTATCACTGTGCTCCGATCCGACCTGAATCAAAGTGAAGCTGGAACTTATACTCGAACTCCTGCCAATGCTCTGATTCCAGCCGCTATGACCAATGATCAGCCTGACCCATCTGCACCCGTCACGCAAGGAAATTTTTCACGCTTTCTTAAAATGCTCCAGAGTACTAAGGAGGCATTGGAAGCCCATAAACGTGATAGTCTTCGCATGCAAGATAACATGATCACCATGAGTAGGGAACTCAAGGAGCTCCAGAGGCAAAGGACACCTTCCCCAACACGTCGTCTTACTGCAGATTATTCATCTTCTTCAGATGAGGGACGTCCTCGTGAAAGAAGGCCACTTGAGCGACCTCAGAATCTTGATCAGTTAACTTTTGGATCTTTAGGATCCCGTGAAGACTGTGCTCGTGTGTTAGGGCCTGATGACCCGAGCTTGAAAGAGCCTATGTTGTTGCCCATGCGTTGATCCCACGTTCTACCTAGGGATCCTAACATTACTAATCCTATGCAACAACAACTTCTTCAGCCCCTTCCTCCTGAGATCGATCAAGAGCGTAGGGAGCAATGTAGAGCAACCGCCGCTAGAAATAGGAGGTTATCCCCTAATCAGGAACCCAGGGGTAATCCGAATATCAGACCTAGAGAACCTGTGAAGACATTAACAAATGCTGATGTGTGGGCGATGGTGCATCAGATTATGTCCGAAAGCCGACGATACACTAATGAGGACTGGGGCATTGAGCGAAGTCATACCTCCTTCAAAGATGATATATTGGATTTCAAGTTCCCTCGGCGATTCAACTTGCCACAAATGGATCGATATTCAGGTAGAACGGACCCGGGACAACATCTGATGAGGTACGCATGGTTCATAAATGCCGTAGCAGCTCCAGATGCTATAAAATGCAAGGCCTTACCAAATTACCTAAAAGACGTGGCATTAATGTGGTTCACCCGACTCCCTCCACGGTCAGTGTCAAACTTCACAGAATTAAGTGAGCGCTTTATGAACCAGTTTCAACTTCACGCCCGCAAATCCAAAAGCATCATAGAGTTGTCAAGGATTAAACAGGCTCCAGGCGAATCTCTGAAATCATATTTAGACCTCTTCAACCTGGATGTCACCGAAGTTAGTGACCTTCATGAACCCACTATTCTGATGGCTTTAATAGAAGCAGTTGACCCGGACACAGAATTTGGGGATTATCTATCCAGGAAACTGCCCCTACTAGGGAATTGTTCTATGAAAAAGATAATATTCGCTTAAGGCGAGAAGAAGCTCATGCAAATAGGAAGAGAAAGTCCGAAGGGGCCTCGAGGGAAAGTGTCCAAAGTAATGTTGCTATGAAACAATCTAGTGACAGTTCAGGGAAGGTTGAAGTGAACGTCGACAACCAGAACAAAGGTAACAACAACAAGAATGGAAACGGCAATAGGAGGAGTAGGAACCGAGGGAACAATTCCAGCAAAAGACCTCGATTCCAAACTTTCGAAAATTATCCGCCATTGAATGATACCTTGGAAAACATTTATTTGGACCCATACATCATATTGCAATACAAAAAACCACCACCCAGAGACTCCACTGAAAAAGAGATCGCAACAGGAAAGTTTTGTTTGTTCCACAGAACCCACGGTCATTCCACCAACGAATGCCGTCATTTGAGAGATATACTTGAAAGATTGCTGCGGGAAGGGAAGTTAGACGAGTACAAGGTTGCCCCAAGGGACATGGGGCAAGGGGTACAAGCCCCGAACTAAAACCAGCCTACTTCAAAACCCACAGCCCGGCAGAAAGGTAAGGGGATCGTTATCAATACCATTATAGACGGACCCCACCTAGCTAGTTGTAGTTTCAACGCGATGGATCAGTACGTCAATGCCGCCAAGCACTTTGAGGTAGGAGAATGCATTAACCTCAAAGATAGTACTCCAGTAAAAAAACAAAAGACGATGTCAGATGACGTCATATTCCGTAGTAGAGATGGTTTCGGAGTTCAATCCCCAACTGAAGATCCACTGTAATTACCACGACCATCGACCCTGCTTTAGTCCATAAAATGTTGGTGGACAACAGGAGCTCGGTCAATATCCTCTTCAAGAATGCTTTTGAACAAATGAGACTTGAAGCAAAAGATCTAAAGCCCTGTGAAGGATGGATATGTGGCTTCAATGGGGCGTCGACGGCTCTGATGGGCTACGTAGAATTACCAGTGACATTAGGACAGGGAGATCGCCAGAGAGTGAGGATCCTGCCATTTGTAGTTTTGGATGTAGAGTTACCCTATAACGCTTTCCTAGGCCGACCGGCCCTCGCCGAGTTTAGGGCGTGTATTGCACCTTGGTGCTTGCTGCTTAAATTCTCGAGTGACGCAGGAATTGGGGTGATGAGAGGCGACCAAGCTATGGGACAAGCTTGTTACAAGACGGAGTTGAAGATGCTAATGAAGGGGTTGAATATAGAAACTAAGGACGATTCTTCCCCTTCGAAGGAGAACTCAGCATAGCAATTAAGGGGTCCAGCCCCAAGAGAGTCGCCCTTAGATGTGCTCGAGGATATAGATCACAGAGAGGATAGAGAACCCGAGGATAGAAAGGCGACTCCCAACGAGATAACAATAGATATACTTATTGATGAGACAGATTCGACAAAAGTACTAAAGATCAGCTCACAACTAGATCCAGTTCGAGCGAAAGAGTTAGCCGATTTCTTAAGGGAAAATCTTTATTGTTTGCCTGCACTCACGCTGACATGTGTGGGATTTCGCCTACCATTATGAGCCACTCTTTATGCATTAATCCAAAGCACCCACCGGTCAAACAGAAGAAACGGATGTTAAGCCCAGAGCGGTCAGCAGCTTTGAAAGAAGAGGTAGAGAAATTAAAGGATAATGGATTCATTAAGGATTCGAAATATCCCGACTGGATATCGAATCCTGTCCTGGTCAAAAAATCTAACGGGAAGTGGCGTACATGTATTGACTTCTCTGATTTGAACAAGGCTTGCCCGAAGGATAGCTTTCCTCTTCCCAGAATTAATCAGCTAGTAGACTCGACGGCTGGACACGAGCTTTTATCCTTTATGGATGCCTGTCCGAGGTACAATAAAATCCCATGCACATACCAGACCAGGAGCATACAAGTTTCATCACAGACTTGGGGTTATATTGTTATGTGGTAATGCCATTTGGATTAAATAATGCAGGAGCCACGTACCAACGTTTGGTAAACCGCATGTTCTATAATCAAATCGGGAAAACTATGGAGGTTTATGTGGATGACATGCTTGTGAAATCTAAACAATCTTCCGACCATATAAGGGACTTAGCTGAAATGTTTGATATTCTTCAAAGGTATGGAATGAAGTTAAACCCCCTAAAATGCTCATTTGGGGTCGCATCTGGAAAATTCCTTGGGTTTATCGTGAGTTCTCGAGGAATTGAGATAAATCCTAGTCAAATAGCAGCAATAAGGAATATTGAAGAACCAAGAAAGATCAACGATGTTCAAAGCCTAGCCGGAAAAGTTGCTGAATTGAGCAGGTTTATCTCCAAAGCTACAGATAAGCACATACCGTTCTTCAATCTAATAAAACAAGGAAAACGAAATTTTGAGTGGACCCCTGACTATGTGGAGGCTTTCTAGAATTTATTAGACTTATTAGAAAATCCTCCAATATTATCAAAACCCGTGGAACATGAGAATTTGTTTGTCTACCTAGCGGTATCATCTCATGCCGTCAATACAGCATTGGTACGTGAAGAGAATAAAGTGCAGAGGCATGTATACTACGTGAGAAAGAAGCTAGCTACTATAGAACGTAATTATCCGAAGATAGAAAAACTTGCTTATAGCCTCCTGATTGCTTCCCGCAAACTTCGTCATTACTTTCAGGCTCACCCGATAGTTGTATACACCGACCAACCTTTAAGACAAGTGTTGCAAAAACCCGAAGCATAGGGGCGGTTATTTAAATGGAACATCAAGCTGAGTCAATTTGATTTAAATTTTCAGCCATGGAAATCAATAAGGGAGCAAGCATTGGCCGACTTTATAGCCGAATTCATAATTCCCGAAGAGGAAACAGTGGGTGACAAGGTGGTTACTTTGGACTAAGAGTTAGAGCTTAGTCCGTGGAAGCTATATACGGACGAAGCAAAAAATGATCGAAGGTCCGGAGCCGAATTTTTTTTAATAACTCCTGAAGGACGATCTATTCACTATGCATTGCTATTAGAGTTTGCTGCTACCAATAACGATTCCGAGTATGAAGCCCTGATTGCCGGGCTGAAACTCGCCAAAGAACTAGGGGTGAAGACACTGGATATATGTTGCAATTCCAAGATAGTTGTATGACAAGTTAGGGAGGAATTTATTGCTAAATGGCCTCGACTCGTTACTTATCTCAAAAAGGTAAAGGAGTTGCTGGGTAGTTTGGAGCATTACAACATAATGCATATTCCAAGAACAGAAAATCAGAAAGCAGATCGGTTGGCAAAGCTAGCAAGTTCTGATAATATCAAAGAAACTGAAATGGTTCTGATAGAGGTTTTGGAAACACCGAGTTTCAACCAGATGGAAGTAGAACTAGCCTTGGAAGTTGATCCAGAGAGAGAATCATGGATGACACCGATTAAGAATTTTCTCTATAATGGAACCCTCCCGTTGAAGAAGAGCGAAAGACGAGCTGTAAGACGTAAGGCTGCAAGATACGTTTTACAGGACGACGTCCTTTATCGCCAGGGTTTTCAATGCCCCTCTAACGATGCGTCGCACACGACTACATCAAACGTGTACTACAAGAAGTACATGAAGGTGACTGTGGGGACCACACCAAGGGCCAAACCCTGGCAAAGAAAGTATTATGGTATGGATATTTTTGGCCTACCGTGAATAAAGACACGGCTGATTATTCACGACGCTGCGACAAATGTCATAGATTTGCCAAGATTCCCAGAGCACCTCCGACTCAGCTCAAGTCGATGGTAAGCTCATGGCCGTTTGTCATGTGGAGGATTGATATTATTGGAGTGTTACCTATTGCTAGAGGGGGAACAAAGTACGCGACCGTCGCCGTGGACTATTTCACGAAATGGTTGGAAGCTGAACCTTTAACAACGATAACGACAAGAAAGGTGATCAGTTTTGTGGTCAGAAACATTATTTGTCGATTTGGGATACCGAAGACCATCGTAACTGATAATGGGACACAGTTTGACAGTGTTGAATTCAGAAACTTCTGCCAGAAGTACAAGATTGATAAACGGTACACTGTTGTAGCTCACCCGTAGTCAAATGGCCAGGTCGAAGCAATAAACAAGGTCATTAAATCTATTCTCAAGGAGCAGTTGGAACGGGCCAAAGCCAAGTGGGTAGATGAGTTGCCACTAGCTTTGTGGGCCTACAGGACAACCTTTAAGACGGCCACTGGCCATACTCCTTATTCACTTTCCTTTGGGTCAGAAGCAGTAATCCGGTAGAATTGGAAGTCCCTTCTCATCGAGTCGCATACTATGACCTGATGAAAAATAGAACACTCCTCCTAGAGTCTCTTGATTTGGTTGAAGAAAAAAGATATGAAGCAGACTTGCGTGCCTCAAGAAATCGACATCAAGTAGCACGTTATTATGACCGAAAAGTTCGCCTCAAAACCTTTGAACCGGGTGACTTAGTATTGAAGCAAGTCTTCCCACCTTCAACCCAATTGGGTCCAAAATGGGAAGGGCCATACACCATCCAACGGAAGCTTGATACAGGAGCATTCAAGTTAACGACCGTGGACGGTGAAGAGATTCCCAGAGCTTGGAACACTCAACATTTACGATGATACCTGAGCTAAATATGAAATGTCTTCCTTTTTGTTTTTATAAGCTATGTAAAAGGGCACGACTTGCCTTAAAAAGTTTGTTTATATGAACAACGGATTATGAAGTGGATGTAGGCTGCGACTTAGCTGAACCACTATAAAAATATCGTGTGTCATTTATTTTCCTGCATTATTTATATCTTCAGCCATTATTCTATCATGACAATGAAACATAAAACATTAAATTAAATTTCAAAAATTGGAGATAACCTGTAACAACCCGTATTTTTCGATAACATGTTAAAACGAGAATCAAGGCAGAATTTAATTTTAAATTCTGAATCAAGTGAAACAGGCTATACCATTGCGTTCATCTCGGAAAAATACGCGAAATAGAGTCCGAGTTTTCGAGAATCGGAGTCCGTATGACCAAGTTATGATCCGTCAAAGTTTTTAGGGTTTTCAAGTTTGAAAATCACCTAGGAAGTTCAAGTTTTGGGGTAGGCGGGAATTTTCCCGCCAAAGCCCATGTCGACAGGGGAGTCGACAGGGCTGTCGACACCCCTGGACCCCAAGTCGACAGGGCTGTCGACTTGGGTGTCGACTGGGTCCAAAAACACAACTCCGTGTTTTGTGGCCAGGTGCACCTGGATGCAGTCTTGGTCTGGTCTGATGGGCCTGTGACGATTTCTGTGGCCTAGATTAATCCTAGATCTAATCCTAGGGCCTAAAACTATCCTAATCTCTATAAAAAGACCCTAAACCTAACCTAAATCCCTAAAAATCAAACCTAGCAACTAAGTGCTGCCAAAATCAATCTTGATCATGGCCTCCATCTCCAATCCCTAGAGCCTATGCATTCAAATCGGGTTCAAATCAAAAGGTGCAAGCTGGCTACACCAAATAGAGGCCAAATCAACGTTGCTATGCGAGTTTCATGACGGATCTTCATCAAAGGAGCCACCTTTCTTCGCCAAAACGATTCATGCTCTTAGTCCTCTTGCCATACTATGTAAGTTCTAGCTACTTTTGGATCAAAACGGTGTTTTTAATGTTGACATGGGATAAAATGAGGCTAAACATGATTATGCGAACCTATATGAATCTTACCTTGTCTCTTGTGTTCATGTTTATGATTTTAGGCCATGTGAGTGACTTAATCATGCCTCTCATGCTATGCATAACCTAGTTTATCTTGCAAGTTTGAATCTTTATGCATGAAATGCTAGCATGAACCTTTAGGAACCACTTTACTTGTGAAACATTGGCTAAGACAAGATTTTGGGGCTTATGCATGTTTATGAACCCAAACCCCTTATGCTAACATGCAAGTTTGTGGCCAAATCCTTTATGAGATTATGCATGCTCGTGGCCAATCCCCTCTTTTAAGTTGTGCATGTTCATGGCCAAACCCTTTTTGATAATGTGCATGTTTGTGGCCAAATTACCTTATGACACTATGCATGTTTATGGCCAATCCCTTTATGATGTTATGCATGTGGAAGCCAAGCCCTTTTTTGGCATCATGCATGTTTTGAGACCAATATGTGACATAGTATCCTTACTATGTTGACTCGCTTTGCTTGCGTTGGGAAAACACGATTTTGGGTAGTTAGATAAACATGAACATGTCGCAAAATCCTAACTTGAATATGACATGTGTTTATACTTGAAAATACGACTTGAAAGATAACATGGAAGATGACATGTAAGTATGCATAAAAACATGAGCTTGGGAATTTACCTATTAAGTTAGGTCTACCCTTTGGGAATTTACCTATTAAGTTAGGTCTACCCAAATGCTTGAAAACTTATAACATGTTTTGGAAACATGATGAACTTAGATAATATAAGTATGGCCAACTCGAGGTTGGGTTGAGTTTGCAACGTAAAACTACCCGGAACCGACCGGCCTAATTAGTAGTTGCAAACAATAGGACCCAATGTGAGAAGTTGGTCATGTCGCGCTTAAGACCCGAGGTTAGACTAGGTTGTGGTGTAAATCTACCCGGACCCGCCCGGCTTAACTAGTAACCACAACAAGGTCTAATGTGAGAGGTTGAGGGTGCATTAATTAAATTAATGCCACATAATAGGGTTAAGTTAATTTGATTAATGAGGCTTAAACAAAGATGATATGGACAAATGGGTTAAGTAATTTGATTAGGCTAATGATACTTAACAAAACATGATAAGCTTGGGTAGGTTAAGTAACCTGATTTGCCTAATGACACTTGACCATTTTTATACGACTAGTGGACGGGATTAAGTTAACCAACACTTAATCAATCCAACACGGTAACGTGATAAGGTCAAGTAAATTTTCTTAATGACACTTAACCGTATAATACAGTTAATGGATGGGGTCAAGGTTAGGCTTAACTAATCTAAACATGGTAATCGGATGGGGTTAAGTTAGCCTAGACTTAATTAATCCAACTTGGTAATTTAATGGGGTTAAGTTAAACACTTAACTAATTTAACACGATGATTTGATGAGGTTAAGTGACCTATACTTAACCAATCTAACTCGTAAATTTGATGAGGTTAAGTTAATCTATACTTAACCAATCTAACGTGAAAACATGATAAGGCTAAGTCACGAATCACTTGAATACGCTTGACCGATTTGATGACAAGGTCAAGTTAATTTATATAATTAACCAATCTAAGATGATAATTAGACGAGGTTAAGTTATGGATTGCTTAATATACTTAGCCAACTTGACACATGGTTTGTAGGGTTAAGTCTTGGACTTGGATACTTAGCCAATTTTGACATGATTTGTAGACGGGCTAAGTTATGAACTTAAGTGACACTTAACCCATTAGATAAATCCTAATTCGGAGGATTAGGTAAATAACCATAGTTAACAAGGATTATGGAAATAAGGCTAAGTGGTAAACCTTAGTTAAGGGAAACTAAGTAATAATTCTTAGTCAAGGAAATTTGGACCATTTCTTAGATAGATTAGTAACCCGATACGTTAGGTCAACGTTTAAGTATGCGTGTAGGAGCAGGCTATCTGATTTAGATAAAGGCTCCAACGAACTGGGTAACGAAGCAGCGGCTTCGGGGAACGTGAGGATATTCTTGGGATCCCTCTGTGAGCTGCCAGGTCATTATACTAGGCTCACGAGAGGTTGAGGTCTGCGGTAGAAGAACCAAGAATATGCCTTGGTTGCTATGCGAGCGACCTAAAGACTGGGGTGGATAGCAGTGAGTCGACGAATACATAAGGTGCCCGAGATAGCAAGTTCGTCGATCATCTACCATCTTGAGTCAAGCGTGTACATGCGGAAAGGCAGGGAACACCCAACAGACCATAATTTGCTATCTAATTATGGGTGAGGTAGGCCGTAGGATGTGGGCTGGCCGGAGTGTAGTTCCCATGCAAGATTTTCTCTTGTGTTGCCTTTCACTAGTTGAGGGAGGGGTCTCGTGGGACCATAGCCACGTGTAGAAAAGCAGACCTTAGTATCTGCATCGGCAGATAAATCTAAAGCTCCCGACTGAGTCCTGTATTTCTTGGTTTGCCCTGTGACAGGACTCGGATGGCACGATGTGATACATGTGCATACAGTTATAGAAAAAGGATTCACGATGAATGCGTGGGAAAAAGGGCGCGGTTGAGGGTTAAGGTAATCCCTAGTGGCCTAGGTGGTTTAACCCAAACCGAAATACGAAAGCGTGCAATAGGTAAGCGTAATCCCTAGTGGTGCTAGGTGGCGTAAGTCCTAGTAGTTCAAACGATGATTCATATGGAAGAGCCTAGCTAGAACAAGGGTGACAGTCCAAACGAATTCAAGGATAATACGACATGAGGAAGCCCGTACGAGGTACGGCAAAGGACTGAACTTATATACATGGAAAGAAACATATGATTTGAGTAACCTATATATGCGATATTAGGTTGACATGGACCATAACACGACTTTGAGCACGGGACATTCATGGTTAACACGTGACGCGGGTAGGGATACTAGTACGAGAGGTGCAGAGCAAATATACATGTTAGAACTAGGAAGAATATACATAATAGATACCGTGGGATGTTAGACGGGGTAGATACCTTGGGATAATGTACTTGATAGAGATCTGACGATGTGATACCTTGACTTATCATAACACCGTAGTTTATCATGATACCTTAGTTTACCTTGCCGCAGTAGTTCAACCGGCTACCTTGGTTTATCTATCTTGTAGTTATCCTTATGTTTACTTTCAGTTTGTGCATGTCATGTTACTTTCTCCTGTTTTTATACTGGAAGTAGATAGGACTTACTCAGTCTTTTTGACTGACCCGTTTTGTTTCGCCTCTTTTCTTCCGTTTCCCCCCAGGTTTCAGGGAGGAAACAATGCTGTTTAGTTCGGACTTCTTCTGCTTGAAGGTCATCATGGATGGCTTGGACTTCTCTTGGCTATGGCTACTTTACGGTTTTGCTTGGGGAATAATTTATTAAAAAGTCTTTATGCTTCTTTACTATTGCAAGACAGGTTTCGATGTACTCTGATGTAAAAGGCTTTAGACCTTATTTATTCATGTTATGAAAGTTTGATTTTACTTCCGCTATTTATATATGTTCTGTCTTGTGACATTTCTGTACATGTTTACCAATAATGCCCCTCTAAAGCTAGTGCATTCCTTTGCGAGTGACCCTAGCGGAGGCGGGGTGTTACATTTGGTATCAGAGCAGAAGGTTACCAAGCTGGGCAAAAGTTTTTAAAGACCTTCTGAAAATTATTTGAAAAACCGTTTACAAAGAAGCATTTTTCAAGAAAATTTTCTTTTAAAAAGAAAAAGGCTATTCCCCAAAGGCCATTAGCATTATCCTTGTTTCCTTGATTGAATCTCTTTTCCTTTCTTTCCTCCATCTGTAGTCACAGTGGTTTTGACTGCGACTAGTCTTTCTAGCTACGTAAGTGTTTCCCGTACGATGGAGGTGGTTCTCGAGAGACCGTTGCAGAGTTATGCATAAAAGGATAGTAAGAACAGAGATAAAGGATACGAGCTCAGGGATAAGCAACATGTTGGTATGGCCGAGTCCTAAAAGGAGGGAGAAAGATGAACAATGAAACCCATGACGAGAGAGTACCTTTGGCATGGTGAAACGGGACGGATAGTTAAGTATCATGGAACGGGGACAAGATCATTCGGAGGGCAATAGTATGCTCTCATTTCTAGGGTACCTCAGAAGGAGGGTAACGATCTTGTTAAAGGTTTAGTTTTTCTTCTCTATCATCCCGTCGGGACTTTGTTTTGATCACCGCATCTTTTTAAGTCCGCTTCGATAGTTGAGTCTCTGCACCTTAGTACTAGTATAATAGAGGATCCCGTTTTTGTCTCAAGTCCTATTGGAAGATCGGTCCATTTATTCATGACTTGTTTGGATTCGAGAATGTCTATGCCAAGTATTGAGCTTGGAAATAATGCTTATGTTTATAAGCTATGGATGGATTCTAGGGATGAAGTGGTTATCCAGCAAAGGGTGCCATTCTCGGTTTTGGAAAGAGGGTAGTTAGATTCTCGACTCATCTTGGTGATACCCTCGAAATCTCGTGTAACCTTTTGGGTTCTGTCATGGCTAGTTACCTAGAATCCCAGGACGCAGTTGTTGGTAATCCGTTTGAATAGAATTCGCCGTTAAGGCGGATGGTTCGTTTCGATTATGCATGAGTTATGGGAATCACCATAGTAAGGACTCTTGGCAATTTGATTTGGCATCGGAAAACGAGATCCAGAATTCACTAGTGAATTTTGGGGAGCTGGCTTGAGCACGTAGATATGGTTGAGCCAAGTATACTAGGGAAAGAATAAGTGAAAGTGAAACGAGAGGCGACAGTGAAATGAGTTTCACTCGCACCTTGGAAATAGGAATCAAGGAGCTACGAAATCATGAAGTCAAAGGCAGTCAAGGCACGATGGAACTAAGCTCAAGGTAATGCGACTCAGGAGACTGAAGACTAAATACGTGCATGATATCTCTTTTGGGGAATATATCCTCGATCCCTGTTTTTCTGTTGAGCTTGCTTGTAGGCTATTTTTTATGGATATCCTCTCGGTCCTGTCTCTGTTACAAACCCCGTACGGAGTTTGTTTTGTTTATCTTCTCGACCCTGTTTCAGGGAATCTTAGGTAGAACCCTATGGATGTAAACATGTATTTGAAACATGTTATGGTTGATATGGTTGCAAATGGTTGCAAGTGGTTGCTCGTGGATGCGCGAATTTACATTAGATATTAGCTCGACTCGGTCGCATTTCATATTGCATATGCACGGGTATTTATACTTGTTCATGGATGAAATTGAATGTGTTATCATGCGGATGTTGCATATGGTTGAATGTTTGTGCACGCATATAGTGTATATGACTAGGACTATTTGCATACATGATGGATTCATAGCACTAAACATATTTTTGCATTCAAAAGATTTTTCAGGCCTGATCATTAGCATTAGCTAAGGAACATGTACACACACGTTTTGCATACATTCATAAAGCATTAGGAGTCGTCTAAGGACAATGGTTGCTTGTGGATGATGGTTTGAGTAGATGGATGATGGGTGGTAGGATATGTTCTTCCTAACTTGGAGATTTCGGGGACGAAATCCTAAAAGGTGGGGAGAATGTAACAACCCGTATTTTTCGATAACATGTTAAAACGAGAATCAAGGCAGAATTTAATTTTAAATTCTGAATCAAGTGAAATAGGCTATACCATTGCGTTCGTCTCGGAAAAATACGTGAAATAGAGTCCGAGTTTTCGAGAAGACCAAGTTATGATCCGTCAAAGTTTTCAGGGTTTTCAAGTTTGAAAATCACCTAGGAAGTTCAAGTTTTGGGGTAGGCGGGAATTTTCCCGCCAAAGCCCATGTCGACAGGGGAGTCGACAGGGCTGTCGACACCCCTGGACCCCAAGTCGACAGGGCTGTCGACTTGGGTGTCGACTGGGTCCAAAAACACAACTCCGTGTTTTGTGGCCTGGTGCACCTGGATGTAGTCTTGGTCTGGTCTGATGGGCCTGTGACGATTTCTGTGGCCTAGATTAATCCTAGATCTAATCCTAGGGCCTAAAACTATTCTAATCTCTATAAAAAGACCCTAAACCTAACCTAAATCCCTAAAAATCAAACCTAGCAACTAAGTTCTGCCAAAATCAATCTTGATCATGGCCTCCATCTCCAATCCCTAGAGCCTATGCATTCAAATCGGGTTCAAATCAAAAGGTGCAAGCTTGCTACACCAAATAGAGGCCAAATCAACGTTGCTATGTGAGTTTCATGACGGATCTTCATCAAAGGAGCCACCTTTCTTCGCCAAAACGATTCATGCTCTTAGTCCTCTTGCCATACTATGTAAGTTCTAGCTACTTTTGGATCAAAACGGTGTTTTTAATGTTGACATGGGATAAAATGAGGCTAAACATGATTATGCGAACCTATATGAATCTTACCTTGCCTCTTGTGTTCATGTTTATGATTTTAGGCCATGTGAGTGACTTAATCATGCCTCTCATGCTATGCATAACCTAGTTTATCTTGCAAGTTTGAATCTTTATGCATGAAATGCTAGCATGAACCTTTAGGAACCACTTTACTTGTGAAACATTGGCTAAGACAAGATTTTGGGGCTTATGCATGTTTATGAACCCAAACCCCTTATGCTAACATGCAAGTTTGTGGCCAAATCCTTTATGAGATTATGCATGCTCGTAGCCAATCCCCTCTTTTAAGTTGTGCATGTTCATGGCCAAACCCTTTTTGATAATGTGCATGTTTATGGCCAAATTACCTTATGACACTATGCATGTTTATGGCCAATCCCTTTATGATGTTATGCATGTGGAAGCCAAGCCCTTTTTTGGCATCATGCATGTTTTGAGACCAATATGTGACATAGTATCCTTACTATGTTGACTCGCTTTGCTTGCGTTGGGAAAACACGATTTTGGGTAGTTAGATAAACATGAACATGTCGCAAAATCCTAACTTGAATATGACATGTGTTTATACTTGAAAATATGACTTGAAAGATAACATGGAAGATGACATGTAAGTATGCATAAAAACATGAGCTCGGGAATTTACCTATTAAGTTAGGTCTACCCTTTGGGAATTTACCTATTAAGTTAGGTCTACCCAAATGCTTGAAAACTTGTAACATGTTTTGGAAACATGATGAACTTAGATAATATAAGTATGGCCAACTCGAGGTTGGGTTGAGTTTGCAACGTAAAACTACCCGGAACCGACCGGCCTAACTAGTAGTTGCAAACAATAGGACCCAATGTGAGAAGTTGGTCATGTCGCGCTTAAGACCCGAGGTTAGACTAGGTTGTGGTGTAAATCTACCCGGACCCGCCCGGCTTAACTAGTAACCACAACAAGGTCTAATGTGAGAGGTTGAGGGTGCATTAATTAAATTAATGCCACATAATAGGGTTAAGTTAATTTGATTAATGAGGCTTAAACAAAGATGATATGGACAAATGGGTTAAGTAATTTGATTAGGCTAATGATACTTAACAAAACATGATAAGCTTGGGTAGGTTAAGTAACCTGATTTGCCTAATGACACTTGACCATTTTTATACGACTAGTGGACGGGATTAAGTTAACCAACACTTAATCAATCCAACACGGTAACGTGATAAGGTCAAGTAAATTTTCTTAATGACACTTAACCGTATAATACAGTTAATGGATGGGGTCAAGGTTAGGCTTAACTAATCTAAACATGGTAATCGGATGGGGTTAAGTTAGCCTAGACTTAATTAATCCAACTTGGTAATTTAATGGGGTTAAGTTAAACACTTAACTAATTTAACACGATGATTTGATGAGGTTAAGTGACCTATACTTAACCAATCTAACTCGTAAATTTGATGAGGTTAAGTTAATCTATACTTAACCAATCTAACGTGAAAACATGATAAGGCTAAGTCACGAATCACTTGAATACGCTTGACCGATTTGATGACAAGGTCAAGTTAATTTATATAATTAACCAATCTAAGATGATAATTAGACGAGGTTAAGTTATGGATTGCTTAATATACTTAGCCAACTTGACACATGGTTTGTAGGGTTAAGTCTTGGACTTGGATACTTAGCCAATTTTGACATGATTTGTAGACGGGCTAAGTTATGAACTTAAGTGACACTTAACCCATTAGATAAATCCTAATTCGGAGGATTAGGTAAATAACCATAGTTAACAAGGAATATGGAAATAAGGCTAAGTGGTAAACCTTAGTTAAGGGAAACTAAGTAATAATTCTTAGTCAAGGAAATTTGGACCATTTCTTAGATAGATTAGTAACCCGATACGTTAGGTCAACGTTTAAGTATGCGTGTAGGAGCAGGCTATCTGATTTAGATAAAGGCTCCAACGAACTGGGTAACGAAGCAGCGGCTTCGGGGAACGTGAGGATATTCTTGGGATCCCTCTGTGAGCTGCCAGGTCATTATACTAGGCTCACGAGAGGTTGAGGTCTGCGGTAGAAGAACCAAGAATATGCCTTGGTTGCTATGCGAGCGACCTAAAGACTGGGGTGGATAGCAGTGAGTCGACGAATACATAAGGTGCCCGAGATAGCAAGTTCGTCGATCATCTACCATCTTGAGTCAAGCGTGTACGTGCGGAAAGGCAGGGAACACCCAACAGACCATAATTTGCTATCTAATTATGGGTGAGGTAGGCCGTAGGATGTGGGCTGGCCGGAGTGTAGTTCTCATGCAAGATTTTCTCTTGTGTTGCCTTTCACTAGTTGAGGGAGGGGTCTCGTGGGACCATAGCCACGTGTAGAAAAGCAGACCTTAGTATCTGCATCGGCAGATAAATCTAAAGCTCCCGACCGAGTCCTGTATTTCTTGGTTTGCCCTGTGACAGGACTCGGATGGCACGATGTGATACATGTGCATACAGTTATAGAAAAAGGATTCACGATGAATGCGTGGGAAAAAGGGCGCGGTTGAGGGTTAACGTAATCCCTAGTGGCTAGGTGGTTTAACCCAAACCGAAATACGAAAGCGTGCAATAGGTAAGCGTAATCCCTAGTGGTGCTAGGTGGCGTAAGTCCTAGTAGTTCAAACGATGATTCATATGGAAGAGCCTAGCTAGAACAAGGGTGACAGTCCAAACGAATTCAAGGATAATACGACATGAGGAAGCCCGTACGAGGTACGGCAAAGGACTGAACTTATATACATGGAAAGAAACATATGATTTGAGTAACCTATATATGCGATATTAGGTTGACATGGACCATAACACGACTTTGAGCACGGGACATTCATGGTTAACACGTGACGCGGGTAGGGATACTAGTACGAGAGGTGCAGAGCAAATATACATGTTAGAACTAGGAAGAATATACATAATAGATACCGTGGGATGTTAGACGGGGTAGATACCTTGGGATAATGTACTCGATAGAGATCTGACGATGTGATACCTTGACTTATCATAACACCGTAGTTTATCATGATACCTTAGTTTACCTTGCCGCAGTAGTTCAACCGGCTACCCTGGTTTATCTATCTTGTAGTTATCCTTATGTTTACTTTCAGTTTGTGCATGTCATGTTACTTTCGCCTGTTTTTATACTGGAAGTAGATAGGACTTACTCAGTCTTTTTGACTGACCCGTTTTGTTTCGCCTCTTTTCTTCCGTTTCCCCCCCAGGTTTCAGGGAGGAAACAATGCTGTTTAGTTCGGACTTCTTCTGCTTGAAGGTCATCATGGATGGCTTGGACTTCTCTTGGCTATGGCTACTTTACGGTTTTGCTTGGGGAATAATTTATTAAAAAGTCTTTATGCTTCTTTACTATTGCAAGATAGGTTTCGATGTACTCTGATGTAAAAGGCTTTAGACCTTATTTATTCATGTTATGAAAGTTTGATTTTACTTCCGCTATTTATATATGTTCTGTCTTGTGACATTTCTGTACATGTTTACCAATAATGCCCCTCTAAAGCTAGTGCATTCCTTTGCGAGTGACCCTAGCGGAGGCGGGGTGTTACATAACCTATGTGCAGGAGCAAACAAAATGACCGTTTGCATGATAAGATGCAAAGAATTAGAACACAACATTCCTAACTCTAACTCTCATGAAACAAGAGAGAGTATAAAGGACGGGAAGACAACGTCCCTTGAGGCGTGAAGGTGCACCCCGATAAGAGACCGCCTCAGTAGTACTCTAACCTGGTTATGAGACAGGAGAGTATAAAGATGCTAAAAAGATTAAGCATCAATGACGAAAAGAATATGGCCCCATCAGAGAATCGGGGGTAGCTGAATTTTGAATTTTATCAATCATGAATAAATCTTAATCAATTATCCAAGATTGATTGGGGGCATATATATGTACACATGTTCCCCTTAATAATGACTTTATTATATAACTGTGATATCACATGCTGTTCATTTGCATTTTTACCTAAATGTTAAATCTATGAATGTCAGACATTACCAGGAACAAACCACTTTATTCACAAACATGTGAGTTTATACAGGAAGACTAAGCAAAAGATGCGAGGGCCACACTCACTACAATAATAGCGGACCAGTGGAATATCAAAATAAAATAAAACAAAGCGCATTATCACTTGAGCTTTGGAGCAGACTTGGATTTTTTGGCAGCTTTAAGAGCATTTCTAGCTTCTTTTTCAGCATCAGACATGAGACTCTTTGGCCTCTTCTTCTCTGTAGTTGAAGTACCAGAATCGGTAGATTTCTTCCCAGAAGTCGGAACACTGGAATCAAGAGAAGATTTTTTAGCAAGCTCTTCTGTAATTGACCTAGTTGAAAGCTTAACAACTAACCTAGATCCATGATCCACCACTGCAAGGGCTTAAGGCTTTCGGGGTTTAAGTCCTCGACTTTCAGCTGCATGCGCTTGCCTTGTTCAGCTTTCATTTCAGCCAAAGTCATGTCAATAGCATTTTTCAAATCCCTAGTTATAGCAACATCAGGATCTTCTTCATGCCCCTCATTACCATTGTCGTCTTTCAAAGCATCTATCATTTCATCATCATGAGAAGTGTCAGCCTTAGGCGGTTCAGCTCCCGCACCGGATTCGACGATGGTAGCCTTATCCTGTCCTCCCCGAGCCTTTTCCATGGATTCTTCCCCAATGGTGGCTCCCCGAGGCTCATCAGTCTTCTCGGCTAGTTCAGCACCTACAGAATGAGAAGCAATGGTTATCAACTCAGGAGAAAATAAAGAATCCTCGATCGATTGCCCAATGATGTGATGAAAGGTGGAGACAGCCTTGACGAATTGGGGTGAAAAGGTGGAAATACCTTCTGATGATTTCTCAATTGGGGCGGCTACCGTCTCTGACACTGATCCGGGTATAGGAGATAAAAAAGAAGCTTTAGGAATTCCCGGATTCTCGGGATCATATCCCTCGACTCCAGTAGCTTCGGCAGTAGTAGAAGAAGAACCAACTTCAAGGATATTCTTTTGTTTGGCCAGGCGTTTCTCCTCCTCCATGGCAGCAGCAATAAGGCAACACCCCTCTGCCAGACGTGCTGGTTCATCATCTCTCAGATACTTCTCCGTGAGTTTGTCTTCGTTAACGAAGTCTACCTTAAGTTCCTTTTTTTCCCATTCGATGATTTGACTCCACACGTGAACTAAGGTAGTCGGATAGTCTTCGATCTAAAAGATGTTTCG
Organism: Allium sativum; assembly: GCA_030737875.1. Taxonomy (NCBI): domain Eukaryota; kingdom Viridiplantae; phylum Streptophyta; class Magnoliopsida; order Asparagales; family Amaryllidaceae; genus Allium; species Allium sativum. The sequence continues at coordinate 683,216,175 of CM060909.1, read as the reverse complement.
GCGACAGATTATATGTGCAAAGAATTCAATCATTAGTTCGCCAAAACCGTGCAATTCTTCTTGAGCCTCTGATAGCTGTTTATGAGTTTTTCCAGTAGACTTAATAACGCTTTCCACATTCCCCTTAGCTATAACATCCCTAGTCTCGGCTTCCATTAACTTAGACTCCAAGCCAGCATTTCTTTTCTCCAGTTCGGCATTCTTCCTCGCTAACTCAGCCTTTTCTTGCTCAAGACTATTGTAAGCCAGTTGCATTTTGACACTGTTTGACTTAGCGTCTTCCGCTTGTTTCTTCAACTCCAAACGTTCTTGACTATGAGATTCCATCAAGTCATGATAACACTTTTGTAATTCCTCAAATTGTTGTTTGAAGTTGTTGGCATCTCGTTGAGCAATGACAAGTTGAGCCTGTGTATCTTCTAAGTCCTTCTCCAGATTTTTCAAAACATTCTCATCGGAATCTGCAGCCTTCTTCATTGCATCAACGTCTGTAATTAAGGCCCGAATGATTCTGGAGTGATTGCGTGAATACTTGTACATCTCCGAGTATTGTTTCTCAACTACGTCAATCTTTGCCTTAGCCTCATCTGCCCACTTTGAAGAAATAGGCTCAAGTGCTGGTAAGAAAGTTAGATTCTCAAAGTAGTGATCTAGGAACTTCTCCAGATATGCCAGTTTAGTTTTGGAATCAGCATCCAGTGGTGGGGGTTTGCAGTATGATAGTTCAATGTGTTCCCGCTTAGCAGGGATGATGGCTGCCTCGCCTTTTCCGGATCGCTTCTCAAAAGCTTTGTGTTTGTCTCGTGAATCAGTGTGTTTCGGTGGACTTTTTTCTCGATTATATTTGTCTTAGGGAGAATTTCGATCTTTGGATTGCGATGTGTCTTCCCCACGACGACTCTAGTGGCTCTTATACCCATTTGGATCTGACCGGATAGGAGAACGAGAGCGTGAGGTGTGTGGTCGATGAGAATCATAAGGCCTTCTACCATCTCTTCCCCAGCTCTCACAGCGATCATGCTCGGTGTCGGAAGGAGGTCCAGACATGCTACGGCAAATTTTCCTAACATCATAGTAAGGGCGAGACATTGTACCAGCACAACAATATAAGTGGAGTTCAGAATCAATGCTCACATAAGACATGATGCTATGACGTGTGGTGCTAATATGTTATGTGCATCCTAAGTGGTGTTCCCCCTAACAAACCCGAGTTTGAAGCCAGATTAGCATGAGTGGGCTCTTTGGCCTTCACGGGAGTAGTCTCCTCTGAAGAAGTGAAGGTTAAAGGATTCATGCCAAAGTCCTCTGAAGTATAGATAGTTTCGGGCAAGGGAAAATTTCCTAAACCTTTAAATGTGGAATCGTTGGTAGTAGGAGCATCTCCTTGAGAAGCGTCTATTGGCAGCTCTTTAGGGGATGTTGACTTCTCAGGAGAAATAGCGTCATCAGGGATGGTATAATACCCTTCTTTGTTCTTTTCAGCTATGTTGGCTAACTCATCATCCTGAGTTGAGGATGGAGAAGGTGGAGTTCGAAGAGGTATTGTTGGACCTTTCGAGCCCTCGCCCGTCTCAGGAATAATGTCGACCGGAGGTATGTACACATATAGACCTGTCCCATGACCTATACTACGGGTAATAGATAGTAACCCGTGATAATGGAGATACTCATCTTTAAAAACTTCGTCGATGGTTAGGAACGTTTGATCGCCATTGAGAAGCCGATGCAAACGATCAAAGTATAATTGATCTGATATTTGCTTTGGGTTATCAACTGCAAATGAAAAAGAAAGCAAATTAATGTGTTGTCAAGAGCATTTATAATTGAAATCTAGAAAGTTGGTGCTTTACTTGATTTGGTCCATCTCCTGGCGCACCCTGGCTGTTGTCTGATATAAAACCATTCAAGTTTAGAATCGCCAGCCTTGCTGCTAAATGGAACAGTAATAATTTTCCTTTTCGGGACCGATTCAAAATATGAGAAGGAGGGAGTCTCTTGAGTCTGATGCTTGAAATTATAAAAAAAGTGGATGTCATCGAAGGTAGGCTCTATACCTAAAACTTCTTTGTATTCTATATACATGGTGTATAAATAAGCATAAGAGTTAGGATGTAATTACATGGGGGAAATCCGCATCTATCTCAGAAAATCGACGACAAAAGGTGGAAACGGTGGAATTGCCCCAACCAGTCACATCAATCGGGTAATTGCCATAAATCCTTCCGGTGGATTGTGGGGGTGATCTGTTTTCGATGGCACCAGGGTATCTCTTTTTAATATTCCATGCTTTAGACATATTCAGACGAGTCTATCATCATCGATCGTCGACTCAACAGAATCTTTGGGTAACTCCAATACAGTGTCAGTTTCAAACTCATCGGGAGCACGATCATCTCATATCCCTCCTTCCTCTTCATCACCAAGAGAGACTTTACTATTAGAAGATATTTCACTATTGTGTGCTTCCACTTCATAATCTGGGCCCTCATCATCCCATTCAGGATCCGAGGGAGAGGATATGTCATCAAGAGTGAGTTTCTCGGAAGTTTCGGCAACTTCTCTCTTTTCTGCTAACCTAGATGAACGTCTCTCTGCCATGATCGCTAAACTACTGAAGAAGCAATAACATAATTTAGAGTAAAATAGCCCGTATCCCCCTGTGCACGTGTGTGAACTAAAGTGTGTGCTATGTGTGGAAAGGATAGAAAGTAAGCACACAAGAGCATAATGCAAAGGTTTGGCGAAACAGTAATGCTTAGAACAGTCTTAAATATTTGCTCATGTTCATAAGGCACTATCCTAACTGTTCATTAAGTTGTAAGTCAGGGCAAGCATTGATTGAGCAAGTCAGGCATTCTTATGCATTGAATTGGATGGTTTCAGTTCGGTTCAGATGTATATATTTTGGGGTTCGGATCGGGCACCCACAAAGGAAAGGGTTCCGACCGGGGGCGGGATCATGTGTTGGTACTCTTCGTGATCCGGATCGGTCCTAGTGCCCATATACTTCCATGACCATGTCTATCACTCCAACCCGAACCGATTGGTCACACCTCGTTTTTATCCTTTTTATTTTTCACTCCGACCCGATCCAATTAGTTGGAACCCCCTCTCCTCTTTACTCTTATACCTCTTCACTCGAACCAATCCCAGACTTTTCCCTCTTCTTCTTCTTCATCTTCTTTCTTCCTTAACCAACACTGAACCCAACCTCATGCCCAAAACTGAATCAAAGCCAAGCACTTACGTGCTGATGCGTTCAACCTTAACTCCTAAATCCCCTCTGTTATTACCTCGAGATGGCGATAAGGCCATTAACAATGACGGCGAGGGGGAGGAGAGAGGGTCATGGCGTTAAGGCCAGTTAAGAACCATACTCAAATCGTCCAAATTACCGACGAACTTGAATCGAAATCGATTAAAAGGGAATTAAATGGAGTTTTGCAACCTACCTATATGATTATTTCGAGAATCGAAGAGAATTTTGATTTTTTAGAAATTAGGGTTTTTTCTCTTTTGCAAAAATTAGAAGATAGTGACAGTGAAGGAAAGAAGGAGGAAGGGGATGGAAAGTGCATTTATATAGAGCTGGAACAGCTCTTAATATTCCTAACACGTCATTCCTATCGGACCAGGGTACTGGCCCATACGAGAATTTAGCCTATTCGTTCAATGATAATGAAATGTGAGAAAAACCGTTCGGATCGGAGACCGAGCCCAGATGGAATCACACACACTGACTTGACATACGAAATGAATTCAAAGGAAAATAAAATAAACGAAGAGCCTACCTGGAGGAGTTGCTGGATGAAATTCAAAGATCTCAAAACTGTTTGGAACGTAGAAGGGAATCCATGAACTTTTTGGTGTATTTATAGGCAACAAGAGACATGACTTCATGACTTCATGACACAACGCGTCCCAACAAACGAATGAAAGCGACTATTCAATAGGTCAAATTCAGTGACTAGTGAGCAAATAATGTCAAAGCACGCTCCATCTTCAATAGAAGCATACTTTCAGGGGGAAAAATGTTAGCCTACTTTGTGAACTAGGCTACACAAAGATTAAAAGATAAAAAGAATGAAGAATGTTTTTTGTTCAAGTCGGATCGGATCGGATTACCTTGGTAGAGACAACACAGCGCAGAGCAGAGAAGGAAGGAGCACAGGCCAAATCGGATCGGTTCGGGTAACCCCAATCCACTCCCCTAATTTGTAATACTTCCGATCCGAACCCAGAGAGAAGTAGCAGCGGTTACAGCCCATGTTTCCTCAAGACCCGGAGCGGTTATACCCACGTTCTCCCCACGTTTGCTACTAATCTGATGCATTGTTGCCACCATATTTCATCTGTAATAACCCGGAAATATGAGCCAATTAAATTTTTTTTTTTTGGCAATTTTAGTGAATTTTGATTATTTAAAATGATTTATTTTAAATAATAATGACAAGAAATTTATTTTGAATAGAATTAGAACGTATATATTTATTTGAATCGCCGTTAGAATATAAATATTTATTTATAATTATAAAAGGAATTGTAAATGGCGCGGTAGCTTGAAAATTCGATTTCAAAATTCAAATGAATGTACAGGATTCAAAATAAACCGGATTTTAGCGAAACCAAAACCATTAGAATCTATTTGTGAATATCTTTCTAATGAATCCGAAAAATTGAAATTTCATAGCGGGAATAAAAAGTTATATCTAGTTGAAAATTCAGAATAGTCGCTATGGAATTCTGGCCCTTAAAAATGGGAATTTTGCAAACGACCTCGGTTTTCGACAAAACCAATTTTGCTGGATTCGGGATGTCAAATTATTTCTAGGTTTCAAAATTCATAATTTTTTGAATCAATATGTGAGCGTGGCGAAGGAAAACGTGTTTTGGCAGTTTCAGTTGATTTTAATCGACTGGAAAATGGCCATTTTCCAAACGGTCTTAGAATGTGACGAAATTAGTTTTGTTAGGACCGTATCATTAATACGAAGCTAGAAAATATTTTTCGGGAATTTATAGAGTTAGTATGTGACCTCGGTAAATTGGAAATGTGCGCTCAAATTCAATATATAGAGTTATATTTTGATTTTGGTGGAAACTGGTCAAAATGGCCGAACTGGCTTACGATACATATTCCATTGTGTTCGGAATGGGGGTAATTAGCTATGGACGACAGTCGGTGGGTTTGATTTCGAGTTCGAATTAAAAACGTACTTTTCGGAGAAAATAAAACAATTAAATAATTATATAAATTTCTTAGGTCAACCTCTTTTATCCCCTCAGCCTCCATTTCTCGTTCATTTAAAAATAGAAAAAAAAGAGAAGCGCCACCGATCGACGCCGCCTGGGGGGCCACCGCCGCCATCGCCCAAGGGCGCCGCCTCCCCCTCCTCATGTCGCTGCTCCCGATCCTCTCTCTCCTCTTCTACCCCCAAAACCCCCCTCGTCGATCGTTTCCGCCCTGATGGCCAGCGCCTCCGCCAACAAGACCACCGCCGCCCCTTCTTCTCGATCCTGCCACCTTCTACCCCACCTCCACCTCCGGTCCACAGAAACCCCCCTTCTTCGTCGAACGGCAAGCAGCCCCCCTTTTTCTCTCGTTTTGTTTACTATAAGTCCCTTTTTCCTTTTTCTTTTAGTACTTTAATTTGTTTTAAATGGCATGATTTTAAAACTGAATTTATATGATTTTTATGAAATGGTTTTATTAAAAATATGATTTTTATTTTGATTTTGATTTTGTTTGCAAACATGAATGATAGATTTTTATAAATATAAACCTTATCGTATGTGTGAAATAATATTTTGAATAGGATAAAAATAGAATTTTTATTCATGTAGAGAATAAAAATATGATTTTTATATTATACAGAGAATAAAAATATGATTTCTATATTATAGAAATAATAAAAATATGATTTTTATAAGACAGAAAAAATAAAAATACGATTTTTCATATATGTTGTAGCGAAATAAAAATTCGATTTTTATACGAATAGCGAATTGAAAATGGGATTTTTTTATATAGTAGAGAATATAAAAATATAATTTTTATATATGTAGCGGAATAAAAATCTGATTTTTTATTATATATATAGTGAGATAAAAATCTGATTTTTAATGTGAACAGCGTGAAAAAGATTACATTGGGATTTTCGGGCAAATCAAATCGATCAGAAATTCAGAATAGAATGGTGGAGTGAAACCCAAAGGTGAGAACTCCTCACTTTTATTTAATTTCTAGTTTAAAATATATACTAGGATGCAGACGGGGTTTAGTAGCACCCGACACCCGTCGTCCATCGACCATGGACGACAAGTTTGTTTGATTGTTGTGTAGTGAAATTTGATTGTGTGATGTGGAATGAAATAAAATATTTTATAGTGGAAAATATTTTATAGTTAAAAATATAATTTTTAACGTGTATATAAAATAAATATTTATAAATAAATCGGTCGATTTGTTTATATACACAAATTTGACTGATAATTGATTGAGACGATAAATTTTACACATCGCCCAACTGCACAAATAAAATCTGTGTGTGTTGATTTGAAACCCCACACGGGTATTGGGATGATCTTTGACGTACAATAATCCCGATTGTTTAGTTTTATGTCAATCGATGGGTTGACAGACTGTGTAAGCGTTAATTATTTATAGTTAATGCTTATGCAGTTGTGTGGTGCACTCTGGATGATGGTTGATGATTTATCGTTGCTGTATATACATGTGTTGTAGGGAATCCATATAATTAACGTTATATGGTAATTGATTGGGCCTCATTCCAATTTGGAAAATAAGAAATATATATTCATGTGTTGAATAGAAAAATATATATTCATATGTTCAATAGAAAATTAAATATTAATGTATTGAAAAGAAAAATGAAAATTCATGTGCTGAAGAAAATATTCATTTGTTGAATAGAATAACGAAGTTGTTAGACTATATATAATAGCCGGGTTGATTAGATTGACGTCATTTTGACGTGATCGATATTTATATCGATTTTATTCATTTTTATAATGATATAGAAAAGAAAGTGATTTCAAAATATAATGTTTTGAAAATATTATCATTTGTATATCGATGATGTGGAATATTCAGTTTTGATTTGAAATTGAAGATAAAGTTGAAATCGTTTTGAAAACGAATTTAAAACGATTTATAAAATAAATTTTGAAACGAAATCAACGATATATATATATATATATTATATATATGTATATAGAATGGCCTGAACAGAACGCGGCGCGCCGCGGCAGTTCGCGAATTTCGACCATTGACTTCGAATGGACATTGCGGGAGATCCAACCGTCGGGTTCTCCTGAAACCGGAACCGTTGGGTTCATATTGAAAAGGGCTTTCCAATGAATATTAGAAATCTGAGATCTAACGGTTGGATTTGGAATTATGTCCAAATCAAATTTGGAGAAGGTCGCTGTAAGTGCTGTTCGATGGCCGTTGATGGAAATCGACTGTACGGGCCTTGATAAAATTATTAAAAATATAAATAATTTGTGTAAAATCATAAGAAATGATTTGTGAAGAATTGGGATGAAAAATTAAATATTTGAAAAAATAAAAATAGTTTTTTATCGTAATGAACTGGTTTTGAACTAGAATTATAATCCCATTTATTTTTAAAGTAAATAAAGTGGATTTGAAATGGTTTTGAAAATAACCAGAATTTCCAATATATAAAGTGGAAATGGATTTGAATCGAAATTGTATTTGGAATATTTCAATGTTGGATTTCGTGATTATACAGATATTGTTCTGGAAATTTGAAAGAAATATTTATATCGTTATTTCCAACATGATATTTTTTGGTCGTAGAATTTGATATTGAATATAGGCCGATATATTTTCTATTCAGAGCCTTGTATTTAAAATCAAATGTGATTTGGGTTTGTCGTGAATGGTGTCTTCATTAGCACTGTTCTTAAACACAGTTGAGAAAAAGATTAAATCTTTTTATTTAGATTTAATGAAGTGTACCAATTAAATGGTATTTAATTGGAATTGAATTTGAATTGATTTTTGGGGTTTATCGTGAATGGTGTTTTAAATAACACTTGTTCTTTAACCCGATAATTAATGGAATGTGATTTTGGGTTGTCGTGAACGGTATCTTCAATAATACTGTTCTTAGACCGAACGGAGTTAAGAAAATCAGGAACTAACTGGAGATTAGTTAAGTTGAATGGTTTCTTAGGTATTGATCTGATGTTGGTTTCGGCCTTCGGGGTTAATACTTAGGGAATTGCTCACTTGCTATTTTACGGTTAAAGGCTGATAGAATGGAATGTGATTTTGGGTTTATCGTGAACCGTGTTTTAAATGACATTGATTCTTTAACCCAGTTAAAGATTAAAACTAAGTGGAGTTTTAATGAATCTTTAATTAGATTGAAGTGATCGAGAGAGGAGTATCACCAGTTTTGCTCCAGGTGATAGTTAAATCTTTAATTAGATTTGAACGTGGAATTGTAATTGAATTTACCGATAACACCGTCGTATTAGATATGAAGCATGACCAGTTTTACTTCATGTGATGAATAGGTTGGGATTGGGAAATAAAATAAATGATTACTTCGGTGTGGTTCGCTAATCCCGACTAGTCTGAAATGATATTTAAAGGAAGATTAAAGAATAAATTTAAAGAATCTATCTTTGATTAAATTAATGGGAACCTCTCCTTAAGAATGTGAAATTTAGCAACTAACTGAAGATTTGTGAAGATGAATGGTTTCCTGGGTATTGATCTGATGTTGGTTTCGACCTTCAGAGTTAATATTTGGGGATTTGTTCTCTTACTAATTTACGGTTAGTGACTGATGAATTGGAATGAGGCGTATGTTGTGTTTGTGTAACATTTGTTTATTATATACGCGAGTTATTCAGAAAGACCGGGTTTATCCCATTCTGAATAACTGATTCGACGTGGTGTCTAGGATGAAGAATGTGGTCGAAGACCAGAGGTCTTCACATCATTTGGGTGATTACTGATGATCTGGATTGGGCTGTACACCCAAGAGGAGGGAATCAGTTGGTGATCGTCCAGCCGTACTTGGAGATCGATGGATATGCGAGGAATAAGGTTCCTCCGGTTTTGTTCATACTCAGAACGGACTTGTAAATGGACTGTGTGTCTGACATTTGATATCATTCTGTGTGATTGATGGATATCGGTTGCATGGAGTGGTTTGCCTCTGTGGCATGCTAAGATGCAAATGATCAAAACTTCTGTTGAAAAGCAGAGTCTTGTGGTTGATGATCAAAGCACGACCTTTGTGGCATCGCTTTGTGTAATGTGAATTCGCGAGCCTCACACCCCGGTTGTGAACCAGAAACGGGAGAGGACATCAGGAAGGGCATGAGTTTCTTTCTAGCTAGGAGTGGTGTCAGCGCTTGAGATGGCTGATATTTTACATATGTAGATGATGGAAAGCGAGGTTCCTCGGTTTGATCGGACGATCCGGGTCCGACGGAGTCATTCGTTGGCTCATTTATGCTCCATAGGGTGTGGAAACGCAGTGCTTAAGGTTTAAGTTTAATCCACATCGAGTGGACCGGCCCTGACGATCCAAGGCTTGCCTGCGCGCTTGCCTGAGACATGGCAGGCTAGATTGTCTCGAATCGGTCGAGGACGATCCCTGGCCTCGGTTCACAGACGGAAATCCAATTACCAAATACGTGACTTTGCGGTTTTATTTGTAGAGTCTAGTATGGCGACATGATATATAGTACCCATGCCGTCTATGATTGATACTTATGATTGAAATTGTTTTGACACTATACACTTATAGTAATAAAAGATGAAATTTAGCGTATCAAGCATTCTTTGGCTATTATAAGGTAAAACCCTATCCTCCGGTTTGTGTTGCATTGTGTGATGGGATCTAGGTCTTATAATAGCTTCATTGTTCTTTTTTTAGCATTGCGCTGTTGTTTTATGCACTGGTGTTCTTGGGAGGAAACCCGTTCCGTGTTATACGACGTGGTTCCTTGATTTACCTAACTTTAAAATAAAGATTAATAATTGTTATAGTTCTCACATTAGTCACATGACTGACCTGGAGTTTATTGTTTTAACCAAAACTGTGGGTGCCCTTATTTTGATACGGGCAGCTAGTAGTTTTGGTTTTGCAGATTTATATTCACTGGATCCTGATTTACAGCTGGAACGATACTCGGAAACCTCTATATCCGTGAATTACTTCTAGTTGTGTTTTGTATTATTTTAAGCTGCGATGTATTTAAATGTAATTTAAATCTCTGATATTTTCTGTATATTATTTGTTTATACTCTATATATTCTTGTATTCTGATGAATTGTTGTTATTAACAATGAAATGTTCTTCTGTCTGCGTTCTGATTTGTCTTGTCCTCAAAAGTATCCGGGCTTTCCTTACCAGGGAAGTTACGGGTTCTTACTGTAGTGACCCGGATTTTCGGCGACTTTGGTTATCGACGTAAGCTCGACGTCGATAACCAAAACATCGAAAAATCCCAGTAATTAATGAAAGAAATTAGAAGGTGAGAATATATAGGATAGAACTTATAGAATAGAAGAAGAAGAAGAACATCATCATCAGAGTAAACACGAATCTCACAGCGGAACGAATAACATATAATAGATAACATAACTTTGAAATATAACAGTTATGTATACAATAGCACTTATCAGAGTACAACACTTACAACACAGCGGAAATAACTATAGCTATATGATCCAGAAGCCTCCTGCTCCAGCTCTTCAAGTATACCTGTAAATCCTGACTACTTGACTGCCCGTACAAATTTAGGCACCCAAGAGTTTAGGGAAAACAAAATAAACTCCGGGTCAGTCATGTGACTGGTGTGAATAAACTCAAATCATTTAAACAGGTATATGATATCTCATAAGACCACGCCGTAAATACGGAACGGGTTTTTCCCTTATGAGAATCCAAATAACTTTTCAAAGCAATATCATTCTGATATTATAATAATGTCTAAGTACAAATAAATATCAATCTAGCAGAAACGCTTGCATCTCACGTTACTACATATATAGTATACAATCAAAATCGCAAGCACGTATTGGATGATTGGATTTCCAACTATGACAAGGTATGGAACCACCTTCCGATCAGTGTACTCTAGGAACGATACACTGGAGTTCAACAAGAACATCTTGCAACTCAGCCACACATGACCGACCACTCATTTCGCTTGAGTGTATCGAATGTACATCACCAACGGTTGGGATCAGCAACCGCTCCCGTATATATATGGGACATCATTGATAGATTTAAGAAACAAATGAATATTCTCTAGATAGGTGATTATACACCCTACTTCGGTGCGACCGACTTAGCCATGCTGCCTGCCCGATTTCTGTCATTTACCGGTTGATGAGGCTAGAAGCTACGCTTTATCATTACATCAGATTCACTTCAAATGCTACATTGTCAGATCCATCGAAAATCACTAATTGACGTCTACAACAGTACATTACGTGTTAGCTAAAGAAGTTTCCTTCTCCGCTTCCACTCTTGGTACAGTTGAAGAAATCAATGTACGTGACCGTCTGGAAATACTATGTCAGACATCCATCTTCATTCACTTAGAAATGTCACATCGTCATTGTAACACCCCGTGTATTCTATAACTGTGGGATTAACAAATTAAAGTATAATTAATTTTAAATCAAAGAACTAAGGGAAACGGGATACGCCATTGCGTTCGTCTCGGAAAAATACGCGAAATAGAGTCCGAGTTTTCGAAAAACGGAGTCCGTATGAAGAAGATATGGCCTTCGGAAGTTTCTGAATTAAGTTTAAAATTCGAACAGAATAAAACAGTTTAAAAATTAAAACCGGGCCCAATTGGCCAAGGCGGGAAAACTCCCGCCTAAGACACCCAGGTCGACTGGGCTGTCGACCTGGTCTAACCAGGTCGACAGGGCTGTCGACCTGGTCTAACCAGGTCGACAGGGCTGTCGACAGGGCTGTCGACCTGGTCCAGACCCAGGTCGAACCCAGTCCACCCTGGCTGGCCTATTCTATGTTGGTCGATTTTCTGTGGTCTGCTTTGTCATTAGGGCTAGGTGGCAGGCTCTAATTGGTCCCTCTTGCGAATGAATGGCTACGATCAATCCAAGCGACATCAATGGTCCTAATCAGTTCATAACCCCTATAAAAATGACCCTAGACTCTACCTAGGTTTCCTACACAATTCTCTAGCCTCCATTGCTCTCTTCTTCTAATAAAAAAATAAAAATGGCGTCTCTGCTCTGCTGGAATTAAAACTAGAAGATAATCAACATCAGCCTAAGCAACTCAATTCAAACTAGAGATTAAAGTTTCTGCAAAGATTCTACAACAAGTTAAAGTTCTTTCTTTAATCCAATCAAGGCAAGTACAGTTATTCTCCGCTATAAACGTTAATTATAATTTTGATATGCATTTAAAACTGAGTTTGAGGTTGTATATATATTCTCTTATGTTGGATCTGTTTTCTGTGACTGTTCTGTATTCCTTTCTTCTTTTCTGTTTCTATAGCCAGGCTACCACGAGCCTGTGCCCAATCTCATAAGAGATGAACGTATGAACGCAAATTTTGGGATGAATGATGCGAAGTTTGACAAGACTGAATTGAATGTATGACTTTAGGTCTGAGGCATAAAATATATTGGACATGTGACTTGGGATTGGATGCATAAATTTGACTAGGAACATATAATTTATGCAAGTTGTATGCATAATTATGTTGTAATTTAGATCTGTAATTAATTAGAAAAAAATAAGCATATGTTATAAACTAGTTTTAGACCTATGCATAATCTGTGATAAAAGAAGAAGAGGAACCACTGTAAGATTACATATGATTTGAGACTTTGGACAAAATGCATATAAAAGTCAAGATTTGATTTTTAGAAGATATGATTTAAAGATTTAGATTTGTTGGGTATAGTTTGCATAATGATTCATGACTTAAAAAGAAGAAGATATGGAAGCTTAGGTGTAAAAGATTTACATTAATTAGGATATCTATTATTGTGATTACACCTAAATAGGGATTTTTGGATATATGGCATGCATTGGAATTAATGGTTATATTTGGTATAATTTATATGTGAATCTGCTGTAAAATGCTAGTTTAACAAAAATTGGAACATATATTATAGGGCAAATTATGTCCATATTCTGCGCTATGTAAATGTATGCAAACATGGAAGTATATGATCATATTGTGAATCATGACATTATTTAGGCATATGAACTTAGGCCTAATTTATGTTTAGGCAAGGCATGTAAATAGAACCTTTACAAATATTAAATTTGCTAAATCTGCTAATTTGCCAAGTTGCCTAAACTGCTAGTTTTGTTATATTGCCTAGACTTCTAATTAGATTGAAATGCATAATCTGTTAAATTTGTCGGTTGAAATGCCTAACCTGTTATATGCCAAAATCTGCTAAGTTGCTAAATCTGTTAAATCCGTTAAGTCATATAAAATCTGTTATCTGCTATGTTGATATAATCATCCTGTTATTGATATAATCTGAATTGGCATATATATTGGGCGTGCGCATAAACGGTAAATTATTAATTAATTGGCCGCAAAGATAAACATGGCTAACTCGAGGTTAGAATGAGTTTGCGGCGTAAATCTGCCCGGAACCGCCCGGCACATCCAGTGGCCGCAAACAATAGGTTCTAATGTGAGAAGTTAGTCATAACATGCGTAAGAAACGAGGTTAGGTCTGACATGTGGCAGAAGTCTGCCCGGAACCGCCCGGCATATCCAGCGGCCACAAGCTACCGACCTAATGTGAGAGGTCTGTGCATTAATAATTAATTAATGCAAAATCTAAGATAAGAATGACGTCTAAAACGTATTGGGGAAAATAGGGTTAAACCAAAGGGATTAATAGATGTAGTAAAACCCGTCCATGAATCTGTAGGCCCAATACAAAGTTAGACAAATCTGAAAAATCTGTACATCTGACCTGTTAGTCTGAAAACTTGTTAACTTAATTTGTGAATTAGTAAACCTGAGTTCTGTATGTCTGAACTTGTAAACAAGTTAATCTGAAATCTGTTAGTCTGGGGACACAAGGTTAGGAGGGGAATTACTTGTGTCATCTGTTGTTTGGGACCCATATTAGTCAGTAACCCTTTCTGGTATCAAAACATTGACCCAACAGTAGGTAGGGTCCGGGCACGCTTACTGAACTAATTATAAGTGGTTCATTCTGATAATGGCGAGGGGTGTTGATGGTGCGTTCCAACCGGGTCATGTGCGTGCATGGATCCCGGTCTGCCTCTGAGGATATAAGACGCCGTGACATCTGTAAATAGGTCTGTGCCAATTGGTTGTCACTTTAGGGAGTGATACACCCTACTGTGGGGCCGACACAGGATATTTATGTATTAGGGAGCCGATCGCTTGGGGTAGGGTTTTAGGGTACGCTTAGTTCTGTCTGTTTCTGTTGGTACCGTCTGTTTCTGTTGGGTGGTAACACCTGTCTGTTTCTGTGTGGTACCGTCTGTTCGGGTGGTAAAGGCCCATTACTAGTGTACACCTAATTCTACATTCTGTTTCCGTAGGGGTGAATCTGTTTCTGCTTCTGTCTGTTTCTGATCGGGTAGTAAAGGCCCATTATTAGCATTCTGTTTCGGTTAAAGTATTCTGTACCCGTTCCTGCTTCAATTTAGACATTAGGGTGGTACCTAATTCTGCTATACTAGTATTAGTGCAGAGAAGTGTAAAACAATAGTTTATATCATTCTGTTTTTCTGTTATATCTGCTACACCTGTTATAGTTATCTCACATCCAGTTTTATGTTCATATCATATTATTATTATCTGTTCATATGCTGAAAGTCACTGGACTTGCCAGACTTTTTGTCTGACCCTTGTTGTTTCGCCTCCTTTCTTCCGTTTCCCCCCCAGGTTATCCAAGGAGGGAAATACTTTAGCTTGATCCGGATTTCTCTTTGCTTGAAGTGCTTAAAGTATGGCTTGGCTCTGTATAGCTTCCGTTCCATGGGGATTATGATTTTAAACTATGCATTTTGAAGGCTTTTGTACAAGACTGATATTTTGTACTTGAATTCTGAAATTGAAAGGATGTAACCATATTAATTTCTGTTTCCGCTGTAATAAAGATAAAATTTTGCAAGTACTGTTTTATCTGTCTTGTAAGTTTCTGTTCTGTTTACTAAAATGCTCCACCAAAGTTAAGGCATTCCCTTTGTGAGTGACCTTAACGGAGGTGGGGTGTTACACTTGGTATCAGAGCTAAAGGTTACCAGATTAGATAAAAGTTTTTGAAAACTATTTTCAAAAAGGTTTTAAAAGGAAGTATTTTCAAAATTAAAGCTTATTTTGAAAAACATGATCCCCAAGAGCCATATATCTTTCTATCAGTCCTTTTTGTATTGAACCTTTCCTTTTTCGTTTCAGCATGTCTGAAGCATCTGAGATACCAGAGGGTGTTCATGTACCCGGTTGGTCTCGTCAATATCTTGAGGCTAGGACCGCCGCTGCAGGTCCAGCAAATGATCCCCCTCCTCCACCCCTCCTCGTGCAATTGCTTTCTCAAAAATCTGTAGAGATTTTAGGGCCATGGGTGGGAAGGATTTCAAAGGAACTGAATCATTCGTAGAAGCAAGGAATTGGCTCAAAGAAACTAAGGATCTATTCGTTATCTTCGAGGTGGACGATAGGCAGAAGGTACAGTTGGCAGTATGGCTGCTCAAAGACGAAGCTTCCTACTGGTGGGAAGTCACTAACGCCGAGAGGCCGGTTGAGACATGGATGGATTTCAGAACAAGGTTTGAGACAAAATTCCTCTCGCAAGCCGAACGAAGTTTACAACTGGAAAAGTTCTTGTCTCTTAAGCAAGGAAGTATGACGGTCAAGGAATACGTCAACCAGTTCAACCAACTAGCAAGATTCAGATTGGATTTAGTCAACACTCAGCATAAAAAGGCTCTCCGCTTTGTTAAAGGATTGAATGAGCCACTGCACAGCCTTGCCATGACCCATGTACCCATGGGAGCAACTTACGAGAAATTGGTGGATATGGCACTACTGCACGAGGAAGACAAGGGCCCGAAAGAGACCAAGAAGGAAGAACCACAGAATAAGAAAGCGGGTCCCAAAAAGGAAACACAAAAGAAGGATGAGAAGTCTGAAGATAAGAAGGGGAAGAAGTGCTTTACTTGTGGGAGCTCAACTCATCTGAACAAGGATTGCAGAAAAAGGAAGTGCGCTTGCTTCAACTGTGGGGAGATGGGACACTTCACTAGGGACTGCCCGAAGAGACGAGGACAAGGAAGGCAGGCGAACACTCTTGAGGCTAGTGGCTAGGATAGAAATAGGAAAATTTCTATAGTAGGTTTAATTTCTTTATCTGATTGTGACTTTTCTGATTTTGGTATTTTGATTTTGTAATCGATACTCTGCACTTTAATACTAGTATTATTTCTGAATTCCGCTGTAGACTCAGACCCATAAGGGTTATGGATCATCTGTTTGAGATTGGGGTTTGAGGGATATCTGTGTTAGGCGTCAAGTATGACGCATACATTCTGAGTTTTCGTAGGGTATGATTTTATCATGCTTAGCTTCCTAAGGATCATTAGGGAACCTGATCTGTATCAGTAGTCTGTAAATATCTGAATAATTCTGATTTCCAGTTTTGACATTGTCTAAAGAAGGTAATCCTCTGAGTGTCAATCTGATATTGATTTCGGTCTTTGGGGTTGATACTTAGGGGAATTATTTTCTCAACCAATGTCTAATGGGAACCAAGTCTTCGTTCTATCTGTACTCGCTTCCATCATTCGACTGTATCCTATCGATCGAATATTTGAACTTTAGGTAGAAACTAATGGGTGTAAACATGTGTTTGAGACATGTTATGTTTGATGGTTGCAAGTGGATGCAAGTGGTTGCTAGTGGTTGCCCGTGGATGCATATACACACACTAGGCACTAGATCGGCTCGAAAACACTCTCATACTGCATATGGATGGGTGAGCATTTTTCAATTCTTGTGGATGCAAAATGGTTGATTAAGCACATGGATGTTGCATTTGAGTGAATGGTTGTGCACTCATATAGAAATAATATAT
This sequence comes from Allium sativum, assembly GCA_030737875.1. Lineage (NCBI taxonomy): Eukaryota > Viridiplantae > Streptophyta > Magnoliopsida > Asparagales > Amaryllidaceae > Allium > Allium sativum. The sequence goes on along the minus strand of CM060909.1, from coordinate 683,199,032 downwards.
ATCATCAGAATTCTATTGCATACATGTTGGACTCATAGCACTGACATAATTCGCATTAAGGAGGTCAACTGAATCAGTAGACCGCCTGATCTTTGCATTAGATAAGGAACATATACACACACTTTTGCATATGTTCATACAACATTAGAAGTTTTCTAAGGACAATGGATGCTTGTGGATGATGGTTGAGTAGATGGGTGATTGGATGGTTGGACACATTCTTCTTAACTTGAAGATTTCGGGGACGAAATCCTTTTAAGTGGGGGAGAATGTAACACCCCGTGTATTCTATAACTGTGGGATTAACAAATTAAAGTATAATTAATTTGAAATCAAAGAACTAAGGGAAACGGGATACGCCATTGCGTTCGTCTCGGAAAAATACGCGAAATAGAGTCCGAGTTTTCGAAAAACGGAGTCCGTATGAAGAAGATATGGCCTTCGGAAGTTTCTGAATTAAGTTTAAAATTCGAACAGAATAAAACAGTTTAAAAATTAAAACCGGGCCCAATTGGCCAAGGAGGGAAAACTCCCGCCTAAGACACCCAGGTCGACTGGGCTGTCGACCTGGTCTAACCAGGTCGACAGGGCTATCGACAGGGCTGTCGAACTGGTCCAGACCCAGGTCGAACCCAGTCCACCCTGGCTGGCCTATTCTATGTTGGTCGATTTTCTGTGGTCTGCTTTGTCATTAGGGCTAGGTGGCAGGCTCTAATTGGTCCCTCTTGCGAATGAATGGCTACGATCAATCCAAGCGACATCAATGGTCCTAATCAGTTCATAACCCCTATAAAAATGACCCTAGACTCTACCTAGGTTTCCTACACAATTCTCTAGCCTCCATTGCTCTCTTCTTCTAATAAAAAAATAAAAATGGCGTCTCTGCTCTGCTGGAATTAAAACTAGAAGATAATCAACATCAGCCTAAGCAACTCAATTCAAACTAGAGATTAAAGTTTCTGCAAAGATTCTACAACAAGTTAAAGTTCTTTCTTTAATCCAATCAAGGCAAGTACAGTTATTCTCCGCTATAAACGTTAATTATAATTTTGATATGCATTTAAAACTGAGTTTGAGGTTGTATATATATTCTCTTCTGTTGGATCTGTTTTCTGTGACTGTTCTGTATTCCTTTCTTCTTTTCTGTTTCTATAGCCAGGCTACCACGAGCCTGTGCCCAATCTCATAAGAGATGAACGTATGAACGCAAATTTTGGGATGAATGATGCGAAGTTTGACAAGACTGAATTGAATGTATGACTTTAGGTCTGAGGCATAAAATATATTGGACATGTGACTTGGGATTGGATGCATAAATTTGACTAGGAACATATAATTTATGCATGTTGTATGCATAATTATGTTGTAATTTAGATCTGTAATTAAATAGAAAAAAATAAGCATATGTTATAAACTAGTTTTAGACCTATGCATAATCTGTGATAAAAGAAGAAGAGGAACCACTGTAAGATTACATATGATTTGAGACTTTGGACAAAATGCATATAAAAGTCAAGATTTAATTTTTAGAAGATATGATTTAAAGATTTAGATTTGTTGGGTATAGTTTGCATAATGATTCATGACTTAAAAAGAAGAAGATATGGAAGCTTAGGTGTAAAAGATTTACATTAATTAGGATATCTATTATTGTGATTACACCTAAATAGGGATTTTTGGATATATGGCATGCATTGGAATTAATGGTTATATTTGGTATAATTTATATGTGAATCTGCTGTAAAATGCTAGTTTAACAAAAATTGGAACATATATTATAGGGTAAATTATGTCCATATTCTGCGCTATGTAAATGTATGCAAACATGGAAGTATATGATCATATTGTGAATCATGACATTATTTAGGCATATGAACTTAGGCCTAATTTATGTTTAGGCAAGGCATGTAAATAGAACCTTTACAAATATTAAATTTGCTAAATCTGCTAATTTGCCAAGTTGCCTAAACTGCTAGTTTTGTTATATTGCCTAGACTGCTAATTAGATTGAAATGCCTAATCTGTTAAATTTGTCGGTTGAAATGCCTAACCTGTTATATGCCAAAATCTGCTAAGTTGCTAAATCTGTTAAATCCGTTAAGTCATATAAAATCTGTTATCTGCTATGTTGATATAATCATCCTGTTATTGATATAATCTGAATTGGCATATATATTGGGCGTGCGCATAAACGGTAAATTATTAATTAATTGGCCGCAAAGATAAACATGGCTAACTCGAGGTTAGAATGAGTTTGCGGCGTAAATCTGCCCGGAACCGCCCGGCACATCCAGTGGCCGCAAACAATAGGTTCTAATGTGAGAAGTAAGTCATAACATGCGTAAGACACGAGGTTAGGTCTGGCATGTGGCAGAAGTCTGCCCGGAACCGCCCGGCATATCCAGCGGCCACAAGCTACCGACCTAATGTGAGAGGTCTGTGCATTAATAATTAATTAATGCAAAATCTAAGATAAGAATGACATCTAAAACGTATTGGGGAAAATAGGGTTAAACCAAAGGGATTAATAGATGTAGTAAAACCCGTCCATGAATCTGTAGGCCCAATACAAAGTTAGACAAATCTGAAAAATCTGTACATCTGACCTGTTAGTCTGAAAACTTGTTAACTTAATTTGTGAATTAGTAAACCTGAGTTCTGTATGTCTGAACTTGTAAACAAGTTAATCTGAAATCTGTTAGTCTGGGGACACAAGGTTAGGAGGGGAATTACTTGTGTCATCTGTTGTTTGGGACCCATATTAGTCAGTAACCCTTTCTGGTATCAAAACATTGACCCAACAGTAGGTAGGGTCCGGGCACGCTTACTGAACTAATTATAAGTGGTTCATTCTGATAATGGCGAGGGGTGTTGATGGTGCGTTCCAACCGGGTCATGTGCGTGCATGGATCCCGGTCTGCCTCTGAGGATATAAGACGCCGTGACATCTGTAAATAGGTCTGTGCCAATTGGTTGTCACTTTAGGGAGTGATACACCCTACTGTGGGGCCGACACAGGATATTTATGTATTAGGGAGCCGATCGCTTGGGGTAGGGTTTTAGGGTACGCTTAGTTCTGTCTGTTTCTGTTGGTACCGTCTGTTTCTGTTGGGTGGTAACACCTGTCTGTTTCTGTGTGGTACCGTCTGTTCGGGTGGTAAAGGCCCATTACTAGTGTACACCTAATTCTACATTCTGTTTCCGTAGGGGTGAATCTGTTTCTGCTTCTGTCTGTTTCTGATCGGGTAGTAAAGGCCCATTATTAGCATTCTGTTTCGGTTAAAGTATTCTGTACCCGTTCCTGCTTCAATTTAGACATTAGGGTGGTACCTAATTCTGCTATACTAGTATTAGTGCAGAGAAGTGTAAAACAATAGTTTATATCATTCTGTTTTTCTGTTATATCTGCTACACCTGTTATAGTTATCTCACATCCAGTTTTATGTTCATATCATATTATTATTATCTGTTCATATGCTGAAAGTCACTGCACTTGCCAGACTTTTTGTCTGACCCTTGTTGTTTCGCCTCCTTTCTTCCGTTTCCCCCCCAGGTTATCCAAGGAGGGAAATACTTTAGCTTGATCCGGATTTCTCTTTGCTTGAAGTGCTTAAAGTATGGCTTGGCTCTGTATAGCTTCCGTTCCATGGGGATTATGATTTTAAACTATGCATTTTGAAGGCTTTTGTACAAGACTGATATTTTGTACTTGAATTCTGAAATTGAAAGGATGTAACCATATTAATTTCTGTTTCCGTTGTAATAAAGATAAAATTTTGCAAGTACTGTTTTATCTGTCTTGTAAGTTTCTGTTATGTTTACTAAAATGCTCCACCAAAGTTAAGGCATTCCCTTTGTGAGTGACCTTAACGGAGGTGGGGTGTTACAGTCATACCCGCCAAATCACAAATTGACTTATTCAAAAATAACACGGGTATACAGCTAAGAGAAACGAATTCCTCCGCCACCAAACGTGAATACGTTTGAACAGATCAACTTACGCGATCCATTGGATATACTCTGTCAGACCTTCGTCCATACAAGTTGTCCTGGGACTGGACAAACCGAAAGCACTATTCTGTAAACAGGATAGCCCTTGCATTTTACTCCGTCTTCAATTTTCTTTGGCATATATGATTCGCGACGCTTATGCCAATACAGAGTGGTTCTTTGGATAAAAATCCAACCGGTCTATCCATATTAACAACGTTAAAATGGTCAAAACTTCGATAGTCTGTGATTTAACCATCAAAGAAAAACAAGTGTGGAACCAACGATATTATTCCCAAATGGAAATTATATCGAACAAACATCATTTAACATTAATCTCTTTAGTTCATTTATTTACTTATCTCCTGTTTCCCTATATTCTAAATTCTTATTTTCTTTTATCAGAAAACATTTCCGATTCTCGTTTGGAAAACATTTCCAAAACTCCTTTATGATCAAACCTTACCATTTCTTAGTTAAGAAGGAAGTCACTCAAGTTGGGGTATAATTACCTCTCAGACCTTAACTGAACAACGTTATAACTTCGAAATGGTCAAAGTTTATCTTTTAATCTTTAACAACTTCTTTACGCCTTTCTCGGATTCAATTTTACTAGTCCACTTCTATATTTAAAACATTGGTTATAACGATAACGTTATAATCCCTACTTTCGAATTATCTAACTTTAATTATAATTTCTATTCTTATTAGTGAATAATTAACCTAACACTTATTTATTTATAAATAAATAAATCTCTATTTAAACACTGGAAAGTATAAGTACTTTCCCGAATTCGATATAATCGAATTCGCCGATTAACTCTCTTTGAGAAATCTCTATTTGATTAACTCTTCTTCGAATAACCTATATTCGATTAACCCCTTCTCGAATAACCGATATTCGATAATCTCTCTTCGAATAACTAATATTCGATAACTCTTCCTTTTCAAATATCTCATATTTGAAAATCTCACTTCGATTAAACTATAATCGATAACTCCTTCCGATGAAACTAACATTGATAACTCCTTTCGATGAAACTAACATCGATAACTCCTTTCGATGAAACTAACATCGATAACTCCTTTCGATGAAACTAACATCGATAACTCCTTTCGATGAAACTAACATCGATATATTTAACTCGACGAACTTAACTCGACTAACTTAACTTGACTCGACTAACTCGACTTACTTGGTTCGACCAATTCGATTCGATTAACTAGGCTCGACTAACTTGGTCGAACCACCCGATCAACTCAACTTATTTAACTTAACTTATTTATCAACTCGATTAACTCCTATCGAATAACTAATATTCGATTAAACTCCATTTCCTTGACTCTAGATCGATTAACTCTAACTAATTAACTCCAACTGGTTAACTCTAACTGATTTACTCTAACTGGTTAACTCTATTCGACTAACTCGACTTGACTAACCCCTTTCGAATAACATATTCGATTAACTAACTTTCGAATACCATATTTGATTAACTAACTTCGAATACCATATTCGATTAACTAACTTCGAATACCATATTCGATTAACTAACTTCGAATACCATATTCGATTAACTCCTTTCGAATGTCTATATTCGATTAACTAATCTTCGACTAACTAATAGTCGATTTACACTTATTTGCTTAACCAAAATTCGACTAACTAATAGTCGATTAACTTCGACTAATTCGATTAACTTTTATTTGATTATCTCTAATCGATTAACTTTATTTGATTGTCTCTAATTGAATAACTAATATTCAATAAACTCTTTCAAATAACTAATTCGATTAGCTCCTTCGAATACTAAATTCGATTTAACTCTATTCGATTATCTCTTTTATATCTCGTCAATTTCCTTTTTATAACGTTTATTTTCCGTTACAACTATTCCCTTTTTTATAACTTCTAATTACCGTTACAAATATTTCCTCTTTATAACTTCTATTTACCGTTACAAATATTTCCTATTTATAACTTCTATTTACCGTTACAAATATTTCCTCTTTATAACTTCTATTTACCGTTACAAATATTTCCTCTTTATAACTTCTATTTACCGTTACAAATATTTCCTCTTTATAACTTCTATTTACCGTTACAAATATTTCCTATTTATAACTTCTATTTACCGTTACAAATATTTCCTATTTATAACTTCTATTTACCGTTACAAATATTTCCTATTTATAACTTCTATTTGTTTTCTAACATATATTCCTTTATAAAATCCTATTTGTTTACTAACAAATATTTCCTTTTATAAAACCGTGTTCGTTTTATAAAAAAATTTCTTTTATAAAATCCTGTGATTTTATAAAATTCCTTTATTTCAATATACATTGAAATATTCCTTTTTATTACAACTCAGGGTTTCTTATGATATTCAAAATATCAAACAACGATGATCAATATCGTTCTAACATCCATAATCAATAACAGAATATAAATCACAACATATATCACAATATATGAAAACAGTAAAATAATTGTTGAGGAACCCAGTCGGATTCCTCCAACCTGTTTCCCTGCATTCACAGATGTTACACAGTATAATATACATCAATTTCATTTCAATATGAAATATTCTACTGGACAAAATCAATATTTGATTAGTGATATGACATATGACTATATCTATGTTTTCAATCAGATCTATTTAACAGTCCAGTTTAACAATCAATATACAGCAATCAACAAAATAAAGTACAATTTATATTAAAATATAAATTGAGTAGAGTTAGTGAGTTTTACTCACATTGTCCGTAATCGTTAACTAACGATTTACGAATGTCGATTCCAATTCCTGCCCATTTCTGATTAAACTCGCTCCATCATGTTATGCCCGTTTACACAACTCCAATGTCCCTGGTTTTGTCTCATTCTGGTACTATTCTCAGCTTCACCATTTCCATTCGGGTTTGCTTCCCTTCCAGACCATCCGAGGGTCATCCGCCTTTGTTCTCTGTATTTATATTTCCAAAACATTCCTTTGAAAACTTCAGTATTCTTCATTTACTTCTGTTCACAAAGAAACCCCACGCTGCCAATTTTTCTAATCAGTGTCCAACCATCAAAACTCTTCCTCCTACCGTAATACTGCTCTCGTTGACAAACAGAACCCCCGCTATCACTTGTTAATTACATTATCAGGGATAACCAGAGTCGATTTACTACATCTCACTTCGTTTCAGACTTCCACCAGGCCTCCTTAACACGATCTTCTCCTCCCACATCCCCATAGCCGATCCTCTCCTGACTGCTACAGCATTGCCCACCTTTTCGCCAACTTCCGTTCTCCCATTTACACAGCCATAGCCGACATCAGCAAAAGGAAAGAGCAAAGCTCCCTGTCTCCTCTACATTTAACAAGTAACCCGTCCTTCCGCTCAACATGCCCACCCAGTCACCATACCCCTTTCCAATTTACCCCATCCGCATTCATCCATTCTATACCCTTTCTGCTCACGCCCTGCACAAGCTTTGGCATAACTCCATCACCGACAGGAGGATCCCGCACCACCCCATAGTAAAACATCCATCCCTCCTTCATGAAACTAAATCCGTGAACCCCTCAATCTCCTGCTGCTCCCATCATCAACTCCAGGAACCCGCACAACAAAAATTATACGCTGCCTTCACTTCACTTAACTCAAGACCACACACAACGATTATCTCGCCTGCGCTGGAACGAAGCCAGCCGTATCAGCATTGTTCGAACAAAAATGCCATCAAACTGTGTAAAACCCACATCGAAGTGAGGAGGAAACTACCAGGATCACGAAGATATCTGATTTACAAATTTAGGGATTTATTCTTGATTTTAGGGGAATCGTTGAAGATCGGATTTTTGCTTGCTGAGACCTCGTTCGTGGCGGCTGAAAATTTGACTATGGGAGGAAGGGGAATTAGGACTTAGGGTATAGTGGGTTACGGGTATTTATAGGTCAAAAGGTTTAGATATTTTTAAGGATGGATTTTCCTTTGTTTCCCAGAACGAAGTTTTGCACTATTCGTTATACCAAATTCATTGTATTAAGAACCGCCATGGACAGAAATAAAACACCACTTTATTCAGCAATGTGCCACGGTCCTAAAAATATAATAATACCGGTAGATGGACTCATATTTTGAAACTTCAAAAATCTTGATTTCAGGGTGCGAAATACTTCAAATAATAAGTCGCTTATTAAATTAATTAAAAATTACAGTAAAATTTTAAAAATTAAATTATCACTATGTCCTAAAAGAACCTTGTCTAAATTTAAACCCGATCTCTTGTTATATCGAATAAACCATTACGGTCGATAAACGATTCTATAGCGACTTTTCTGAAATTTGATTTGGACGTACATCAAAATCTACACGACGAAATCCCGATATTTCTCTTCCACTAGAAAGATATACTCCACCAGCTCCACACATTTCTTGTTTCACAGAAATCCGATTTAAAACGAACCCTGTATACTCAGTTGAAGTCTAAATCGCCAAATAGCGAACTGCCACGTCGTTACGCGCTCTATTTTAATTATATTAAGATTCTACGTTCAAACTGATGTCGCTTTGAATATATTCGTCAATATAATCCAACTCTAAGTTGAATTATATCTTTGGGATGACCCCATTCACAGAATATTTGTATTTCCAATATTTTTGATTATTTCGACATTATAATATATTTTATTATATTATAATTATTAATTGAATATTCAATATTATTTAATTCACGTTCTCGATATCGATAAATCGATATTTAAAAATTAAACAAATAAATTGTTCAACAGCTAAAATGCGGGTTACTACACTTACAATGGTATCAGAGCTTTGGGTTACAAAGCTCGGAGAACAAGACACATTAGAGCCATACGAAAGAATTCATCAGAGATTGGATTAGTAATATCCAACGAGAATGACTCGTTATAGATGGGATCAGTAGTATCATAGAACGAGTGTGAAGAGTATTTTTTTAAATGAAAACGAGTTTTGTTTTGGAAATTTAAACTTTATCATTCGTATTTGAATATTTATTTGCATTGAATTTGGACAATCCAGTATATAAAGATTTTGCATATACGTCTGATCCGCGTGTATTTGAAGTTTAATATACTGGATAGATATAGAATCACACTCTAGCCACTTGGGGATAATTCTGATGATGTCTAGACATCATCAGTATTTATGTTCGTGTTTCGAAAGTGGGATTTCTATATATTTCCATTTGACTGGTGTGAGAACCAAAATTAGATAGGGCCTATTATTGTGTTTTGGCACCAAAAATGCGATTTTTGGACTATGTATCAAAGTTATGAATTTGAAAAGTTAATCAACTAATTGATTGATGATTGTGTTGTTTGATTATTGTTTGATTAATTAAATGTTGAACCATTATCAAAATTGAACCAAATAGTGAATTGTATTGAAAAATGATCGCATTTGCATACGTATACATGTATTTACATTGAACAGGTCATAGCAAGGAGGCTAGAGCAGAAGAATAAAATTGTTTGCCCGACAAATAGGTACATGTTTATTGTATTTCTTTGGGTTTGGATGATTTTATGAGCCGATTGGCTAGCCGCTTGGCTTTTTCTTTTTCTTTTGGATTGAAGAAGGCCATAGGAGGCTATATGAAATATCCCGAAATCCTCTGTGCAGGGGAGGTTATGGCGAATTTTTTTGAAAATTTAGGGTCTTAACCAAATTTTTGAAAAAATATGAAAAGTTCTTAGAAATTGAAAAGTTGAAGAATTTAAGCCGTAAAGAAAATAATTAAAGTTGAGTTGATTTATTAAACAACTTTCGGCTTCGTTCCTTTTCGGGGACGAAAAGTTTTAAGTGGGGGAGATTGTAATAACCTTGAAATCTGAGCCAATTTTAAATTTTTATTTTGGCAATTTTAGTGAATTTTGATTATTTAAAATGAATTATTTTAAATAATAACGACAAAAAATTTATTTTGAATAGAATTAGAACGTATATATTTATTTGAATCGTCGTTAGAATATAAATATTTATTTATAATTATAAAAGGAATTGAAAATGGCGCGGTAGTTTGAAAATTCGATTTCAAAATTCAAATGAATGTACAGGATTCAAAATAAACTTGATTTTAGCGAAACCAAAAACATTAGAATCTATTTGTGAATATCTTTCCAACGAATCTGAAAAATTGAAATTTCATAGCGGGAATAAAAAGTTATGTCCAGTTGAAAATTCAGAATAGTCGCTATGGAATTCTGGCCCTTAAAAATGGGAATTTTGCAAACGACCACGGTTTTCGACAAAACCCCTTTTTCTCTCGTTTTGTTTACTATAAGTCCCTTTTTCCTTTTTCTTTTAGTACTTTAATTTGTTTTAAATGGCATGATTTTAAAACTGAATTTATATGATTTTATTGAAATGATTTTATTAAAAATATGATTTCTATTTTGATTTTTATTTTGTTCATAAACATGAATGATAGATTTTTATAAATATAAACCTTATCGTATGTGTGAAATAATATTTTGAATAGGATAAAAATAGAATTTTTATTCATGCAGAGAATAAAAATATGATTTTTATATTATAGGGAGAATAAAAATATGATTTTTATATTATAGAAATAATAAAAATATGATTTTTAAAAGACAGAAAAAATAAAAATATGATTTTTTATATATGTTGTAGCGAAATAAAAATTCGATTTTTATACGCATAGCGAATTGAAAATGGGATTTTTTTATATAATAGAGAATATAAAAATATAATTTTTATATATGTATTGGAATAAAAATCTAATTTTTTATTATATATATAGTGAGATAAAAATCTAGTTTTTAATGTGAACAGCGTGAAAAAGATTGCATTAGGACTTTCGGGCAAATCAAATCGTTCAGAAATTTAGAATAGAATGGTGGAGTGGAACCCAAAGGTGAGAACTCCTCACTTTTATATAATGTCTAGTTTGAAATATATACTAGGATGCAGACGGTGTTTAGTAGCACCTGACAACCGTCGTCTACAGACCATGGATGACTTGTTTGTTTGATTGTTGTATAGTGAAATTTGATTGTGTGATGTGGAATGAAATAAAATATTTTATAGTGGAAAATATTTTATAGTTAAAAATATAATTTTTAACGTGTATATAAAATAAATATTTATAAACAAATCAGCCGATTTGTTTAAATACACTGATTTGACTGATAATTGATTGGGACGATAAATTTTACACATCGCCCAACTGCACAAATAAAATTTGTGTGTGTTGATTTGAAACCCCACACGGGTATTGGGATGATATTTGACGTACACTAATCCCGATTGTTTAGTTGTATGTCAATCGATGGGTTGACAGACTGTGTAAGCATTAATTATTTATATTTAATGCTTATGCAGTTGTGTGGTGCACTCTGGATGATGGTTGATGATTTATCGTTGCTGTATATACATGTGTTGTAGGGAATCCATGTAATTAACGTTATATGGTAATTGATTGGGCCTTATTCCAATTTGGAAAATAAGAAATATATATTCATGTGTTGAATAGAAAAATATATATTCATGTGTTGAATAGAAAATAAATATTCATGTGTTGAATAGAAAAATGAAAATTCATGTGTTGAAGAAAAGATTCATTTGTTGAATTGAATAACGAAGTTGTTAAATTATATATAAAAGCCGTGCTGATTAGATTGACGCCATTTTGATGTGAACGATATTTATATCGATTTTGTTCATTTTTGTAATGAATATAGAAAAGAAAGTGATTTCAAAATATAACGTTTTGAAAATATTATCATTTGTATATCGATGATGTGGAATATTCAATTTTGATTTGAAATTGAATATGAAGTTGAAATCGTTTTGAAAACGAATTTAAAACGATTTATAAAATACGTTTTGAAAGGAAATCGACGAAATATATATATAATATATTATATATATATATAATATATATTATATATATATAATATATTATATTATATATATATATATATAGAATGGCCTGAACAGAACGCATCGCGCCGCGACAGTTCGCAAATTTCGACATTGACTTCGAATGGACATTGCGGGAGATCTGACAGTCGGATTCTCCTTAAACCAGAACCGTTGGGTTTGTATCGAAAAGGGCTTTCCGATGAATATTAGAAATCTGAGATCCAATGGTTGGATTTGGAATTATGTCCAAATCAAATTTGGAAAAGGTCGCTGTAAGTGCAGTTCGATGGCCGTTGATGGACATCGACTGTACGGGCCATGATAAAATTATTAAAAATATAAATAATTTGTGTAAAATCATAAGAAATGATTTGTGAAGAATTGGGATGAAAAATTCCATATTTGAAACTATAAAAATAGATTTTTATCGTAATGAACTAGTTTTGAACTAGAATTATAATCCCATTTATTTTTAAAGTAAATAAAGTGGATTTGAAATGGTTTTGAAAATAACCAGAATTTCCAATATATAAAGTGGAAATGGGTTTGAATCGAAATTGTCTTTGGAATATTTCGATGTTGGATTTCATGATTATACAGATATTGTTCTGGAAATTTGAAAGATATATTTATATCGTTATTTCCAATACGATATTTGTTGGTCGTAGAATTCAATTTTGAATATAGGCCGATATATTTTCTATTCAGAGCCTTGTATTTAATATCAAATGTGATTTGGGTTTGTCGTGAATGGTGTCTTTGTTAACACTGTTCTTAAACCCAGTTGAGAAAAAGATTAAATCTTTTTATTTAGATTTAATGAAGTGTACCAATTAAATGGTATTTAATTGGAATTGAATTTGAATTGATTTTTGGGGTTTATCGTGAATGGTGTTTGAAATAACACTTGTTCTTTAACCCGATAATTAATGGAATGTGATTTTGGGTTGTCGTGAATGGTATCTTCAATAATACTATTCTTAGACCCAACGGAGTTAAGAAAATCAGATAATAACTGGAGATTAGTTAAGTTGAATGGTTTCTTGGGTATTGATCTGATGTTGGTTTTGGCCTTCGGGGTTAATACTTAGGGAATTGCTCACTTGATATTTTACGGTTAAAGGATATTGAATGGAATGTGATTTTGGGTTTATCGTGAACCGTGTTTTAAATGACATTGATTCTTTAACCCAGTTAAAGATTAAAACTAAGTGGAGTTTCAATGAATCTTTAATTAGATTGAAGTGATCAGGAAAGGAGTATCACCAGTTTTGCTCCAGGCGATAGTTAAATCTTTAATTAGATTTTAACGTGGAATGGTAACTGAATTTACTGATAACACCGTGGTGTTTGATATGAAGTATGACCAGTTTTACTTCATGGTATGAATAGGTTGAGATTGGGAAATAAAATAAATGATTACTTCGGTGTGGTTCGCTAATCCCGACTAGTTTGAAATGATATTCAAAGGAAGATTAAAGAATAAATTTAAAGAATTTATCTTTGATAAAATTAATGGGAATCTCTCCCTAAGAATGTGAAATTTAGCAACTAACTGAAGATTTGTTAAGATGAATGGTTTCCTGGGTATTGATCTGATGTTGGTTTCATCCTTCGGGGTTAATATTTGGGGAATTGTTCTCTTACTAATTTATGGTTAGTGACTGATGAATTGGAATGAGGCATATGTTGTGTTTGTGTAACACTTGTTTATTATATATGCGAGTTATTCAAAAAGATCGGGTTTATCCCATTCTAAATAACTGATTCGACGTGGTGTCGAGGATGAAGACGGTGGTCGAAGACTGGAGGTCTTCACATCGTTTGGGTGATTACTGATGATCTTGATTGGGCTGTACACCCAAGAGGAGGGAATCAGTTGGTGATCGTCCAGACGTACTTGGAGATCGATGGATATGCGAGGAATAAGGTACCTTCGGTTTCGTTCAGACCTAGAACGAACTTATAAATGGACTGTGTGTCTGACATTGGATATCATTCTGTGTGATTGATGGATATCGGTTGCATGGAGTGGTTTGCCTGTGGCATGCTAAGATGCAAATGATCAAGGATTCTGTTGAAAATCAGAGTCTTGTGGTTGATGATCAAAGCACGGCCTTTGTGGCATCACTTTGTGTAACGTGAATTCGCGAGGTTGTGAACCAAAAACGGGAGAGGACATCAGGGAGGGCATGCGTTTCTTTATAGCTAGGAGTGGTGTCAATGCTTGAACTGGCTGATATTTTACTTATGTGGATGATGGAAAGCGAGGCTCCTTGGTTTGATCGGATGATCTGGGTCCGATGGAGTCATTCGTTGGCTTATTTACGCCCCATAGGGTGGGGAAGCGCAGTGCTCAGGGTTTAAGTTTAATCCACATCGAGTGGACCGGCCCTGACGATCCAAGGCTTGCCTGCGCGCTTGCCTGAGACATGGTAGGCTAGATTGTCTCGAATCTATAGAGGACGATCCCTGGCCTCGGTTCACAGACGGAAATCCAATTTCCAAATACGTGACTTTGCGGTTTTATTTGTAGAGCCTAGTATGGCAACATGATATATGGTACCTATGCTGTCTATGATTGATACTTATGATTGAAATTGTTTTGACACTATACACTTATAGTAATAAAAGATGAAATTTAGTGTATCGAGCATTCTCTGGCTATTATAAGGTAAAACCCTATCCTCCGGTTTGTGTTGCATTGTGTGATGGGACCTGGGTCTTATAATAGCTTCATTGTTCTTTATTTAACATTGCGCTGTTGTTTTATGCACTGGTGTTCTTGGGAGGAAACCCGTTCCGTGTTATACGACATGGTCCCTTGATTTACCTAACTTTAAAATAAAGATTAATAATTGTTTTAGTTCTCACACCAGTCACATGACTGACCTGGAGTTTATTGTTTTAACCTAAACTTTGGGTGCCCTTATTTTGACACGGGCAGCTAGTAGTTTTGGTTTTGCAGATTTATATTCACATGATCCTGATTTACAGCTGGAACGATACTCGGAAAGCTCTGTATGCATGTATTATTTCTAGTTGTGTTTTGTATTATTTTCCGCTGCGATGTATTTAAATATAATTTAAATCTATGATATTTTCTGTATATTATTTGTTTGTACTCTGTATATTCTTGTATTCTAATGAATTGTTGTTATTAAAAATGAAATGTTCTTCTGTCTGCATTCTGATTTGTCTTGTCCTCAAAAGTATCCGGGCTTTCCTTACCGGGGAAGTTATGGGTTCTTACACCATCTAAACCCTACAATACTGGGATGGAGGCCCAATGTACCCGACCCGGAGCCACTTCAGAGGCATTTTCCACCTATAAATACACCTCTAAGGCTCATTTCAAAGGATCTTTTGGCATTTTCAGAACTCAAACTCCTTTGCTATCCGAATTTCATTAGCTTATTCAGATTACAATTATCTTTTGAATCATATTGTGAAGGAAATTGAGTGAATCAATGTATTGTATAAGTGAGAATCAAGTGAAAATCGTTGCTGTACTTGTATTCAAGACATCAATTCAAAGACTAGAAAGTGGACGTAGGCTATTTAAGGCCGAACCACTATAAATTGTGTGTTTTCTCCGTTTTACGATTTCATTTCAGTAGAATCATTACTCGTTTGGGTGTTAGAGCCCTGGAGGTGTTGCTGGACGAAATTCAAAGCTCTCAAAACTATTTGGAACGAAGAAGGGAATCCGTGAACTTTTTGGTGTATTTATAGGCAATAAGAGACATGACTTCCTGACACAACGCGTCCCAACGAACGAATGGAAGCGACTATTCAATAGTTCAAAATCAGAGACTAGTGAGCAAATAATGTCAAAGCACGCTCCGTCTTTAGTAGAAGCGTCCTTTGAGGGGGAAAAATGTTAGCCTACTTTGTGAACTAGGCTACACAAAGATTAAAAGATAAAAAGAATGAAGAATGTTTTTTAGTCAAGTCGGATCGGATTTCCTTGGTGGAGACAACACAGTGCAGAGCAGAGAAGGAAGGAGCGCAGGCCAAATCGGATCGGTTCGGGTAACCCCGATCCGCTCCCCTAGTTTATAATACATCCGATCCAAACCCAGAGAATTGAAGTAGCAGCGGTTACAGCCCGTGTTTCCTCAAGACCCGGAGCGGTTATACCCACATTCTCCCCACGTTTGCCACTAATCTGATGCGTTGTTGCCACCATATTCCATCCGAACCCGACAATAATGGGATGGAGGCCACGTGTACCCGACCCGGAGCCACTTCAGAGGCATTTTCCACCTATAAATACACCTCTAAGGCTCATTTCAAAGGATCTTTTGGCATTTTCAGAACTCAAATTCCTTTGCTATCCGAATTTCATCAGCTTATTCAGATTACAATCATCTTTTGAATCATATTGTGAAGGAAATTGAGTGAATCAACGTATTTTATAAGTTAGAATTGAGTGAAAATCATTGTTGTACTTGTATTCAAGACATCAATTCAAAGAGTAGAAAGTGGACGTAGGCTGTTTAACGCCGAACCACTATAAATTGTGTTTTTTCTCCGTTTTTCGATTTCATTTCAGTAGAATCATTACTCGTTTGGGTGTTAGAGCCAATTTTGGATCTAACACACACACATTATCATATTCAAGGTTCGTGTTTTAGTTGAGCTTAATCTAGTTATCAATTCACCACTACACACTACCAATTTCGACGACCAAGTAGCCAACAACAACATGCCTACAGCTATAGACGATAATACAACATGCCTCTTTTGCAGGGGAACCTGGAGCAACAATTTATGGTAGAAGGTGACTTGCGACAATGAGTTGCATTGCGAATTGAAGTTGCAATTTTATTCTTCGAAAACAAGGTTGTTGTTAGCTTCAACTTCTTTCTTGGCTTGTGCTCTGGTATCCGGCATGGTGAAGTGTGGTTTGATGCAAAGGAAAGGCGGGTAGCAGGTATTCAGGGAGAGTTGTATCTGAATGATGTATTAAGGATGATCATTATTTGCTGATCAGTGTAGAAGTGGTAATCATAATGTAAGAAACAAGATTCAGACAAGGGAAATTATAGAAGAAAGTGGTGAAATTTAGAGGGATATTTCAAAAATACGAGAGAAAGAAATTACACAGCAAATAGGTGAATGGTTAGTAATTTTTATTAATGCTTCTCACTTGTTACAATTTGCATATGGTCACTAATTTATATAGAAACATTTGTAGACTTAATCAACTAAAATTTGATTACAAAAATGACACAAATGGATTAAGAATAAAACCGCCACTTAGGCCTGTACATGCACAAAAGTACACAGCGTGCACAATTCATTTCCAATTTCTCCAGTATCATTTCTAGGATAATCTTTGTATCTTTCAGATCGTCTTCCCTTCTTTGAACTCTAGAATTTATCTGGCTTCATTTAAAATCTTGCATTGCTTTTGTATTAGTTGTTTTAAGTTCTTTTGTATTGCCCGTAAGATGTATGATGATTTGTATTATTTTTTTACTTAAGAATGAGATATATTTTTTTCTGCTTTTTTTTAGTTTATGCGGAAATTAGGAGGATCGTGTACCCTGGTCAGTAGAAATGTGCCTCCGCCCTTGCCACTTTATTTGGTACCAATTTTGCGCATTATTAGTTTCCTAAGCAAAGCACCTTTCCTTGCTTCTTGCGTATGACTAATCATTAATTGATAGAAAACAAGAGGTATGCAAGGACCATTTTCAGCATTTTCTAGAACTCATTTGTTTCAGGGTGCAACTTGTCCTAACAAAGAAATTTCAATTAAGCTCCAAGTTTTAACAATGAGCCTGAAACCAATCTAGTGGGAACCCAATAGACAACTCAAGTTCTAATTTTTACTGTTCGCTCCTTATCTTTGTTGAGAACTTGTTTTTACTTTGTTCACTTGTATTTTGATATTGCAGGCACTAGAACATCGAAGAATGGGGTTAGGAAGGAGAGCTAGTTTTGTAAATTTTATCCAATTGACTGTGTTCGTGATAGGATATTTATTTATGATTCAGCTCGTCCTCCCTCCCTCTCTCTCTCCCACTCTCTCTGAACATGCATGTCATAAGTATTTTTTGCCCAGTACAGACATATCTAAATAACAAGATATATGTTTCATATATTTATGTCTGAGATTCATATAGTAATAAAATTAAATTCCTATAAATAACCATCGACAGGAAAAAAAAAATGAATTGACAAACAATAACACAAGCAATCTGGACAACTGAGAGCGATTTAACACAGATAATGATAGAAAAAGCAACACGTGAGAAGAAAATACCTAATTTTCCCAATAACAAAACTAGGGTTTGGCCACTGCGATCTGAACGATTGCGATTAAAGATGAGGAAGCAAGGCCGATCCACCACAAGTTGAGAGCTGCCAAACTAGATGCGATGATTGAGATTAAACATGAAATTTGTGTTGCGATGATTAAAATGAAGGATAATTTAGCGTAAAATGGTATGGATGATCGAACTATTGGGCATACGAAATTAAGCCGTCATATTTCTAAGTTGGGAAAGGAAGCGGGCAGGAGGGGCGGGATGGAAAATCTTAGGAGGTAAAATAGAAAGGAAAATGAAAATGACCTAATATTTGGAGCGAATAGCGTTTATTTATGAGTTTTTTTATTCCAGTACCCCTAGAGGCGGAAATGCTATGATGAGTGCTATATTAAGACCGATTTGTTGTAGTTCATGTATGATTGGACATAATGGTTCAATCTTATTGTTAATCGCCTCTTTTCAATAAGGGCATCACTGGAAGACACATCTTGTTTGTATGTCAATGGATCATCTTCTAACCATAAAGGTATAGAAATTCGATCCAATGGTTTTTTAAGGTATTTGACCTTTTTCATTTTCTTTTTTTTTCCTTGGTTCCTCCACTTGCTGCTCAGCACTACTTTGCTGAGTTTTATTTTGTTCAATATTCTCAAGAGAATAAGGAACTTTATCCTTCCTTGGTCTCTTTGTTTCAAGGGGAATATATGTTCGAAAAATCTAGTATTTCTCGACTCAATGATGGTATTTTCATGAATATCATCAATTTCAGATTTGTGTATCAAAAATCGGTATACAACACTATTTAGTGCATATCCAATGAATACACTATCAACTATTTTTGGTCCAATTTTGACCTTCTTTGGTTTTGGTACTTCTACTTTGGTAAGACACCCCCACACTTTTAAGTATTTGTAGGATGGTGGTCTATTTTTCTAAAGTTCATGAGGAGACTTAGAAGTTTTCTTTTGGGGTATTTTATTTAAAATATGATTTCCTGAAAGAATAGCTTCTCTCCAAAAGTTACCTGACAAGCCAGAAACTAGCCATAAAGCATACATTTAAGAGCCCCAATTTGACATCAATTAAATATTGTGTCATGGACTCCAAGAGTCCCAAGGAGCTAGGTCCAATTTGAAATTAATATAATATTATGTCTTGGCTTAGAACACACCTGTTTACAAGCCCCTTTCTCCTTTATTTATATAAGCCTATAGAGAAGTGGGTACCCTTTTTTCATAATGTGGGACTTCTGTTTGCTTTCCTTTCCTCATTTTGCTGTTCATTTTCTTATTGAGTTGATTCTCAATTTTCGTTTTGTATTGTTTAAGCACCTCAAATGCTATCATTATCCAAAAAAATTGCAAGCTACAAGACAATATTGAAAAGTCAAACTTTGGAAAGCAAGCCAAAAAAGCAATTTCATAATATAATTCATACAGTTCACACTAAGATTTGAATATGCTGAACATGTCATCTGTTACAAGCCAAAATGATTTATTTAATAGACTTTAAAAAAGCATAAATCATTTTGAATATGAAGAGTCAGATGTCAACTAGCAACATAAGAATTTCATATTTAATTAACACAAGTTTCAAATTTCAGAAGAAGAAAAGTCTAATAATGCATATGTGTGAGCCTTATTCGATGATGTATTTGAATACAAATGAATCATTTTATACTTGAAGATGTTTGTAACCACTGATTCAAAGGGGAAAAAATGAACTTTAAGAATATTAGTACAAATCCAAACAAATTCAACTTATCTTAAGATTCAAATGTTTCAATA
This sequence comes from Allium sativum, assembly GCA_030737875.1. Lineage (NCBI taxonomy): Eukaryota > Viridiplantae > Streptophyta > Magnoliopsida > Asparagales > Amaryllidaceae > Allium > Allium sativum. Next base: position 683,179,044 of record CM060909.1, on the reverse strand, counting down.
ATTCACGTATTGAATAAAAACAAAGATTTCTCAATAGAATTAACCATGAGTGGCTCTGATACCACTTGTTGGAAATACAATGTTTTCAGATCTGAACATGAAACTCGGGTTGATTTAATCTGAATCAACAGCAAAACATACCTGAGTCTATAACATACGTTCAAATAAGTAAAATATTGTTTCAACATTGTTAGAATTTTTGTCAATACACGATTGTATTACAAAGTTATATCTTTTGTCAACACATGATTGTATTACAACATAAACAGTAATAACAAATTTTTAGAACATTTATCAATACACGATTATGTTACAAAGTTATATCTTTTGTCAATACATGATTGTATTGCAAAGTAAACAGTAATAACAATCAATGTTGCTCAATAATTATGTAATAATTGTCGCGTCAAACTGTGTTTACAATAATCACAGAAAGCATAACCGATTGTGCAATCGATTAAAGAATACATATAGTATTCCTTTTCCAGTAATGTCCAAGTCCAGAAAATAATCTGTTTCCTTGAAACAATGTTGTCGTCGTATGCATTGGTTGACGTAGTTGCAATTTGTTTCTCAGGATAAAATGGACCAACTCCACAGCGTAGTGCCAGCAAACCGAGCTCTGACAAACTGAAGAAGATCACAGAAACTAGATCGATGGATTACTCTGAACTTTGAAGAAGAAGAAATAATGCAACATGAAAAGTCTGGATTATGTCTTGTTTTGGGCAGTATATATATAGGCAGGAGGAGGTTCCTATTCGTATGCATCAATAACCGACAAAATTAGAAAGGTTACGACCCTTTAACCACCAGGTTATTAATGTGCATACACTAAGAATTCAAACGGTTGTAGTTATTCAGCTAACAGACAGGCTTTTCGAATTCTGGACTGAAAAACGTACCCTTCAAAATCCAGAGAAAAAATTCTCGTTTTAGCGCACTAGCCCAATTAGCAACCGATGGCCATATTCAATCAAGAGCCCCAAGGCCCTATCTTTGACATTTTAATGTTTTATTATGTCATGGCCAAGCCTACATCCTCATATCATCCCTCTCCTTTCTATTTTACACATGCCTATTTGGCTTCTAATATGTTAGGAGAGATTGTGCTAATATTTCCATGATTTGGGACTTTAAATGTTGCTATCTTTTCTTCTTCCCATTTTTCTCTTTCTTTGCTCATTCATTTCCAACAATTTCTTCAACAAATTCAACATGTCGTTTTCTTTTTTAAGTAAAAATCATGTTCTCATCTTTTCAAAGTTAGAAATTTCATTAGAAATTGGTTCCTCCATGAAAAAAGTGTTTAATTGTTTACTTTGAGAAGAAGAAGATAATTAAGTTTTAACGAACAGTAAAATGTAGTTAGGGTAAAATAATAAAAGAGCATTTTGGTCTATATTTTATAAATTGTTAACGGGAGCTATGTTAAATGATCCTCCCCTTAGTAAATTTATAAAAAAAATGACCCCCTTTAACTGTATTTGGAGTGGCATTAACAATACTTTAAGAAAATCATTGCTTAATATGAGTTATAAAAGTTTATTTTCTTTTTTTACTATAGTATCCCCAAAATTAATATTCTATGATTATTCATGTTTGTAAACGATGCACCCAAGAGATTATAGAGTATTTGATGTTCAAAATATTGTCCATGTTTTTGTTATTGCCTTTGTTGTTCTTATTTATTATTAATAATACCACCACCACCATCAATAAGGATGTTACAGTGATTGTAACTGTTAACAATATGAGAAAATTGTTATCATATGATATTGCTGACAGGTCAAAAATGACTATCAACTTTACTGTTACCATTGGTATAATGTTTGTTGGTATCCCAATAAACCGGCGAACTATTTTATAGTAAATCCACCAACATTGAAAGTCACTAAAATTTTAGTACATTAGAATTTCGATAATGATAAAATGTAAATATTTTGTTACAAATTCAAATTGCATTGACTTTTATATAAATATTTTGAACTATTTTAGTTAGGATTAATTGACACGGTTAATCTCAAATTCCACATATCTTCCCATATTAATCCAGAGTTCGGATTATTTTTAATTAATCCCAAGTTTGTGGGTCCCTTCCCATATTGATCCCATTTACTTACTGACCTAGTTAGCCGTTTTCCCTACCATGTAACCCTTACCTCTCTTCTTCTCCCCCGCTTCTCTTCTCTTTAGAACCTATAGCCAAATTCCAACAAAAAAAAATTCGAAAATCAACAAATTCCATATTCCAAAACCCAGAAAAGTACAACCACACAACGTCCAATCTTATTCTCCTCCAAAAGCCCTAAACATTTTAGAAAATCCACTCCTTTTTTCTCCAATTCAAAATGTCTGACAAATCCTACCGCCAGTACCTCAAAAACCTTATCATTAACCTACCCACTCCACACTTCCATCAACAAATAGCCTACGTCCTTACTGTCACCGAGCACCTCAAATCCAAACGCTTCTTCGATTCAGATATATCTCACCTCTCCTTCTGCACACCATCTATCTTCGCCTTGCACATTAACATCGATCCGGTATTTACCATCCTACACAACAATCTATCCGCCTCTCAACAAGAGGCGCTAGGCCTGATTCTTAGGTGCCCTAATCTTCTCGCTTCCGGTGCGACTCATTAGCTCCAACCAACACTTCGATCTTTGCGTGAATTAGGGATTGAGAATTTGAATGCTCCAACGAATCTGAATGCCCATTTTCTGAACATGCCAGTTGAGAAGATTGTGTCGAAGGTTGAGTTTTTGGAACGCAATCTTGTAGACGTTTTCCAGCTATATTTGGGTATAGCAAGGCGAATAATTTGAGGCCAAAGATGGAGTATTTGGTATACGGGATGGAAAGAAGGGTGGAGGAAGTGAATGAGTTTTTGTTGTATTTGGGATTTAGCTTGGAGAAGAGGATTGTGCCTAGGCATTTGCATTTAATGGAGAGGAACCTGAGAATTGCTTTGAATAGGATGATGTTGTGGAGTGATGCTAGGTTTTAAACCAAGTAGAAATGAATTTAGCATTTCCATTACTCACTTTTTCTTCTCTCTATCAATAGCACGTTGGTTCTAAATAATATGGTTTTTGCTCTTTGCAATGGTCGTGCAAGTGTTGTATAAGTCGTCGATTGATAGTTTAGTTCATTGTTTTTGTTTCTTGAATTTCTTGCAATTTTTAATGTTGTAATACTGAAATTTGAGTAAATGAAATGTTTGCATCATTCATGGAACTTGATGTTGTTATTTCTTTTAGCCTTCTAGCTTCTAATATATTTGAGAAAAAGAAATGAAATTAATTTTAATTTGGGAGTAAAAGATTAAAACTGGCTAAACAGGTCACCAGGAAAAGGGGATCAATATGGGAAGGGACCCGCCAAACTTGGGTGTAACAACCCGGAAAATCTGAACCAGTTTAAAATTTTTAAATTGGCTATCTTAGTGAATTTTAAATATCTAAAATAAATATTTTAAATAACAAGTAGGAAAAGTAGTTTGAATCGATGCTTGAAATTGAATATAATCACTTTGAATTGTAAATATGGCATGAAATGGCGCGGCAGTTTCAAAAATTGAATTCAAACTTTGACTGACTGTACCGGGTGCAAAACAAAATGGATTTGAGTGAAAACAAAAATATTTAAATCTTTAGTAAATATCTTTCCAACGAATCTGAAAAATCGAAGTTTCATAGCAGGAATCAAAAGTTATGTCCAAATGAATTTTTAGGAAGGTCGCTATAGAGAATATATCGACTTTGAAAATAGACATTTTGCATACGACCCCGGAATTCTACGAAACCACTTTTGTTGGATCTGGGATGTGAAGTTATTGCTAGGTTTCAAATTTCATAATTTTTGAAGCTAGTATGTGAGCGTGGCAAAGGAAAATGTGTTTTGGTCAATTACAGTTAAATTTGATCAACCAGAATATGGCCATTTTTCAATCGTTCTCAGAATTCGACGAAACTAGTTTTGTTGGGACCGTATCGTCAAAACATAGCTAGATTTATTTTTCTGGAATTTTTCGAATCAGTATGTGGACCCTGCAAATTGAAATGTACGTTTAAATTAAATATTGAATGTTTTATATTTTAATTTGAAAGAAAACCGACTAAAACAGTCGAATGGGCCTACGAAACATATCCCATTGTATTCGGAATGGGGGTAAAACGCTAAGGACGACAGTCGTTGGGTTTGGATTGGGGTTCGTGTGTAAAAGGGGGTATTTTCGAAATTTAAAAATATATAAATTAAAGAAAAATTCCCAATGGCCCATCATTATTCGTCTTCCCCGATACCCCTTGAAATCGACGACGACCGTTCTTTCTCCCTTCTCTCCTCTCTAACTCCCTCGACACGCACCGATAGCCACTGCCGCAGTTAAGGTTTTTGAAGTGCTCATCACCCTCTTCAAATCCATAGCAGTTAGGAATTTTTTCGTGGAGTAAATCGAGAGCTCTGACCCCCCAAAGTGTCGACGTTCAAGCCGCCAGAAATCGCTCCTGCCGCCGACGAGTTGACCACCAGTGGTGGCGCCGTGGAGCCCTCACCACCCTCGACAACGTCAAGCCAGCTGATCGAAACAACAAGCAACGAATTTGAAGATAATTCGAAACCTAGTTTCGAATTTAAAGGGCAGAGGTACGGGTGTATATATTAAACTGTTTTAATAGCACTTCTAAGCGCTATCATTTATGATTTTATTGTAAAAATCATATCTTTTTCATTTCTTGACGAAATTCAATGAAACAAGAGAGAGTGGACTCGTGTGGACGTCTTCAACATTCTAGAAGAGACCGCATATTTTTCTGAGCCTTCTGCTATTTTTGGTGGAGTGGAACCCAATGTGAGATTTCTAACATTATAAAAGATATGGAAAACAACGATGTATAAATTATATAGTCGATGTATGAATTATATCAGTGTTGTACACCTCATTTATAAGCGTTGTATAAGTTGTATGTTCGACGTATAAGTTATATATGCATTGTAAAAATTGTATATGTATTGAAATGAAATGAAGTGAATCAAAATATAATTATATACGAATATATATATATATATATATATATATATATACACTCCCCTCGTCCATAGACCATGGACGATATTTATTGTTTGTGATTGGTGTGAAAATTGGTTGATAGCGAATGATTGATTAGAATTGATTGGTTGTGGTTGAAAAATACCCATTGGTGATTGAAACAAAATTAGAATAGATTGTGGAAATGAAAATAAACAATGCCGCCTGCATGCGAACTAGATGCATGAATCCCCATTGTCTAAAGCTGCGAGGCTTTCAGGTAGAGCGAGGAGCCGTACTTGGAACGGCCCCGGTTTTAACTACCATGCAGTCATGCTGCCGAAATTTTCAATAATATTCATGTGTTAGAATTATTTTCATATGTTGAAACTATATTCATGTGTTGAATAGAAATTCATGTGTTGAACGATATTCGTGTTTTGAAATAAATTGTTTTATAATAAAAATCATATTTTTATCATCTATATGAACTATATAAAATAGTCGTGTTTTGAAATAAATTGTTTTATAATAAAAATCATATTTTTATCATCTATATGAACTATATAAAATAGTAGTGTTTTGAAATAAATTGTTTTACAATAAAAATCACATTTTTATTATATACATGAATTGTTGAAAATAGTGAAGTGTTGAAATAAATGTCTGTTAGATAAAAATATCATTTTTATCAAATATATAAAGTGGATAGTGTTTTGAAATCGATGAAAGAATTATATTTATATATATTTATATAAATATAGTCAAAATATAGTGAATGAAGAGGCTGCAGTTCGTGTTTCGAAATCGTAATTACAAACGATTAGTGTGGGAGATCCGACCGTCGGATTTTCCCAAAATTGAAACCGTTGGATTCGTTTTGAAAAGATCTTTCTAATGATATAAATTTGGTGAGGATCCAACGGTTAGATTTTCAGATATGTGTAAATCAAATCTGGAGAAAAACAGCGCCACGACCGCGTTATGGCCTGAAGCGTAGTTTGAATATATTGGCTATTTTAAAATAAATAAAAATAGCGATAAATCGTGATAAAATATTATAAACGATATGGAATGGAAATAAACTGAATTTGCTCGGTTATGTGATATTTGATGGTTGAATGTGTTTGGCGTGAAAATTACACTAAAGAACAGAATTAGTGACATTGAATAATTTAACCATTGAAATAAATTGATTTGAAATTCTAAATATACGTGAATTATTTGAAAAGGCCGAGTTAATTCTCATTTCAAATAATTGATCGACGAGTGAAAGTCGAAGATATGAAGACGGTGCAAGACCGATGATCTTCACGTCGAATGTAGGGGTGCTACTGATGCTCATGATAGGAGTAGCTACCTTGACGGGGTTGAAGTAGTAGCCACCCGGACGTACTTGTTGATTGTACGGATATGCGAGGTATTGAGTGCCTTCGGTTTCATTCAAACCCATAACGAACTTGTAAATGGACTGTGTGTCTGACATTGGATTTTGTTCTGTGCTGATTGATCTCTATTAAATATATATCTGTTTGGCGGCGGAGAATTTATTCTCTTGCTTAACGCCCTTCTTTGAGACGTACGAGCCCAGAGGTTATATATCGATAGAAATCAGTCGCACGGGGTGAATTGCCTATGTGGCACGCCTAAGTGATAGATGATCAATGCTTCTGTTGAAAAGCAAAGTCTTGTGGTTGATGATCAAAGCACAGCCTGTGTGGCATAGCTTTGTGTATAACGTGAATTCGCGAGCCTCACACCCCGGGATGGACCAGAAACGGGAGAAGGATCCAGGGAGGACAAGCGTTTCTTTCTAGCTAGGGCGGTGTCAGTGACCTACCAGCCCTGACATTTATATACTTTTCACCTGTGCCGTTGTTACTGTTGCGAGGCGCCTCCGATATATCGGTCGATCCGGGACCGATAGCCATTGGGCTCATTTACGCCCCAAAGGGCGGGGAAACGCAGTGTTCAGGCATTTTAATCCACATCGGTGGACCGACCCTGTGGCTCCTAAGGCTTGACTGAGTACTTGCCTGAGGCTCGGGCTAGAGAGTCTCAAATTCGGTGAGGACTATCTTTTGCCTCGGTTCATGACGGAAATCCAATTTCCAAATACGACATCGTGCGGTTTTGATTGTATATATATATACACTACACCAAAACAGTCAATTTGACACACCAGGATTCAAAGATTTGATACGGTTTTAAGCTGTATTAAATTTGATAGGGCTCATAACCGTATTAAATTTGAATTTCTACACTCAACCGATCCACACCTTCCCTAATGCTTAAAATCCAGCCATAGATCGTAGAAGCTTCGGATTGCTCCATTTGATACGGCTTTAGCCCGTATTAAATCACCATCGTATTTTTTTCGCTGTGATTTTTATTTCTCACAAACCCTGGCCCCTTCTTTTCTAATTATCTCGATTCCTCTTAATTTGCTTTCCCAATTCGCTCTTGTCAATGAAAACCCTACGGAAGTAAAGTCTACACTCTCGCTCAACAAGATTCACTCTATCTCAACTTGATCAACGCCTTTTCTATATCAGTTGATCGTTGCCTTTTTCAACCTCGGTTGCTCGCAATTCTCTCTGATTTTATAGCTCTAATTGACGACTTCTAAATCAATTTAAAGTGAATTTGCAGGTAATAATCTTTCTGAACATCTATTGTTTGATTTGATTTTGAATTGAAGTTAATTTATTGTATTTTGAGTGTTTAAGAAGCTGCAGACATAATTAAATACCTGACTTCGTTTGGGTCTCCATTTCAGGTGCTTGAGAAGCTTCATCCTTTGGAATGCTATAAGGCATACAAAAGCAATGATGTTTTGAAAGGTACAAATTAAGTTATAATAATAGTATTGGTTTAAAGTAAGTTTACTGTGGTATAATTGTGAGTTCCAATCATTTATGCTTCAATTATATTAACGTTCGATTTCCCAGTTTAATGAAAACAGAATAGTGTTCTGGTAGTGTTGGGTATATTAACTTTAATGTAACCAATAAGCATCACAATCGAGTAATATGTTGACATTCAAGTGACTGCAACTATAGACATAACAGTAAAACCGGTTAAGGATGAAAACCATGTTGCTATTTTATTATTGTAACAATAATGGTTCGAAATTTAAATAACTGGGCAAATAGAGGCGAAAAAAGTGGTTCTCTTATATATCGTACCCTTCGGAACATGTGTAGCAGGTAACATCATAGCCAGATTGCATCAAACCAATGTTACTATATTGCTATAAAATGTAATGTTACAACTATGGTAAAAAATTAGAGTGAAAACATTTCAAGTGTATTTTAAGTATAGCCTATTTGGCATATTATAAAGAAAGACTGCAAGTATGCCTGACTTTGTACTGTTACTGTGCATTTTAAGTGTATACTGACTTTTCTTTCTTTCCCACATATCAGCAGGAGCTGCTTGTGAGTTGAACTTGGCTTCTTTGTTTTGCTGCAATTCTGAAGTGTGTTCTCCAACCGAGGTTAGACTCCTGTTTTTCTGTTTTTTACTTATTTTGTGTGATGTATTATTATTCCTTACCGTTGGTTCTTCTGTGTCCGTTTTCTATTTTGACAAACTAACGATGCTACACATATTATAGAAAATTAGTTGTTTTATCATTCACCTACTATTTGATACTTCACTATTTTGCATAAACTTAGCCTAATGGTAACATGACATATAGGTTTATTTCTAACAATTCTAAGTCAAAAGGATTTTCCCTACGGAAAAAGTATAAAAAATTGCAGAAATAAGAACACTGATCTGTTTGAGCATTTTAATTTGTAGAGTATTCCACTGTAAAGATTGCCTTCTTTGTTGCTTAATATCTGTACTATTAAATTATTCAGATATTTGTTTTTCAGTTATGGTTAGAATTTCATGCTTTGTATAATCGTTCTTCTGTAGCTTGAGGAAATCTTTTGTCATATTTTGAACTTTCTATTATTATAATACATAGTCAAAAGCTTTCTACTGGCAATTTCTACTCAATCGTGTTTTCCTCTAATTATATTCTTATTCAATTAATTTAAAAGGTTGAAGTAACGTGCAGTATCAATACAAAAATTTGGTTATTTTAAGATCAAAATTTACATTCAAATAATCCTCCTAAGATATATGATGCAGGTTTGCAACTCAGATTGATAAAACTACCATTTTATTACATTTTTTTAATTACATGCATTGTTTTTTGGGATTTCCACTAAATTTCAATGTTCATCTTGGCAGTTTCAATTGTACTAATGTTATAGAATATGCATAGCCTTTAGATATCAGCATGTTAATTTTTTTTGGAATCACCGGGTTATAGATTTGTAGAAGTGTTTATAAGAAAAGTTTATAGCCGGTTTTAGGTTCCTGTATACTATACAGCTATAGATATATTCAACAAGCAAAGTAATGATGGCATACCTTTGATTGTTATTGATAAATATCGGTCAATGTCATACTGCATAAAACTGAACGAATAGATGTTGAATTTAGCAATGGGGTGCCGTGTTGCTCGGTGATCACAAAACTTAAACCGAGAATGGTAGGAACCCTTTTTACATATTGTTAACTTTTAGACTTCTTTATCACATATATTTTTCATTGGTAGTATACAAGAAATTTGTTGTTTTGCTTATTCAGAATTTGGCTACCTTATATGTTGCAACTCAGTGGTTTTGATACATAATTAATTGCTTTTACCATTTCTTGCTAGCTATGGCACTTATCTTCGACCATGGCTTTAATAGCCTATTTTCACAAAAAGATTCGTAAAACTGAGTTGCAAACTGATTCCATTTTGCAACTGAGTTGCAAACTAATTCCATTTTGCAAACTGAGTTGCAAACTGGATCAGTGGTGTCTTCTTCTTGTTGTTGTGGAGACAGAACTAACCTGATGCTTGTTATTTTAGTTTCTTTTCAGGCTTTGGAACAAACATGAGTTGCATGGGCTCGACAACTGCAGTTTTGTTGTCTTTTTTTTAAGCAAGAACTGTGAACATTATACTTTGTATATATTGTGTTATGTGGTTTGTATTAACTGAAGTTATGGTTTATGTATTAATCGAATTATGCTTTGTGTAACTTCTTTATATACTGTTATATGGGTGCAGCGTATCTTCTTTATTGTGCATATATATATATATATATATCAATGGGTACAGTGTTTTTGTATATTGCATATATGATATACCGATTTTGATATGGTTAAAAACCGTATCTAATTCGTTGATAGCATTGTAGAAATGAAGCATTAAACACGGTTTTAAGCCGTATCAGTATAGCAATTTGATACGGTTTTAAGCCGTATCAATCTATTAAATTGATACGGCTTAAAACCGTATCGATCTATGAAGTTAACAGTGCCAACATATTAATTTGCATGGCTTTAAGCCGTATCAAATTATTAATTTGATACGGCTTAAAACCGTATCAAAATACCAATTTGATACGGTTTTAAGCCGTATCAAAGCAACAGAGACACCATTTTTTGATACGGCTGAAAACCGTATCAAATCCATTTTGATACGGCCATGAACCCTGCCAAATTGGCATTTTTGGTGTAGTGATATATACATATATATATATATATGTATATATATATATATATATATATATATATGGCAACATGATATATGGTACCCATGCCGTCTATGATTGATAGTTATGATTGAAATTGTTTTTGAAACATATATACACTAGCAATAATATCAAATGATTTGTTTTGCTCGTATCAAGCATATTTTAGCCATTATAAGGTAAAACTCTATCCTCCGGTTTGTGTTGCATTGTGTGATGGGAACTGAGTCTTATAATGGATTCATTTTTATAAAAAGCATTGCGATGTTTAAAAGAATTATTTGTTTTAAAGCACTAGAAATCCAATGGAGTAAACCCATTCCACGAAAGTGGCGTGGTCCTGTGATTAGCCATATTTGAAAATGTATTAAGTAGATTTCTCATACCAGTCCCATGACTGACTCGTAGTTTGTTTCACTTGCAAACTCGGGTGCCCCTTTTTCTACACGGGCAGCCTTGTATTCAGGTTTTAGCAGGCTCTTTCTGGATAGCTGGAGCTGAAGATGGATTCTATCATTTATCTCTTTTTATGCTGTTCAGCTCCTATTGTACATCTTATGTTTTCTTTTCCGTAGTAGACATTTATGTATAGCTGAACTGTATTTTGTACTAAGTATGATCCTATATACTGTGTAACTCTGATGATTATATTTATCCAGTGTATTCTATTGTACATTATCTGGTGTATTTATTTATTTCTGTTCTGTTATTATCTGTTTATGTGTTATATTCCAAAGGTTACCCTTGCCACCGTCTTATCGGGAATGGGGTCGTCACAAACATGGTATCAGAGCTTTGGTTAAGCTTAGTTCTGGAATATAACATATTAACGAACTCGTCAGAAATAGAACCAGTAGTGTTCTAGGATGAATAACTCACTACAGATAGGATCAGTAATATCCTTGTATGAGTAAAGCCGAATGAAATACACTTCGGTAGACACATTTACATACAAGTATATGTCTCTATGTTTCAAAATTACCTTTTTCTGTTGGCCTAACACTTTGTCTGCTATTTGCAGACATAGAAAATGAGTGGCAGAAGCAGAAGAAATAATCCTATGGTTCAACATATTAATGAGCCAGTTGTACTCCCTCAGCCAGGATTGGATATAGAAGCTCTATTGAAAAGATATCGAAATCTGGGTGGTGTACCATTCTCGGGCAATGAATCTATTATTCAAACTCAGGCTTGGATGAGTTCTGCTGAAAGAATTTTTGAAAGTTTCCAGCTGAGAGATGACCAAAAAAGATTAGTGCCATCTTGGGCACTGAAAGAAGGAGCTTTAATCTGGTGGGAACAATCACTAAAGCTAATCCAGAAGGTGATATCACATGGGATATGTTCAAACAACTTTTCAATAAAAAATTTATTCCTCCAGAAGTAACTGAGCGGTTATGTGATGAATTCTACTATTTGATACAAGGAGATATGAATATCCCAGAATATCATAAGAAATTCAATGAACTTTCTCACTTCGCCTCTCATCTAATACGAGATCCAAAGAGGAAGAATCTGAGATTTATTAATGGTCTTCAGAGGAAATACCAGAATAGTGTGATGGGCCATGTGAAGCTTCCTTTTTTTGAAATGATATACGTAGCTTATCAATATGAAGATCTTGATAGGCGAGGCCTTTTTGTCGACAAATAGGAAGTCAGCACTAGCAGTAAAAGGAAATCAGAAGCAGATAGCCCAGAGACAAGTACACAGCCTGAGGCCAGTATGACGTCTGGGGCCCGAAAGAAACCTAAAGTCAATCGAAAGAAGGTTAAATCTGAGAAAGTACCAGTAACAACTGCCATATGCTCTAACTGCAAGAAGCAAGGACATCTGTCGATAAGTTGCAAATCTCTGATTGATTCTGGTGCAAGGTACATTTACCGTACTTCGCATTACCATTTAATTCTCTACTTTGTTGTTATTTTCTTTCCATGGATGTACACTTTTAATTATATAGTCTGAATGATTTAAAAGAGTATATGAATTAATTGATACATTTTTGAAAAGTTAAAAATAAATTGATTGATGTTTGTGTTGTGTGATTGTGGATTTGATTAATTAAATAATTAGAGTGATAGTTAATTTAATCAATAAGGGAATGAATGGTAGAATTTATTCGATTAAATCACACATTGAACTGATTAGAGGATAGATAAAAATATATACATGTGCATTATATATGTTTCAACAGGTAAATGGATTAGCTGTTGAGTAAAGATTTTATTTGCATGCCCGACAAAAAGGTAAAACTTAATGAGTTGGATGCGCAATTTTATTATTATATCAACACCTGTGAATGCCATTGGATGCAGAGTGCTGGTTATTCTGTGTGTAATAATAAACGTCGCGATATGATAGTAACAATTAATTTTGAACTACGCTACATGGCGTACTTCTCAAGATAGGCATACATCATCATATACCACATAAGCATTTGGAGCTTGTGTAACGAGGTTGAAGATTTACCGTACGAGCGAGAGGCTTGTATGGCGATGACTATATTTTACAGGTTGAACTGATGATTGATGTGGACCATATAAAATTGTAATGGTAAATTGCCAGATTAATAAAAACCCCACACGGGTCTGGAGTTGACAATAATCACGTCTCTCTAGTCATTAGATACGGCACACGGATTATTTATTTCCCACACGGGACTAGGTGACGAGGATTTATCCTCTGGAGCAATTAAAAATACACACTCCCTCAGGCTTGATAGGGTGACGAGAATTTATTCTCTGGAGTTATTATCTATACACGCTCCCCTGTAAACACCAGATTATATCACTATAAATATGTGTATGCTTTATAGGATTTATTGGGTACCTAATACGGCCCAATAAATTTCCAAACCCCTCCCCGTACAAAGGAGGTTATGGCGAAATTTTTCGAAAATTCCCGGTGTTAGCCAAATTTTTGAAGAATTTGAAAATTCTCAGAAACTGAAAAGTTGGAGGATGGAAGCCAGAATGAAAGTAGAGTTGATTAATCAAACTACTTTCGACTTTGTTCCTTTTCGGGGACGAAAAGTTTTATGTGGGGGAGATTGTAACAACCCGGAAAATTTGAACCAGTTTAAAATTTTTAAATTGGCTATCTTAGTGAATTTTAAATATCTAAAATAAATATTTTAAATAACAAGGAGGAAAAGTAGTTTGAATCGATGTTTGAAATTGAATATAATCACTTTGAATTATAAACATGGCCTGAAATGGTGCGGCAGTTTCAAAAATTGAATTCAAACTTTGACTGACTGTACCGGGTGCAAAACAAAACGGATTTGAGTGAAACCAAAAATATTTAAATCTGTTAGTAAATATCTTTCCAACGATCTGAAAAATCGAAGTTTCATAGCGGGAATCAAAAGTTATGGCCAAATGAATTTTTAGGAAGGTCGCTAAGAGAATATATCGACTTTGAAAATAGACATTTTGCATACGACCTCGGTATTCGACGAAACCACTTTTGTTGGATCTGGGATGTGAAGTTATTGCTAGGTTTCAAATTTCATAATTTTTGAAGCTAGTATGTGAGCGTGGCAAAGGAAAATGTGTTTTGGTCAATTACAGTTAAATTGGATCGACCAGAATATGGCCATTTTTCAAACGGTCTCAGAATTCGACGAAACTAGTTTTGCTGGGATCGTATCGTCAAAACATAGCTAGATTTATTTTTCTGGAATTTTTCGAATCAGTATGTGGCACCGGCAAATTGAAATGTACGTTCAAATAAAATATTGAATGTTTTATATTTTAATTTGAAAGAAAACTGAATGAAACAGTCGAATGCGCCTACGAAACATATCACATTGTGTTCGGAATGGGGGTAAAACGCTAGGGACGACAGTCATTGGGTTTGGATTGGGGTTCGTGTGTAAAAGGGGGTATTTTCGAAATTTAAAAATATATAAATTGAAGAAAAATTCCCGTTGGCCCATCATTATTCGTCTTCCCCGATACCCCCTGAAATCGACGACGACCGTTCTTTCTCCCTTCTCTCCTCTCTAACTCCCTCCACACACACCGATAGCCACTGCCGCAGTTAAGGTTTTTGAAGTGCTCATCACCCTCTTCAAATCCATAGCAGTTAGGGATTTTTTCGTGGAGTAAATCGGGAGCTCTGGCCCCCCAAAGTGTCGACGTTCGAGCCGCCAGAAATCCCTCCTGCCGCCGACGAGTTGACCACCAGTGGTGGCGCCATGGAGCCCTCTCCACCCTCGACAACGTCAAGCCTGCTGATCGAAACAACAAGTAACGAATTTGAAGATAATTCGAAACCTAGTTTCAAATTAAAAGTGCAGAGGTACGGGTGTATATATTAAACTGTTTTAATAGCACTTCTAAGTGCTATCGTTTATGATTTTACTGTAAAAATCATATATTTTCATTTCTTGACGAAATTCAGTGAAACAAGAGACAGTGGACTCGTGTGGACGTCTTCTACATTCTAGAAGAGACCGCATATTTTTTTGAGCCTTCGGCTATTTTTGGTGGAGTGGAACCCAATGTGAGATTTCTAATATTATAAACGATATGAAAAACAACGATGTATAAATTATATAGTCGATGTATGAATTATATCAGCGTTGTACACCTCATGTATAAGCGTTGTATAAGTTGTATGTTCGATGTATAAGTTATATATGCGTTGTAAAAATTGTATGTGCGTTGAAATGAATTGAAGTGAATCGGTATATAATTATATACGAATATATATTTATGTATATATATATATATATACTCCCTTCGTCCACAGACCATGGATGATATTTATTGTTTGTGATTGGTGTGAAAATTGGTTGATAGCGAATGATTGATAAGAATTGATTAGTTGTGGTTGAAAAATACCCATTGGTGATTGAAACAAAATTAGAATAGATTATGGAAATGAAAATAAAACATGCCGCCTGCTTGCGAACTAGATGCATGAATCCCCATTGTCAAAAGCTGCGAGGCTTTAAGGTAGAGCGAGGAGCCGTACTAGGAACGACCCCGGTTTTAACTACCCTACCGTTAGGCTGCCGAAATTTTCAATAATATTCATGTGTTAGAATTATTTTCATATGTTGAAACTATATTCATGTGTTGAATAGAAATTCATGTGTTGAACGATATTCGTGTTTTGAAATAAATTGTTTTATAATAAAAATCATATTTTTATCATCTATATGAACTATATAAAATAGTCATGTTTTGAAATAATTTGTTTTATAATAAAAATCATATTTTTATCATCTATATGAACTATATAAAATAGTCGTGTTTTGAAATAAAATTTTTTACAATAAAAATCACATTTATATTATATACATGAATTGTTGAAAATAGTGAAGTGTTGAAATAAATGTCTGTTAGATAAAAATATCATTTTTATAAAATCTATAAAGTGGATAGTGTTTTGAAATCGATTAAAGAATTATATTTATATATATTTATATAAATATAATCAAAATATAGTGAATGAAGAGGCTGTAGTTCGTGTTCTGAAATCATAATTACAAACGATTTGTGCGGGAGATCCGACCGTCGGATTTTCCCAAAACTGAAACCGTTGGATTCATTTTGAAAAGATCTTTCTAATGATATAAATTTGGTGAGGATCCAACGGTTAGATTTTCAGATATGTGTAAATCAAATCTGGAGAAAAACAGCGCCACGGCCGCATTATTGCCTGAAGCGTAGTTTGAATATATTGGCTATTTTAAAATAAATAAAAATAGTGATAAATCGTGATAAAATATTATAAACGATATGGAATGGAAATAAACTGAATTTGCTCGGTTATTTGATATTTGATGGTTGAATGTGTTTGGCGTGAAAATTACACTAAAGAACAGAATTAGTGACATTGAATAATTTAACCATTGAAATAAATTGATTTGAAATTCTAAATATACGTGAATTATTTGAAAAGGCCGAGTTAATTCTCATTTCAAATAATTGATCGACGAGTGAAAGTCAAAGATATGAAGACGGTGCAAGACCGATGATCTTCATGTCGAATGGAGGGGTGCTACTGATGCTCATGATAGGAGTAGCTACCTTGACGAGGTTGAAGTAGTAGCCACCCGGACGTTCTTGTTGATTGTACGGATATGCGAGGTATTGAGTGCCTCCGGTTTCATTCAAACCCAGAACGAACTTGTAAATGGACTGTGTGTCCGACATTGGATTTTGTTCGGTGTTGATTGATCTCTATTAAATATATATCTGTTTGGCGGCGGAGAATTTATTCTCTTGCTTAACGCCCTTCTCTGAGACGTACGAGCCCAGAGGTTATATATCGATAGAAATCAGTCGCGTGGGGTGAATTTCCTATGTGGCACACCTAAGTGATAGATGATCAAGGCTTCTGTTTAAAAGCAAAGTCTTGTGGTTGATGATCAAAGCACAGCCTGTGTGGTATAGCTTTGTGTATAACGTGAATTCGCAAGCCTCACACCCCGGGATGGACCAGAAACAGGAGAAGGATCCATGGAGGACATGCATTTCTTTCTAGCTAGGGTGGTGTCAGTGACCTACCAGCCCTGACATTTATATACTTTTCACTTGTGTGGTTGTTGTTGTTGCGAGGTGCCTCGGATATATCGGTCGATCCGGGACCGATAGAGTCATTGGGCTCATTTATGCCCCAAAGGGCGGGGAAACGCAGTGTTCAGGCATTTTAATCCACATCGGTGGACCGGCCCTGTGGCTCCTAAGGCATGACTGAGTACTTGCCTGAGGCTTGGGCTAGAGAGTCTCGAATTCGAAGAGGACTATCTTTTGCCTCGGCTCATGACGGAAATCCAATTTCCAAATACGACATGATATATGGTACCCATACCGTCTATGATTGATAGTTATGATTGAAATTGTTTTTGAAACATATATACACTAGCAATAATATCAAATGATTTGTTTTGCTCGTATCAAGCATATTTTAGCCATTATATGGTAAAACTCTATCCTCCGGTTTGTGTTACATTGTGTGATGGGAACTGAGTCTTATAATGGCTTCATTTTTATAAAAAGCATTGCGATGTTTTAAAGAATTATTTGTTTTAAAGCACTGACAATCCAATGGAGTAAACCTGTTCCGCGAAAGTGGCGTGGTCCTGTGATTAGCCATATTTGAAAATGTGTTAAGTAGATTTCTCATACCAGTCCCATGACTGACTCGTAGTTTGTTTCACTTGCAAACTCGGGTGCCCCTTTTTCTACACAGACAGTCTTGTATTCAGGTTTTAGCAGGCTCTTTCTGGATAGCTGGAGCTGAAGGTGGATTCTATCATTTATCTCTTTTTATGCTGTTCAGCTCCTGTTGTACATCTTATGTTTTCTTTTCCGCAGTAGACATTTATGTATAGCTGAACTATATTTTGTACTAAGTATGATCCTATATACTGTGTAACTCCGATGATTATATTTATCCAGTGTATTCTGTTGTACATTATCTGGTGTATTTATTTATTTCTATTCTGTTATTATCTGTTTATGTGTTATATTCCAAAGGTTACCCTTGCCACCGTCTTATCTGGAATGGGGTCGTCACATTGGGATTAATAAAAAATTATTAAAACATTGAATTAATATGGAAAGACACGTGAAACTTGGGATTAGTCGTTTCAATTTACCCTTTTAACGGAGAAAAATTCCTTAATTTATTGTAAATTATTTATAACAATATAAAATATTATCAATGACCATTAGGTAAGTGGTTAGAGGTATGACGTTTTAGGAAAATATTGTAGATATCATGGGTTAGAGCCCTTGAGACATCATAACGCGTGTTCTACTTGAATGAAATACTTATCGCTTTTACTGTAAAAAAACAATATAAAACAATAATTTTGGTAACCTTATACTTAAAATATTATTAAAGCTGAAATGAAATATGATCGCAAATAATGTTATGAGCATTTGCTTAAAATCTAATGAACCTTTAGGTGTTTTTGTAATTGGTATTAATTAAAACGACGAAAGAACTAAATTTATATATTGGTAAATCTTCCATTACTCTTTCGACATTTCTTTACCGTCACATTAACCATTAGTATTGATAAATTACCGTTATCACATTGATAACAAAAACATGTCGATTTAGCTCAATATTAGTTACTACCGCTTGGTATAGTATAATATTGGTAAATTCACAATTGTTGTAACAACCTTAGTCATCACTATTATTACTATTGTTATTATTATTGAATTTCCAAACAAATAAATTATTTTGTAAATTTTGAAGAAAATATATTAGGCCCCAAGACATGTTTCAGGTAAAACATAGGGATGTGCATTTGATGAGAATTATTGATCTTGCATGCGAATTATTTTTCAATTTTTACCATTATAATGGCAGAAGTAGGAGGAGGACATTCGACAAGAAAAATAGGAAAAAAAAAATATGCAATAGGCTTGTGTGTGGTGCAGAGTATATTATTCTTAATTCTTATTACTACGGCTTGTTTAAGCATTACAGAGGTTGTGTATACATTTTTGTAGAATATCTTTAATAATTGTTATAAGACTCTGGACATCACAACTTTTTGGTATAAACGAAAACTTTCCAAAATACTCTTTTAAATTCAAATTATATCTCAAATATATTTGAATTTACTATTAGGGAATGCGGAATGAATCGTTAAGGCTAAACTAACACTAGAAGGGGGGTAAATAGTGTTTTTAAGGAATTTAAGAAAATTTAAAACTTATATGATCTACTATATGAATCACACACCACAGAGATAATCACAGACACATAATCAAACACAAACACAGAAATAAACAAAAATAAGATATAGAAAAGGAAAGAACACACCATATTTTATATAGGCTCGAATTACTCCTACGTCCAGGCCCACGCAATGTTTGACTGCGCAGAGTTTTATTACTATACCAATATCCTAGTACAATCTCTTTGATTTCACGGTTACAAGGTTACCACCGATTCCACCACCCTTGATTTCCCGGCTACAAGGTTAACACCGTTCCCCTTCCTTGATTTCACGGCTACAAGGAACAAACTGTTTCCAAGACTATCCTAAAACGATCCCAAATGATTAGAACAGCTCTATAACTCTTCAATAGCGCTTCGATTTAGAGAGTAATGAGTAGAATGAGAAGAGAAGAAGTTTTATATAATTAGAACTGAAGTCGACAGAGTATAAGTGTAGAAATCATAAAAATATGAAATAATAATGGAGGAATGAAAAGGTATAAAGATGGAGAAGAAGAATGATTAAAAAGTCCGATGTCAACCCGTATTTATAAAATTTGGAAGGTTGCAACGCTTCTGGAATGTTACAAATGTTGAAAAGACACTTCCTTTCAAAATTGAATATACGACGGTTATATGTTGACATAGCCACATATGTATGTCGACATATGTCTTTTAAAATGTGAATTTTGAGTATTTTTAAAGTGTTTTACTATATATATAATTCTGGAAATTCTTGAATTAAAACATAGTGATATAAATAAGTATTATAAAGTAGAAAATCATATGAAATCATAAATATAAATTATGTGAACATATTTATATAATTATAAAGTTTAAAACTATATAAATATAAAGATATAAAAGTATATAACTATATAAATGTATAAACTTATAATCTTTAAAACTCAAGTTTAAAATCAAAATAGAAAAACTTAATCAAAATTTGAATAGAATTTGAAATTTGAAAATCAAAATTTGAATTTGAATCCGAAGTGCTATTCTGAGTCTTACATAAACTAGACTCTATTACTATATTTATTCTTGAACCCTTGAACTCTTGAAATCTTGGTTATTCATGAGTCTTGAATCTTCTTTGAATTCTGAATCTCTAAAAACTCTTAAACTTTACAGTCTTCAGTATTAATTCCTGTATACAAATTCTACAAATATGTGTGTGTGTATATATATATATATATATTATTCTAAATATATATTGAAATAAAGTTGTTGTCATCAAAACTCCATTCTCCAACAATCTCCCCCTTTTTGTTGATAACAACCTTAGTTTGTAAAATATTCATATCTGTTGATGCTGATCCTTCTAATACTACCCCTGTCAATATGAATCCTATATACTTTACTTAAACTAAATCTATATTTTATAATTTCTCCCCCTTTGGCATTATCAAAAAGAAATTCTAAAAATACTACCAAAAATCCTATATCTATCTACGCATATCCTATGATTAAAATATTTGATTCTATACTAAAGTATATATAACTCCCCTAAATTTATGATAATACTAAATAAAAGGATAGTAAACTGAGCAATCCAATCAATATTAAATGAAATAATCAATCCAAACAAGTAATTCAAGCAAATAATTCAAACAATCAATCTAAACAACCGAATCGACCAAAATAATATATGTTAATTTCAAAACATTTCTTGAATCTTCAACTTAATCCAAGAAATTAAAAAACTCCCCCTTAATCTAATTCAAGACCAAACCTATCATAAACTCTAATTCCCTTAAAACTATAATAAGACTTTAATCTAGACTAATAAATAACTCCGATAAGATATCTTAAAATTATGATATAAGTTAAATTAATATAAGTTAAGTAATGATAATTTTAATCCAAACAACCAACCAATTCAAGTTTTGTTGTCACAAAACATGAATTCTACTAAATTCGAACATAAAGCCAAACATTTTTCATAACTTATATTTATCCTAAAAACGTTAAAAACTCCTATCAACCAAAAATGCCTAAGTATGTTTCTAACATACCACTAATGAAATTCAACCATGCCAAACAAGTTAAATAAATTTAATTATGTTAATCAAATCAAACAAGTCAATTAAATCAAACAAGTCAATCAAATTATTCAAGTCAAACAAATCAAAAGAGCCAAACAAGTTAATCAAGTCAAAGTAAATATGTTATGTATTTGATTAATAATCCTATATTTCTAATTATATAGAAAAAATCCTCATACAGTATACTTGTTATATGTGGAGTCAAAATTAACATGTAATGCAATGCGTTGGTTATAATGCCTTATGCCATATGCAAAACTATATGAAGCGATATATTGAATGAAATGCAACTTGTGATGTGAATGCTTTTAATTTGAGATGCATTGTAATTCATAATAATGATGTCTAATATGAAATAGGATATGTAATGATATCATGGTAATAATATATAGAATGATTTGACGATGACATGTGATTCTATAAAAGATACATAAAGTAATATTTAACTATTATGCATATACATATATACTATAAATTTAAACTTTAGAAACCAAGTTATATTAATTTGCTAATGAATCATTTATATGTTAAAAGATTAAAAGAAATCTATAATTGTGATAAAATAATAATAACTTTTTATGAAACTTGGTAATATAATTGTAGAACTATAACTTCTTATATTTAAAATACATATTTAAGACATAAAAATCACACACATATATATATATTTATACCAAAATATTAAGTTAAATACACATGTTTTATAAAGTTAAAAATAAGAACTCAAAATTAGTATTAAGTTACAAATAATATTTTTGATAATGTAACCCAAAAGTGTTATGAAATTATGTGTAAAAATACAAGTTAAACTATGTATGTTTGAACAACATATATATAAATTTATATTGAAACAATTTAAATTATTTCAAGCATATATCTATATAATTTTATTGATTTGTATAATTTCAATATATATATATATATATGTATATATATATACATACTTGAAACAAAATTTATAAAATATAAGTAGATAAAATTTATAAGAGTTTGAATAGACATATTATAAATTTGGAAGATGACCTTTCAAATTTTCAAAACCAATTAAAGTAGTGAAATTTGAGATAAAAAGAGATTTTAATTAGCTTGGTATATTCATATGCATAATATAGTGTATTGACATATGTACCAAAATATATAAAATTATAAAAGAGACAAATTTCTGTACCTAACTACGTACATATATGTATATTCCTAAATTCAATGATAATTATGAAATAATTGTAAGGCGTACCTATTTTCGCAATCCTTTCTTTTGTTGTTCTTCCATTGTTACGAACCACTCGTTCACATCTTTTAGGATTTGACGATGAGATCTGGTCTATTGCGACGGCCTCGTTTTTCTGATCAGTGTAGTATATTCATTTGTTGAATTTGAAGATCGTACGAGAAAGATATTGATGATTTAGTAGTTTATCCATCCTGACTCCAAAAATTTGAATTTGAATTTGAATGAATGGATGCTTCAACTACTATGAATAGGCCCAAAAGTCATGTCTCTTCATAACCGCTTCTCTTCTTCTTCTTCTTCTTCTTCTTCTTCTTCCCATTTTGCTATTTCCAGTCAATCTTGCAGGAGCCATAACCTCTTCGTTTCATAACGGAATTGGATGAAACCAGTGGCAAATCGAAGAGAAATTCAAGGGCTAAGATCTAGTAACAATTTGGAGATGAATTTGGATGGTATTGGGGTGCAGAAATTCGAAATAGTAGGAGGTATGTAAGAAATCTTGTACATAATTTTCAATTTTGCATGGCCAACTTCAAATAGTGATATCTCACTCAATTTGATTAGAGTTCGATGATCTACCCATCAAAACGACCGCGAGAACATGAATTAAAATCTGGAAAAGTATTTGGGTCAAAGTAGTCTAACGTGTGGATGCAATTTGAAGATAATCGTTGACAGTTTTGGTTTCCTTCTCTCTTTATTCATCAAAACTCCATTTGATCATTACTTGGTCAATTGTTGACGGATTCACATGAAACCGGCGGCATTACGAAACATATGAAGAGAAGTACAGTATGAAATTAAGTTGTAGATGAAAATCCAAAGTTGTAAGTTGATCAGGTACCCATTTCTTTGTTGAGTTACAATATATATATATATATATATATATATATATATATATATGCATTTCTTCTTGATGTCTTTTTACCAGCCGTCAATACTCTTCTCCTACACAACAAAAAAACTTTTCAAATAATCAAATATCTTTTCAAATTTCAAACGACATTTCAGAATAACAAACTACAAATTTAAACAAAAATATCATGATGATTTTGTAACATATTCATATATCAAAATTTTAAATTTAAAAAAAAAATCAAATTTCAA
This sequence comes from Allium sativum, assembly GCA_030737875.1. Classification (NCBI taxonomy): domain Eukaryota; kingdom Viridiplantae; phylum Streptophyta; class Magnoliopsida; order Asparagales; family Amaryllidaceae; genus Allium; species Allium sativum. Next base: position 683,155,335 of record CM060909.1, on the reverse strand, counting down.
AAAACTGATTATGAGTTTAAACTAATGTTATAAATTATTTCAGAATTTTCCATTTAATATTTTCAAAAATCAGATTATGAACTTTTTGAAAGACCTTGCTCTTAAACCAATTGTTAGGGAATGTGGAATGGATCGTTAAGGAAAAACTAACAGTAAAAGGGGGGTGAATAGTGTTTTTATGGAATTTACGAAAATTTAAAACTTATATGATCTATTATATGAATCACACACCACGGAGATAATCACAGACACAGAATTAAACATAAACACCGAAATAAGCAGGAACAAAATGTAGAAAAGGAAAGAACATACCGGATTTTATACTGGTTTGGATTACTCCTACTTCCAGTCCCACGCAACACTGGATTGCACATAGTTTTATTACTACATCAATATCTGAGTACAACCCCCTTGATTTCACGGCTACAAGGTTACCACCGATTCCACCACCCCTGATTTTCCGGCTATAAGGTTAACATTGTTCCCCTTTCTTGATTTCACAGCTATAAGGAACACACCGTTTCCAAGACTATTCGAAAACAATCCCAAATGATTACAATAGCCTTATAACTCTTCAGTAGCACTTCGATTCAGAGAGTAATGAGTTGAGAGTGAGAAGAGAAGAAGTTATATGTAACACCCCACCTCCGCTAGGGTCACTCACAAAGGCAATGCACTAGGTTTGGTGAAGCATTATCGAGGTAAACATGCACAGAAATATTACAAGACAGAACATATGTAAAACAGCGGAAGTAAAACAAATTCCATTACCTTATAAAACAAGGTCTAAAGCCTTTTACAGCAGAATACATCAAAACCTGTCTTGCAATAGTAAAGAAGCATAAAACCATTTCATAAATTATTCCCCAAGTAAAACAGTAAAGTAGCCATAGCCAAGAAAAGTCCAAGCCATGTGTGATGATCTTCAGGCAGAAGAAGTCCGAACTAGATAACAGTGTTTCCTCCCTGAAACCTGGGGGGGGGGGGGAGGGGAAACGGAAGACAAAAAGGCGAAACAAAACGGGGTCAGTCATAAAGACTGGTAAGTCCTATCTACTTCCATTATAAAAACAGGTAAAGGTAACATGACATGCATAAACTGAAAGTAAACATAAGGATGACGACAAGATAGATAAACTAAACCAGGGTAACAGGCTGAACTACTGTAGCAAGGTAAACTAAGATGTCATGATAAACTACGGTGTCATGATAAATCAAGGTATCACATCGTCAGGTTTCTATCAAGTATACTATCCCAAGGTATTTATCCTGTATAACATCCCACGGTATCTATCATGTATATTTCTCATGGTTCTAACATGTATATTTGCTCTGCACCTCTCGTACTAGTATCCCAACCCACGTCATGTGCTAACCATGAATGTCCCTTGCCCAATGTCATGTAATGGTCCATGTCAACCTAATATATAGCATATGTAGGTTTTCCCAACTCGTATGTTTCTTTCCATGTATAAGTTCAGTCCTTTGCCGTAGGCCTTACGGGCTTTCTTATGTAAATCTATACCACTTCAACGTAGTACCATTTTATCCTTGAAGTTGTTTTGGACTGCTACCCTTGATCAAGTTATGTTTTCTTACCATGAACTATTGCGTGTTCACTTAGGATTTATGCCACCTAGGACCACTAGGGGTTATGCTACCTAATGAACGTTTCCGTGTCTCGGTTTGGGTTTTGGCCACCTAGGACCACTAGGGATTATGCCACCCGTCAACCGCGCCCTTTTCCCACGTATGTATCGTGAACCGTTTTCCATGTCTAGACGCACATGTATCCCAATGTGCCATCCGAGTTCCGTGCCAGGGCAAATCAAGAAATACGGAACTCGGTCGGGAGCTTTAAGTCGTCTGCTGATGCAGATATCAAGGTCTGTTTTTGTACCCGTGGCTATGGTCCCACGTGACCCCTCCCTCAACTACTGAAAGGCAATCCAAGAAAAATCATGTATGAGAACTACTTCCCGGCCCCACTATAGCCCCACTTTCCTACGGGCCAACCTCACCCATGACTCGATAGCAAGAACATGGTCTGTTGGGAGTTCTCTGCCTTTCCGTTCGTACACGATTGACTAAAGATGGTAGGTAGTCGACGACGTGCTATCCAGGGCAAAATAGAGTATCGTCGACTCCACGCTAATCCATCCCAGTCTTTAGGTTGCTCGTATAGCAACCAAGGCATACTCTTGGCTCTTCTACCGCAGACCTTAACCTCTGTGAGGCCGGGTTTCATGGACCACCTGCCACCTCACAGAGGGATACCAAGAGTACCCTCACGTCCCCCGAAGCTACCGCTTCGTCACCCAGTTCGTTGGAGCCCTTATCCAAGTCGGATGATTTGCTCCTCCTCGTGTGTTTAAGCGATGACCTACCATATCGAGTTACTCATCCATTCATGAACTATTCCCATGTCCTTGGCTAAGAATTATTACTTAGTTATACTTAAATAAGGTTTACCACTTAGCTTCTTTTCCCCGTTACCCATGATTAACCACGATTTTCTACCTAGTTCCTCTCACTAGGGTTTTGTCTATTGGGTTAAGTGTTGTTATTCAGGTTCATGACTTAGCCCGCCTACGAATCATGTCAAGATTGGCTAAGTATTTAAGTTCAAGGCTTAGCCCTACAAGTTGGTTAAGTATACCAAGAAGCGCATGACTTAACACTATCAAGTCAAATTGGTTACGTATTGGTTTGTCTTAACCCTATCAGATTATCGTGTTAGATTGATCAAGCATAAATGATCTAAATCGCATCAGATCATCGAGCCTGATTGGTTAAGTACGGGTTAGCTTAACCTCATCCACTAATCATACTACAAGGGTTAAGTATATTCAAAAGGTCTTATGACTTAACCCTATCAAGTCCACATGTTAGATTGGTTAAGTATAGGTTACTTAACCTCATCAAATCATCATGTATAATTGGTTAACTATAAGTTACTTAACCCCATTAAATTATCATGTTAAGTTGGTTAAGTATTGGTTGCTTAACCTCATTGAATTACCAAGTTTAGATTGGTTAAGTGTTTAACTTAACCCCATCAAATTACCGTGTTTAGATTAGTTAAGTGTAGGTTACTTAACCCCATCTAATTACCGTGTTTAGATTAGTTAAGTCTAAGTTTCTTAACCCCATCTAATTACCAAGTCGGATTAGTTAAGCGTAAATTACTTAACCCCATCCCCTAATTGTCTTGTATGGTTAAGTGTCATTAAGAAATCAAGCCCGGTCCCACTTAACCTACCCATTCGTGTCATATCGGTTAAGTGTCATTAGTCAAATTTACTTAACCTTATCATGTGGCATTAATTTAATTAATGCACTCTCAACCTCTCACATTAGACCTTGTTGTGGTTACTAGTTAAGCCGGGCGGGTCCGGGTAGTTTTACACCACAACCTAGTCTAACCTCGGGTCTTAAGCGCGACATGACCAACTTCTCACATTGGATCCTATTGTTTGTAGCCACTAGTTAAGCCGGGCGGGTCCGGGTAGATTTATGCTACAAACTCAACCCAACCTCGAGTTGGCCACTTTCATGTTTGGTCTAGTGTCTTATTACACTTACAACCCACCCATGTCTAGTTCAAGTTCCATGTTTTCCCCACGTGTCATGACCATATTTAAATGTATCATGAATGTCATGTTCTCATGTAAACCACATGTCAAGTTTTTCATGTCATACGCATGTTTTTCCTAAGCTACCCAAACGTATTCCCAACCCAAGTGGAAGCGAGTCACATAGTAGGGTATTATGCCAACATATTGGCCACAAACATGCATAGTATCATAAGGGGATTTGGCCACAAACATGCATAGTATCATAAGGGAATTTGGCCACAAGCATGCATAGTGTCATAAGGGAATTTGGCCGCAAATATGCATAGTATCATAAGTGAATTTGGCCACGAACATGCATAGTGTCATAAGGGAATTTGGCCGCAAATATGCAGAGTATCATAAGTGAATTTGGCCACGAACATGCATAGCATTCTAAGGTAATTTGGCCACAAGAATGCATAAGCCCCAAAGTCAAGTCTTTGCCCATGTTTCACAAGTCAAGTGGTTCCCAAAGGTTCATGCTAACATTTCATAGATAAAGATTCAAGCTTGCAAGATATACTAGGTTAAACATAACATAAATGGCATGATTAAGTTGCTACAACTTAGCCCAAGGTCATAGATCATAGAAAAGCGGCAAATTTAGGTTCACATAAGCTAGCATACTTATGTTTCATCGCATTTTATCCCATGTCACATTAGAACCACCGTTAGAATCTACAAGTAGCTAGAACTTACTTAGCGAGGCTTAGGGAATGAGCATGATCCGTCTTGACGAAGAAAGGTGGCTCCTTTGTCGAAGAATCGTCATGGAATTTGCGTAGCAACGTTGATCTCTCTTCGATTTGGTGTAGCAAGCTTGCACCTTTTGATTTGAATCCGATTTGAATGCATAGTCTCTAGGAATTGGAGATGGAGGCCATGATCACTCGGCATTTGGGCAGCACTTCGTGGCATGAGTGATTTGTGAGGGTTTAGGGAGGCTTAGGGGTCTTTTTATAGAGATTAGGAGTAGTTTAGGCCGTAGGATAAACCCTATGATAGATCTGAACCCTCAAAAATCGTCACAAGCCTCCAAAACCGAGCCAAAACCAGAAGCAGGTGCACCAGGTCGCTGGTTCGACCGGGAGGGGGGGGAGTCGACCCAGGGGTCGACACCCATGTCGACCCCCTGGGGGGGGGGGGGGTCGACCCCGGGGTCGACACCCATGTCGACCCCCTGGAGGGGGGTCGACCCAGGGGTCGACACCCTATGTGTCTGGAGGGAATTTTCCCGCCTTCTCTTTCTGGGCTGAATTCAAATCTGTTTTCGGATTTGAATTTTCATGAAACTTCGTTGGGCCTTAACTGGGTCATACGGACTCCGATTTACGAAATTTCGGACTCTATTTCGCGTATTTTTCCGAGACGAACGCAATGGCGCAACCCGTTTATCCTAATTCAGATTTTATAATTTAATTCTGCCTTGATTCTTGTCTTAACACGTTGTTTAAAATTCGGGTTGTTACATTCTCCCCTCCTTTAAGGATTTCGTCCCCGAAATCTCCAAGTTAGGAAGAACGTATCCTACCATCCATCATCCATCTACTCAAAACATCATCCACAAGCAACCATGGTCCTTAAAAGGCTTCTAATGCTTTATGAACACATGCAAGAAAGTGTGTGTATATGTTCCTTAGCTAATGCTAATGATCAGGCCTGAATGATCTTCTAATGCAAATTATGTTTAGTGCCATGAATCCAACATGTATGCAAATAGTCCTAGCCATATAAATGCTATATGTGTGCACAACCATTCATTCTTATGCAACATCCGCATGAAAACACATTCAATTTCATCCATAAACAGGTATAAATACTCGTGCATATGCAATATGAAATGTGAGTGCGTCGATCTAGTATCTAATGTGTATTCGTGCATCCACGAGCAACCACTTGCAACCATTTGCAACCATTTCAATCATAACATGTTTCAAATACATGTTCACATCCATAGGATTCTACCTAAGGTTCTCACGATAGGATCGAGGACAGAAACAGGACCGAGAGGATATTCACTAAAAGATAACATGCGAGCAAGCTCTACAGGAAAAACCAGGGATCAAGGATACACTCTTTAAAAAGAGGTACGATGCGCGTGTCTAGCCTTACGTCTTCTAAGTCGCGTTTCCTTGAGCTTAATTCCTCGGTGCCTTGACCATCTTTTTAACTCCATGACTTCGTAGCTCCTTGATTCCTATTTCCAAGATATGAGTTAGAACTCATTTCATTGTCGCCTCTTATTCCACTTTCACTTATCCTTTCCCTAGTATACTTGTCTCAAACGTATCCACTTACTCATGCAAGCTCTCCAAAATTCACTAGGGAATTCTGGATCTCGTTTGCCGATGCCAATCCAAATTGCCAAGAGTACTTACTAGGGTGATTCCCATAACTCATGCATAAGCGAAACGAACCATCCGCCTTAGCGGCGAATTCTATTCGAATGGATTACCAACAACTGCATCCCGAGATTCTAGGTAACTAACCATGACAGAACCCAAAAGGTTACACGAGACTTCGAGGGTATCACCAAGGTGAGTTGAAAGTCTAACTACCCTCTTTCCAAAACCGAGAATGGCACCACTTATTGGGTGACCACTTTATCCCTAGAATCCATCCGTAGCCGAGACATGCCATTCTCAAATCCAAACAAGTCATGAAGAAATGGACCAACTCTCCAACCAGATTTTTGGGACAAAAACTGGGATCCTCTACCATGCTAGTACTAAGGTGCAGAGACTCAATTATCCAAGCAGACTTAAATGATACGGTGATCAAGACAAAGTCTGGACATGATGATAGAAAAGAACGACTAAACCTTTACCAGAAACGGTACCATCTCTTTTAGGTACCCTAGAAATGGGAGCGTACAATTGCTCTCTCCGACGATCTTGTCCTTGTCCTCCTTGATGGACTAAGCCATACCAACAAGTTGCTTATCCTTAAGCTCGCGTCCTTTATCCTTACTCCTATTATCCTTCCTTGTACCACGGCAACAGGTCTCCCGAGAACCACCTCCATTGTATGGAAAACACCTATGTGGCTAGACAAAGATTAGTCACAGTTAGAACTACTGTGACTACAGATGGAGGAAAGAAAGGAAAAGAGATTCAATCAAGGAATCAAAGGATAGTGCAAAGGGCCTTTGGGGAATAGCCTTTTAAAACAAAACTTTTCTTGAAAAATGCTTCTTTGTAAACGGTTTTTCAAATAGTTTTCAGAAGGTTTTTAAAAACTTTTGCCCAGTCTGGTAACCTTCTGCTCTGATACCAAAGGTAACACCCCACCTCCGCTAGGGTCACTCACAAAGGGAATGCACTAGGTTTGGTGAAGCATTATCGAGGTAAACATGCACAGAAATATTACAAGACAGAACATATGTAAAACAGCGGAAGTAAAACAAATTTTATTACCTTATAAAATAAGGTCTAAAGCCTTTTACATCAGAATACATCAAAACCTGTCTTGCAATAGTAAAGAAGCATAAAACCATTTCATAAATTATTCCCTAAGTAAAACAGTAAAGTAGCCATAGCCAAGAAAAGTCCAAGCCATGCGTGATGATCTTCAGGCAGAAGAAGTGCGAACTAGATAACAGTGTTTCCTCCCTGAAACCTGGGGGGGGGGGGGGGAGGGGAAACGGAAGACAAAGAGGCGAAACAAAATGGGGTCAGTCATAAAGACTGGTAAGTCCTATCTACTTCCAGTATAAAAACAGGTAAAGGTAACATGACATGCATAAACTGAAAGTAAACATAAGGATGACGACAAGATAGATAAACTAAACCAGGGTAACAGGCTGAACTACTGTAGCAAGGTAAACTAAGATGTCATGATAAACTACGGTGTCATGATAAATCAAGGTATCACATCGTCAGGTTTCTATCAAGTATACTATCCCAAGGTATCTATCCTGTATAACATCCCACGGTATCTATCATGTATATTTCTCATGGTTCTAACATGTATATTTGCTCTGCACCTCTCGTACTAGTATCCCAACCCGCGTCATGTGTTAACCATGAATGTCCCTTGCCCAATGTCATGTAATGGTCCATGTCAACCTAATATATAGCATATGTAGGTTTTCCTAACTCGTATGTTTCTTTCCATGTATAAGTTCAGTCCTTTGCCGTAGGCCGTACGGGCTTTCTTATGTAAATCTATACCACTTCAACGTAGTACCATTTTATCCTTGAAGTTGTTTTGGACTGCTACCCTTGATCAAGTTATGTTTTCTTACCATGAACTATCGCGTGTTCACTTAGGATTTATGCCACCTAGGACGACTAGGGGTTATGCTACCTAATGAACGTTTCCGTGTCTCGGTTTGGGTTTTGGCCACCTAGGACCACTAGGGATTATGCCACCCGTCAACCGCGCCCTTTTCCCACGTATGTATCGTGAACCGTTTTCCATGTCTAGACGCACATGTATCCCAATGTGCCATCCGAGTTCCGTACCAGGGCAAATCAAGAAATACGGAACTAGGTCGGGAGCTTTAAGTCGTCTGCTGATGCAGATATCAAGGTCTGTTTTTGTACCCGTGGCTATGGTCCCACGTGACCCCTCCCTCAACTACTGAAAGGCAATCCAAGAAAAATCATGTATGAGAACTATTTCTCGGCCCCACTATAGCCCCACTTTCCTATGGGCCAACCTCACCCATGACTCGATAGCAAGAACATGGTATGTTGGGAGTTCTCTGCCTTTCCGTTCGTACACGATTGACTAAAGATGGTAGGTAGTCGACGACGTGCTATCCAGGGCAAAATAGAGTATCGTCGACTCCACGCTAATCCATCCCAGTCTTTAGGTCGCTCGTATAGCAACCAAGGCATACTCTTGGCTCTTCTACCGCAGACCTTAACCTCTGTGAGGCCGGGTTTCATGGACCACCTGCCACCTCACAAAGGGATACCAAGAGTACCCTCACGTCCCCCGAAGCTACCGCTTCGTCACCCAGTTCGTTGGAGCCCTTATCCAAGTCGGATGATTTGCTCCTCCTCGTGTGTTTAAGCGATGACCTACCATATCGAGTTACTCATCCATTCATGAACTAGTCCCATGTCCTTGGCTAAGAATTATTACTTAGTTATACTTAAATAAGGTTTACCACTTAGCTTCTTTTCCCCGTTAACCTTGATTAACCACGATTTTCTACCCAGTTCCTCTCACTAGGGTTTTGTCTATTGGGTTAAGTGTTGTTATTCAGGTTCATGACTTAGCCCGCCTACGAATCATGTCAAGATTGGCTAAGTATTTAAGTTCAAGGCTTAGCCCTACAAGTTGGTTAAGTATACCAAGAAGCGCATGACTTAACCCTATCAAATCAAATTGGTTACGTATTGGTTTGTCTTAACACTATCAGATTATCGTGTTAGATTGATCAAGCATAAATTATCTAAATCGCATCAGATCATCGAGCCTGATTGGTTAAGTACGGGTTAGCTTAACCTCATCCACTAATCATACTACAAGGGTTAAGTATATTCAAAAGGTCTTATGACTTAACCCTATCAAGTCCACATGTTAGATTGGTTAAGTATAGGTTACTTAACCTCATCAAATCATCATATATAATTGGTTAACTATAAGTTACTTAACCCCATTAAATTATCATGTTAAGTTGGTTAAGTATTGGTTGCTTAACCTCATTGAATTACCAAGTTTAGATTGGTTAAGTGTTTAACTTAACCCCATCGAATTACCGTGTTTAGATTAGTTAAGTGTAGGTTACTTAACCCCATCTAATTACCGTGTTTAGATTAGTTAAGTCTAAGTTTCTTAACCCCATCTAATTACCAAGTTGGATTAGTTAAGCGTAAATTACTTAACCCCATCCCCTAATTGTCTTGTATGGTTAAGTGTCATTAAGAAATCAAGCCCGGTCCCACTTAACCTACCCATTCGTGTCATATCGGTTAAGTGTCATTAGTCAAATTTACTTAACCTTATCATGTGGCATTAATTTAATTAATGCACTCTCAACCTCTCACATTAGACCTTGTTGTGGTTACTAGTTAAGCCGGGCGGGTCCGGGTAGTTTTACACCACAACCTAGTCTAACCTCGGGTCTTAAGCGCGACATGACCAACTTCTCACATTGGATCCTATTGTTTGTAGCCACTAGTTAAGCCGGGCGGGTCCGGGTAGATTTATGCTACAAACTCAACCCAACCTCGAGTTGGCCACTTTCATGTTTGGTCTAGTGTCTTATTACACTTACAACCCACCCATGTCTAGTTCAAGTTCCATGTTTTCCCCACGTGTCATGACCATATTTAAATGTATCATGAATGTCATGTTCTCATGTAAACCCCATGTCAAGTTTTTCATGTCATACGCACGTTTTTCCTAAGCTACCCAAATGTATTCCCAACCCAAGTGGAAGTGAGTCACATAGTAGGGTATTATGCCAACATATTGGCCACAAACATGCATAGTATCATAAGGGGATTTGGCCACAAACATGCATAGTATCATAAGGGAATTTGGCCACAAGCATGCATAGTGTCATAAGGGAATTTGGCCGCATATATGCATAGTATCATAAGTGAATTTGGCCATGAACATGCATAGTGTCATAAGGGAATTTGGCCGCAAATATGCATAGTATCATAAGTGAATTTGGCCACGAACATGCATAGCATTCTAAGGTAATTTGGCCACAAGAATGCATAAGCCCCAAAGTCAAGTCTTTGCCCATGTTTCACAAGTCAAGTGGTTCCCAAAGGTTCATGCTAACATTTCATAGATAAAGATTCAAGCTTGCAAGATATACTAGGTTAAACATAACATGAATGGCATGATTAAGTCGCTACAACTTAGCCCAAGGTTATAGATCATAGAAAAGGGGAAAATTTAGGTTAACATAAGCTAGCATACTTATGTTTCATCGCATTTTATCCCATGTCACATTAGAACCACCGTTAGAATCTACAAGTAGCTAGAACTTACTTAGCGAGGCTTAGGGAATGAGCATGATCCGTCTTGACGAAGAAAGGTGGCTCCTTTGTCGAAGAATCGTCATGGAATTTGTGTAGCAACGTTGATCTCTCTTCGATTTGGTGTAGCAAGCTTGCACCTTTTGATTTGAATCCGATTTGAATGCATAGTCTCTAGGAATTGGAGATGGAGGCCATGATCACTCGGCATTTGGGCAGCACTTCGTGGCATGAGTGATTTGTGAGGGTTTAAGGAGGCTTAGGGGTCTTTTTATAGAGATTAGGAGTAGTTTAGACCGTAGGATAAACCCTAGGATAGATCTGAACCCTCAAAAATCGTCACAAGCCTCCAAAACTGAGCCAAAACCAGAAGCAGGTGCACCAGGTCGCTGGTTCGACCGGGGGTGGGGGGGGGTCGACCCAGGGGTCGACACCCATGTCGACCCCCCCGGGGTCGACACCCATGTCGACCCCCTGGAGGGGGGTCGACACCCTGTGTGTCTGGCGGGAATTTTCCCGCCTTCTCTTTCTGGGATGAATTCAAATCTGTTTTCGGATTTGAATTTTCATGAAACTTCGTTGGGCCTTAACTGGGTCATACGGACTCCGATTTACGAAATTTCGGACTCTATTTCGCGTATTTTTCCAATACGAACGCAATGGCGCAACCCGTTTATCCTGATTCAGATTTTATAATTTAATTCTGCCTTGATTCTTGTCTTAACACGTTGTTTAAAATTCGGGTTGTTACATTATATATAATAAGAATTGAAATCGGCAGAGTATAGGTGTAGAAATCATAAAAATATGAAATAATATTGGAGGAATGAAAAGGGATGAAGATGGAGAAAAAGAATGATTAAAAAATTCGAAATCAACCCCTATTTATAAGATTTGAAAGGTTGCAATGCTTCTAGAACATTACAAATGGTGAAAAGACACTTCCTTTCAAAATTGAAAATATGACAGTTATATGTCGACATAGCCCCATATGTATGTCGACATATGTCTTTTAAAAATTTGTTTTTGAGTATTTTTTAAAGTGTTTTACTATATAAATAATTCTGGAAATTCTTGAATTAAAACATGGCAATATAAATAAATATTATAAAGTAGAAAATCATATGAAGTCATAAATATAAATTATATGAACATATTTATAAAATTATAAAGTTTAAAACTATATAAATATAAAGATATAAAAGATATAACTATATAAATATATAAACTTATAATCTTTAAAACTCAAGTTTAAAATCAAAATTAAAATTGAAAAACCTAATTAAAATTTGAATCGAATTTGAAAATAGAATTTGAAATTTGAAAATCAGAATTTGAGAAACTAAATTTGAATTTGAATTTGAATTTGAACCTGGAGTGCTATTCAGAGTCTTACATAAACTAGACTCTATTGCTATATTCATCTTGAACTCTTGAAATCTTGATTATTCATGAGTCTTGAATCTTCTCTGAATTCAGAATCCCTTGAATCTCTAAAAACTGTTAAACTATACAGTCTTCAGTATTAATTCCTGTATACATATCCTGCATATATGTGTATTTATATATTCTAGATAGATATGTTAGTATATATATTTTATAATCAATTAATAATGAAATAAGGTTGTTGTCATCAAAACTCCATTCTCCGACATATACTCTCATTAAGTAAAAATAAAATTAAACAATTTATATTTTATTACTCGGTCAAACGGTTTTATCTTTTAACTAAAATTCTATCAATATTAATTGAAACACAAGTACTCCGTCTAATAAAACTCGATCAATCAATTTTATACCCAGCGTCAGGGCTAGCCTGATGTGTTGGGTTTCCCTATGCAACAAGGCAGGAAAATGGAAAAAAATATAATACATTGCCCTAAGCATACAAGCAGAGCGTGGAAGTAAGGCAACCAAGCAGGAAAATGGGATTTTTAAAACAAAACAACAGTAAGGATTGAACCACACACCTCTAAATTACACTTTAAACGCACAACCAACTAACCTAAATAAGTATTTGTTAAACATTGGTGGTAATGAGTTTAAAACATATGACCTGTTGACCACCACCTCTTCCACCTCCTCCCCTGCCATTGCCCTTTAGAGGGTGGTTGCCCTATTCTGTCACCTAGCTTGCCTAGCCCCTAAACCGGCCCTGCCTAGCATTACTTATCTTTATTACCAATTTTAATGATATAAACACAAACTTCCCATAATACTACTTTGAATTCAAATTATATCTCAAATATATTTGAATATACTTCTATATTAGATTAATAAATCATTTATACTAGTGTGTAACCCGTGTGTTGCACATGATAACATAATAAAATATAGTATTTAAAATTTTAATGTCAAAATTGGAATTTTATAACGTAACATGCATGAATCCGAAAAAATAAATATATTATAAATTATCGTTGTTCCTGTTGTTTACATATGGTATGTGTGTTTTGTACGTAATCTTTCATTGAACTTAAAAAAAAATTATTGATCTAATTACTATGAAAAATATTCATGTTAAACTGATAAATTTTAATTATTTTAGATAATTGAACGAATTCTATTTAATTATTTCTTTAAAACATGTTAAGTTTTAAATTATGTAATTAGTTAAAATATATTGATTTAAGAGTAAATAAATGAATAATTTCAAAAGTACTTCGTAAAAAATTTCTAGCGATCTTAATATGAAATTGAAATAATTTTTTTTGACGTAGTGTATGATAAATTTACTGATTATGTATATAAATGATTATGGTTAATTTAAAAATTAACTTTATTGTTATTATTTGTGAACACCAGTAGTATGATCTATATACCTATATAGTTAAACATAATTTTATTGTTATGTGGTTTATGTGTTTGTAAACATATACGACTAACATATAGATTATTAAAATACTTTAAATTTGAGATGTTGTAAGCAATGTTGGAACATGGATCCAAGCATGAAATGTTAGGAAACAGTCGATGAAACTATACATAGCTATAGGAACTTTAGATTATAAATATTTGAAATCAAAAACAAAATTCGACAATGTAGATAAATCTATTGAGATAAATAGATAACAAATTAGCTTTGTTAATGTTATTCATGTATACTATCTACGACATCTGAATTTTATATCTTAAGTGAATAATCTATTTAACTACTTTTTTTTGATATGAATATGATATGCATATTAAAGCCATCACATTTAAGAGTTTATTAGATAAGTTAATGAATATTACGTTAATTAGATGTTTCCCAATAAATTAAAACCAATATTAGAAGATTAGTTAGAAAACATTGTTGTAAATGTAAAAAATTATGTAATATTGATGTGTGTTTTGTAAGCAACTTGTGAGAACCCGTAACTTCCCCGTAAAGGAAAGCGCGGATAGTTCGAGAACAAGCCACAACAGAACGCATACAGAAGAACATTTCATTGTATATCACAACAATGCATCAGATTACAAGAATATACAGAGTATGAATGAATATTACACAAATATATCAGAGATTTAAATTACATTTAAATAAATTGCAGCGGAAAATAATACAATACACAACTAGAAGAGATATACGGATACAAAGCTTTCCGGATATCATTCCAGCTGTAAACCAGGATCCTGTGAATATAAATCTGCAAAACCAAAACTACTAGCTGCCCGTGTCAAAATAAGGGCACCCAGAGTTTAGGTTAAAACAATAAACTCCAGGTCAGTCATGTGACTGGTGTGAGAACTAAAACAGTTAAAAATCTTTATTTTAAGGTTAGGTAAATCAAGGGACCACGCCGTATAACACGGAACGGGTTTCCTCCCAAGAATACCAGTGCATAAAACAAACAGCGCAATGCTAAATAAAGAAAAATGAAGCTATTATAAGACCCAGTTCCCATCACACAATGCAATCGCAAGCCGGAGGATAGGGTTTTTACCTTATAATAGCCAAGAATGCTTGATACGTTGAAAACAAATCATTTGAAGCTATTATAAGTGCATAGTATATAAAACAACTTCAAATCATAAGTATCAATCATAGGCGGCATAAGTGCCCCATCCCACTATGTCGCCATACTAGGCTCTGCAAATAAAACCGCAAATGTCACGTATTTGGAAATTGGATTTCCGTCTATGAACCGAGGCAAAAGATAGTCCTCTACCGATTCGAGACAATCTAGCCCATGTCTCAGGTCCCAGACTCAGGTGGGCCTTGGATCGTCAGGGCCGGTCCACCAATGTGGATTATTATGCCTGAACAATACGTCTCTCCGCCCTATGGGGCGTAAATGAGCCAACAAATGACTCCATCGGACCCGGATCGTCCGATCAAACCGAGGCGCCTCGCAACAGCAACAACAACATAAGTCAAACTCGTCAGGGCGTGTAAAACCACTGACGCCACTTCTGGCTAGAAAGAAACGCAAGTCCTCCCTGAGGTCCGTCTCCCGTTTTTGGTTCATACCGGGTGTGAAACTCGCGAATCAAACGTTACACAAAGCTACGCCACAAAGGCCTTGCTTTGATCATAACCACAAGACTTTGCTTTTCAACAGAAGCCTCGATCAATTGCCACTTAGGCATGCCACACAGGCAATTCACTCCATGCGTTTGATATCCATCAATATATAACCCCTGAGCTCGTACGTCTCAGAGAAGGGCGTTAAGCAAAAGAATAAATTCTCCGCCGCCAAACAGATATATATTTAATAGAGATCAATCACACGGACTAAAATCCAATGTCATACACACAGTCCATTTACAAGTCCGTTCTGGGTCTGAACGAAACCGGAGGCACCTAGTACCCCGCATATCCATCGATCTCCAAGTACGTCTGGACGATCACTAACTGTTTCCATCTTCTTGGGTGTACAGCCCAATCAAGATCATCAGTAATTACCCAAACGACGTGAAGACTTCCGGTCTTCGACCACCGTCTTCATCTTCGACTTATCGTCGTATCAGTTATTCAGAATGGGATAAACCTGGTCTTTCCGAATAACTCGCGTATATTTTAAATAAGTGTTACACAAACACAACATACGCCTCATTCCAATTCATCAGTCACTAATCGTAAATTAATCAAGAGAATAATTCCACAAATATTAACCCCGAAGGCCGAAACCAACATCAGATCAATATCCAGGAAACCATTCTGCTTAGCTAACCGACAGTTAGTTTCTAAATTTCACATTCATAGGGAAAGGTTCCCATTAATTTTATCAAAGATAAATTTCTTGAATTTATTCTTTAATCTATTTTTGAATATCAATTCAAAACTAGTCGGGATTAACGAACCTTACCGAAGTAATCATTTGTTTTAATTTCCCAATCCCAACCTATTCATCCCATGAAGTAAAACTGGTCATACTTCATATCTAACACCACGGTGTTATCGGTAAATTCAATTACCATTTCACGTTTAAATCTAATTAAAGCTCGCCTGGAGTAAAACTGGTGAGACTCCATTTCGATTATTTCAATCTAATTAAAGATTCATTAAAACTCCACTTAGTTTTAATCGTTAACTGGGTTAAAGAATCAGTGTCATTTAAAACACGGTTCACGATAAACCCAAAATCACATTCCATTAATTATTGGGTTAAAGAACGAGTGTTATTTAAAACACCGTTCACGATAAACCCAAAAATCAATACCAATTCAATTCCAATTAAATATCATTTAATTGGTACACTTCATTAAATCTAAATAATAAGATTTAATCTTTTCTCAACTGGGTTCAAGAACAGTGTTAGTGAAGACACCATTCACGACAAACCCAAATCACATTCGATATTCAATACAAGGCTCTGAATAGAAAATATATCGGGTTATATTCAATATCAAATTCTACGACTAACAAATGTCGTATTGGAAATAACGATATAAATATATATCTTTCAAATTTCCATAACAACACCTGTATAATCACGAATTCCAACATCGAAATATTCCGAAGACAATTTCGATTCAAATCCACTCCAATGCAATCATTGGAAATTCTGGTTATTTTTATAACCCTTTTTAAATTCAATTTATTTATTTAAAAATGAATAGAATTATAATTCTAGCTCAAAACTAGTTCATTTCGATAAAAATCTATTTTTATCTTTTCAAATATGGAGTTTTTCATCCCAATTCTTTCTAAATCATTTCTTATGATTTTACACAAATTATTACTATTTTTAATAATTTTATCAAGGCCCGTACAGTCGATTTCCATCAACGGCCATCGAACTGCACTTACAACGACCTTTTTCGAATTTGATTTGGACATAATTCCAAATCCAACCGTTAGATTTCTAATTTCTAATATTCTTTAGAAAGCTCTTTTCGAGACGAACCCAACGGTTCCGGTTTTAGGAGAATCCGACGGTCGGATCTCCCGTAATGTCCGTTTGAAATAGATGGTTGAAATTCACGAACTGCCGCGGCGCGGCGCGTTCTATTCAGGCCATTATATTATATATATAATATATATAATATATATTTCGTCGATTTCTATTTAAAACGAATTATATAAATAGTTTTAAATTCGTTTCAAAAGCAATTTCAACTTCCTCTTCAATTCAAATCAAAATTGAATTCTTCTTTATAAATTCGTTTTAAAATTCATTTCTATTCAATTCAAATTTCAATTCAATTTGAATTCATTTCAATTCGCTTTCAATTCAATTTGAATTCGTTTTCAATTCAATTCATTTCGAAATCGTTTTCAATTCAATTCATTTCGAGATCGTTTTCAATTCAATTCATTTCGAAATCGTTTTCAATTCAATTCATTTCGAAATCGTTTTCAATTCAATTCATTTCGAAATCATTTTCAATTCATTTCATTTCGAAATCGTTTTCAATTCATTTCATTTCGAAATCGTTTTCAATTCATTTCATTTCGAAATCGTTTTCAAATCATTTCATTTCGAAATCGTTTTCAAATTGATATAAATATCGTTCACGTCAAAATGGCGTCAATCTAATCAACACGGCTTCATAAATTTCTACTTTCAAATATTCTATTTCAAACATTTCTTTTTCAAAATAGTTGTTATTATCAAAATATTTCGTTCAACACATGACCAATCTCAATGGATGAGTACTGTCAACACATGAACTTTTATTTTATATTGATAAAGATGTAAATTTTATTACTAAAATATTTCGTTCAACACATGACCAATCTCAAGGGATGAGTACTGTCAACACATGAACCTTTATTTTATAATATTCTTTATTCTTTTTAAATTGGAATGAGACCCAATCAATTACCATATAAAATTAATTATATGGATTTCCATACAACACATGTATATAATAGCATTGAAAAATAATCAACCATCAACCAAAGTGCACTACACTGTATAAGCATCAAATATAGATATTCAACGCTTATAACAGCCTGTCAATCAATCGATCGACATATTTAATCAATCAGGATGAGTGAAATTCATATTTCATCCCAACACCCGTGTGGGGTTTCAAACAATCAAACACAGATTTTATTTGTGCAGTTGGGCGATGTGTAAAATTTGTCGACCCAATCAATGGCATTCAAATAGGTGTACATAAACAGACCGTCCGGTTTGTAAATGAATATTTTCTTTTATTCACTTTACGTTAAAAATTATATTTTTAACGATAAAACATTTTATTTTAACATATGAATTTCTACTCAGTTCATTTATTCAATAAAATGATATTTTTATTTTTCTAACTTATTTTAGAAAATTTCGGCGGCATAACGGCACGATACTAGAAACGGGACGAGGCCTAGCCTTATCCCCGGACTAGTGAAGGCCCACGCCATTCACACATCAATCAAATCAATTTATTTCACCCAACAATTCAATTTCAAATCAAATCATCTAATCAACTACACAACCAAACAATTTAACAAACAAGCCATCCATGGTCTGTGGATGACGGGTGTTGGGTGCTACTAAACACCGTCTGCATCCTAGTATATATATATAACTAGAAAAAGAAATTGAAGAGTGAGAAGTTCTCACCGAAAGCTATCCAAACATCTTGACTCTTCTTTGATATAAATCTTCTTCGTTCTCGCCTTTTTGTTACCTTCGTTGTCCGCTTTTACTACCTATGTAAAAATCGAATTTTTACTTCGCTATTCCATATATAAAAAATCATATTTTTATTTCGAAGTTCAACATATAAAAATCATATTTTTTTTCGAAGTTCAACATATAAAAATCCTATTTTTATTTCGAAGTTCTACATATAAAAATCCTATTTTTATTTCGAAGTTCAACATATAAAAATCCTATTTTTATTTCGAAGTTCAACACATAAAAATCCTATTTTTATTCTTTAACCACATATGTAAAAATCACACCTTTTACAAACCAAAGATCATTTCTTTTCATGACTAAAAGTATGATCTTTTCCACATTTATACATCTCATCTTTTCTATGCTTTACATATAACAACTCCATTTCTGAACCATGTTATTCTATTATAAAAAAAAAAAAGAAATCAGAAATTTTAAACAATTTTATATTAATTAAAATCAGAAAAAAAACAATACAATGCTTATTAAAAAAAAACTCATTTCTTTTCTATTAAAGAAAATCAGATTTTCTTTCATCGAAGAACATAAACGAAATTACAAAAAGAAGATAAACGAAATCATGAAAGTAAACTCACATATACTTTTCATTTTTGGTGGTAGGAGGCTGTCGGGGGGACTGGAGGTGACTGGGGATCGATCAGCAGGCGGAGGGGATAAGAGATGGTCGGAGGGGTGGTGGGGCGTCTTGGTTGGTCGGCGGCGGCTCAGTTCGGGCTAGGGTTCGGTTTGAACGAAGGACGACGAAGGAGGGGGGGGGGGGGGGGCTGGAGGCAAGGGCGCGAGGCCGGGGGTGCTCACCGGAGGCGGTCGTGGTTGGGCGGTGGGCGCGACAGATAGAGATCGCCGAGGGGTTGGCGGCTGGACATCGATGCTTTCCCCTTTTTCATTTTTTTTTCTGAATTTGCTTTTGAACGTAGGGGGGGGGGCAACGTATATGGGAAGGGGAGAGAGGGAATTAAAATTTATTTTTATTATTTTATTATTTAATTTTTCAAAAAAAGTTGACTTTTACATACGACCTCGAAACGAGGCCCACCGCCTGTCGTCCATAGCGTTTTACCCCCATTTCGAACACAATGGGATATGTATCGTAAGCTGATTCGATTGTTTCGATCAGTTTCCATTGAATTTACATTTAAATCTATATATTGAATTTTAAACGTACATTTCAAATTACCGGGGCCACATACTAACTAGAAAAATTCCAGAAAAATATTTTCTAGCTTCGTATTGACGATACGGTCCTAACAAAACTGGTTTCGTCGAATTCTGAGACCGTTGGAAAAATGGCCATTTTCCAGTCGATTAAAATCAACTGAAACTGGTCAAACGCGTTTTCCTTTGCCACGCTCACACATTGATTCGAAAAATTATGAAATTTGAAACCTAGCAATAACTTGACACTGCGGGCCCAACAAAACTGGTTTCGTCGAAATCCGAGGTCATTTGCAAAATGTCCATTTTTAAGGGCCTGAATTCCATAGCGACTATTCAGAATTTTCAACTGGACATATCCTTTGATTGCCGCTATGAAATTTCGATTGGTCGGATTCGTTGGAAAGATATTATCAAATAGATCCTAATGTTTTTGGTTCCACTCAAATCCGGATTATTTTGCACCCGGTACATTCAATTGAAGTTTGAAATCGAATTATCGAACTACCACGCCATTTTCAATTCTATTTATAATTATATATAAATATTTATATTCTAACGACGACGCGTATAATATATACGTTCGATTTCTATTCAAAATAAATTTCTCGTCGATTTTATTTAAAATAACCTATTTTAAATATTCAAAATTCGCTAAAATTGCCAAATTAAAAATTTTAAACTGGCCCAGATTTTCCGGGTTATTACACAACTGTAGAAATTTCAAAATGCATGCACTTCAGTTAAAATGAGAATAATGAATTAATATATCGATATAGATGAATCATAAATTAAATTTACAATTATTGCTTTCGTATATAATTGTGTTATGTGACTGATGTATCTGTATATCTAAATGAAATTTACACCCTTTTTGTTATTATGAATATCGTGCAAATTTTGAAATTTTCATATTTTTGATTTATTTACTAATTTAATTCTAGTTTTAAGATCCATGATCAACTCTAATATATGAAGTCAAATATAAAATATTGAAGGTGAATGTGATAATTGGTAAAATGTTGTGGGAATTTTAAAATTAAGATTTCTTTACTGTAGAAAAGGCATAATTTTGTAATGCATGACAAATTAATTGATACTTTTTTGCTATTATTTTCTATATTTTAAAAATTAATTTTTTACTTAATCTCATGTTTCTATTAAATTTTTTTTCTTTTTTATTTTCTTCACAAAAGTGCATTTATTATTTTCTGTTGCAAGAGCGAAAATATTTTCTGTTTTTACTGCAATTGTTTATAGATTAGCTAGAACTAAAAGTTATAACGTATTTTAAACATGTCTTTGAGAAAAAACATTTGTGTGTTTTGAAATTTAAAAAGTATATTTTATAAAAGTTTCTTAATGTTTATGTTACCATATGTTTCGTGACTTACGTATTCTAGTAATGAAAATGCAATTTTATCATATTTTGCTGATATGAGTATGATGTGTTTTATTGAAAATTTTATATTGTCGTTAATGATAAAACCAACGAAGATCATTTAATTACAGTTATTTTATTATTTTAAACTTAAGATTTCATAACTAACTTAAACCTATGGATTAAAGCATAAAGAATAGAAAAAAATGATATGGGTTTATAAATAGTCGTGGTAATTTTGAATACGGGTTTTTTAAATTAGTGTAGAATTTTTAATGCAATGTGTGGTAAATATATTTTACCATTTGAAATTAAGGTATTTTAAGTCAAATGATAAACGATAAAAAAATAAACTTGTAATTGTTGTTTTATGCGATTTATATATTATAATTGAATAAAAAATAAATTCCATCATTTTATTGGTAATAGTCGTGTACATATTAATTTATTGTTCTTTAATATTTATTAGAAATATTAATAAATATTAGCTGATTAAATTTGTTTAGATAGTTATATTTCATATTGTTTAATTAACATAAGTACAATGACCTGAATATAAAATGTTAGAAGTTAGTTGATGAATTATTTACCGATAATTATACATGTTTTAAATATATATTGTGCACTGTAAACTAATGAGACGTTTAGCTAAATAATTTAATTAAAAATTTAATATTTCAAATATTAAAATATCCATAGAGAATTAAGCATAAGAGGGAGAACTCCTAAAGTCAAGAAGATAGCACGAAATTCTTCTGCTTTATTATTATTTAATAGATTTTAGGGGATTATTATTGACACTCCAAATATTGTTAAGGGGGGGGTCAATATTTTAAAAAGAAAGAATTTGTTAAGGGAAGTGCCAATGTAGAGAGCACCTCCCTTAACAAATAAAGTTTATTTTACCAAATTATCCTTCTTTGCAATAATCTCTTTTTTAGTTGTTTATCAATTAAAAAATTATATGTTATATTAGTCGAACTACATCAGATTTTATACCAAATTATCAATAATTTCATTTGTCGATATGCTTCAGATCAGATGAAATATATCATTCATAAGAAATCGATATACATATATCAAACAATTTATTTATACATTATCCCACCGCCAAATTTGTCGACACACCTTATTTTCTCCACTTCGACAACCCAACAACGAATACAAATTTCAAAAATGATTAACAATGTCGAACAAAAATATATAATACGGCAGACCTACGTCGTTCATACCGTTATGCAGTAATTAACCTATTTTGGCAATGACAAATCGAAAAATAAACGACCATCTCCACCGAATAAAATTTGACACTACAACGTTTCACTCTCGAGACTAACAAAATAAAAATCTTAACTTCCATCGTTTTCAGCATTATACAATTGATTTCACATACCTTATAAATAGCTTCTCCACAATCTTATCATCTTAGGAAAAGTGTTTCGCATTCATCTTTTACACCATTATTTCTTCTCAAACAATCGATTTTTTGTTTGCAAATAATTTAAAGATTTGGTTTTTTTGGTTTGGGATTAATTGAGATTTGAGATGGTAAGGGTAAAAATGGAACGTAAAAAATTAAGTACATGATCCCCCTTAACATTTTTATTATGATTGGAGTATTTTTAAAATTTGACCTCTCCTTAACAATAATTGGAGTGTCAATAACAACACCCAGATTTTATTACTTACTTCTCTTCTTACTTCGAGGAGTTTTCTATCTTCTACTTGATTCTCTCCGGATATTTTATGTTAAAATTAGTTTATCATTTTACATTTATTTACTATTTCTCTCACATTATTTTACTTCTTCTGTCATTTTTACATTTTGATATGGATATTTCAAAGTTTACACGATTATTTATTAATTATTAGCCCCTAACATCTTATATTTAAGTATACATATTCAAACTAATTACAAAACCCAAAATTTAAGTAATATAAATAAATTTAATTAACTTCTATTTCTTTTAAATACTGAAAATGTCAAAATTGTGTTTTTTGGTTCTAAATACCTACACTTCAAATTTTCTATAATCATTTAAGTCTCTCTCAATTCTTTTCTAATATTTTACATTTACTACCATATTTTACAATTAATTAAATAATAGTAAAACTATTTAAATAACTTTAGCAAACTATTATTAATTGATTCACCTAATAAATCAGATCAAGGTTGGCCATGTTCATATTAATAAAAATGAAAAAAAAAATCAAATATACACACACGTCGATCACATAACATAAATTATACACAGAAATAACTATCACAATTTCAGAGTTTAACTAATTTATGTTAGTATATTTACCATGTATTACATTATGATATTAATGTCAAACGCCTACATTTTAAATTTATTTAGTTATTTACAAAACACTGCATGATATCACTTAACATTGTACATTTAAGTCAATATGTTTAGTTATGTGATTTTTAATTTAACAAATGAATTTAATCAATAATTGTTGTTAATTCTTTTAATTAACACTATGTGTGATGTTTTAAAGTGTACAACATGTTCATATCTGCAAAAATGGAAAAATTAATTTTCTTTTAAATATAAAGATAAATAAATCACACAATTTAAGTAATATATGTAAACAATAATAAAAAATTAATATATTATACACCTATATCAATAAATTTATCATTAATTGAAAAAAAAAAATTCCACCTTAAATACTTGCATTTTGACATTTTTATGATTATTTGTTGAACCTTCTAAATTCCTTTGTGGTATTTTATATGTCAATCTGTATGTTTACACCACTTCTGAAATCTTAAAATTCTAAATATTTAAATAATCTTAGAGAGTGTTTAGCCCATTTTTCTAATATCACTTAAAATATATGTCAATTTTACTATGTATATTCATATTAAAAATGTAACGACCCATATTTTACGGTATAATAATTAATTAATTTAATTATATAAATAGGGATTGAGAGATTGAAATGGTCGTTTAATTAAATAATAGTGAATATTTAATTAATATAAATAATAGAATAATATATTTATTTCTGAAATAGTCGGAAATAGTGAATTGACGATATTGTGTGAATTGGACAACTTAAAACATAATCCAGTTTAGAGTTGAATTATATTCACAAATAAATTATATAAACAACAGTTGAACGTATAATTATATTATAATTATAATCGAGCCCATAATGGCGCGGCAGTTTGTAATTTGGCAATTCGAACTTTAAACGAATATACAGAATCCATTTTAAGCCGGATTTCTGTGAAACAAGAAACATTAGGAGATGGTGAAGTATATTTTTCTAATGGAAGAGAAAAATCGGTATTTCATTGTGTAGTTTTTTAGTTATGTCCAAATCAAATTTTAAAATAGTCGCTATTGAATTCCTTTATAATTTATAGTGATTTATTTATATTATAAATGGATTTTTCAATATAAATTGAATATCGATTCAACCGGGATTTGAATATCAAGTTATTAATTCAATTAGAGCTTTATGATATTCTATTGTGAATATATGCGTTAAAATTTATGTAGTGACCCGGATTTTGAGCGGCTTTGGTTATCGACGTAAGCTCGACGTCGATAACCAAAACATCGAAAAATCCCGGTAATTAATGAAAGAAATTAGAAGGTGAGAATAGATAAGATAGAACTTATAGAATAGAAGAAGAAGAACATCATCATCAGAGTAAACACGAATCTCACAGCGGAACGAATAAAATATAATAGATAACATAACTTTGAAATATAACAGTTTTGTATACAATAGCACTTATCAGAGTACAGCACTTACAACACAGCGGAAATAACTATAGCTATATGATCCAGAAGCCTCCTGCTCCAGCTTTTCAAGTGTATCTGTAAAATCCCGACTACTTGACTGCCCGTACAAATTTAGGCACCCAAGAGTTTAGGGAAAACAACAAAATAAACTCCGGGTCAGTCATGGGACTGGTGTGAATAAACTCAAATCATTTAAACAGGTATATGGTATCTCATAAGACCACGCCGTAAATACGGAATGGGTTTTTCCCTTATGAGAATCCAAACCACTTTGTAAAGCAATATCATTCTGATATTATAATAATGTCCAAGTACAAATAAATATCAATCTAGCAGAAACTGTAATAACCCGAAAATCTGGGCTAGTTTAAAAATTTTATTTTGGCAATTTTAGCGAATTTTGAACATTTAAAATAGATTATTTTAAATAATATTGACGAGAAATTTATTTTGAATAGAATTCGACGTATATATTATATACGTCGTCGTTAGAATATAAATATTTATTTATATATATAAAAAGAATTGAAAATGGCGCGGTAGTTCGATAATTCGATTTCAAACTTCAATTGAATGTACCGGGTGCAAAACAATCCGGATTTTAGTGAAACAAAAAATAATGGGATCTAATTGATAATATCTTTCCAACGAATCCGAAAAATCAAATTTTCATAGCGGGAATCAAAAGATATGTCCGGTTGAAAATTCTGAATAGTCGCTATAGAATTCAGGCCCTTAAAAATAGACATTTTGCAAACGACCTCGGATTTCGACGAAACCACTTTTGTTGGATTCATGATGTCGAATTATTGCTAGATTCCAAATTTCATAATTTTTCGAATCAATATGTGAGCGTGGCAAAGGAAAACGCGTTTGACCAGTTTCAGTTGATTTTAATCGATTGGAAAATGGCCATTTTTCCAACGGTCTCGGAATTCGACGAAACTAGTTTTGTTAGGACCGTATCGTCAATACGAAGCTAGAAAATATTTTTCTGCAATTTATAGAGTTAGTATGTGACCCCGGTAAATTGAAATGTACGTTTAAAATTCAATATAGTGATTTAAATGTAAATTTAACGGAAACTAATCGAAACGATCAAATCAGCATGCGATACATATCCCATTGTGTTCGGAATGGGGGTAAAACGCTATGGACGACAGGCGGCGGGCCTCGTTTAGAGGTCATAAGTAAAAGTCAACTTTTTGCAAAATAAAATAATTAAATAATAAATTAAAAACTTCTCTCTCCTCACCCCCTTTAAACCCGTTGGCCCCTCTCCTCTTCAAAATCGATTTTAACAGGAAAAAAAAATGGAAAGTGGAGGGCGACGGGTGGGAGAGCCGCCGCCACCACATCGCGCCCCCCCAGCGACGCTGCCGCCGCCGCTGCTTCCTCTTCTTCCTCCTTCCTTCTTCCCTTCCTCCGTTTCCATCTCCTCCATCGAAACCTCCCCCCATCGCGCCAGCAACCGCCGCCTCCCCCTTCGAAACCCCTGCTCCGCCCGCCTCCTTCTTCTTCCTGCTCTCCTCCTCCCTGACCCCACCTGCCGTGACCCAGACCCGACAGCCGCCCCCCTAGACCCGAACCCGCACCCCCCTTGGCCCAAAACCCGACCTCCGACCACCTCGGACGCGGTGAAGCCCCCCACAGCCTTCGATTTTGACTGTAAGCCCATTTTACTTATTTATTTTATTTCTTTTTCCTATGTAATTGGTATTAGCAATTATACAAATCTGTTTTAGTTAGGATTTTTCAAATATAAAATACAGGATTTTTAAAATATAAAAGGACGTGATTTTTAAAATATAAAAGATTAGATTTTTAAAGGAAGAAAGACGATATTTTTAAATGGAGAAAGGTGAGATTTTACATATGTAGTGGAGTAAAAATATGATTTTTATATATTGAACAGCATAGTAAAAATATGATTTTTAAATTGAGAGTGAACAAATAAAAATGTGACTTTTATTTTAAAGACATCAAAATATAAAAATGTGTGATTTTTATATATGTAGTGGCTACGGGCAAACGAAGATGATAAAAAGGCGAGAATGAAGAAGATTCCATAAATGAACAGTCGTGGTATTGGATAGCTTTCGGTGAGAACTTCTCACTCTAAACTTCTTTTTCTATATATATGTATATATATATATATATATATATATATATACTAGGATGCAGACGGTGCTTAGTAGCACTCGACACCCGTCATCCACAGACCATGGATGGCTTGTTTGTTAAATTGTTTGGCAGTGTAGTTGGTTAGTCTAATTGGTTTGAATTGAATTGTTTGGTGAAATGGAATGGATTTGATTGATGTGTGAATGGCGTGGGCCTTCATTAGACCGGGGATAAGGCTAGGCCTTGTCCTGTTTCTAGTATCGTGCCGTTATGCCGCCGAAATTTTCTAAATTATATTAGAAAAATAAAAATATCATTTTTATTGTGTAAATGAACTGAATAGAAATTCATGTGTTGAAATAGAATGTTTTATCGTTAAAAATATAATTTTTAACGTGAATGTGAATAAATAAAATATTCATTTACAAACCGGACGGTTTGTTTATGTACACCTATTCGAAGGACATTGATTGGGACGATAAATTTTACACGTCGCCCAACTGCACAAACAAAAATATGTGTTTGTTGATTTGAAACCCCACACGGGTGTTGGGATGATATTTGACGTACACTAATCCCAATTATTTAATTATTGTCGATCGATTGGTCGACAGACTGTGTAAGCGTCTATTATTTATATTTGATGCTTATGCAGTTGTGTGGTGCACTTTGGATGATGGTTGATTGTTTATCAATGCTATTATATACATGTGTTGTATGGAATCCATATAATTAACGTTATGTGGTGATTGATTGGGCCTCATTCCAATCGGGAAAATAATGAATATTATAAAAGATAATTCATGTGTTGAATATAAAAATAGTCATGTGTTGACGATGTCCAGGTGTTGAGTGAAATATTTTATACAATGAAATTTACATCTTTATCATATTTAAAATTAGAACTACTTCTCAGTAGGAGTCTAATTGAAAATCAAACGATAGATACCATAGTTTTATAAAATATTTTACATAACAAAAATAGTGATGTGTGACAGTACTCATGTGTTGAGATTAGTCGTGTGTTGAAAGAAATATAGATTCATGTGTTGAATGGGATAAATATTCATTTGTTGGATAGAATAAAGAAGTTTTGAAAATATAAAGCCGTGTTGATTAGAGATGCGTTATTTTGACGCGAACGATATTTATATCGATTTTATTCGTTGTATAATGAATATTGAAAAGTGATTTCAAAAGTAAATATTTTGAAATGAAATTCAAATTGAATTAGATTAAAATTCGAATTGAATAGGAAACGAATTCGAATTGAATCAAATAGAAATGAATTCAAATTGAATTAAATTGAAATTGAAATTTAAAACGAACTGAAATTGAATTGAAATCAATTTGAAACGAATTCGAATTGAATCAAATAGAAGGTAAATTCAAATTGAATTGAATTGAAACGAATTTGAATTCGAATTAAATAAAACTGAAATGAATTCGAGTTGAATTGAAATCCAATCGATTTGAAATTGAATATAGAGTTGAAATGGTTTTGAAAACGAATGTAGAACTATTTATAAAATTCGTTTTAAAAGGAAATCGACGAAATATATATATATATATATATTATATATATAATGGCCTGAATAGAACGCGCCGCGCCGCGGCAGTTCGTGAATTTCGACCATTTATTTCAAACGGACATTGCGGGAGATCCGACCGTCGGATTCTCCTGAAACCGGAACCGTTGGGTTCGTATCGAAAAGAGCTTTCCAATGAATATTAGAAATTTGAAATCTAACGGTTGGATTTGTAATTATGTCCAAATCAATTTCAGAAAAGGTCGCTGTAAGTGCAGTTCGATAGCCGTTGATGGAAATCGACTGTACGGGCCTTGATAAAATTATTAAAATATCAATAATTTGTGTAAAACCATAATATATGGATTGGAAAGAATTGGGCTGAAGAATTCCACATTTGAAAGGATAAAAATAGATTTTTGTCGGAATGAACTAGTTTTGAACTAGAATTAAAATCAATTTATTTTTGAAATAAATAAATTGAATTTGGAAGTGATTTTGAAAATAATTAATATTCCCAATACGTGGATGGGACGGGAGTTGAATCGAAATTATCTTCGGAATATTTCGATGTTGGATTTCGTGACTATACAGATATTGTTATGAGAATTTGAAAGATATATTATATATCGTTATTTCCAATACGATATTTGTTGGTTTCAGAATTTGATATTGAATATAAGCCGGTATATTTTCTATTCAAAGCCTTGTATTTAATATCAAATGTGATTTGGGTTTATCGTGAATCGTGTTTTAGATGACATTGGTTCTTTAACCCAGCTAAAAGCAAGATGTTGATTTTTGAAAAGATTAAAACTAAGTGGAGTTTTAATGAATCTTTAATTAGATTAAAAATGTGAATTGATAATTTAAATTATCAAATCTGAAAGGTGATCGAGAATGGAGTACCACCAGTTTTGCTCCAAAGCGATAGTTAAATCTTTAATTAGATTTGAACGTGAAATGGTGATTAATTTTACCGATAACACCGTGGTGTTAGATATGGAGTGTTGCCAGTTTTCTCCATGGGATATATAGGTTGGGATTGGGAAATAAAATAAATAATTACTTCGGCGTGGTTCGCTAATCCCGACTAGTTTGAAATGATATCCAAAGGAAGATTATAGAATAAATTTAGAAGAATTTATCTTGGATAAAATTAATGGGAACATTTCCCTAAGAATGTGTTTTTGTGAATAAAAGAATCTTCTGAATTGGAATGAGGCGTTTGTTGTGTTTGTGTAACATTCGTTTATTATATACGTGGGTTATTCAGAAAGGCCGGGTTTATACCCATTCTGAATAATCGATTCGACGAGATGTCGAAGATGAAGACGGTGGTTGAAGACCGGAAGTCTTCACATCGTTTGGGTGATTACTGATGTTCTTGATTGGGCTGTACACCCAGGATGAGGGAATCAGTTGGTGATCGTCCAGACGTACTTGGAGATGGATGGATATGCGAGGAAAGTGCCTCCGGTTTCGTTCAGACCCAGAACGAACTTGTAAATGGATTGTGTGTCTGACATTGGATTTTATTCCGTGTTGGTTGATCTTTATTAAATATACATCTGTTTGGCGGCGGAGAATTTATTCTCTTGCTTAACGCCCTTCTCTGAGACGTACGAGCTCAGAGGTTGTATATCGATGGACATCAGTCGCATGGAGTGAATTGCTAGTGTGGCACGCGTAAGTGGCAATTGATCAAGGCTTCTGTTGAAAAGCAAAGTCTTGTGGTTGATGATCAAAGCACGGCCTGTGTGGCGTAGCTTTGTGTATAACGTGAATTCGCGAGCCTCACACATCGGTATGAGTCAAAAACGGGATACGGACCCAAGGAGTGCACGACGTTTCTTTCTAGCTAGGGTGGTGTCAGTGACCTACCAGCCCTGACATTTATATACTTTTCACCTGTGTGGTTGTTGGATACGAGGCGCCTCGGATATAGGTCTGTAAGGACCGGGAAACGTGTGTTCAGGAATAACTAATCCTCAAAAGTAAGAGAGGACCGGCCTTGGAGGTTCCAAAGGATCAGAGTGGGGTACTGAGGCATTGCTAGAGTGTCTCGAACGCGGAGAGGAGCTTGCCCCTTGCCTCGGCTCATGACGGAATCCAATTTCCAATACGTGTATTGCGGTTTTAATTGTAGAACTAGTATGACGACATGATATATGGTACCCATGCTGTCTATGATTTATATTTATGATTGAAATTGTTTTGACACTATACACTTATTATAGTATCAAATAATGTGTTTTAAACGTATCAAGCATGCTTTGGCTGTTATAAGGGAAAACTCTATCCTCCGGGTTGCGTTGCATTGTGTGATGGGACCTGGGTCTTATAATAGCTTCATTTTTCTTTATTTAGCATTGCGCTGTTTGTTCTACGCACTGGTATTCTTGGGAGGAAACCCGTTCCGTGTTATACGGCGTGGTCCCTTGATTTACCTAACTTTAAAACCAATATTAATAACTGTTTTAGTTCTCACACCAGTCACATGACTGACCTGGAGTTTATTGTTTTAACCTAAACTCTGGGTGCCCCTATTTTCCGCACGGGCAGCTAGTAGTTTTGGTTTTGCAGATTTATATTCACAGGGTCCTGATTAACAGCTGGAACGATGCTCAGAAAGCTCTGTATCCGTGTATCACTTTCAGTTGTATTTTGTAAATTTTTCCGCTGCTATGTAATTTATTGTAATCTCTGATATTTATCAAATGTATATTATTCATTTATACTCTATATATTCTTGTATCTGATGGAATTGTTGTAATAACAATGAAATGTTCTTCCGTCTGCGTTCTATTTTGTCTTGTACTCAATTCTATCTGTGCTTTCCTTCACGGGGAAGTTCGGGTCGTCTCAGTTGGTATCAGAGCTTTGGTTTACAGAGCTCGAGAACAAGACACATTAGAACCATACGA
Source organism: Allium sativum (assembly GCA_030737875.1). Taxonomy (NCBI): domain Eukaryota; kingdom Viridiplantae; phylum Streptophyta; class Magnoliopsida; order Asparagales; family Amaryllidaceae; genus Allium; species Allium sativum. Next base: position 683,123,810 of record CM060909.1, on the reverse strand, counting down.
AAGAATTCATCAGATATTGGATTAGTAATATCCAATTAGAATGACTCGTTAGAGATGGGATCAGTAGTATCCTAGAACGAGTTTGAAGAGTATATTTTTCAAATGAAAACAATTTTTGTTTTGAAAATTTAAATCATTTTATACGTATTTGATTATTTATTTATTTTGAATATGGACAATCCAATATATAAAGGTTTTGCATATACGCGTCATGAACGTATATTCGAAGTTTTAATATACTGGATAGATATAGGGTTACACTCTAGTCGCCCGAAGATGATATTGATGATAGCGATCGCATCATCAATATTTATGTTCGTGTTACGAAGGTGTGATTTTCTATATATTTCCATTAGACTGGTGTGAGAGCCAAAACATATATAGCTAGAACACATTGTTGTGAATTGGCATCAAAAACATGATTTTCTGTATATGCATCAAATTTATGAATTTGAAACTCTAATTCACTAATTGATTGATGTTTATGTTGGTTGTTTATTTGTTTGATAATTTTGAACCATTATGCCTCATTGTATCAAATATTGAACTATATTGAAAATTGGTCGCATTTGTTTGCATATACATATACTTACATTGAACAGGTCATAGCAAGGAGGCTAAAGCAGAGAATAAAATTTGTTTGCCCGACAAATAGGTACATGTTTACTACATAATTTACTGTTTTGTTTGGGTGATGATGATTTTATGAGCCTATTGGCTAGCCGCTTGGCCTTTTCTTTTTCTTTTTGAGATCTGAAGGACCGGAGAAGCTATTTGAGATTTCCCGATGCTCCCGGTGCAGGGGAGGTTATGGCGAAATTTTTCGAAAATTCCAGGTGTTAGCCAAATTTTTGAAAATTTGAAAATTCTCAGAAACTGAAAAGTTGGAGAATGGAAGCCAAATCGAACGTAGATTTGATTAATCAAACCACTTTCGACTTCGTTCCTTTTCGGGGATGAAAAGTTTTAAGTGGGAGAGATTGTAATAACCCAAAAATCTGGGCCAGTTTAAAATTTTTATTTTGGCAATTTTAGCGAATTTTGAACATTTAAAATAGATTATTTTAAATAATATTGACGAGAAACTTATTTTGAATAGAATTCGACGTATGTATTATATACGTCGTCGTTAAAATATAAATATTTATTTATATATATAAAAAGAATTGAAAATGGCGCGGTAGTTCGATAATTCGATTTCAAACTTCAATTGAATGTACCGGGTGCAAAACAATCCGGATTTTAGTGAAACCAAAAATAATGGGATCTAATTGATAATATCTTTCCAACGAATCCGAAAAATCAAATTTTCATAGTGGGAATCAAAAGATATGTCCGATTGAAAATTCTGAATAGTCGCTATAGAATTCAGGCCCTTAAAAATAGACATTTTGCAAACGACCTCGGATTTCGACGAAACCACTTTTGTTGGGTCCATGATGTCGAATTATTGCTAGATTCCAAATTTCATAATTTTTCGAATCATTATGTGAGCGTGGCAAAGGAAAACGCGTTTGACCAGTTTCAGTTGATTTTTATAGACTGGAAAATGGCCATTTTTCCAACGGTCTCGGAATTCGATGAAACTAGTTTTGTTAGGACCGTATCATCAATACGAAGCTAGAAAATATTTTTCTGCAATTTATAGAGTTAGTATGTGACCCCGGTAAATTGAAATGTACGTTTAAAATTCAATATAGTGATTTAAATGTAAATTTAACGGAAACTAATCGAAACGATCAAATCAGCATGCGATACATATCCCATTGTGTTCGGAATGGGGGTAAAACGCTATGGACGACAGGCGGTGGGCCTCGTTTAGAGGTCATAAGTAAAAGTCAACTTTTTGCAAAATAAAATAATTAAATAATAAATTAAAAACTTCTCTCTCCTCACCCCCTTTAAACCCGTTGGCCCCTCTCCTCTTCAAAATCGATTTTAACAGGGAAAAAAAAATGGAAAGAGGAGGGCGACGGGGGGGAGAGCCGCCGCCACCACATCGCGCCCCCCCCCCCCAGCGACGCTACCGCCGCCGCTGCTTCCTCTTCTTCCTCCTTCCTTCTTCCCTTCCTCCGTTTCCATCTCCTCCATCGAAACCCCCCCCATCGCGCCAGCAACCGCCGCCTCCCCCTTCGAAACCCCTGCTCCGCCCGCCTCCTTCTTCTTCCTGCTCTCCTCCTCCCTGACCCCGCCTGCCGTGACCCAGACCCGACAGCCGCCCCCCTAGACCCGAACCCGCACCCCCCTTGGCCCAAAACCCGACCTCCGACCACCTCAGATGCGGTGAAGCCCCCCAGCCTTCGATTTTGACTGTAAGCCCTTTTTACTTATTTATTTTATTTCTTTTTCCTGTGTAATTGGTATTAGCAATTATACAAATCAGTTTCAGTTAGGATTTTTCAAATATAAAATACAGGATTTTTAAAATATAAAAGGACGTGATTTTTAAAATATAAAAGATTAGATTTTTAAAGGAAGAAAGACGATATTTTTAAATGGAGAAAGGTGAGATTTTTACATATGTAGTGGAGTAAAAATATGATTTTTATATATTGAACAGCATAGTAAAAATATGATTTTTATATATTGAACAGCATAGTAAAAATATGATTTTTAAATTGAGAGTGAACAAATAAAAATGTGACTTTTATTATAAAGACATCAAAATATAAAAATGTGTGATTTTTATATATGTAGTGGCTACGGGCAAACGAAGATGATAAAAAGGCGAGAATGAAGAAGATTCCATAAATGAAGAGTCGTGGTATTGGATAGATTTCGGTGAGAACTTCTCACTATAAACTTCTTTTTCTATATATATATATGTATATATATATATATATATATATATACTAGGATGCAGACGGTGCTTAGTAGCACTCGACACCCGTCATCAACAGACCATGGATGGCTTGTTTGTAAAATTGTTTGGTTGTGTAGTTGGTTAGTCTAATTGGTTTGAATTGAATTGTTTGGTGAAATGGAATGGATTTGATTGATGTGTGAATGGCGTGGGCCTTCATTAGACCGGGGATAAGGCTAGGCCTTGTCCTGTTTCTAGTATCGTGCCGTTATGCCGCCGAAATTTTCTAAAATATATTAGAAAAATAAAAATATCATTTTTATTGTGTAAATGAACTGAATAGAAATTCATGTGTTGAAATAGAATGTTTTATCGTTAAAAATATAATTTTTAACGTGAATGTGAATAAATAAAATATTCATTTACAAACCGGACGGTTTGTTTATGTACACCTATTCGAAGGACATTGATTGGGACGATAAATTTTACACGTCGCCCAACTGCACAAACAAAAATATGTGTTTGTTGATTTGAAACCCCACACGGGTGTTGGGATGATATTTGACGTACACTAATCCCAATTATTTAATTATTGTCGATCGATTGGTCGACAGACTGTGTAAGCGTCTATTATTTATATTTGATGCTTATGCAGTTGTGTGGTGCACTTTGGATGATGGTTGATTGTTTATCAATGCTATTATATACATGTGTTGTATGGAATCCATATAATTAACGTTATGTGGTGATTGATTGGGCCTCATTCCAATCGGGAAAATAATGAATATTATAAAAGATAACTCATGTGTTGAATATAAAAATAGTCATGTGTTGACGATGTCCAGGTGTTGAGTGAAATATTTTATACAATGAAATTTACATCTTTATCATATTTAAAATTAGAACTACTTCTCAGTAGGAGTCTAATTGAAAATCAAACGATAGATACCATAGTTTTATAAAATATTTTACATAACAAAAATAGTGATGTGTGACAGTACTCATGTGTTGAGATTAGTCGTGTGTTGAAAGAAATATAGATTCATGTGTTGAATGGGATAAATATTCATTTGTTGGATAGAATAAAGAAGTTTTGAAAATATAAAGCCGTGTTGATTAGAGATGCGTTATTTTGACGCGAGCGATATTTATATCGATTTTATTCGTTGTATAATGAATATTGAAATGTGATTTCAGAAGTAAATATTTTGAAATGAAATTCAAATTGAATTAGATTAAAATTCGAATTGAATAGGAAACGAATTCGAATTGAGTCAAATAGAAATGAATTCAAATTGAATTAAATTGAAATTGAAATTTAAAATGAACTGAAATTGAATTGAAATCAATTTGAAACGAATTCGAATTGAATCAAATAGAAGGTAAATTCAAATTGAATTGAATTGAAACGAATTTGAATTCGAATTAAATAAAACTGAAATGAATTCGAGTTGAATTGAAATCCAATCGATTTGGAATTGAATATAGAGTTGAAATGGTTTTGAAAACGAATGTAGAACTATTTATAAAATTCGTTTTAAAAGGAAATCGACGAAATATATATATATTATATATATATAATGGCCTGAATAGAACGCGCCGCGCCGCGGCAGTTCGTGAATTTCGACCTTTTATTTCAAATGGACATTGCGGGAGATCCGACCGTCGGATTCTCCTAAAACCGGAACCGTTGGGTTCGTATCGAAAAGAGCTTTCCAATGAATATTAGAAATTTGAAATCTAACGGTTGGATTTGGAATTATGTCCAAATCAATTTCAGAAAAGGTCGCTGTAAGTGCAGTTCGATAGCCGTTGATGGAAATCGACTGTACGGGCCTTGATAAAATTATTAAAATATCAATAATTTTAGTAAAACCATAATATATGGATTGGAAAGAATTGGGCTGAAGAATTCCACATTTGAAAGGATAAAAATAGATTTTTTCCGGAATGAACTAGTTTTGAACTAGAATTAAAATCAATTTATTTTTGAAATAAATAAATTGAATTTGGAAGTGATTTTGAAAATAATCAATATTCCCAATACGTGGATGGGACGGGAGTTGAATCGAAATTATCTTCGGAATTATTCGATGTTGGATTTCGTGACTATACAGATATTGTTATGGGAATTTGAAAGATATATTATATATCGTTATTTCCAATACGATATTTGTTGGTTTCAGAATTTGATATTGAATATAAGCCGGTATATTTTCTATTCAGAGCCTTGTATTTAATATCAAATGTGATTTGGGTTTATCGTGAATCGTGTTTTAGATGACATTGGTTCTTTAACCCAGTTAAAAGCAAGATGTTGATTTTTGAAAAGATTAAAACTAAGTGTAGTTTTAATGAATCTTTAATTAGATTAAAAAATGTGAATTGATAATTTAAATTATCAAATCTGAAAGGTGATCGAGAATGGAGTACCACCAGTTTTGCTCCAAAGCGATAGTTAAATCTTTAATTAAATTTGGATGTGAAATGGTAATTAATTTTACCGATAACACCGTGGTGTTAGATATGGAGTGTTGCCAGTTTTCTCCATGGGATATATAGGTTGGGATTGGGAAATAAAATAAATAATTACTTCGGCGTGGTTCGCTAATCCCGACTAGTTTGAAATAATATCCAAAGGAAGATTATAGAATAAATTTAGAAGAATTTATCTTGGATAAAATTAATGGGAACATTTCCCTAAGAATGTGTTTTTGTGAATAAAAGAATCTTCTGAATTGGAATGAGGCGTTTGTTGTGTTTGTGTAACATTCGTTTATTATATACGTGGGTTATTCAGAAAGGCCGGGTTTATACCCATTCTGAATAATCGATTCGACGAGATGTCGAAGATGAAGACGGTGGTTGAAGACCGGAAGTCTTCACATCGTTTGGGTGATTACTGATGATCTTGATTGGGCTGTACATGCAGGATGAGGGAATCAGTTGGTGATCGTCCAGACGTACTTGGAGATGGATGGATATGCGAGGAAAGTGCCTCCGGTTTCGTTCAGACCCAGAACGAACTTGTAAATGGATCATGTGTCTGACATTGGATTTTATTCTGTGTTGGTTGATCTCTATTAAATATACATCTGTTTGGCGGCGGAGAATTTATTCTCTTGCTTAACGCCCTTCTCTGAGACGTACGAGCTCAGAGGTTGTATATCGATGGACATTAGTCGCATGGAGTGAATTGCCAGTGTGGCACGCGTAAGTGGCAATTGATCAAGGCTTCTGTTGAAAAGTAAATTCTTGTGGTTGATGATCAAAGCATGGCCTGTGTGGCGTAGCTTTGTGTATAACGTGAATTCGCGAGCCTCACACATCGGTATGAGTCAAAAACGGGATACAGACCCAAGGAGTGCACGACGTTTCTTTCTAGCTAGGGTGGTGTCAGTGACCTACCAGTCCTGACATTTATATACTTTTCACCTGTGTAGTTGTTGGATACGAGGCGCCTCGGATATAGGTCTGTAAGGACCGGGAAACATGTGTTCAGGAATAACTAATCCACAAAAGTAAGAGAGGACCGGCCTTGGAGGTTCCAAAGAATCAGAGTGGGGTCCTGAGGCATTGCTAGAGTGTCTCGAACGCGGAGAGGAGCTTGACCCTTGCCTCGGCTCATGACGGAATCCAATTTCCAATACGTGTATTGCGGTTTTAATTGTAGAACTAGTATGGCGACATGATATATGGTACCCATGCCGTCTATGATTTATATTTATGATTGAAATTGTTTTGACACTATACACTTATTATAGTATCAAATAATGTGTTTTAAACGTATCAAGCATGCTTTGGCTGTTATAAGGGAAAACCCTATCCTCCGGCTTGCGTTGCATTGTGTGATGGGACCTGGGTCTTATAACAGCTTCATTTTTCTTTATTTAGCATTGCGCTGTTTGTTCTACGCACTGGTATTCTTGGGAGGAAACCCGTTCCGTGTTATACGGCGTGGTCCCTTGATTTACCTAACTTTAAAACCAATATTAATAACTGTTTTAGTTCTCACACCAGTCACATGACTGACCTGGAGTTTATTGTTTTAACCTAGACTCTGGGTGCCCCTATTTTCCGCACGGGCAGCTAGTAGTTTTGGTTTTGCAGATTTATATTCACAGGGTCCTGATTAACAGCTGGAACGATGCTCGGAAAGCTCTGTATCCGTGTATCACTTTCAGTTGTATTTTGTAAATTTTTCCGCTGCTATGTAATTTATTGTAATCTCTGATATTTATCAAATGTATATTATTCATTTATACTCTATATATTCTTGTATCTGATGGAATTGTTGTAATAACAATGAAATGTTCTTCCGTCTGCGTTCTATTTTGTCTTGTACTCAATTCTATCTGTGCTTTCCTTCACGGGGAAGTTCGGGTCGTCTCAGAAACGCTTGCATCTCACGTTACTACATATATAGTATACAATCAAAATCGCAAGCACGTATTGGATGATTGGATTTCCAACTATGACAAGGTATGGAACCACCTTCCGATCAGTGTACTCTAGGAACGATACACTGGAGTTCAACAAGAACATCTTGCAACTCAGCCACACATGACCGACCACTCATTTCGCTTGAGTGTATCGAATGTACATCACCAACGGTTGGGATTAGCAACCGTTCCCGTATATATATGGGACAGCATTGATAGATTTAAGAAACAAATGAATATTCACTAGATAGGTGATTATACACCCTACTTCGGTGCGACCGACTTAGCCATGCTGCCTGCCCGATTTCTGTCATTTACCGGTTGATGAGGCTAGAAGCTACGCTTTATCATCACATCAGATTCACTTCGAATGCTACATTGTCAAATCCATTGAAATCACTAATTGACGTTTTACAACAGTACATTACGTGTTAGCTAAAAGAAGTTTCCTTCTTCGCTTCCACTCTTGGTACGGTTGGAGAAATCAATGTACGTAATCGTCTGTAAATACTCTGTCAGACATCCATCATCATTCACTTAGAATGTCACATCGTCATACCCGCCAAATCACAAATTGACTTATCCAAAAATAACATGGGTATACAGCTAAGTGAAACGAATTCCTCCGCCACCAAACGTGAATACGTTTGAACAGATCAACTTACGCGATCCATTGGATATACTCTGTCAGACCTTCGTCCATACAAGTTGTCCTGGGACTGGACAAACCGAAGGCACTATTCTGTAAACAGGATAGCCCTTGCATTTTACTCCGTCTTCAATTATCTTTGGCATATATTATTCGCGGCGCTTATGCCAATACAGAGTGGTTCTTTGGATAATAATCCAACCGGTCTCTCCATATTAACAACGTTAAAATGGTCAAAACTTCGATAGTCTGTGATTTAACCATCAAAGAAAAACAAGTGTGCAAACAACGATATTATTCCCAGATGGAAATTATATCGAACAAACATCATTTAACATGAATCTCTTTAGTTCATTTATTTACTTATCTCCTGTTTCCCTATATTCTAAATTATTATTTTCTTTTATCAGAAAACATTTCTGATTCTCGTTTGGAAAACATTTCCAAAACTCCTTTACGATCAAACCTTACCATTTCTTAGTTAAGAAGGAAGTCACTCAAGTTGGGGTATAATTACCTCTCAGACCTTAACTGAACAACGTTATAACTTCGAAATGGTCAAAGTTTATCTTTTAATCTTTAACAACCTCTTTACGCCTTTCTCGGATCCAATTTTACTAATCTACTTCTATATTTAAAACATTGGTTATAACGATAACGCTATAATCCCTACTTTCGAATTATCTAACTTTAATTATAACATCTATTCTTATTGGTGAAAAATTAACCTACATTTATTTATTTATAAATAAATAAAACTCTATTTAAACACTGGAAAGTATAAGTACTTTCCCGAATTCGATATAATCGAATTTGCCGATTAACTCTTTCGAGAAATCTCTATTTGATTAACTCTTCTTCGAATAACCTATATTCGATTAACTCCTTCTCGAATAAACGATATTCGATAATCTCTCTTCGAATAACTAATATTCGATAACTCATCCTTTCAAATATCCCATATTTGAAAATCTCACTTCGAATAAACTATAATCGATAACCCCCTTCGATGAAACTAACATCGATAACTCCTTTCGATGAAACTAACATTGATAACTCCTTTCGATGAAACTAACATCGATAACTCTAACTCGATGAACTTAACTCGACTAACTTAACTTGACTCGACTAACTTGACTTACTTGGTTCGACCAATTCGATTCGATTAACTAGGCTCGACTAACTTGACCAACTTAACTCGACTAACTTAACTTGACTCGACTAACTCGACTTACTTGGTTCGACCAATTCGATTCGATTAACTAGGCTCGACTAACTTGACTAACTTAACTCGACTAACTTAACTTGACTCGACTAACTCGACTTACTTGGTTCGACCAATTCGATTCGATTAACTAGGCTCGACTAACTTGACTAACTTAACTCGACTAACTTAACTTCACTCGACTAACTCGACTTACTTTGTTCGACCAATTCGATTCGATTAACTAGGCTCGACTAACTTGACTAACTTAACCCGACTTACTTGGTTCGACCGACCAGGTTTGGCTAACCTGACCCATTTGGTTTGACTGACCATGTTTGGCTAACCTGACCCATTTGGTTTGACTGACTAGGTTTGGCTAACCTGACCCATTTGGTTTGACCACTGGGCTTGACTACTTGGTTCGACCACTTGGTTTGACCATTTGGTTCGAATACCATATTCGACTAACTCCTCTCGATTCATTAAAACCGATTAACTCATCTCGATTGACTAAATACATTAACTCCTATCGATTAACTGAATCGATAAACTCCTTTCGATTAACTAAGTTTGATTTACTCGACTCGAATGACCAGGTTCGACTAACTTGACCAGCTTGGTTGTACTGACCAGGTTCGACTAACTTGACCAGCTTGGTTGTACTGACCAGGTTCGACTAACTTGACCAGCTTGACTCGATTGGTTCGACTCGACCAGCTCGACTCGGTTGGTTTGACTCGACCATCTTGACTCGATTGGTTCGACTCGACCATCTCGACTCGGTTGGTTTGACTCGACCATCTTGACTCGATTGGTTTGACTCGACCATCTTGACTCGATTGGTTCGATAGCTTGACTAGTTTGGTTCGACTAGCTTGGTTTGACCACTTAACTAACTTGATTCGAATATTTATATCCGACTAACTAACTTTTCTTTTATTTCTATTTATTTTAACTTCTATTTATTTCCTAAATAGATTTCCTTTTGTATAATCTATTTATTTTTCTAAATAGATTTTCCTTTTGTATAATCTATTTATTTTCCTAAATATATTTTCCTTTATAACTCTAATTATTTAATCCCTAATTAAATATCCTTTATTCTATTTATTTAATCTAAATAAATATTCCTTTATTTTATTTATTTATTTCTAAATAAATATCCTTTTATAAAATCCTTTGATTTTATAAATAATTCATTTTCAATATAAATATTGAAAATTCCCTTTTCTACATTTTCAGTGTTTTCTACTGTTTTTAAACAACCAACTGTCAATGATCAATATCATCCAAACATATACAATCAACAGATTATATATCACAGTATATATCACAATATACAAATAACAGTAAAATAAATGTTGAGGAATCCAGTCGGATTCCTCCAACCTGTTTCCCTGCATCCACCGATGTTAACCAACGTATATAACATCACTTGCATTTCTATTGAAATACACTAATAACAAAATCACCGTTTAATAACGATATATATATATATATATGTAGATATATATATCCATACTGTTTTCAATCAATTATTTAACAGTCCAATCTACAGTCCAATTTAACAATACAACTTAACAGTCCAAATTAACAGTACATAACTAGCAGTCAAATACAGAAATAAAATACAATTTATATTAAAATATAAATTGAGGAGAGTTAGTGAGTTTTTACTCACATTTGCGCTTTAACCGATAAATATCGGTTTGCGTTCGATGATTTGAATCGGACAATTTATTTTGCCATAAATTGCAACGAGCTCTGATGGACTTCCAGTCAGCTTTATTGTGAAGCTCTCGTCCCTACGGTCCCACCGCAACTTACGGTTTGTCATTCTGATTTCATACGAATAAGATACGATGTTATGAAGTTCATAAACTAATTTGAATTTAAAATAAAACTTAAAATTATCTCAACTGGGCTTAACTCTTCAATCTCGGCCCAATTCAAATCCCCTCCCCCACTCATTTAAGCCCAAACCCATATGTCTTCTCCCTCAAAAAGACTGCCGTGACCTGCTGTAGCCTCAAATGGCCATTGCCGCAACTTCAAAGCTCCAATGCCCTCTTACTTCTCGATGGAAATTCAAACTAAAATAACCGCAACGCTCCTCAACAAAATCTCTTCACACCCGCCTACATTTCCCAGAACTCGCACCTTCCAATAAAAGACCCATGTCGAGTGGCTACGTACAGGTATCGGCACCTTTCGAGACCGATTCCACCAATTTAACCCAATTTGTTTTTATCCCAAAACTGCTTCATTAAAATTCTCGTTACCCCTTTTTTCTGTTCGAACTCCTTCCTTCTGCTACCAGAAAGAAACCGCACCCACATATACCACCATACAAATACAATGCTAATTCCTCAAACAACACTTGTATTATCAGACTATTTGAACCCTACTTGCTGCTGGCAAAATGACGCAGCAGTCCAGATGGTTCGCATCCCAGAAAACAACAGAACAGCTCCCACCGAACACCATCACATACACCCCCATCCCTTCTTGAATTCACGTTTTGATTTGTTTGTGGCTTTTAAAGCTTTGATTCTCTCGTTTTTAACAAGAGAGGGTGGCGGCGCAAGTTTGTGTTCTGAAGAATTAGGTTAAGTTAAGTCCTATTTATAAAGGATTTTGTGGACAGGGAATATTCCTCGGAATATTCCTTTTCCGTTTCATTTCGATCCATTTTAAATTCGTATGATTTCCATTTTTGACAAACAAAGCTAATCCTAGCATAAAAACACATTCCGGATCCAATGGGACAGGTTTCGTCGAATTCCGACACCGTCTGCGAAAATCCTTTAGAAAATATTGATGAAAAACACCAAGCAATAATTCTTTAAAATTACAGAAAAAATCCTAAAAATATGAGGCCTTGACGTTTCACTAGACCTCTTCCTAAGGTTTCGTATGAAACTTGTTTCGTTGAATTCTGAGTCCGTTTGACCAGTTAACCATTCAGTTTAGTATGTTTTAAGTTAAAAACATAGCGTACCCCACTATGAAATATTCTGTTCACGTAGAGACTGTTATGGACATAAACAAAAATACCATTGAAATCAGTTACGTGCTCTGGTCCCAAAAATGTAATAATACCGGTAGACGAACTCATATTGTGAAACCTCGAAATGTCGATACAGGGTGCCAAATACTCTAAATAAAAAGCTGCTTATTTAATTAATTAAAAATTACCAAAAAAATTCTAAAAATTAAATTATCACTACGTCTCAAAAGAACCCTGTCCAAATTCGAGTCCGATATTTAAATATTCTCAAATAACCGTTATGGTCAGGGCGCTGCATTTCTGAGAATTTGATTTGGACGTAACTAAAAATCTACACGACGAAATCCCGATTTTTCTCTTTCACTAGAAAGATATACTCCACCAGCTCCACACGTTTCTTGTTTCACAGAAATCCGGCTTAAAACGAATCCTGTACATTCAGTTGAAATTCGAATCGCCAAATAGCGAACTGGCGCGTCGTTTCAAGCTCTATTTTATTATATTATAATTATTAATTAAATATTCAATATTATTTAATTCACGTTCTCGATATCGATAAATCGATATTTAATAATTAAATAAATTAATTATTCAACAGCTAAAATGCGGGTTACTACAATCTTCCCCCCTTAATAAAATTTCGTCCTCGAAATTGCTAAGCTAGGGGATGACCCTATCTTTTGGGTAAAAATTTATCGGTTTACCTCTTGTCTCCGGTTTCAACTGAACCAATTAATATCGACTAAAATATTAATTTATTCCGACTAACTAAATTTTCTAAAATTTTGAAAATTTTCTAACACCTTAACTTTTCGAAAATTTTTGCCAGCACCTCCTTTGTACTGGTCAATATCTCAAACTCCAACTCGCCTCTCTGGGCCTTCTTTAACCCAAAAGAAAATCAAACAGCCAAGCGGCTTGCCAATTCGGCTCATAAATCTCATATCCATATATAATATAAACTGGTACCTTTTTGTCGGGAATATCAACTCTATCACTTCCATATGCTATCAACTCAGCATATACCAGTGTTATCTCAATCAAATTCCAATCAGTTCATATCCTCAAATCCAAACCGAATTTCATTCGAACTCCAATATTAGATTCCAAATTATTGACTTATCAATTTGGTTCCATTCTAGATTATCGCTAATCCAATTCAATTTTATTTAACTTAGTTCAAGTTAAATTTCAATTTATTTCTACTATCTTATTCTATTTAACTTCATAAGTTAAAATTAAATTCCGAGACTTAATTTCCTGGGTCTATTTCAAATCAATTTGAAATTACAATGCCAATTCAAAACATTTGAATTTCTAAACAACTTGCTTTCTCAAAACAATTCAAAAACAAAACCTTTGGTAGTAGTCCGTCACTTAGAACTCGAAAATGAACACTGATGATGTCGCGATTCATCATCAGGATCTATTTTCCAGCTATCGAAGTGAGTTCAATACTATATCACCTTCAGTTTGAAAAATGTTTTCAAAATCTCCCAGGAACTTAAAATTTCCTTATTTTAATTCCAATCTGATTTAAATTCAGATTTTTCTTCATTTTATTTCATATACTTTACTTATATGAATTCTGATTAGTCATTTACATAACCATTTCACTTCTTATAACCTCATTCGATTATAATAACAACCAACACAACCAATTATACTATGTTAATTTCAAAACATACCATGTCGGTTCATCGTGTTCAAGTGTTTATAAAACTCCTACCGATACAGTGGATCAAACTGATCGACCAGAATTTATAAACCACTCAACCAATAAATCTACACAATATAAATCACTTTATATTAACTAACAAATACGCACTCGTATATATACACTCAAATTCAGTCTAGGATATTACTAATCCCATCTCTACTGAATTACGCCACAGAGCCAAGGTAACAACTTAACTTAAGCTCTGATACCAATTGTAGTGACCCGGATTTTAAGCGGCTTTGGTTATCGACGTAAGCTCGACGTCGATAACCAAAACATCGAAAAATTGTAACAACCCGTAAAATCTGGGCCAGTTTGAAATTTTTATTTTGGCAATTTTAGCGAATTCTGATTATTTAATATGAATTATTTTAAATAATATCGACGAGAATTTATTTTGAATATAATTCGAACGTATATATTATACGCGTCGTCGTTAGAATATAAATATTTATATATAATTATAAATAGAATTGAAAATGGCGCGGTAGTTCGATAATTCGATTTCAAACTTCAATTGAATGTACCGGGTGCAAAACAGTCCGGATTTTAGTGAAACCAAAAATAATGGAATCTAATAGTGAATATCTTTCCAACGAATCCGAAAAATCAAGATTTCATCTTAGAAATGATAAGATATGTCCAGTTGAAAATTCTGAATAGTCGCTATGGAATTCAGGCCCTTAAAAATGGACATTTTGCAAATGACCTCGGATTTCGACGAAACCACTTTTGTTGGGTCCGTGATGTCAAACTATTGCTAGGTTTCAAATTTCATAATTTTTAGAATCAATATGTGAGCGTGGAAAAAGAAAACGCGTTTGACCAGTTTCTGTTGAAGTTAATCGACTGGAAATTGGCCATTTTTCAAACGGTCTCAGAATTCGACGAAACTAGTTTTGTTAGGACCGTATCATCAATACGAAACCAGAAAATATTTTTCTGGAATTTTTCTAGTTAGTATATGACCCCGATAATTTGAAATGTACGTTTAAAATTCAATAAAAGGATTTAAATTGTAAATTCAACGGAAACTGATTGTAACGATCAAACCAGCTTACGATACATATCCCATTGTGTTCGGAATGGGGGTAAAATGCTATGGACGACAGGCGGTGGACCTCGTTTCGAGATCGTATGTAAAAGTCAACCCTTGTGCATAATTTAATAATTAAATAATAAAATAAATAAAAACCTACCATCCCTCCTTTTCTTATCTGTTTGGCCCCCCCCCCGATCAGTTATTCACAAAAAAAAAAAAAAAAAAAACCTAATCTAAAATCGCGCCGCCGCCCCCGACCTGGAAGCCACCGCCGACACCGCCGACGTACCCTTCGCCGAAGCCTCGCAACCTCCTCCCTCCAGACGACGCTACCCTCGACCCAAATCGGAGCGCCTCATCGCGACATCACCGAGCGCCTCCACCCCACGAGCCACCGCCGACTCCTCCTCCTCCCATTCGAACTCGGTGAGCATTTTATTTTATTTTATTTTGTTTTGTTCTATTTTGTTTTACAGTGAATTAAAGAAAAAAAAACTGTTTTTTTATATATGATTTAAAAACTGATTTTTGTTTTAAGTTTTTAAAACAGAATTTTTAAAAGAAGTAAGTTATAAAAACTGCATTTTTATAAAAGAGTTTTAAAAACTGTTTTGAAAAATAATTTAAAAACTGTTTTGAAAAGAAAATAAAAACTGGTTTGAAAAGGAAAAGGAAATGATTTTTATTTTTAACTTTGAAATAAGAAAAAGGTTTGATCTTTTAATAGAAAAATTTTGAACTTGAAAATAAAGATCATATTTTTAAAAACAGAAAAGATGGAATTTTTGTTAAGTAGAAATAGTAAGGTATGATTCTTATATTTTTAAAGCAATAAAAATATAATAGTTGCATCATAAGAATAATAAAAATATAATCTTTATAATGTAGAGAAAGTAAAAATGTGATTTTTATATAATGTATAGCATAGTGAAAATGTGATTTTTATATACATAGCAACGAAATAAAAATTCGATTTTTATATATTGAACTTTAAAGTAAAAATTCGATTTTTATATATTGAACTTTAAAGTAAAAATTCGATTTTTATATATTGAACTTTAAAGTAAAAATTCGATTTTTATATATTGAACTTTAAAGTAAAAATTCGATTTTTATATATTGAACTTTGAACTAAAAATTCGATTTTTGTATATTGAACTTTGAAGTAAAAATTCGATTTTTATATATTGAACTTTGAACTAAAAATTTGATTTTTATATATTGACCTTCGAAATAAAAATATGATTTTTAAATATTGAATAGCGAAGTAAAAATTCGGTTTTTACATATGTAGTGAAAGCGGACAACGAAGATGTCGAAAAGGCGAGAGCGAAGAAGAATAATCGAAGTGGAGTCAGGATGTTTGGATAGCTATATGTGAGAACTTCTCACCTTTCAATTTAATTTTTCTAGTTATATATATACTAGGATGCAGACGGTGCTTAGTAGCACCCGACACAATCGTCCACAGACCATGGACTTGTTTGTTTGACTGTTTGGTGATTGATTGCGATATTGGTTTGAATGTGGTTTGTGGTGTGAAAAATCGAATCGATAAATTGGTTAGGATTAGACGTGCGCCGTTATAAGGCGAAGGAGTAAGGCTAGGTTAGACCCTTACTCCAAATTTTGTGGTTTGCATAACGAAAGTGAATTTGATTGATATGTGAATGGCGTGGGCCTTCACTAGACCGGGGATTAGGCTAGGCCTTGTCCCGTTTCTAGTATCGTGCCGTTATGCCGCCGAAATTTTCTAAAATAAGTTAGAAAAATAAAAATATCATTTTATTGTGTAAATGAATAATAGAAATTCATAGGTTGAAATAAAATGTTTTATCGTTAAAAATATAATTTTTAACGTGAAGTGAATAAAATAAAATATTCATTTATAAACCGGACGGTTTGTTTATGTACACCTATTTGAATGACATTGATTGGGACGATAAATTTTACACATCGCCCAACTGCACAAATAAAATCTGTGTTTGATTGTTTGAAACCCCACACGGGTGTTGGGATGAAATATGAAGTTCACTCATCCTGACTGATTGAATATGTCGATCGATTGATTGACAGGCTGTTATAAGCGTTAGATATCTATATTTGATGCTTATACAGTGTAGTGCACTTTGGTTGATGGTTGATTATCTATCGTTGCTATTATATACATGTGTTGTATGAAAATCCATATAATTAACTTTATATGGTAATTTATTGGGCCTCATTCCAATTTGAAAAATAAAGAATATTATAAAATAAAAGTTCATGTGTTGACAGTACTCATCCATTGAGATCGGTCGTGTGTTGAACGAAATATTTTGATAATAACAACTATTTTGAAAAAGAAATATTTGAAATAGAATATTTGAAAATAGCAATTTATGAAGCCGTGTTGATTAGATTGACGCCATTTTGACGTAAACGATATTTATATCGATTTGAAAACGATTTCGAAATGAAATGAATTGAAAACGATTTCGAAATGAATTGAATTGAAAACGATTTCGAAATGAATTGAATTGAAAACGATTTCGAAATGAATTGAATTAAAAACGATTTCGAAATGAATTGAATTGAAAACGATTTCGAAATGAATTGAATTGAAAATGATTTCGAAATGAAATGAATTGAAAACGATTTCGAAATGAATTGAAAACGATTTCGAAATGAATTGAAAACGATTTCGAAATGAATTGAATTGAAAACGATTTCGAAATGAATTGAATTGAAAACGATTTCGAAATGAAATGAATTGAAAACGATTTCGAAATGAATTGAAAACGATTTCGAAATGAATTGAAAACGATTTCGAAATGAATTGAATTGAAAACGATTTCGAAATGAAATGAATTGAAAACGATTTCGAAATGAATTGAATTGAAAACGATTTCGAAATGAAATGAATTGAAAACGATTTCGAAATGAATTGAATTGAAAACGATTTCGAAATGAAATGAATTGAAAACGAATTCAAATTGAATTGAAAACGAATTGAAATGAATTCAAATTGAATTGAAATTTGAATTGAATAGAAATGAATTTTGAAACGAATTTATAAAGAAGAATTCAATTTTGATTTGAATTGAAAAGGAAGTTGAAATTGCTTTTGAAACGAATTTAAAACTATTTATATAATTCGTTTTAAATAGAAATCGACGAAGTATATATTATATATATTATATATATAATATAATGGCCTGAATAGAACGCGCCGCGCCGCGGCAGTTCGTGAATTTCGACCATTTATTTCAAACGGACATTGCGGGAGATCCGACCGTCGGATTCTCCTAAAACCGGAACCGTTGGGTTCGTATCGAAAAGAGCTTTCTAATGGATGTTAGAAATTTGAAATCTAACGGTTGGATTTGGAGTTACGTCCAAATCAAATTCGAAAAAGGTCGCTGTAAGTGCAGTTCGATGGCCATTGTTGGAAATCGACTGTACGGGCCTTGATAAAATTATTAAAAATAGTAATAATTTGTGTAAAATCATAAGAAATGATTTGTGAAAGTTTGGGATGAAAAACTCCATATTTGAAAAGATAAAAATAGATTTTTATCGAAATGAACTAGTTTTGAACTAGAATTATAATTCTATTTATTTTTAAATAAATAAATTGAATTTGAAATGGTTTTGAAAATAACCAAAATTTCCAATGATTGCATTGGAGTGGATTTGAATCGAAATTGTCTTCGGAATATTTCGATGTTGGAATTCGTGATATTACAGGTGTTGTTATGGAAATTTGAAAGATATATATTTGTATCGTTATTTCCAATACGACATTTGTTAGTCGTAGAATTCGATATTGAATATAAGCCGATATATTTTCTATTCAGAGCCTTGTATTGAATATCGAATGTGATTTGGGTTTGTCGTGAATGGTGTCTTCACTAACACTGATCTTGAACCCAGTTGAGAAAAGATTAAATCTTTTTATTTAGATTTAATGAAGTGTACCAATTAAATAATATTTAATTGGAATTGAATTGATATTGATTTTTGGGTTTATCGTGGACAGTGTTTTAAATAACACTTGTCCTTTAACCCGATAATTAATGAATGTGACTTTGGGTTTATCGTGAACCGTGTTTTTAAATGACACTGATTCTTTAACCCAGTTAACGATTAAAACTAAGTGGAGTTTTAATGAATCTTTAATTAGATTGAAATGGTCGAGAATGGAGTATCACCAGTTTTGCTCCAGGCGATAGTCAAATCTTTAATTAGATTTGAACGTGAAATGGTAATTGAATTTACCGATAACACCGTGGTGTTAGATATGAAGTATAACCAGTTTTACTTCATGGGATGAATAGGTTGGGATTGGGAAATTAAAACAAATGATTACTTCGGTAAGGTTCGTTAATCCCGACTAGTTTGAATTGATATTCAAAAGTAGATTAAAGAATAAATTCAAGAATTTATCTTTGATAAAATTAATGGGAACCTTTCCCTATGAATGTGAAAATTTAGAAACTAACTGTCGGTTAGCCAAGCAGAAGGGTTTTCTGGATATTGATCTGATGTGGGTTTCGGCCTTCGGGGTTAATATTTAGGGGATTATTCTCTTGATTAATTTACGGTTAGTGACTAATGAATTGGAATGAGGCGTATGTTGTGTTTGTGTAACACTTATTTAAAATATACGCGAGTTATTCGGAAAGACCGGGTTTATCCCATTCTGAATAACTGATGCGACGATAAGTCGAAGATGAAGACGATGGTCGAAGACCGGAGGTCTTCACGTCGTTTGGGTGATACTGATGATCTTGATTGGGCTGTACACCCAAGAAGATGGAAACAGTTAGTGATCGTCCAGACGTACTTGGAGATCGATGGATATGCGGGGTACTAGGTGCCTCCGGTTTCGTTCAGACCCAGAACGGACTTGTAAATGGACTGTGTGTCTGACATTGGATTTTAGTCCGTGTGATTGATCTCTATTAAATATATATCTGCTTGGCGGCGGAGAATTTATTCTCTTGTTTAACGCCCTTCTCCGAGACGTACGAGCTCAGGGGTTATATATTGATGGATATCAAACGCATGGAGTGAATTGCCTGTGTGGCATGCCTAAGTGGCAACTGATCGAGGCTTCTGTTGAAAAGCAAAGTCTTGTGGTGATGATCAAAGCACGGCCTTTGTGGCGTAGCTTTGTGTAACGTTTGCTTCGCGAGTTTCACACCCGGTATGAACCAAAAATGGGAGACGGACGTCAGGGAGGGCATGCGTTTCTTTCTAGCTAGAAGTGGCGTCAGTGGTTTTACACGCCCTGACGAGTTTGACTTATGTGGTTGTTGCTGTTGCGAGGCGCCTCGGTTATATCGGTTTCGGCCGAATGCATTCTGGTCGGCTGACGGACCAGACTTACACCCCATAGGGTGGGGAGACGTAGTGTTCAGGCATAATAATCCACATCGGTGGACCGACCCTGAGGATCCAAGGCTTGCCTGCGCGCTTGCCTGAGGGGCGGGCTAGAGCGTCTCGAATCGGTTGAGGACTATCTTTTGCCTCGGTTCATAGACGGAAATCAGATTTCCAAATACGTGACATTTGCGGTTTTATTTGTAAACCTATATATGGCGACATGATATATGGTACCCATGCCGCCTATGATTGATACTTATGATTTGAATTTGTTTTATACACTATGCACTTATTATAGTATCAAATGATTTGTTTTAAACGTATCAAGCATTCTTTGGCTGTTATAAGGGAAAACCCTATCCTCGACTGCGTTGCATTGTGTGATGGGACCTGGGTCTTATAACAGCTTCATTTTTCTTTATTTAGCATTGCGCTGTTTGTTTTATGCACTGGTATTCTTGGGAGGAAACCCGTTCCGTGTTATACGGCGTGGTCCCTTGATTTACCTAACTTCTAAAATAAAGATTAACTGTTTTAGTTCTCACACCAGTCACATGACTGACCTGGGGTTTATTGTTTTAACCTAAACTCTAGGTGCCCTTATTTTGACACGGGCAGCTAGTAGTTTTGGTTTTTGCAGATTTATATTCACAGGATCCTGGTTTACAGCTGGAACGATATCCGGAAAGCTTTGTATCCGTATATCTTCTTCTAGTTGTGCATTGTATTATTTTCCGCTGCTATGTATTTAAATGTAATTTAAATCTCTGATATTTCTGTGTAATATTCATTTATACTCTGTATATTCTTGTAATCTGATGCATTGTTGTGATATACAATGTAATGTTCTTCTGTATACGTTCTGTTGTGGTTTGTTCTCGAACTATCCGACGCTTTCCTTTACGGGGAAGTTACGGGTTTTCACAGTTGGTATCAGAGCTTTGGTTTACAAAGCTAGAGAACAAGACACATTAGAACCATACGAAAGAATTCATCAGATATTGGATTAGTAATATCCAATGGGAATGACTCGTTAGAGATGGGATCAGTAGTATCCTAGAACGAGTAGAAAGAGTATATTTTTCAAAGTGAAAACAATTTTTGTTTTGAAAATTTAAATCAATTATTCGTATTTGATTATCTATTTATATTGAGTTGGACAGTCCAGTATATAAAGATTTTGCGTATACGTCTGATCCACGTGTATTTGAAATTTTAATATACTGGATAGATATAGAGTCACATTCTAGACACTCGGGGATAATTCTGATGATGTGGCCACATCATCAGTATTTATATTCGTGTTTCGAAGGTGTGATATCTATATATTTCCATTAGACTGGTGTGAGAACCAAATCTTATATAGCTAGAACACTTTGTTGTGAATTGGCATCAAAAACAAGATTTTCTGTATATGTATCAAAATTATGAATTTGAAACGTTAAATTCACTAATTGATTGATGTTTGTGTTGTTTGTTCATTTGTTTGCTAATTTTGAACCATTATGCCTAATTGAACCAAATATTGAATTATATTGAAAATTGGTTGCATTTGCTTGCATATACATATATATCTTTGAACAGGTCATAGCAAGGAGGCTAGAGCAGAGAATAAAATTTGTTTGCCCGACAAATAGGTACATGTTTACTACATAATTTCCTGTTTTGTTTGGGTGATGATGATTTTGTGAGCCTATTGGCTAGCCGCTTGGCTTTTTCTTTTTCTTTTTGAGATCTGAAGGACCGGGGAAGCTATTTGAAATTCCCCGATGCTCCCGGTGCAGGGGAGGTTATGGCGAAATTTTTCAAAAATTTAGGGTGTTAGCCAAATTTTTGAAGTTTTGAAAATTCTCAGAAACTAAAGAGTTGGAGAATGGAAGCCAGATCGACCGTAGAGTTGAATAATCAAACCACTTTCGACTTTGTTCCTTTTCGGGGACGAAAAGTTTTAAGTGGGGGAGATTGTAACAACCCGTAAAATCTGGGCCAGTTTGAAATTTTTATTTTGGCAATTTTAGCGAATTCTGATTATTTAATATGAATTATTTTAAATAATATCGACGAGAATTTATTTTGAATATAATTCGAACGTATATATTATACGCGTCGTCGTTAGAATATAAATATTTATATATAATTATAAATAGAATTGAAAATGGCGCGGTAGTTCGATAATTCGATTTCAAACTTCAATTGAATGTACTGGGTGCAAAACAATCCGGATTTTAGTGAAACCAAAAATAATGGAATCTAATAGTGAATATCTTTCCAACGAATCCGAAAAATCAAGATTTCATCTTAGAAATGATAAGATATGTCCAGTTGAAAATTCTGAATAGTCGCTATGGAATTCAGGCCCTTAAAAATGGACATTTTGCAAATGACCTCGGATTTCGACGAAACCACTTTTGTTGGGTCCGAGATGTCAAACTATTGCTAGGTTTCAAATTTCATAATTTTTAGAATCAATATGTGAGCGTGGCAAAAGAAAACGCGTTTGACCAGTTTTTGTTGAATTTAATCGACTGGAAATTGGCCATTTTTCAAACGGTCTCAGAATTCGACGAAACTAGTTTTGTTAGGACCGTATCGTCAATACGAAACCAGAAAATATTTTTCTGGAATTTTTCTAGTTAGTATATGACCCCGATAATTTGAAATGTACGTTTAAAATTCAATAAAAGGATTTAAATTGTAAATTCAACGGAAACTGATTGTAACGATCAAACCAGCTTACGATACATATCCCATTGTGTTCGGAATGGGGGTAAAATGCTATGGACGACAGGCGGTGGACCTCGTTTCGAGATCGTATGTAAAAGTCAACCCTTGTGCATAATTTAATAATTAAATAATAAAATAAATAAAATAAAATAAAAAACCTACCATCCCTCCTTTTCTTATCTGTTTGCCCCCCCCGATCAGTTATTCACAAAAAAAAAAGAAAAAAAAAAGAAAGAAAACCTAATCTAAAATCGCGCCGCCGCCCCCGACCTGGAAGCCACCGCCGACACCGCCGACGTACCCTTCGCCGAAGCCTCACAACCTCCTCCCTCCAGACGACGCTACCCTCGACCCAAATCGGAGCGCCTCATCGCGACATCACCGAGCGCCTCCACCCCACGAGCCACCGCCGACTCCTCCTCCTCCCATTCGAACTCGGTGAGCATTTTATTTTATTTTATTTTGTTTTGTTCTATTTTGTTTTACAGTGAATTAAAGAAAAAAAAAACTGTTTTTTTATATATGATTTAAAAACTGATTTTTGTTTTAAGTTTTTAAAACAGAATTTTTAAAAGAAGTAAGTTATAAAAACTGCATTTTTATAAAAGAGTTTTAAAAACTGTTTTGAAAAATAATTTAAAAACTGTTTTGAAAAGAAAATAAAAACTGGTTTGAAAAGGAAAAGGAAATGATTTTTATTTTTAACTTTGAAATAAGAAAAAGGTTTGATCTTTTAATAGAAAAATTTTGAACTTGAAAATAAAGATCATATTTTTAAAAACAGAAAAGATGGAATTTTTGTTAAGTAGAAATAGTAAGGTATGATTCTTATATTTTTAAAGCAATAAAAATATAATAGTTGCATCATAAGAATAATAAAAATATATTCTTTATAATGTAGAGAAAGTAAAAATGTGATTTTTATATAATGTATAGCATAGTGAAAATGTGATTTTTATATACATAGCAACGAAATAAAAATTCGATTTTTATATATTGAACTTTAAAGTAAAAATTCGATTTTTATATATTGAACTTTAAAGTAAAAATTCGATTTTTATATATTGAACTTTGAACTAAAAATTCGATTTTTGTATATTGAACTTTGAAGTAAAAATTCGATTTTTATATATTGAACTTTGAACTAAAAATTTTATTTTTATATATTGACCTTCGAAATAAAAATATGATTTTTAAATATTGAATAGCGAAGTAAAAATTCGGTTTTTACATATGTAGTGAAAGCGGACAACGAAGATGTCGAAAAGGCGAGAGCGAAGAAGAATAATCGAAGTGGAGTCAGGATGTTTGGATAGCTATATGTGAGAACTTCTCACCTTTCAATTTAATTTTTCTAGTTATATATATACTAGGATGCAGACGGTGCTTAGTAGCACCCGACACAATCGTCCACAGACCATGGACTTGTTTGTTTGACTGTTTGGTGATTGATTGCGATATTGGTTTGAATGTGGTTTGTGGTGTGAAAAATCGAATCGATAAATTGGTTAGGATTAGACGTGCGCCGTTATAAGGCGAAGGAGTAAGGCTAGGTTAGACCCTTACTCCAAATTTTGTGGTTTGCATAACGAAAGTGAATTTGATTGATATGTGAATGGCGTGGGCCTTCACTAGACCGGGGATTAGGCTAGGCCTTGTCCCGTTTCTAGTATCGTGCCGTTATGCCGCCGAAATTTTCTAAAATAAGTTAGAAAAATAAAAATATCATTTTATTGTGTAAATGAATAATAGAAATTCATAGGTTGAAATAAAATGTTTTATCGTTAAAAATATAATTTTTAACGTGAAGTGAATAAAATAAAATATTCATTTATAAACCAGACGGTTTGTTTATGTACACCTATTTGAATGACATTGATTGGGACGATAAATTTTACACATCGCCCAACTGCACAAATAAAATCTGTGTTTGATTGTTTGAAACCCCACACGGGTGTTGGGATGAAATATGAAGTTCACTCATCCTGACTGATTGAATATGTCGATCGATTGATTGACAGGCTGTTATAAGCGTTAGATATCTATATTTGATGCTTATACAGTGTAGTGCACTTTGGTTGATGGTTGATTATCTATCGTTGCTATTATATACATGTGTTGTATGAAAATCCATATAATTAACTTTATATGGTAATTTATTGGGCCTCATTCCAATTTGAAAAATAAAGAATATTATAAAATAAAAGTTCATGTGTTGACAGTACTCATCCATTGAGATTGGTCGTGTGTTGAACGAAATATTTTGATAATAACAACTATTTTGAAAAAGAAATATTTGAAATAGAATATTTGAAAATAGCAATTTATGAAGCCGTGTTGATTAGATTGACGCCATTTTGACGTAAACGATATTTATATCGATTTGAAAACGATTTCGAAATGAAATGAATTGAAAACGATTTCGAAATGAATTGAATTGAAAACGATTTCGAAATGAATTGAATTGAAAACGATTTCGAAATGAATTGAATTGAAAACGATTTCGAAATGAATTGAATTGAAAACGATTTCGAAATGAAATGAATTGAAAACGATTTCGAAATGAATTGAAAACGATTTCGAAATGAATTGAATTGAAAACGATTTCGAAATGAATTGAATTGAAAACGATTTCGAAATGAAATGAATTGAAAACGATTTCGAAATGAATTGAAAACGATTTCGAAATGAATTGAAAACGATTTCGAAATGAAATGAATTGAAAACGATTTCGAAATGAATTGAATTGAAAACGATTTCGAAATGAAATGAATTGAAAACGAATTCAAATTGAATTGAAAACGAATTCAAATGAATTCAAATTGAATTGAAATTTGAATTGAATAGAAATGAATTTTGAAACGAATTTATAAAGAAGAATTCAATTTTGATTTGAATTGAAAAGGAAGTTGAAATTGCTTTTGAAACGAATTTAAAACTATTTATATAATTCGTTTTAAATAGAAATCGACGAAGTATATATTACATATATTATATATATAATATAATGGCCTGAATAGAACGCGCCGCGCCGCGGCAGTTCGTGAATTTCGACCATTTATTTCAAACGGACATTGCGGGAGATCCGACCGTCGGATTCTCCTAAAACCGGAACCGTTGGGTTCGTATCGAAAAGTGCTTTCTAATGGATGTTAGAAATTTGAAATCTAACGGTTGGATTTGGAGTTACGTCCAAATCAAATTCGAAAAAGGTCGCTGTAAGTGCAGTTCGATGGCCATTGTTGGAAATCGACTGTACGGGCCTTGATAAAATTATTAAAAATAGTAATAATTTGTGTAAAATCATAAGAAATGATTTGTGAAAGTTTGGGATGAAAAACTCCATATTTGAAAAGATAAAAATAGATTTTTATCGAAATGAACTAGTTTTGAACTAGAATTATAATTCTATTTATTTTTAAATAAATAAATTGAATTTGAAATGGTTTTGAAAATAACCAAAATTTCCAATGATTGCATTGGAGTGGATTTGAATCGAAATTGTCTTCGGAATATTTCGATGTTGGAATTCGTGATATTACAGGTGTTGTTATGGAAATTTGAAAGATATATATTTGTATCGTTATTTCCAATATGACATTTGTTAGTCGTAGAATTCGATATTGAATATAAGCCGATATATTTTCTATTCAGAGCCTTGTATTGAATATCGAATGTGATTTGGGTTTGTCGTGAATGGTGTCTTCACTAACACTGATCTTGAACCCAGTTGAGAAAAGATTAAATCTTTTTATTTAGATTTAATGAAGTGTACCAATTAAATAATATTTAATTGGAATTGAATTGATATTGATTTTTGGGTTTATCGTGGACAGTGTTTTAAATAACACTTGTCCTTTAACCCGATAATTAATGAATGTGACTTTGGGTTTATCGTGAACCGTGTTTTTAAATGACACTGATTCTTTAACCCAGTTAACGATTAAAACTAAGTGGAGTTTTAATGAATCTTTAATTAGATTGAAATGGTCGAGAATGGAGTATCACCAGTTTTGCTCCAGGCGATAGTCAAATCTTTAATTAGATTTGAACGTGAAATGGTAATTGAATTTACCGATAACACCGTGGTGTTAGATATGAAGTATAACCAGTTTTACTTCATGGGATGAATAGGTTGGGATTGGGAAATTAAAACAAATGATTACTTCGGTAAGGTTCGTTAATCCCGACTAGTTTGAATTGATATTCAAAAGTAGATTAAAGAATAAATTCAAGAATTTATCTTTGATAAAATTAATGGGAACCTTTCCCTATGAATGTGAAAATTTAGAAACTAACTGTCGGTTAGCCAAGCAGAAGGGTTTTCTGGATATTGATCTGATGTGGGTTTCGGCCTTCGGGGTTAATATTTGGGGGATTATTCTCTTGATTAATTTACGGTTAGTGACTAATGAATTGGAATGAGGCGTATGTTGTGTTTGTGTAACACTTATTTAAAATATACGCGAGTTATTCGGAAAGACCAGGTTTATCCCATTCTGAATAACTGATGCGACGATAAGTCGAAGATGAAGACGATGGTCGAAGACCGGAGGTCTTCACGTCGTTTGGGTGATACTGATGATCCTGATTGGGCTGTACACCCAAGAAGATGGAAACAGTTAGTGATCGTCCAGACGTACTTGGAGATCGATGGATATGCGGGGTACTAGGTGCCTCCGGTTTCGTTCAGACCCAGAACGGACTTGTAAATGGACTGTGTGTCTGACATTGGATTTTAGTCCGTGTGATTGATCTCTATTAAATATATATCTGCTTGGCGGCGGAGAATTTATTCTCTTGTTTAACGCCCTTCTCTGAGACGTACGAGCTCAGGGGTTATATATTGATGGATATCAAACGCATGGAGTGAATTGCCTGTGTGGCATGCCTAAGTGGCAACTGATCGAGGCTTCTGTTGAAAAGCAAAGTCTTGTGGTGATGATCAAAGCACGACCTTTGTGGCGTAGCTTTGTGTAACGTTTGCTTCGCGAGTTTCACACCCGGTATGAACCAAAAACGGGAGACGGACGTCAGGGAGGGCATGCGTTTCTTTCTAGCTAGAAGTGGCGTCAGTGGTTTTACACGCCCTGACGAGTTTGACTTATGTGGTTGTTGCTGTTGCGAGGCGCCTCGGTTATATCGGTTTCGGCCGAATGCATTCTGGTCGGCTGACGGACCAGACTTACACCCCATAGGGTGGGGAGACGTAGTGTTCAGGCATAATAATCCACATCGGTGGACCGGCCCTGAGGATCCAAGGCTTGCCTGCGCGCTTGCCTGAGGGGCGGGCTAGAGCGTCTCGAATCGGTTGAGGGCTATCTTTTGCCTCGGTTCATAGACGGAAATCCAATTTCCAAATACGTGACATTTGCGGTTTTATTTGTAAACCTATATATGGCGACATGATATATGGTACCCATGCCGCCTATGATTGATACTTATGATTTGAATTTGTTTTATACACTATGCACTTATTATAGTATCAAATGATTTGTTTTAAACGTATCAAGCATTCTTTGGCTGTTATAAGGGAAAACCCTATCCTCGACTGCGTTGCATTGTGTGATGGGACCTGGGTCTTATAACAGCTTCATTTTTCTTTATTTAGCATTGCGCTGTTTGTTTTATGCACTGGTATTCTTGGGAGGAAACCCGTTCCGTGTTATACGGCGTGGTCCCTTGATTTACCTAACTTCTAAAATAAAGATTAACTGTTTTAGTTCTCACACCAGTCACATGACTGACCTGGGGTTTATTGTTTTAACCTAAACTCTGGGTGCCCTTATTTTGACACGGGCAGCTAGTAGTTTTGGTTTTTGCAGATTTATATTCACAGGATCCTGGTTTACAGCTGGAGCGATATCCGGAAAGCTTTGTATCCGTATATCTTCTTCTAGTTGTGCATTGTATTATTTTCCGCTGCTATGTATTTAAATGTAATTTAAATCTCTGATATTTCTGTGTAATATTCATTTATACTCTGTATATTCTTGTAATCTGATGCATTGTTGTGATATACAATGTAATGTTCTTCTGTATACGTTCTGTTGTGGTTTGTTCTCGAACTATCCGACGCTTTCCTTTACGGGGAAGTTACGGGTTTTCACAAAAATCCCGGTAATTAATGAAAGAAATTAGAAGGTGAGAATAGATAAGATAGAACTTATAGAATAGAAGAAGAAGAAGAAGAACATTATCATTAGAGTAAACACGAATCTCACAGCGGAACGAATAAAATATAATAGATAACATAACTTTGAAATATAACAGTTATGTATACAATAGCACTTATCAGAGTACAGCACTTACAACACAGCGGAAATAACTATAGCTATATGATCCAGAAGCCTCCTGCTCCAGCTTTTCAAGTGTATCTGTAAAATCCCGACTACTTGACTGCCCGTACAAATTTAGGCACCCAAGAGTTTAGGGAAAACAACAAAATAAACTCCGGGTCAGTCATGGGACTGGTGTGAATAAACTCAAATCATTTAAACAGGTATATGGTATCTCATAAGACCACGCCGTAAATACGGAACAGGTTTTTCCCTTATGAGAATCCAAACCACTTTGTAAAGCAATATCATTCTGATATTATAATAATGTCTAAGTACAAATAAATATCAATCTAGCAGAAACGCTTGCATCTCACGTTACTACATATATAGTATACAATCAAAATCGCAAGCACGTATTGGATGATTGGATTTCCAACTATGACAAGGTATGGAACCACCTTCCGATCAGTGTACTCTAGGAACGATACACTGGAGTTCAACAAGAACATCTTGCAACTCAGCCACACATGACCGACCACTCATTTCGCTTGAGTGTATCGAATGTACATCACCAACGGTTGGGATCAGCAACCGTTCCCGTATATATATGGGACAGCATTGATAGATTTAAGAAACAAATGAATATTCACTAGATAGGTGATTATACACCCTACTTCGGTGCGACCGACTTAGCCATGCTGCCTGCCCGATTTCTATCATTTACCGGTTGATGAGGCTAGAAGCTACGCTTTATCATCACATCAGATTCACTTCGAATGCTACATTGTCAAATCCATCGAAATCACTAATTGACGTTTTACAACAGTACATTACGTGTTAGCTAAAAGAAGTTTCCTTCTTCGCTTCCACTCTTGGTACGGTTGGAGAAATCAATGTACGTAATCGTCTGGAAATACTCTGTCAGACATCCATCATCATTCACTTAGAATGTCACATCGTCATACCCGCCAAATCACAAATTGACTTATCCAAAAATAACACGGGTATACAGCTAAGAGAAACGAATTCCTCCGCCACCAAACGTGAATACGTTTGAACAGATCAACTTACGCGATCCATTGGATATACTCTGTCAGACCTTCGTCCATACAAGTTGTCCTGGGACTGGACAAACCGAAGGCACTATTCTGTAAACAGGATAGCCCTTGCATTTTACTCGGTCTTCAATTATCTTTGGCATATATGATTCGCGGCGCTTATGCCAATACAGAGTGGTTCTTTGGATAATAATCCAACCGGTCTCTCCATATTAACAACGTTAAAATGGTCAAAACTTCGATAGTCTGTGATTTAACCATCAAAGAAAAACAAGTGTGCAAACAACAATATTATTCCCAGATGGAAATTATATCGAACAAACATCATTTAACATGAATCTCTTTAGTTCATTTATTTACTTATCTCATGTTTCCCTATATTCTAAATTATTATTTTCTTTTATCAGAAAACATTTCTGATTCTCGTTTGGAAAACATTTCCAAAACTCCTTTACGATCAAACCTTACCATTTCTTAGTTAAGAAGGAAGTCACTCAAGTTGGGGTATAATTACCTCTCAGACCTTAATTGGACAACGTTATAACTTCGAAATGGTCAAAGTTTATCTTTTAATCTTTAACAACCTCTTTACACCTTTCTCGGATCCAATTTTACTAATCTACTTCTATATTTAAAACATTGGTTATAACGATAACGCTATAATCCCTTCTTTCGAATTATCTAACTTTAATTATAACATCTATTCTTATTAGTGAAAAATTAACCTACATTTATTTATTTATAAATAAATAAAACTCTATTTAAACACTGAAAGTATAAGTACTTTCCCGAATTCGATATAATCGAATTTGCCGATTAACTCTCTTCGAGAAATCTCTATTTTATTAACTCTTCTTCGAATAACCTATATTCGATTAACTCCTTCTCGAATAAACGATATTCGATAATCTCTCTTTTAATAACTAATATTCGATAACTCTTCCTTTCAAATATCCCATATTTGAAAATATCACTTCGAATAAACTATAATCGATAACCCCCTTCGATGAAACTAACATCGATAACTCCTTTCGATGAAACTAACATTGATAACTCCTTTCGATGAAACTAACATCGATAACTCTAACTCGACGAACTTAACTCGACTAACTCGACTTACTTGGTTGACCAATTCGATTCGATTAACTAGGCACGACTAACTTGACCAACTTAACTCGACTAACTCGACTTACTTGGTTCGACCAATTCGATTCGATTAACTAGGCTCGACTAACTTGACTAACTTAACTCGACTAACTTAACTTGACTCGACTAACTCGACTTACTTGGTTCGACCAATTCGATTCGATTAACTAGGCTCGACTAACTTGACTAACTTAACCCGACTTACTTGGTTCGACCGACCAGGTTTGGCTAACCTGACCCATTTGGTTTGACTGACCATGTTTGGCTAACCTGACCCATTTGGTTTGACTTACCAGGTTTGGCTAACCTGACCCATTTGGTTTGACCACTGGGCTTGACTACTTGGTTCGACCACTTGGTTTGACCATTTGGTTCGAATACCATATTCGACTATCTCCTCTCGATTCATTAAAACCGATTAACTCATCTCGATTGACTAAATCAATTAACTCCTGTCGATTAATTAAATCGATAAACTCCTTTCGATTAATTAAGTTTGATTTACTCGACTCGACTGACCAGGTTCGACTAACTTGACCAGCTTGGTTGTACTGACCAGGTTCGACTAACTTGACCAGCTTGACTCGATTGGTTCGACTCGACCAGCTCGACTCGGTTGGTTTGACTCGACCATCTTGACTCGATTGGTTCGACTCGACCATCTCGACTCGGTTGGTTTGACTCGACCATCTTGACTCGATTGGTTTGACTCGACCATCTTGACTCGATTGGTTCGACCAGCTTGACTAGTTTGGTTCGACTAGCTTGGTTTGACCACTTAACTAACTTGATTCGAATATTTATATCCAACTAACTAACTTTTCTTTTATTTCTATTTATTTTAACTTCTATTTATTTCCTAAATAGATTTCCTTTTGTATAATCTATTTATTTTCCTAAATAGATTTTCCTTTTGTATAATCTATTTATTTTCCTAAATAGATTTTCCTTTATAACTCTAATTATTTAATCCCTAATTAAATATCCTTTATTCTATTTATTTAATCTAAATAAATATTCCTTTATTTTATTTATTTATTTCTAAATAAATATCCTTTTATAAAATCCTTCGATTTTATAAATAATTCATTTTCAATATAAATATTGAAAATCCCCTTTTCTACATTTTCAGTGTTTTCTATTGTTTTAAAACAACCAACTGTCAATGATCAATATCATCCAAACATATACAATCAACAGATTATATATCACAGTATATATCACAATATACAAATAACAGTAAAATAAATGTTGAGGAATCCAGTCGGATTCCTCCAACCTGTTTCCCTGCATCCACCGATGTTAAACAACGTATATAACATCACTTGCATTTCTAATGAAATACACTGATAACAAAATCACCGTTTAATAACGATATGTAGATATATATATAAATAAATCCATACTGTTTTCAATCAATTATTTAACAGTCCAATCTACAGTCCAATTTAACAATACAACTTAACAGTCCAAATTAACAGTACATAACTAGCAGTCAAATACAGAAATAAAATACAATTTATATTAAAATATAAATTGAGGAGAGTTAGTGAGTTTTTACTCACATTTGCGCTTTAACCGATAAATATCGGTTTGCGTCCGATGATTTGAATCGGACAATTTATTTTGCCATAAATTGCAACGAGCTCTGATGGACTTCCAGTCAGCTTTATTGTGAAGCTCTCGTCCCTACGGTCCCACCGTAACTTACGGTTTGTCATTCTGATTTCATACGAATAAGATACGATGTTATGAAGTTCATAAACTAATTTGAATTTAAAATAAAACTTAAAATTATCTCAACTGGGCTTAACTCTTCAATCTCGGCCCAATTCAAATCCCCTCCCCCACTCATTTAAGCCCAAACCCATATGTCTTCTCCCTCAAAAAGACTGCCGTGACCTGCTGTAGCCTCAAATGGCCATTGCCGCAACTTCAAAGCTCCAACGCCCTCTTACTTCTCGATGGAAATTCAAACTAAAATAACCGCAACGCTCCTCAACAAAATCTCTTCACACCCGCCTACATTTCCCAGAACTCGCACCTTCCAATAAAAGACCCACGTCGAGTGGCTACGTACAGGTATCGACACCTTTCGAGACCGATTCCACCAATTTAACCGAATATGTTTTTATCCCAAAACTGCTTCATTAAAATTCTCGTTACCCTTTTTTTTCTGTTCGAACTCCTTCCTTCTGCTACCAGAAAGAAACCGCACCCACATATACCACCATACAAATACAATGCTAATTCCTCAAACAACACTGGTATTATCAGACTATTTGAACCCTACTTGCTGCTGGCAAAATGACGCAGCAGTCCAGATGGTTCGCATCCCAGAAAACAACAGAACATCTCCCACCGAACACCATCACGTACACCCCCATCCCTTCTTGAATTCACGTTTTGATTTTTTTGTGGCTTTTAAAGCTTTGATTCTCTCGTTTTTAACAAGAGAGGGTGGCGGCGCAAGTTTGTGTTCTGAAGAATTAGGTTACGTTAAGTCCTATTTATAAAGGATAATATTCCTCGGAATATTCCTTTTCCGTTTCATTTCGATCCATTTTAAATTCGTATGATTTCCATTTTTGACAAACAAAGCTAATCCTAGCATAAAAACACATTCTGGATCCAATGGGACAGGTTTCGTCGAATTCCGACACCGTCTGCGAAAATCCTTTAGAAAATATCGATGAAAAACACCGAGCAATAATTCTTTAAAATTACAGAAAAAATCCAAAAAATATGAGGCCTTGACGTTTCACTAGACCTCTTCCTAAGGTTTCGTATGAAACTTGTTTCGTTGGATTCTGAGTCCGTTTGACTAGTTAACCATTCAGTTTAGTTTGTTTTAAGTTAAAAACATAGCGTACCCCACTATGAAATATTCTGTTCACGTAGAGACTGTTATGGACAGAAACAAAAATACCATTGAAATCAGTGACGTGCTCTGTTCCCAAAAATGTAATAATACCGGTAGATGAACTCATATTGTGAAACCTCGAAATGTCGATACAGGGTGCCAAATACTCTAAATAAAAAGCTGCTTATTTAATTAATTAAAAATTACCAAAAAGTTCTAAAAATTAAATTATCACTACGTCTCAAAAGAACCCTGTCCAAATTCGAGTCCGATATTTAAATATTCTCAAATAACCGTTATGGTCAGGGCGCTGCATTTCTGAGAATTTGATTTGGACGTAACTAAAAATCTACATGACGAAATCCCGATTTTTCTCTTTCACTAGAAAGATATACTCCACCAGCTCCACACGTTTCTTGTTTCACAGAAATCCGGCTTAAAACGAATCCTGTACATTCAGTTCAAGTTCGAATCACCAAATAGCGAACTGCCGCGTCGTTTCAAGCTCTATTTTATTATATTATAATTATTAATTAAATATTCAATATTATTTAATTCACGTTCTCGATATCGATAAATCGATATTTAATAATTATATAAATAAATTATTCAACAGCTAAAATGCGGGTTACTACAATTTATTTATATTTAATTTAATTATTTTTAAATATATAAATATTTAAAAGGGTTTATTTAGAGCTTTAAAAATTGCTAGTTTTGCAAACGAACTCCGTTTTCGACGAAACTAATTTTTTTGGATCCGTAATGTCAAATTGTTGTTAGATTTCAAGTTTCGTGATTTTTGAAGTTAGTATGTGGCCGTACCTATTTTTAATGTGAAAAACAGTCGATATTTTGACGGCTAAAAGTACGCTGTGTGAGCAAATGGAGTCGGAATTCGACGAAACCAATTTCGTTGAGTCCGTAATGTCAAACTGATGGTGGATGTCCATTTCATGATTTTTGGATATCATGTGTGATTATAGGAATTTTTAACAATAAATACATATAGTGTTTGCTTAAAAATAAATAAAATAATCAATATAAAAATTATTTAAATTTGCCTATAAGTACCCTATCAATTTTTCTAACCCTAACTATTTCTCATTCTGGTGAAACCTAAATCCACTGCATTTGTTTTTCTTCCAGAAAACATTTCATCAGTTTTAAGAAATCATAGAAAATGAAATATAATCCCATAAATCATTATATATATATATATATCGAGAATCCTTGGATGATCCTCTTCATTCTGGTGCCTTTTGCTGAGTTTGAACTCGAGATTTGTCGTTGTCATTTTGATACACGAGCTAGGGTTCGGAAAAAAACTTAGGATTCGAGCGTCGATTCAACATTTGAGTATCGTATTCGGGTTCAGCGTGCTATATAGCACCTGCGTGCAAATCGTTGTGGGTTTCCACGAGAAAAAATGTCGACGTCTGTTAGTGGATGCCATGGCTTTGAGCTGAGATGCAACTGGGATTCATGATTTCGAGTTGTGTAAAATTGGGATGGAGGTGTTCGGAAATTGAAGAGAAAAATTGTGATGATTTTTGTTCGATTTATAGTGTATTGTGGAAGGAGGAATGGTGGAGAGATAAATCAGAAATGGCTTGAGAAAGGAGCAGACGTCGAAGTGTATTGGGGAAGATGGAGTTGAAAGGGAGCGGGTGGGATTTTGAGGAAGGGAGATGGGCCGGGTTTATAAAGTAAGCCCAAGTTTTTTTAAATAAATTAATTTTATTTTAATTAAAACAGTATACGAACTTGTAATCCTTATAACTTGAGCATACATTATCAGAATTTCATGAAACAAGATCCGTCGGAATCGTATGGATGGCGTCTAAACAATGGAACTGATTGGGAGTGAATTGGAGCTCGTTTGAGTTTATGGCGAAATAAAACGCTTGACTGAATCTATTGAACGGCTATCGTTATTTAACGATTTCCGACCAATGTGAGTAAAACTCACTAATTCTACCGGTTTATATTTTTATCAATATAATCCAGTGTTGATAAATGATGACTGATTGCTGTGTGTTGATTGTTTTGTTAAATTGCTGATTTATTGGTTAAAATTATAGATAACGATATATATATAAATCGTTAATCAAAATTGATTCTGTTTATCAGAATATTTCATATTAAAATGAAATCGATGTTATTTATAGTGTTTAACAACTATGGATGCAGGAAAACAGGTTGGAGGGATCCAACAAGATTTCTCAATATTTATAATACTGTTTGTTTTCATATATTGTGGTATATGATGTGAAATATAATCTATGATTTGTTTATGATGATACTGGTCCTGTTATTTGGTATTTGAAATACCATAAGAAATACTGGAATGTAAAAAGGGAATTTTCAAAGTGTATATTGAAAATAATAGATTTATAAAATCAAAATATTTTATAAAAAGGAATTATTTATAAAATCAAAAGATTTTATTAAAGGAATATATATAAAATCATAGAATTTTATAAAAAGGAATTATTTATAAAATAAATAAGATTTTATGAAAAGGAATATTTATTTGGAAAATAAATAGAATTATAAAAGGAATTATTTATAAAATAAATAAGATTTTATAAAATGGAATATTTGGAAAATGAATAGAATTATTAAAAAGGAGATTTCAAAATTATAAAAGAAAATTTGAGATGATTTATTTAAATTAGATATTAAATAAAAATATGTTTTAACAGATGAATTGAGAGGAATAATTTATAAATAATATTTTATAAGTTAAGGAAAATATTTATCATTTGATAAATAAAGATATATAAGTCTGAACTTATATAAAGAAGTAAACATATAAATGGAGTAGATTAATTTATAAATAATATTTTATAAATTAAGTAAAATATTTATCATTGGATGAATGAAATATATAAGCCAGGACTTATATAGAGAAGTAAGAATCAATTTCAACATCGATATTTGAAATTGAATATGGACGAAGAATGAATCGAATATTACTTAATCAAAAGGAGTGAATTGAAATGAGTTAATCGAATATAGTTATTCGAATAGAGTTAATCGAATATCAGTTATTCGAATAGAGTAATTGATTAGAGTTAATCAAATAGGGATAATTGATAAGAGTTAATCGATTAGAGTTAATCGATAGAGTTAATTGATTAGAGTTAATCAAATAGAGTTAATTGATAAGAGTTAATCGATCAAAGTTAATCGAATTAAGTAAATCAAATAGAGTTAATCGAATTGAGTTAGTCGAATATAGTTATTCGAATAGGGCTAATCGAATATAAGTTATTCGAAGAAGAGAGATTATCGAATATAAGTTATTCAAACAAGAAAGATTATCGAATATAGTTTATTCGAAGAAAAGTGTTATCGAATATAGTTTATTCGAAAAGAGTTATCGAATATAATTTATTCGAAGAGAGTTAGTCGAATATAGTTTATTCGAAAAGGAGTTATCAAATAGAAATTATTCGAAAGGGAATTATATGTTGAATTCGCTTATATCGAATTCGGGAAAGTACTATTCACTTTCCATTTTTAAATCAAGATTTATTTATTAATAAATTAGTTATTTGTTTATTTATCCAAATTAATAAATTAAAGTTATATTTAAGTTATTATATTTTGGGAGCATGAGATTATAACACTATTGTTATAATCAAATGATTTCTGTAAAAGAAATGGATTCGTAAATAGAAATCCGAGAGTTCCGTAAGGAAGTTTGTTAAAGATTTAAAAGGTGAACTTTGTCTATTTCGAGGTTAGAAATGTTGTCCAGTTAAGGTCTGAGAGGTAGTTATACCCCAACTTGATTAACTTCATTTTTAACTAAGGAATGGTTAAGGTTCGATAGTGAAGGTTGGTTAAGGGAACTTAGTTA
Organism: Allium sativum; assembly: GCA_030737875.1. Lineage (NCBI taxonomy): Eukaryota > Viridiplantae > Streptophyta > Magnoliopsida > Asparagales > Amaryllidaceae > Allium > Allium sativum. The sequence continues at coordinate 683,085,624 of CM060909.1, read as the reverse complement.
ATGAGTGTAATGGTTTGAGTTGGCATAGCGATGTTTTATTTAAACATCTATTTAAATCCAATGAAGGAGTTTTGGAAATGTTTTCCAAATAAGAATCAGAAATGTTTTCTAACATAAAATAAAATAGAAATGAGAGTAAATATGGAAATGTTTTCCAATGATTAATAAGGTATATTTTCTAAAGTTAGAAAATAAGAACTTCTGTGTATATACATACATACATACATATATATATATATATATATATATATATATATATATATGGAAATAGGAAATGGGTAAATCAATAAACTAATGATAAATTAATTTAAGAGATAAATGATGATTGATGATTGATCGATAGAATTTCCATCCGGAAATAATATCGTTGTTTGCACACGTGTTTTTCTTTGATAGTTAATTCACCGACTATAGAAGTTTTTGACCAGTTTTCTGTCGTCAATATAGAGAGACTGGGATCAGATTCATTATCAGAAAACCACTCTGTATGGACGTCAGCGTTGCGATCAAATATGATGAAGATAATTGAAGATGGAGTTACGCAAGGGCTGTCTTGTTTACAGAATAGTACCTTTGGTTTGTCTAGTCCTAGGACAACCAGTATGGTAGAATGTCTAACATAGTATATTTAATAGATCGCATAAGTTGATCTCTTCAAATGTATTATGTTTGGTGGCGGAGGAATTCGTTTCTCTTAGCTGTATACCCATTGTATTTTTAGGGAAATCAATTTGTGATTTGACAGGTATGATGATGTGACATTCAAAGTAAATAAAGATGTGATCTATACGTTATGGCCTCTAGCCTCACAACCGGGAAATGGTAAAAAATCAGGTTGGTCACATGGATAAGTGGTTATCTGCCAATTAGGGTGTATTGTCACCTGATCTAGAGAAATTCCATTTACTTCTATAATCTATTTCGATGCTGTCCCTTTCGGGAAAACGGTTGCTGATCCCAACCGTTGGTGATAATACATTCGGTACGCTCAAGCGAAATGAGTGACTGATCATGTTTAGCCTGGGTTACAAGATGTTCTTGTTAAACCAGGTGTATTACTCTCTAGAGATACACTGTCAGAAGGTGGTCTCATACTTTGCCAGTTAGAATTCATTAACCAATAAGCGCCTGCGGTTTTTGATTATATATTATGTATGTAGAATGTGAGATGAAAGCGTTCTGCTAGTTGATTATTTAGTTGTGATTGACAAACACTATTATAATATCAAATGAGTTTGATATAAAGTTTATCACTTCGTTCTAAACGATTTTGAAATGTTGAATCAAGTGTTTTGGATTCTCATAAGGGAAAAACCCGTTCTGTGTTATACGGCGTGGTCTTATGAGATATCATTTAATTGTTCAAACTGTTTTAAATGGTTTTACTCATACCAGTCCCATGAATGACCCGAAGTTTATTTTGTTTTGTTTTCCCTAAACTCTTGGGTGCCCAGTTTTGTATGGGCAGTCAAATAGTCAGAATTTTATAGATATACTGAGAGCTTGGAGCAGGAGGCTTCAGGATTATATAGCTATTGTTACGTCCGCTGTGTTATAAGTATTGTACTCTGATAATGTTACTGTATACATATAATAGTTTTATTTCAAAGTTATGTATCTATTATATATTGTTCGTTCCGCTGTGAGTTTCGTGTTACTCTGATGATGTATGTTCTTCTTCTTCTATTCTAAGTTTCTATCTTATCTATTCTCACCCTCTAATTTCTTTCATGGACTATCCGGTGTTTCCGATGCTTGGATAGTCGACATTGAGTTTATGTCGCATAACCAAGGTCGCGAATTCCCCGGGTCATTACAAAAAAGGTAGTTTTACATGCAACTATAAAGATGTATAATCACATTACATGAACTACGTATATAAAAAATAATGACAAAATTAATTTGTAAATTAGTTATGGTTTATTCGTAATAAGACTTTACCATTTATTATATCTTAAAGTTCTTTTTGAACATCAATAACTCCATAGCAAATGAAATGACCTAGACTTCCCCAATGCCTAAAGAGACGGAGTAGCCCGGATTGTATTGAGAACACGATGCATCAGAACACCAACGCGAGAACATTTCATTGTTATTACAAAAATTTACATCAGAGTACAAGATATTAGAGTATGAAATAAATAATATACACTGGAAAAATAAATATCAGAGAATTACAAATTACAAAGCAGCAGAAATATATATACATGAACATAATGCAGTAGAAAACATCAACTACCACAATTGAATGAAATACACGGGTACAAACCTTGTTGAATATAGCTCCAGTTGTAATCCAGGATCATGTGAAAAGAAATATCTGCGAAAACCCAAAAATACTAGCTGCCCGTGTGGAAAATATGGGCAACCAGAGTTTAGGTAGAAACAATAAACTCTGAGTCAGTCATGGGACTGGTGTGAGAACTCAAAACAGTTATTAAACTTTACTTTAAAATAAGGTAAATCACGGGACCACGCTGCATTTCACGGAACAGGTTTACTCCCATGAATACTCTGAAATAAAACAATTTGTAAACAACTCAATGCTTTTTGAAAAATGAAGCTATTATAAGACTCAGGTCCCATCACACAATGCAACACAAACTAGAGGATAGAGTTTAATCTTATAATAGCCAAACATGCTTGATACGCTTTAAAACAAATGATTTTTGTTATTACTATAAGTGCATAGTATCAGAACAACTTCAAATACAGATGTATCAATCATAGACGGCATAGGTACTATACATTATTTCGCCATACATAGGTTTGCAACTAAAACTGAAAAGTGTCGTATTGGAAATTGGAATCTATGAGCCGAGGCAAGGGATCTTACTCACCGATTCGAGACACTCTAGTAAATGCCTCAGGATCAAACATATGGGCAGCTCTTGGAACGGTAGGGTCGGTCCATACTTACTTTAATGGATTGGTTATTCCTGAACAATACGTTTCCCGGTCCTATCGGACCTACAAACAGGTCAGTACGTCGCCGCTATGAGCATATAGCCCTATATCCGAGGCGCCTCGCAATCCATCGTCCACATAAGTAAAAATATCTGGGCTCTATACCATGACACCACTCCAAGCTAGAAAGAAACGTAAGTTCTCCTTACAGTCCCTCATCCCATTTTTGACTCATACCGAGGTGTGAGGCTCGCGAATTAACGCTATACATAAAGCTATGCTAATTAAAGCCGTGCTTTGTTAATCATCCACAAGACTTTGCTTTTCAACAATAAGCCTTGATCATTTACATCTTAGCATGCCACATTGTCAACTGATTTCTACCAATATATAACCTCTAAGCTCGTACGTCTCAGGGAAGGGTGTTAAGAAAGAGAATAAATTCTTCACCACCAAACAAACATATATTTAGCAGAGATCAATGAATACAACATAAAGGAATACAATGTCATATGCACCATCCATTTGCAAGTCCATTCTAGGTCTGGACGAAACCGGAGGCACCTTATTCCTTGTCCCGTATGTCCAATACAAGAGAGAGGTCCTCGCATATTCGCTCGATCTCCAAGTACATTTGGACGATCACCACTTATTACCCTCTCTTGGGTGTACAGCCCAATCAAGACATCCGTAATCGTCCATACGATGTGAAGATCTTCGTTCTTCGACCACCGTCTTCATCGTCGACTTTTGGTCGTCGTATCAATTATTCAAAATGGGATAAACCCGGTCTTTTTGAATAACTCACGTATTTTATAATCAATAATCAAATGCTATAAAAACATATCATATGCCTAATTCCAATTCAAAATATTCTTTTATTCAAATATTCACATTTTAGGGGAAAGGTTCCCATTAATTTTATTAAAGATAAGTTCTTTTAAACTTATTCTTTAATCTTCCTTTGGATATCAATTTCAGAATATTTATTTTATCCTTTAACAATTCTAAACAAAATTAAGTTTTATAAAACTAGTCAGGATTATCAAGCCTTACCGAAGTAATCATTTATTATTTTATTATCCCAATCCCAATCTATTCATCCCATGAAGCAAAACTGGTAATACTCCATATCTAACACCCACTGTGTTATCGGTAAATTTAATTACCATTTCTCGTTTGGCTATCACATGGAGTAAAATTGGTGGTACTCCATTCTCGATCATTTCTTGAATTTGATAAATTTAATTATCCCATTCTCATTTTAATTTACTTAAAAATTCATTAAAACTCTAGTTCGGTTTTAGTCCTAAAAATCATTACTTAATTATTATCCAAATTTTAGGAAATAAATCATGTCTTTACTTGGATTAAAGAACAAATGTCATTTAAAACATTATTCATGGTAAACCCAAAATCCTCTTCCATTAAGATGGAACTTTCACGGAATTCATAACAGTGTATAATCAATATAAATTTCTGTATCGTACTAATACTATAAACGGAATAACGGAAAGGCCTTTTAAATTCCATAAATAGTAATCTTCTTCCTTCACCGAATTTCATCTCGATTATAACTAAATCTAATTCCATTTGGTTCCAATTTAACTAGAAAACTTTACTTTGGAAATTTTCCATTAAACCTTAATTAAAGGATTTTATAAATTCCAAATCGTATATTCACTGTTAATTGGGTTTTATGAACAAATGTTATTTTAAACATCATTCACAGTGAACCCAAAATAAACCACCATTTAATTCCAATTTATAATTATATATTGGAAAACTTCATTAACCTTCATTAAAAGATTTATTCTATTCTTAACTAGGTTTAAGAATAGTGTTATTGAAGACACCATTCACAACAAACCCATAATCTAATTTGATATTAAATACAAGGCTCTGAATAGAAATCATATCGGTTTATATTCAATATCAAATTCTAAAACCAACAGATATCGTTTTGGGAATGACAATATCTAATCTTCCAAAGTCCTCAACCATATCCGTATAATCATGGAAATATTTTCCATTCCAATTCATATGTTGGAAAATTCTGGTTATATCAAAACCATTTCAATTCCTTTTAGTTCTTTACTTAAGTTGGTAAACAACTTATTTTGATAAAATATTTTTTATCTTTATAAACGTGGAATTTTCCATCTAAAATCATTTCGAATCGTTTATTATGATTTCACATAATTTATTCATATTTTTAATGATTTTAATACGACCCTTACAGTCAGTTTCCAATATCGGCCACTGAACTGCATCCATAGCAACCTTTTCCAAAACTGATTTGGACATATCTAACCATTCAAATTAAAATATCATATATTCATTTGAAAGATCTTTTCGGTACGAACCCAACAATTCCGATTTTAGGAGAATCCGATGGTCGGATCTCCCGCTATGCCAATTCGAAGTTAATGGTTGAAATTCGTGAACGATCGTTGCGTGATACGTTCTATTCAAACCATTTAAATATATATAATATGTTTCGTCAATTTCTATTTTTAAAACTTATTTTATAAATTCATTTTTAAAATAATTTCAACTTCGTTTTTCAATTTTAAATCAAAATTGAATATTCTATATCATTATAACATTAAAATGACAATATTTTCAAAATATCAGATTTTGAAATCAAATCTATTCGATATTCATTATAAATGAATAAAATTGACAGAAAATCCCGTTCGAGTCAAAATGGCGCACATTTACTTAACTCGTCTTCATATTCATTTTAGTTATGAATATTTCAATATTTTCATGTCCATCCAAAATCGGACATCAAAACCATATTTTGATCCTTCACTGAAAATTAATTTAAAATATTCGTTATTTCTGAATTGGAATCAGACTCAATCAATTACCATATAATTTTATTTATATGGATTCTGTAACGACCCGCATTTGTCAGCGATATAATAATTGATTTATTTAATTATTTAAATAGTGGTTTAGAGAATTTAATGGTCGTTGAATTAAATAAGAGTGAATATTTAATTTAAATAATAATTAAATAATATAGTAAATTCTGAAATAATCAGAATTGGCTGAAATGGCGATATGGTGTGAATTGGGCAATTCGGAATATATAATTCAGTTTAGAGTTGAATTATATTAACAGATATATTCAATTAACGATGGTTGAACGTATAAATTTTAATATAGTTATAATCGAGCTCGAAATGGCGCGGTAGTTTGCGATTTGGCGATTCGAACTTTAAACGAATATACAAAAGCTGTTTTAAGTCAGATTTCTGTGAAACAAGAAACGTTAGGAGCTGGTGAAGTATATTTTTCTAGTGGAGGAGAAAGATCGGGATTTCGTCGTGTAGATTTTGATTTATGTCCAAATCAAATTTTAGAAAAGTCGCTGTGGAATTCCTTTATAATTTATAACGAATTATTTATAATTTAAAAAGGAATTTCATTGTAAATCGAATATCGACTTAATTAGGGTTTGAAATATCGAGCTAGAAATACATATAAGAATATTCTAGAGCTGTATGATATTCTGTTGTGAATATATATGATAATATTTATTTTTAAATATTTAATTTAATTGTTTTAAATATACTTTTACATTTAAAGGGTTTATTTGGGGCTTTATAAATAGCCAGTTTTGCAAATGACCTCAGAATTCGACGAAACTAATTTTTTTGGATCCGCAATGTTAAATTATTATTAGACTTCAATTTTCATGATTTTTGAAGTCATTATGTGGCCGTATGGATTTTTAAGGTGAAAAACGGTCGATATTTTGATAGTTAAAAATACGCTGTGTGAGCAGACGGAGTCGGAATTCGACGAAACCAGTTTCGTTGGGACCGTAATGTCGAACTGTAGCTGCATGTCCAGTTTCCTGATTTTTGGGTATGTTATGTGACGGTACGGATTTTTTAAATAGTAAATACAAACAAAGATGAATAAAATAATCATAAATAAAATATCCTAACTAATTCTCCGATCAAAACCAAGCCACATATTCACCTTTACAGCCACACAACATTTTCACCCCTGTATAAAATCAAAAGTAAGCCGACACTCAGTTCTTAAAACATGAAAAAAAATTCATCTTCCAAGAATAAAAAAAAATCTTGTAAAATCTCTAAAATTATAAAGTATATATGGATGGATTTCTGAGTTGTTTCTCTTCCATTTGGTATACATATTAAGGGGTTCGGTTTCCTTTTTCTGGTGCTGGCTTTCTAACAGTGGGACTAGGGTTCGTGATTTCGGGTAATACATGGAACAATTTGAGTTTTTGAGGTCAGTTTTGGGATTGGCATGAAAATCCGCACCTAGTGTGCGAGTTTGGGGAGAACCGTTGGTGTTTGAGTTCGTTGAGGTTACTGTAGGACGACAGTTTTGCTCGGGGTCAGATCCTTCAAGGGTAGTGCGAGTTCAACTTGTCTGGTATGGAGATAGAGAGGGAGAGAAGAGAAGAATTATGGTATTTTTATTTGAATTTTTAGTTGAAGGTGGAATGTGCGGTTTTGGGGTAAAGAGGTCGTAATGGCTGTGAATGAGGGAGCGACGGGTTCTGTGTTGCCATCGAGGAAGAAGGGAGTTGGTGCGGGTTTGGGCTGGTGAGAGGAAATGGGCCGAAATTCAAGGTTGGGCCCAGAAATCTTTGTTAAAGAAAAATTAATTTAATTTATTTAAAATAGCATTAACTTGCATAGATCATAATTTGTCCATACGGTATCGAAATTAAGCGAAAAAAGATCCGACAGGATCGTATGGACGTGGCTACACCATGGAACCGACGGGAATTGAATAGAAGCTCGTTATAATTTATAGCGAAAGAAATTGTCCGTTTGAATCAAGCGATGGTTATCGTTATTAACGATGATCGTCCAATGTGAGTAAAACTCACCAACTCTGAACAGTTATATTTTTATAACTATTAATAGAACTGATAATTATCTGTTGATTGTTGTGTGTTAACTGTTTGGTTGAATTGCTCGTGTATTGGTTGAAATTATAAATAACGATATTTATATATATCGTTAATCAAATATTGATTCTGTTTATCCGAATATTTTCATATTGAAATGAAATCGATGTTAATGATATTATTTACCATCTGTGGATGCAGGGAAAGAGGTTGGAGGAATCCAACTGGATTCCTCAACATTTATTTTATTGTTTTCATATATGATGTGATATATAATCTGTTGTTGATTATGTGTGTTTGAATGATATCGATCAATGTTATTTGGTATTTTAAATACTGTATGAACTACTGGGATGTAGAAAAAGGGGATTTTCAAAATATATTTTGAAAATAAATTATTTATATAAAATCGATGGATTTTATATATAAAAGGAAAAAAGATTTTATATAAGGAAAAAATTATAAAATCAAAAGAACTTAAAAGGAAATATATTTGTAAAATAAATATAAAGGAAATTATTTGTAAAACAAATATAAAGGAAATATATTGGTAAAACAAATACAAAGGAAGATATTTGCAAAACAAATAGAAAGAGAAATATTTGTAAAACATTTACAAATAAATAGAAAAAAGGAATATTTGTAAAACATTTAAAAACAGAATTTAAAAGGAAATATTTGTAAAACATTTACAAATAGATTAACTAGAAATATTTATTTATAGGAAATAAATAGAATGTTATAAAAGATATATTTATTTGTTAAATAAATAGGAAAGATAAAAGAAATATGTATTTGTTAAATAAATAGGAAAGATAAAAGAAATATTTATTTGTTAAATAAATTGGAATAATAAATGAAATATTTATTTGTTAAATAAATAGAATTGAAAAGGGAATAGTTATTTGTTAAGTAAACAAATAGAAAAGGAGATAATCCAAAGGAGATAATTCCAAAAGGAAATGATTCAAAAGAGTTAATCAAAAGAGTTAATCGATTAGAGTTAGAGTTCCAGTTAGAGTTAATCAGTTAGAGTTAACCAGTTAGAGTTAATCAGTTAGAGTTAACCAGTTAGAGTTAATCAGTTAGAGTTAATCAGTTAGAGTGAATTAGTTAGAGTTAATCGATTAGAGTTAATTCAAAAGAGTTAATCCAATAAGAGTTAATTTATAAGAGTTAATTGAATAGAATTAATCGAATATAGTTTATTCGAAGAAAGGTTTTTGAATCTAGTTATTCGTAAGAGAGTTATCGAGTATAGTTTATTCGAAAGGAGTTAAGTGAAAAGAGTTAATCAAAAAGGGTTAGTCGATTAGAGTTAAATCAAAAGAGTTAATCCAATAAGAGTTAATTTATAAGAGTTAATTGAATAGAGTTAATCGAATATAGTTTATTCAAAAAATGGTTTTCGAATCTAGTTATTTGTAAAAGAGTTATCGAATATAGTTTATTCGAAAGGAGTTAAGTGAAAAGAGTTAAACAGAAAGAGTTAATCGATTAGAGTTAAATCAAAAGAGGTAATCCAATAAGAGTTAATTTATAAGAGTTAATTGAATAGAGTTAATCAAATATAGTTTATTCGAAGAAAGGTTTTCGAATCTATTTATTCGTAAGAGAGTTATCGAATATAGTTTATTCGAAAGGAGTTAAGTGAAAGAGAGTTACGTAAGGAAGATTGTTAAAGGTTTAAAAGATAAACTTTGACTATTTCGAAGTTAAAACGTTGTTCAGTTAAGGTCTAAGATGTAATTATAGCCCAACTTGATTGATTTCCTTCTTAACTAAGGAATGGTAAGGTTTGATAGTGAATGATGGTTAAGTGAATTTAGTAAATGGTTTGATTTGGCAGAGAGATGTTTTATTTAAACATCTATCTTAGTCCAATATGAGAGTTTTGGAAATGTTTCCAAATAAGAATCAGAAATGTTTTCTAATATAGAAAACAAGAAATGGGAATGTTTTCCATTGTTAATAACGTATATTTTCTAAATTTAGAAAATAAGAAATGTTGAATATGTGGAAATAGGAGATAAGTAAATTAATGAACTAAAGAGATAAAATGTTAAACGATGATTGATCGATATAATTTTCATTTGGAAATAATATCGTTGTTTGCACACGTGTTTTTCTTTGATAGTTAACTCACCGACAATCGAAGTTTTTGACCATTTTAATGTTGTTAATATGGAGGGACCAGTTGGATTATTATTCGAAGAACCAGTACGTATTAGCATAAGCGTTGTGAATCATATATGCCAAAGATAATTGAAGACAGAGTAAAGTGCAAGGGCTCTTGTATAAATCTTAGGTAAAGATTGCCTAAGATGGATGTACTGAATAGTGCCTTCGTTTTGTCCAGTCCCAGGACGACCTGCATGGAAGAATGTCTGACAGAGTATATTTAATAGATCGTGTAAGTTGATCTCTTCAAACATATTTACGTTTGGTGGCGGAGGAATTCGTTTCTCTTAGCTGTATACCCGTTGTATTTTTGGGGAAATCAATTTGTGATTTGGCGGGCATGACGATGTGACATTCAAAGTGAATAAATGTGTGATCTGTCAGAGATAAGCGTGGCATCTAGCCTCACAACCGGGAAATGACAGAAACCAGGCAGGCAGCATAGCTATGTAGGTCGCACCAATTAGGGTGTATAATCAGCTTATCTAGAGTTTCATTTACTTATAAAAATCTATTGTTGATGCTGTACCATTCGGGAAACAGTTGCTGATCCCAACCGTTGGTGATATACATTTGATACAATCAAGCGAAATGAGTGGTCGGCCATGTGTGGCCGGGTTGCAAGATGTTCTTGTTGAACTCAGTGTATTCCTCTCTAGAGGTACACTAGCGAAAGGTGGTTCCATACCTTGTCATAGTTGGAAATCCATTACCCAATACATGCTTGCGGTTTTTATTGTATACTATATAGGTAGAACGTGAGGTGGAAGTGTTTCTGCTAGATGATTATTATATTGTGGTTGATAGACACTATTATAATATCAATGAGTTTTGATATACAGATTATTTTTTATTCTCATAAGGGAAAAACCTGTTCCGTTATACGGCGTGGTCTTATGAGATATCGTTTAATGGCTCAAACTGTTTTTAACTGTTTTACTCACACCAGTCCCATGACTGACCCGGAGTTTATTTTGTTTTCCCTAAAATCTTGGGTGCCCAATTTTGTATGGGCAGTCAAGTAGTCGGGATTTACAGATACTTGAAGAGCTGGAGCAGGAGGCTTCAATATCATATAGCTATTGTTTATTTCCACTGTGTTGTAAGTGCTGTACTTTAGAAATGATGTTTATATTCAAGTACAGATTTATATTTCAAAGTTATGATATGTATTATATGTTATTCGTTCCGCTGTGAGGTTCGTGTTACTCTGATGTTGTATTCTTTTACTTCTATACCAAGTTTCTATCTTATCTTTCCTCACCCTCTAATTTCTTTCATTAACTACCAGTATTTTCGATCCTTGGATGTTTGATATGTGTTGTATATCGGATAACCAAGATCGACTTTCTCCGGGTTGTTACAGATTCCATACATCGCATGTGTTCTAAAATAGTGATAAACAACTATTAAACATTCAATTCACATCCATAGTGTAATTTACAACTGTATAAGCATTCAATAATTAAATAACGCTTATCACAGTCTGTCAATCAATCGGTTGACAAATAATTAAATCCAAGGGAGATGTGAATTAATTATCATCCCCAAACTCGTGTGGGGTTTACAACCAACAAACGAATATTATTATTTGTACCTTGGGCGATGTGTAAAATTATCGTCCCAATACCCGTGTGGGGTTTACATCACAATCCCTGTGAATTTATTTACAGTTTAATAATAATGACATTAAAATTGTACACATCCATCATACACCAAACAAACATTGCATTCACAGACAATCAATATATATTCAGTTATAACAATAAATAACTGTACATAATTTTGAGTGAGAGAGTTCTCACTTTGGTTTCCACTCCATCAGTCTTTATTGGAGGATTTATTTTAAAATAAATTAAACAGGCATTTAATTTAGCTAAAAATCCATTTTTCTTTGTTTCCGTTCTGGTCAGTTCCATGTTGTAGAGCTACACTCCACGATTCTAATGCACTTGAAATCATTGAATTTCATTTTCGCATGTAAAAGATATAAGCCTTCGAAGTTAAAACAAATTGACATGTTATTAATATAATTAATTAACCTTTTAATTAATCTTCCTCATATCGTTCTACCAGCCGATTGCTCGAACCCATCGTTCCCTCATTCTCTCTCCTCCGCACCTCCTCCATGACCACCTTGACGATGATCAGCCACCACCACACGAAGAGCCGCCACCGCACCTTCCTCTGCCCTAAATTCCATCCAACTCAGTGGCCCATGGCAAAGCAAAACACACCTTGAACGGTGCGGCTTCAGGGGAGAAATTCTCCCAATTTACAGCACTATGATTCCTCTACCTAGTATAGATTTGAAGATGGTAGAAAATACTATTATTTTCATCTTATAAATGTTTGAAAATATTGAATGGATTTGGAGAAAATTTGAGAGGAAGATTTGAGTGATTCTGGCCTTCGAAAGTGAAGAATGATAGCTCCTGAATTGTGAACGAGATTAGGGTTTAGACTTATATTTTATTATTATTAATTAATTCACTTATTACTTGCTTATTGGTTCGAACTCCAAGTCAAACCCAACGACTGTCATTCCCAACCAAATACCCTTATTCCAGACACAATGGGATATGTTTCATAAGCCAATTCTACTATTTTGATCAGTTTTTATCAAAATTAATATATAAATTAACATAACGATCAATATTGAATTTCAACGTACATTTTAATTTACTGGGGCCACATACTGACTCCAAAAATTATGAAATTTGAAATCTAGCTATGTTTTAACAATACAGTCCTAACAAAATTAATTTCATTGAATTTGGAGACCGTTTGAAAAAATGGCATTTTAACTGGCTTATTAAATTCAAACTGATACTGAAAACGCGTTTAAATTTACTACGCTCACATACTAATTCCAAATGACTTGAAATTTTAAACCTGACAATAATTTGACGTTCTGAATCCAACAAAAGAGGTTTCATCGAAAATGGAGGTCATTTGCAAAATGGCAATTTTAAGGGCTATATATAATATTAAAATATTAAATAAATTCCATAGCGACTATTCTAAATTTTAAACTGCACATAACTTACCATTTATAAAGTGAAATCTCAGTTTCTTACATTCGTTAAAAATTACAGTTCAAAATATTCCAATGTTTCTTGTTTAACTAAAACTGAATTTATATTGAATTCTATACATTCATTCAAAGTTTAAAACTTAATTTTCAAACTACTGTACCGTTTCAGGTTCGTTTTAATTAAATTCTAAATTTATACGTTCTAACTTCGATTTAATTAAATTTTAAATCGTTAATTCTCAAAATAAATTATTTTAAATTCTTAAAATCCATTAAATCAATTAAAAATAAAATTTTAAATTGGTTCCAAAATTACGGGTTGTTACAACAAATTTATATTTTTTGCAGATTTTTTTCCAGTTCTTCCTATTATGCCATACAGTTAAACTGACTTCGTAATTTTACATTTAACTTATTTAAAAGAATCCTATTAAACAATATTTGTCATTGCATTGAATAAATTAATAACATACATCAATTTCAATATGTATATCTATATTAACAAAAATAATTAAAAAATTCTCAAATACACATCATACATATTGTTCATATAAGCTATAAAACATAAATTACACAAAAATATAATAATAAATTTAATTAATAGAATATGTACATCACATCGAAATTTATCATATATTACATAAAAAATACTATTTTTTATTTTTAAATAATCAATACTATTTTTAATAATATTATCGTGTGCAACGCACGGGTTACACACTTGTATCTTATGAGTTTTAAATCTGAATATTCATTTTTATAATTCGCTAATGAAAATGAATTTGTATATAATGATTATTTGTTAAATCATGTTTTTAAGCTATATGAGGACTTGTTACTACTTATAGATAAATATTTTGAATTTATAAATACATTTCATGTGTAAAATTCTATTTTTAGTAATATTATGATATAATAATATTTGTAGATTGACATGTTAAATTAGTAAGTAAAATTTATTTCCAAGATCCAATATTTTAGCAATAATAAATTTATAATATATATATGGGCATTTTTGGTAGTCTACGTTTACATCAAAAAAGTGTGACATTAATGGTATTCCAATTACTATTAAAGATATGGATTTATATTCAAATAATATTTGACTTTTTTTACTTATTTTTATTGCAACAACTTGGATTTTGGGTCGTTTACATCGACAATGATCCTCACACGTTGACTTAAACAGTTCTAAAATATAAATAGTTATTTAGATTAATATAAGAAAAACAAGAAAGAAGAGAAACAATCACAGATTCTCACAGCGGAAGGACAAAGTATAATAAATAAATAACAGTTCATGAAATGTTAAAACATATATTTGATTATATTTTACAACAATTATCACAGTTAACTATCTTAAACATACCAATATTTGCAGTGGAATAATAATAATAAATACGTCTGTTGAGCTCCATCTTCATCTTCATAATGGTATCTTCAATAACTGAAAACTCGGGCTGACCCGAGCATAAATGAAAAGACAAAAACACTCGGATCAGAACTAAAATATTCTCGTATCATTTAAATCAATTTCACGTAATAATATCAATGCAATAACTTAAGAGATGTTATGGGAATTTCCACCTTTGAAGGATCCGACAAACTAGATACTATATAATATAATTTCGCTATTATTATAGTGTCTATTTCGTAAAATAAAGCTATCAAAATAGCGTAAGGGGGATTACATTTTTACCCTTACGCCGTTTATAATACAGTAGTCTATACAAATATTGTAAAGTCCATTATAAACTAGTGGTTAACAAAGGGCACTCCATAGGTATAGTACAAATCAAATTCGTAAGGGGCTTGACCAGGAAAAATATGACAAGGCATCGAGGCAATACCCATCAGTAGTGATTTTATCGGATTGCGGACCAGGTCGATGGTTACACATAGCCGTCAGCTACCGCCCACCCCAGACAATACTCCCAAAATCAGAGGGCTCCCAATCAATCACAAAGTAAGATATATTATGATGTCCGCCCCCGACCAACCGACATTTCGATATGCCAATGCCCGACTAGCACAAGACGGTCGTAAAAAAAAGGGTTTTAAAACTATGAATCATCAAAGAACCTGTAGTATATCTCACAGTACATGGAATAAAATATAATTATAACATACTTGACATAAAGCAGGCGAGACAGTGCATAAGCTGAAAACTAAACCATCACAACAGCGGAATCCAAAATACAGCTTGTGATCCAAACAATCATTATTACGACTTCAAAATACTCTCTCTAAAGAAAAACAGGAAAGGTACACTACTAATGCCCAAAGCAGTGACCAACAACAACATAAGGAGAATATATGTAAATAGTACGTGGAAGCCTCCTGCTCATCTTCGGACAGCTACTCGTGTATAACCACCTAAATTATCTCTAGTCTGCTCGTTTAGGAGCACCTAGAGTAATAAGAAGGGTTATAAAAATTTGTGTCAGACAAAAGTTTGGTATGAGCAATAGCAGCAAAATAAAACAATAACAGGTATAAATAATCATACTTGAACCTGGACCTGCGACCAAAGAGTTAGCACAACAAGATGTACAGTACTCTAAGGTAACACTAACATAGGGTGTAAAATGGAAGTGTGCGTGCCTTGGTGATAGCAAACATCGACATAGAAATCATCCTCACATCACTCACTCAGTGCATAAATAATACGATATATACCACTTTTATCACCAGAGCTATTGGGGCTATGACGGCAACTCCGTGCAACTATCACTACGACCACTTTGCATTTGGGGGCCCTGATGGAGTACGATCCCATGCAACCTCTGACCCCACTGGTCCATAGTCAATGCCCCCTACCTTAATAGTGAACCAAATTTATAGATATCGATAACCCCTTTGCACACCTCCTGTAGCAAAGCCCAACTTTTGAAGTTAACCCGTCAATCCCCATTTGGGTCTTGATCCATCACTTCTCACCTGGACTTCATTTGCATCTCAGGTTTAGGTCATCTCCGGCTCGGTTCAAAAAACAAGCCTCTATTCGGTTTGGTTCGTGCTTCCCTGAAGCGGTTCGTGGTGCACCTCTCGGTTCGGTTCGGTTCATGAGTGACAACCCTAGTTGGCTTGTGTAAGGAAGCTTGCCCCCTGACATCGGCTCACGGCTCGCGGCATCAGTTCGTGAGCTTCTGGTCGGATCGGTTCGTGGTCCTCGTATGGACCACGTTCGTGGTTCTTATATGGATCCGGTTGGTGATCCTTTTCCTGATCCATCTCATGGTGCTCTAATTCGTAGAAGGAGGTTCGTGCCAGGCTCCTTGGTTCGTGATTTATGCTTCACGAGTGGGTCGGGTCGTGATACCCTGGTCACGAGCCGGTCGGTTCGTAGGGGTGTTTTACGATCGGGTCTGATCAATTTCCTGCAACTTTTCCAGCGAGCTATTTATGACATACGACTGTAACAACCCGGAAATTCTGAGCCAGTTTAAAATTTTTATTTTGTCAATTTTAGCGAATTTTGAGCATTTAAAATGAATTATTTTAAATAATATTGACGAGAAATTTATTTTGAATATAATTCGAACGTATATATTATATACGTCGTCGTTAGAATATAAACAATTATATATAATTATAAAAGGAATAGAAAATGGCGCGGTAGTTCGATGATTCGATTTCAAACTTCAATTGAATGTGTCGGGTGCAAAACAATTCGGATTTTAGTGAAACCAAAAATATTAGGATCTAATTGTAGATATCTTTCCAACGAATCCGAAAAATCAAGATTTCATAGCGGGAATCAAAAGATATGTCCAGTTGAAAATTCTGAATAGTCGCTATGGAATTCAGGCCCTTAAAAATGGGAATTTTGCAAACGACCTCGGATTTCGACGAAATCACTTTTGTTGGGTCCGTGATGTTAAATTATTGCTAGATTCCAAATTTCGTAATTTTTCGATTCAATATGTGAGCGTGGCAAAGGAAAACGCGTTTGACCGGTTTCAATTGATTTTAATCGACTGGAAAATGGCCGTTTTTCAACGGTCTCAGAATCTGGCGAAACTAGTTTTGTTAGGACCGTATCGTTAATACGAAGCTAGAAAATATTTTTCGGGAATTTTTAGAGTCCGTATGTGACCCCGGTAATTTGAAATGTACGTTTGAATTGAATATATACTGATTTATATTTTAAATTTAACGGAAACTGATCGAAACAGCTGAATTGGCTCGCGATACATATCCCATTGTGTTCAGAATGGGGATACTTAGCTAGGGGCGACAGTCGTTGGGCCTCGATTGGGGTTAGAACGAAAAGTCAACTCTTGGAAAATTAAATGAATTAAATAATTAATTATAATAACCCCCCCACTCCATTTCTCTTCCCCGTTCAGAAAAAAATAAAAAGCGAAAACCGATCCCTAAAAAAAATCCGCCGCCCTCCAGGCGGACCCACCACCTCCAGCCTCCTCTTTGTGCGACCCCCTTCTTCCCCGACCTCCCTCTCCTCTAATTAAAAACTGTGACCCAACCATTCCACGCCCAGGTCGACGAAAACCGCCACCGCAGTCAAGCCCTTACCCCCGCACCACCTTATCGCCTCAGACCTACCCCTGGCGCCACCGCGAGACCGGACCTCCGCCCCCTGCTTCCACCAGCGAACAACAAACCCCCCCTGCAGCTTCGATTTTGTGGCTAAAATAACAAGGTGAGTTTTATGATTTTTATTTAATTTAAAAACTCATGTTGATTTAGTCTAAAAACTGAATTTTATTAGTTTTAAAAACTGATTTCTTTAATGATAAAAAAAAACTGATTTTATTTTATGTTATAAAAGCAATGATTTTTATTTAGAAATCTTTAAATTAGAAAAGGTAAAATCTTTAAATTTGAAAAGGCGAAACCTTTATATAGAGGATAGTGGGGTAAAAATAGAATTTTTATCTATACAATAAGGATGTAAAAATAGAATTTTTATCTATGAAGAAACAATTAAAAATATGATTTTTATATTTTTAAAGTATTAAAAATATAGTCTTTACTATATAGACGATGTAAATATATGATTTTTGTTTATGTAGAGAATTAAAAATATAATTTTTACATGACAAGAATATTAAAAATATCATCTTTATATGTGTAGAAAAATAAAAATGTGAATTTTATAATATATTTGTAAAGGCGAGATTTTTATATATTGAATAGCGAAGTAAAAATATGATTTTTATATATTGAATAGCGAAGTAAAAATTCGATTTTTACATATGTAGAGAATACGGGGAACGAAAGCGACAAAGACGCGATAACGATGAAGATTTCTATCAAAGAAGAGTCAAAATGTTAGGATAGCTATTGGTGAGAACTTCTCACCTTTCAATTTAATTTTTCTAGTTATATATATATATTCTAGGATGCAGACGGTGTTTAGTAGCACCCGACACCCGTCATCCACAGACCATGGATGACTTGTTTGTTTAATTGTTTGGTTGTGTGGTTGGTTAGATTAATTGAAATGGAATTGTTTGGTGAAATAGAATTGATTTGATTGATGTGTGAATGGCGTGGGCCTTCACTAGACCGGGGATAAGGCTAGGCCTTGTCCCGTTTCTAGTATCGTGCCGTTATGCCGCCGAAATTTTCTAAAAATAAGTTAGAAAAATAAAGATAACATTATATTTAATAAATGAACCGAATAGAATATTCATAGTTTGAATAAAATATTTTGATCGTTAAAAATATAATTTTTAACGTGAATGTGAATAAATGAATATTCATTTACAAACCGGACGGATTGTTTATGTACACCTATTTGAAGGACATTGATTGGGACGATAAATTTTACACATCGCCCAACTGCACAAATAAAATCTGTGTTTGATTGTTTGAAACCCCACATGGGTATTGGGATGATATTTGACGTACACTAATCCCGATTGTTTAGTTGTATGTCGATCGATTGATTGACAGACTGTTATAAGCGTTGAATATTTATATTTGATGCTTATACAGTGTAGAATGCACTTTGGATGATGGTTGATTATTCATCGTTATTGATATGTACATATGTTGTAGAAAATCCATATAATTAACATTATATGGTAATTGATTGGGCCTCATTCCAGTTTCGAAAAAGAAATATTTGAAATAAAAACCTTTGAAATAGAAATATTTGAAAATAGAATATTTGAAAAAGGAAATATTTGAAAAGAAATATTTGAGATAGAAATATCCGAAATAGAATATTTGAAAATAGAAACATATGAAGCCTTGTTGGTTAGATTGACGCCATTTCGACGTGAACGATATTTATATCGATTTTATTCATTTTATAATGAATATCGAAAGTGATTTCAAAATCTGTTTTTTTTTTGAAAATAAGTGAATTCGAATTGAAATTGAATACAAACGAATTCGAATTGAAATTGAATTGAATTGAATTAGAACTGAAATTGAATTAGAAATCAATTTGAATTGAAATCGAAATGAAATGAATTTAAAACGAATTGAAATGAATTCAAATTGAATTGAAACTTGAATTGAATAGAAATGAATTTTAAAACGAATTTATAAGGAAAGATTCAATTTTGATTTGAGTTGAGATGGAAGTTGAAATTGTTTTTGAAACGAATTCAAAACTATTTATAAAATTCGTTTTAAATAGTAATCGACGAAATATATATTATATATACATAATATAATGGCCTGAATGGAACGCGCCGCGCCGCGGCAGTTCGCGAATATCGACCATTGATTTCAAACGGACATTACGGGAGATCCGACCGTCGGATTCTCCTAAAACCGGAACCTTGGGTTCGTATCGAAAACAGCTTTCTAACGAATATTAGAAATTTGAAATCTAACGGTTGGATTTGGAATTATGTCCAAATCAAATTTGAAAAAGGTCGCTGTAAGTGCAGTTCGATGGCCATTGATGGAAATCGACTGTACGGGCCTTGATAAAATTATTAAAAATAGTAATAATTTATGTAAAATCATAAGAAATGATTTAGAAAGAATTGGGATGAAAAACTCCATATTTGAAAAGATAAAAATAGATTTTTATCGAAATGAGCTAGTTTTGAACTAGAATTATAATTCTATTTATTTTTAAATAAATAAATTGAATTTGAAATGGTTTTGAAAATAACCAGAATTTCCAATGATTGCATTGGAATGGATTTGAATCGAAATTGTCTTCGAAATATTTCGATGTTGGATTTCATGATTATACAGATATTGTTATGAAAATTTGAAAGATATATATATATATATATATATATATATATATATATATATATATATATATCGTTATTTCCAATACTACATTTGTTAATCGTAGAATTTGATATTGAATATAAGCCGATATATTTTCTATTCAGAGCCTTATATTGAATATCAAATGCGATTTGGGTTTGTCGTGAATGGTGTCTTCACTAACACTGTTCTTGAACCTAGTTGAGAAAAGATTAAATCTTTTTATTTAGATTTAATGAAGTGTACCAATTAAATAATATTTAATTGGAATTGAATTGATATTGATTTTTGGGTTTATCGTGGACAGTGTTTTAAATAACACTCGTTCTTTAACCCGACAATTAATGGAAGGTGATTTTGGGTTTATCGTGAACCGTGTTTTAAATGACACTGATTCTTTAACCCAGTTAACGATTAAAACTAAGTGGAGTTTTAATGAATCTTTAATTAGATTAAAATGATCGAGAATGGAGTATCATCAGTTTTTCTCCAGGCGATAGTTAAATCTTTAATTAGATTTGAACGTGAAATGGTAATTGAATTTACCGATAACATCGTGGTGTTAGATATGAAGTATTACCAGTTTTACTTCATGGGATGAATAGGTTGGGACTGGGAAATTAAAACAAATGATTACTTCGGTAAGGTTCGTTAATCCCAACTAGTTGAATCAAAATTCAAAAGAAGATTAAAGAATAAATTCAAGGAATTTATCTTTGATAAAATTAATGAGAACCTCTCCCTATGAATGTGAAATTTAGAAACTAACTGTCGGTTAGCCAAGCAGAAGGGTTTTCTGGATATTGATCTGATGTTGGTTTCGGCCTTCGGGGTTAATATTTGGGGAATTATTCTCTTAATTAATTTATGGTTAGTGACTGATAAATTGGAATGAGGCGTATGTTGTGTTTGTGTAACAATTATTTAAAATATACGCGAGTTATTCGGGAAGACCGGGTTTATCCCATTTTGAATAACTGATACGACGATAAATCGAAGATGAAGACGATGGTCGAAGACCGGAGGTCTTCACGTCGTTTGGGTAATTACTGATGATCTTGATTGGGCTGTACACCCAAGAAGATGGAAACAGTTAGTGATCGTCCAGACGTGCTTGGAGATCGATGGATATGCGGGGTACTAGGTGCCTCCGGTTTCGTTCAGACCCAGGGCGAACTTGTAAATGGACTGTGTGTCTGACATTGGATTTTAGTCCGTGTGATTGATCTCTATTAAATATATATCTGCTTGGCGGCGGAGAATTTATTTTCTTGCTTAACGCCCTTCTCTGAGACGTACGAGCTCAGGGGTTATATATTGATGGATATCAAACGCATGGAGTGAATTGCCTGTGTGGCATGCCTAAGTGGCAAATGATCGAGGCTTCTGTTGAAAAGCAAAGTCTTGTGGTGATGATCAAAGCACAGCCTGTGTGGCATAGCTTTGTGTAGCGTTGAATTCGCGAGCCTCACACCCCGGTTGTGAACCAAAAACGGGAGAAGGACCTCAGGGAGGGCATGCGTTTCTTTCTAGCTAGGGTGGTGTCAGTGACCTACCAGCCCTGACATTTATATACTTTTCACCTGTGTGGTTGTTGCTGTTGCGAGGCGCCTCGGTTTAATCGGACGATCCAGGTCCGATGGAGTCATTCGTTGGCTCATTTGCGCCCCGAAGGGCGGGGAAACGTAGTGTTCAGGCATTTTAATCCACATCGGTGGACCGGCCCTGACGATCCAAGGGTCACTCGAGCTCTGATCCTGAGACATGGTGGGCTAGATTGTCTCGAATCGGTTGAGGACTATCTTTTGCCTCGGTTCATAGATGGAAATCCAATTTCCAAATACGTGACTTTGCGGTTTTATTTGTAAACCTATATATGGCGACATAGTGGCATGGGACGCTCATGCCGTCTATGATTGATATTTATGATTTGAAGTTGTTTTATACACTATGCACTTATAATAGTATCAAATGATTTGTTTTAAACGTATCAAGCATTTTTGGCTGTTATAAGGGAAAACCCTATCCCCCGGCTTGCGTTGCATTGTGTGATAGGACCTGGGTCTTATAACAGCTTCATTTTTCTTTATTTAGCATTGCGCTGTTGTTTTATGCTCTGGTATTCTTGGGAGGAAACCCGTTCCGTGTTATACGGCGTGGTCCCTTGATTTACCGAACTTCAAAATAAAGATTAATAACTGTTTTAGTTCTCACACCAGTCCCATGACTGACCTGGAGTTTATTGTTTTAACCTAAACTCTGGGTGCCCCTATTTTTCGCACGGGCAGCTAGTAGTTTTGGTTTTGCAGATTTATATTCACAGGATCCTGGTTTACAGCTGGAACGATATCCGGAAAGCTTTGTATCTGTATATCTACTTCTAGTTGTGTATTGTATTATTTTCCGCTGCGATGTTTTTGAATGTAATTTAAATCTTTGATATTTCTTTGTAATATTCATTTATACTCTGTATATTCTTGTATTTTGGTGCATTGTTGTTATATACAATGTAATGTTCTTCCGTATGCGTTCTGTTTTGTCATGTTCTCAAACGATAGGGCGTTTCGAACGGTCTGGGTCGGTTTAGCGACCGGTTCGGACCGAGCGAAATTCTTTTTCGTCACAACGACGACATTTTCGACCATTCTAATTTTATTATACAATCACAAAGCATACCAAATTGTAGTAGTAACATATAGAATCAACCATAAACACTAAAACAACCATTTTAACATGTTAATATGGATTAAACATACCCAAAACCCATGTTTTCCCCTTAATCATGTTTAATTATATCTAGCAACAGGATTAGCAAACTTAACCCAAATTAACCCAAATTTATATCAGTGACATAAAATAATATTTTAGAATTTCTATTTTTTTTTCCATATTTTTATGATGGATAATTTCGCTAATTATCACTAATCACCCCTAATTAGCCGTAATTAGTGAATAAAAGTGCAAATCACTCACCTTAGCCATAAATAAATTATGGATTTGAAAAATCCACTGATATGGGTCGAATTCCTATGTGTTCCAGCAGCTCTATCTCAATTTTGATGCTAATCCACCTTAATTTGATGTAGTTTTGCTTAATATGTGATTAGGAAGTGATTAGGGATGAATTTAGAAGGTGGAGGCCATTGCTAGGGTTGAAGAAATGAAACTGGCGGCTGAGATAATGAAATGAGATGGTTTCCTAACTTATTCCAGCCTCCCCATAACCCTGATCCCGAAATGTGTTCTGTTCCTAGCTGCTAATCACCCTATTAAACACAATCAAACTATTTTTCACCTTCCAAACCTTATTTCAGCCATATGTCCCAAACAGTAAGTCCGTTTGATTATTGTGACCACTTTACGGAAAGATAAACCGTCAACCGAATCCAATAGAAGTGGTTTCAGGTCAAAAATCCTTACCAATCAAAAGTTATAGGCTAAACAAGATTTTCCAGGGGTTAAACGGTCATTTAAAATTTGGCAAAAATCATGAACATGGAAAATGACCCCAATAGTCGTTCCCCAAAATTACACGACTATACGACTTTGTATGAGAATGAAATAAATATTCTACGATCCTCCAATGAGTAGAATGCAAGTCGTTACACTCTCCCCTCCTAAAGAAATTTCACCCTCGAAATTCCTTAACCAAAATATATAATGGTGGCCCGCATGCCTATCAATCATTTACAAACAATCAAACATACATAACATAACAAGCCTATTCTAGCAAGCAGTTTACTAACAAGGGAATAACTGTATCGCAATAAAAATCTTAGTAGGAAGAGAGTTCTGGATACGACTTCCTTATGCACTACTCTGTTTCCCAAGTACATTCATTCTCATTATCGCCCCAGTAGACCTTAACCAATTTCACCGTCTTCCTTCGAAGTTACTTCATATCATGTCTGACAATACGAACCGTCCTGTGGCTCCCAACTGCCTTAGATTCCACCTCGATATCATCCAATTGATCTGGTGAAATTGCCATATCAGAATCGTACATGAGCTTCCTTAACAGGGAAACATGAAATACGTTGTGCACTCCCGCCGTCTTGTCTAGTAATCCAATTGTAACAACCCGGAAAATCAGAACCAATTTAAATTTTTTAATTTGGCTATTTTAATGAATTTCGAATATTTAAAATAAATTACTTTAAATAATAACGACCAAAATTTTTTTTGGATCGAAGTTATGGTGAATATATTTATTTTAATTATAAAACAAGGCCTGAAATGGCGCGGTAGTTTGAAAATTTGAATTCGAACTATGACTGACTGTACAGGATTCAAAATAAATCGATTTTAGTAAAACCAAAAATATTTAAATCTGTTTAAGAATATCTTTCTAACGAATCTGAAAAATCAAAATTTCATAGTGGGAATCAAAAGTTATGGCTAAATGAATTTTTAGAAAGGTCGCTATGGAATTTATATAGCCCGTGAAAATAGACATTTTGCAAACGACCTCCGTTTTCGACGAAACCACTTCTGTTGGATCCGAAATGTCAAATTATTGCTAGATTCCAAATTCCATAATTTTTGGAGTTACTATGTGAGCGTGGCAAAGGAAAATGTGTTTGGTTAATTTCAGTCGATTTGGATCGACCAGAAAATGGCCATTTTTCAAACGGTCTCCAAATTCGATGAAACTTGTTTTGTTGGGACCGAATCGTCCAAATATAGCTAGATTTATTTTTCTGGAATTTTTGGGATCAATATGTAGCCCCAGAAAATTGAAATGTACGTTCAAATCCATATTTGAATGTTTCATATTTTAATTTGAAGAATAACTAACTGAAACAGTCGAATGGGCCTACGAACCACTGTGTCCGGAATGGGGGTATTTAGCTAGGGGAGACAGTCATTGGGTTTGATTTGGAGTCCGGATAAGAAAACACAAATTTTGAAATAAATATATATATATCGGCGAATAGGAAAATTTCTTTCATAAAAAAATAAATCCCACGCGTTTTCTATCTCCCCGTCCAGATCGAAGGAAGAAACCCTTCGCCACCTTCCATCCCCGATTCCGGCCAAACCAAGCAAAACTAGCCCCTGCCCCAGTTAAACTTTTTGAAGATCTTCCTCCCCTCTTCAAATCCATATAAGGTTCGCCTCCCCTAGTGCAGTCATCAACGAGATTCACCTCCTCAAAGTGCGGAACTTCAAAGCGCCGGCATCGATGACTGTGACCACCAAAGTGGGTCCCTCCACCACATGCGGAGGCACGACTCCACCCCTTCGACGTAGCATAGTCCGATCCTCGCATCACTTCACGGTTTGTGTGAAAAATCCAAACCTAGTTTGGAACCATTTGCTGAAAGGTACGGCTTTGGTTTATTAAACTAATTTCGACAATTAAAAGCGTTGTAAAATTATTAAAATCATATCGTTTTGCTATGTGGTCGAAATCCAATGAAACAAGAGACACCCGGACTGTGAGGACGTCTTCTACATTCTAGAAGAGACCGGAGAATTTTTCGAGCTCCCTACAATTTTTGAAGGAGTGGAACCCAACGTGAGATTTCTAAATTCAAAACAATATGGAATGGCGATGTATAAATTATATAATTGATGTATAAGTTATATAAGCGTTGTATACCACATGTATAAGTGTTGTATAAATTATATGTGCGATGTATAAGTTATATATATGTTGTAAACATTATATGTGCGTTGAATGGTGTTGAAATGAAATGAAAATATATTTATATACGTATATCAATATATATACTCCCCTTGTCCGCAGACCATGGATGATATATGTTGGTTGTGATTGTTTGGATTTTGGTTGAAGTGAAATTTGGTTGATAAATACGAATGGTTGATAATGATTGTTTGTGGTTGAAACAAAATTGGAATTATTTATGGAAAAATCCGTTGTGATATGAAAATGAATCGAGATATTTAGAATATAAGGATAAGCCCCTTAAGGAACGCTGCGAGGCGTAAGGTAGTGCGAGGACCCGTACTCGGGATAGTGCCAGTTTTAAACCCCCTTCCGTCATACTGCTGAAATTTTCTGAAATATTCATGTGTTTGATTTATGTTCATGTATTGAAATATATTCATGTGTTAGAAAAATATTCATATGTTGAATAAATTGTTTGAATTATGAAAATCACATTTTTATTATGTATATGAAGTATATAAAATATTCATATTTGAAATAAATTGTTTTAATAATAAAAATCACAATTTTATTAGATATATGAATCGATAAAAATATCCATGTTTTTAACAATAAAAATCACATTTTATTATATATATATATGAAGTGTTAAATGTAGTCATGTGTTGAAATAAACATTTGTTGGGTAAAAATATTATTTTTATCAAATATGTGAAATGAAAATGGTTTGGAAATCGAAGAACAAATTATATATATATATATACACACACACACACATATAATTAAAATAAAACGAGTAACGACGCTGCAGTTCGTATGTTGAATGCGTGATTTTAAACGATTATTGCGAGAGATCCGACCGTCGAATTTTCACGAAACCGAAACCGTTGGGTCCGCTTCGAAAATATCTTTCCAAGATACCAAATTTGTAAAGATCCAACGGTTAGATTGTGTGAAATGTTAAATTCAAATTTGAATGAAAACAGCGCCAGGATGCAGTTCGTATTTTGAAATCGTAACTTTAAACGATTGTACCGGGAGATCCGACCGTCGGATTTTCCCAAAACTGGAACCGTTTGATCTGTTTTGAAAAGATCTTTCCAATGATGCAAAATTTGTAAAGATCCAATAGTTATATTTACAGATATGTGTAAATCAAATCTGAAGAAAAACAGCGCCATGGCCGCGTTATGGCCTGAAGAGTCGTTTGAATAAATGGGCTATTTTTAAATAAATAAAAATTGCAATAAATCATTATAAATTATTAGGAAAGATATGGAATGGAAATAAACCGAATTTACTTGGTTTATTTGATATTTGATGGTTGAATGTGTTTGACATGAAAATTACATTAGTGAACTGAATTATGGATGTCAAATAATTTAACCATGGAAATGAATTGATTTGAATTCTCAATATACGTGAATTATTTGAAAAGGCCGAGTTAAATCTCATTTCAAATAATTGGTCGACGGTTAGAACTCGAAGATATGAAGATGGTGCAAGATCGATGATTTTCACATCGGATGGATGGCTACTAATGTCTTTGATGGGAGTTGCTGCCCTAAAAGGGTTACAGTGGTTGTCCGGATGTACTTGTTGATCGTTCGGATGTGCAAGGACCTCTATCCTGTATTGGACATATGGGACAAGGAATAAGGTGCCTTCGGTTTCGTTCAGACCCAGAAGGGACTATTAAATGGACTATCTGTCCGACATTGGATTTCATTCCGTGTGATTGATATACGTCAGTTGCATGGCGTGAACTGCCTGTATGGCATGCTGAGATGTAGTGATCAAGGCTTTTTTGAAAAGCAAAGCCTTGTGGTTAATGGTCAAGGCACGACTTTAAATAGCATAGCTTTGTGTATATCGTTGATTCGCGGGCCTCACACCCCGGTATGAACCAGAAATGGGAGAGGACATCAGGGAGGACATGCGTTTCCTTCTAGCTAGGAGTGGTGTCAGAGTTTTGCTAGCCCTGACATTTTACTTATGTGGATGATGGATAGTGAAGCGCCTCGGTTATTTCGGTCTCTGCGGAGCCGATGGACGGTCTTTATGCAGACTAGATTTATGCCCCATAGGGCGGGGAAACTCAGTGTTCAAGCATTTTAATCCACTTCGTGTGGACCGGCGCTGACGATCCAAGGGTCACTCGAGCTCTGATCCTGAGATATGGCAGGCTAGATTGTCTTGAAGCGATAAGGACGATCCCTTGCCTTGGTTCATGACGGAAATCCAATTTCCAAATATGACATCGTGTGGTTTTGATTGTAAACCTATATATCGCGACATGCCATGCCTTCTATTATTGATACTTATGATTAAAATTGTTTTTGAAACATATAAACACTAGTAATAATATCAAATGCTTTGTTTTATTCGTATCAAGTATATTTTTGCCATTATAAGGTAAAATTCCATCCTCCGGCTTGCGTTGCATTGTGTGATGGGACTTGAGTCTTATAATGGCTTCATTTTTGTAAAAAGCATTACGATGTTTAAATAATTTACTTGTTTGAAGCACGACAATCCAATAGAGTAAACCCGTTTCGCTATAGCGTCATGGTCCTGTGATTGGCCTTATTGTAAAATAAGTTTAGTAGATTTCTCATACCAGTCCCATGACTAACTCGTTGTTTGTTTCACTTGCAAACTCGGGTGCCCTATTTTCTACATGGGCAGCCTTGTGTTTAGGTTTTAGCAGGCTCTTTCTGGATAGCTATGGAGTTGAAGATGGATTCTATCATTTCTTTTTATGTTGTTGAGCTCCTATTATGTATATTATGTTTGATTCCGCTGTAGACATTTTATATAAAGATGAACTGTATTTTGTACTAAGTATGATCCTGTATACTGTGTAACTCTAATGATTTTGTTTATCCAGTGTATTCTATTGTACATTATCTGGTGTATTTATATATTTCTGTTCTGCTGTTATTTGTTTATGCGTTATATTCCAAAGATTACCCTTGCCACCGTGGAACAGGGGTTTGGGGTCGTCACACGTGGTATCAGAGATTTGATTAAGCTTAGTTCTAGAATGTAACATATTTACGAACTCGTCAGAAATAGAACCAGTAGTGTTCTAAGACGGATTATTCATTTCAGATAGGATGAGTAATATAATAGAATGAGTGTAGCAGATTGAAATACACCCCGATAGACACATTTACATTTAAGTATATGTCTCTATGCTTTAATATACCTTTTCTGTTGGCCTAACACTTTGTCTGCTATTTGCAGACATAGAAAATGAGTGGCAGAAGTAGAAACGGTAGGTCGGAACCAGATATTGAAGCTCTATTAAAGACGTATCGAAATCTGGGTGGAGTACCGTTCTCCGGCAATGAATCTATTATTCAAACACAATCATGGATGCGCTCTGCTGTGAAATTCTTTGAAGGTTCAAAGCTGAGAGATGATCAGAAAAGATAACTGGCATCTTGGGAACTCAAAGACGAAGCTTTAATCTGGTGGGAAACTGTCATTAAAGATAATCCAGAAGGTAATATTACCTGGGATAGATTTAAAGAAATTTTCAATGAAAGATTTATTCCTTCAGAAGCAACTGAGTGGTTAAGTGATGAATTCTACTAACTGATATAAGGAGATATGACCATTCTGGAATAAATAAGAAACTCAATGAACTTTCTCGTTTTGCCCCGCATCTAATTCAAAATCCTAAGGGGAAGAATCTGAGGTTTATTAATGGGCTCCAAAGAAAGTACCAAAGTAGTGCAACTGCACATGTGCAACTTCCTTTTTCTAAAATGATATACATGGCTTACTAGTATGAAGATCTGGATAAGCAAGGTCTTTTGGGGGATGAAGAGGAAGTCAGTACTAGCAGCAAAAGGAAATTTGAAACTTACAGCCCAAAGACAAGTATGCATCCTGAAGCGAGTACAAAGTCTGAAGGCAATAAGAGGCCAAAGGCCAGTCAGAAAAAGGTTAAGGCAGTCATATGTTTAAAGTGCAATCAGTAAGGGCATTCGATGAGGAACTGTAAATCTTCGAACAGATGAAAGAATAATGGATCTATATCCAAGAACAAGTTTCAACAGGATAGAAAATGCAATCTTTGCCATCAGACTGGTCATCTTTCAAAGAATTGCCAGCTATCACTGAAATCTGAAGCAGTACAAGTAAATGAAGTGGCAGAAACTTCAGCACCCTTAGTCAGTCAAGTGAGACCAGATGTTTTGGAAGGCACGCTTACTGTCAAGAATATCCCAGTTAAAGTACTGTTTGATACAGACGCGTCACGAAGCTTTATTGCAAGTAATGCTGTTAAGAAATTGGATTTGAGATTGAAAAAGCTCAAAACACCCATGGCTATCCATAATCCGGTTGGGGGTTCCCTCGATCTTATTTGGATTTGTGTGGTGCCTGCCTCAATTTCCTGTTATCGGTTCCCTACCATCTCGATCGTCATGAATTTTATAGAATTCGATCTTATTTTAGGATTGGATTGGTTAACCAAATATGAAGCTGAGGTTAAATGCGCCGACAGAGTCATTAAGGCGAAGATTAAATCAGGGTATTATATAACCATTCCATGTGAAAGTCCTAATTCTGATAGAAAAAACTTTTGGTCAGCTTTGGATGTTTGTCCTGCTCAAATAGAAAATATTCCTATCATTGCAGAGAATACTCCAGTCGACGTAGAAAATATTCCTGTTGTCAAGAATTATGCGGATGTGTTTGAGGAAGTTGTTAGCTTACCTCCGCGAAGAGAAATTGATTTCAAAATTTCTTTAATTCCGAATGCAAGGCTAGTAGTTCATGCTATTCGAAGAATGACCTTGAAGGAAAAAGAAGAGTTAGACAATCAAATTTGACCGCTAGTATGGAAGGGTCTGATCAGACCTAGTTTCTCTGATTGGGGAGCAGGAGTGGTATTTGTTCCAAAGTCAGACGGTACTCTCCGAATATGTGTAGATTACCGTGACTCGAATAAGCAGACATTGAAGAATAAATATCCATTGCTGCGGATTGATGATTTTATGGATCGATTGAATGGCGTGCAAGTATTTTCACGAATGGACCTAGCTACAGGTTTCCATATGCTTCGTATTGCCAAAGAGTGTGTTCCTTTGACAACATTCAGAGGTCCAGACTTATTCTATCAGTGGTTAGTAATGCCGTTCGACTTATGTAACGCTCTAGCTTATTTTGTCGATCTATTGAACAGAGTATTCAGAGAAGTATTGAATAAATTCGTACTGGTTTTCATCGATGACATATTGATCTTCTCTAAGTCAGAGAGCGAGCATGCAAAATATTTGGAAGAAGTGTTAGAGATTTTGAGTAAGAATGTTTTGAAAGACAAATTTTCCAAATGTATATTCTGGCAAGAAGAAGTCAGGTTTCTTGGCCATGTTATATCAAAGGAAGGAATTTCTGTGGATCCTGATAAGATCATAGCTATTCAAGATTAGAAGCAGCCAACTACTCCCACAGAAGTCCGAAGTTTTATTGGACTGGTATCGGAAGTTCATTGAAGATTTTCGAAGATATCTAGTTCCTTAACAAAGCTTACTAATAAACATTCAAGGTTCAATTGGACTGCAGAATGTGAGACAGCTTTCCAAGAGCTGAAGTTAAGATTGACAACTGCTCTAGTGTTAAATATTATTGATGGCAATCAAGACTTGAAAGTCTGGACAGGTGCTTCTAAAGAAGGTCTTGGTGTAGTATTAATGCAAAGAGGCCAAGTAGTCGCTTATACTATCCAGCAGTTGAAGCAGCATGAGAAGAATTATGCAACTCACAATCTTGAATTGTTAGCCATCGTGTTTGCTATGAAAATCTGGAGACATTATCTATTGGGTGAGAAGTTCGAATTATATACTGATCATCAATCATTGAAGTATTTATTCACCCAGAAAGATTTGAGTATGAGACAACAGCGTTGGTTAGAATTTCTCGTGGCATATGATCTTGATATTTTATGTACTCCGGGGAAAGCTAATGTTGTACCTGATGCGCTCAGCAGAAAGAATGTAATCATCGCCAATCTTATCATCACGCCTTCATTGATTGATAACATATCTTCTCTTTAGAAGGATGAACACTTCATTCAGGAAATCAAAGAGAGAATTCAGGAAGGCGAGGCCTCGAGTTTTCAGATTGATAACGATGGGATTCTGAGGTTAAAAGTCTGAATTTGTGTTCCAAACATTTCTGAGCTCCGGAAAGAAGTGCTGGATGAATGTCATAGATCCAAACTTAGTATCCATCAAGGAGTGAGTAAAATGTATAATGATATCAAACGCACTTTCTGGTGGAGATCTATGAAAAGAGACATTTCCCTGTACGTTAGCCAGTGTTCTACTTGTCAACAAGTCAAAAGCGATCAACAGAAACTCGCCGAGTTGTTGCAACCGTTGGGAATTCTAGGTTGGAAGTGGGAACAAGTTTCTATGGATTTCATATATGGTTTGCCCAGAACCAGGAGAGGAAATGAAAGTATTTGGGTGATCGTAGATCGTTTCACGAAGACTGCCCATTTTATACTTGTCAGATCAAATAGAACCGCTCAAAATATGGCGCAAATTTATTTCAAGGAGATTGTTAAACTACATGGAGTTCCCATGAGTATCGTTAGTGATCGTGACCCGATTTTCGCTAGTAAATTCTGGGAAGCATTCTAAGCAGAATTGGGGACAAAGCAGAACTTGAGCACCGCTTATCATCCTCAAACAGATGGCCAAACTGAGAGGGTGAACCGTATACTAGAAGGTTTATTGCAAGCATGTGTTATTGATTTTGGCGGATCATGGGAAGACCATTTTTTTGGCTGACTTCTCATACAATAACAGCTACCAAGCAAGCTTGCAAATGTCACCATTTGAAGCATTGTATGGTCGACCATGCAGATCTCCCACATGTTGGGTAGAACATGGCAATAGACTTGTATTGGGACCCGATATGATCACGAAGCTGCGGATAAAGTCGATTTCATTAAGAAACGATTACTAGCCGCTCAAAGCCGACCGAAGAGCTATGCGGATTTGAGAAGAAGAGATTTGGCTTTTTCTGTGGGTGACTATGTGTATTTGAGGGTTTTCCAATGAGAGGAGTAGTCCGATTTGGTAAAACAGGGAAGTTGGTGCTCAGATTTATTAGTCCATTTCCTGTGCTTGAACGGATTGGAACTCTCGCTTATAGGGTTCAATTTCCTGATTGGTTACCTGGAGTACATGATGAGTTTCACGTATCTCAAGTTCGAAAGAGTGTGCATGATCCAGACTTGGTCATGGAAGAAGCCGCGCAGCAAGACTTGGAAATTACTCCAGAATTAGCTGTGAGGAGAGAGCCGATAAAGATTATTGGCAAAGAAACTAAAGAGCTGAGGAACAAGAAGGTTCACTTAGTCAAAGTGCAATGGAGTGGAGATCCGCGAGACCGTACTTGCAAAACAGAGGAGAGCATTAAGCAAACTTATCCCAATTGCAGGGTGGATATCTCTGATTAACTCTACTCCAAGGTACATTTATCATATTTTGCATTTCCGCATTGTTTTGTACTTGGTTGTTGTTTCCTTTTCATGGATGTAAAATTTTCTTATTATATAGTTTGATGATTTTAAAAGAGTATACAAATTAATTATTAAATTTTTGAAAAGTTAATCAATAAATTGATTACTGTTTGTGCTGTGTCATTAAGAATTTGATTAATCAAATTATTGGGGTGATAGTTAATCTAATCAATAAGAGAATGAAGGTAAATTTATGCAAATTGAATCAAATATTAAACTGATTTAAAAATTGATGGGAATATATGCATGTACATTATATATGTTTGAACAGGTAAATGGATTCGCTGTTGAGTAAAGAATTTATTTGCTTGCCCATCAAATAGGTAAACCTTAATGAGTTGGATGCACAATTTTATTTATTATATCAACTCCTGTGAATGCCATTGGATGCGGAGTGCTGCTTATTCTGTGTGAAATAATAAACGTTGCCATAGGATAGTAACAATTAATTTTGAACTACACTACATGGAATACTTCTTGAAGATAGCATACTCTATCATATACCACATAAGCATTTGGAGCTTATGTGACGAGGCTGAAGATTTACCATGCGAGCGAGAGGCTTATATGGTGATGACTATATTACAGGTTGAACTGAAGACTGATATGGACTATATAAAATGTAACAGTAAATTTCCAGATTAATAAAAAAAAACCACACGGGTCTGGAGATGACAATAAACATGTCTCTCTAGTCATTAAGGCACAAAAAACATTTATAGGGTGATGAGAATTTATTCTTTGGAGTTATGATCTATACACACTCCCCTGTAGACACCGGAATATATCGCTATAAATATGTGTATGCTTTTTAGGATTTGTTGGGTGCCCAATACTTCCCAATAAATTTCCAAACCCCTCCCCGTACAAAGGAGGTTATGGCGAATTTTTTTTGAAAATTTAGGGTATTAGCCAAATTTTTGAAGAATAAGAAAATTCTTAGAAACTGAAAAATTGAAGAATGGAAGCCAAAATGAAAGTTGAGTTGGTTATTTAAGAAACTTTCAACTTCATTCCTTTTCGGGGACGAAAAGATTTTAAGTGGGGGAAATTGTAACCCGGAAAATCAGAACCAATTTAAATTTTTTAATTTGGCTATTTTAATGAATTTTGAATATTTAAAATAAATTATTTTAAATAATAACGACCAAAAATTTGTTTGGATCGAAGTTATAGTGAATATTTTTTTTTAATTATAAAAGAAGGCCTGAAATGGCGCAACAGTTTGAAAATTTGAATTCGAACTTTGATTGACTGTACAGGATTCAAAATAAATTGGATTTTAGTGAAACCAA
Organism: Allium sativum; assembly: GCA_030737875.1. Lineage (NCBI taxonomy): Eukaryota > Viridiplantae > Streptophyta > Magnoliopsida > Asparagales > Amaryllidaceae > Allium > Allium sativum. Next base: position 683,050,899 of record CM060909.1, on the reverse strand, counting down.
AAATATTTAAATCTGTTTAAGAATGTCTTTGTAACAAACCTGAAAAATTGAAATTTCATAGCGGGAATCAAAAGTTATGGTAAATGAATTTTCAGAAAGGTCACTATGGAATTAATATAGCCTGTGAAAATAGACATTTTGCAAACGACCTCTGTTTTCGACGAAACCACTTTTATTGGATCCAGAATGTCAAATTATTGCTAGATTCCAAATTCCATAATTTTTGGAGTTAATATGCGAGCGTGGCAAAGTAAAATGTGTTTGTTTAGTTTCAGTCAATTTGGATCGACCAGAAAATGACCATTTTTCAAACGGTCTTCAAATTCGATGAAACTAGTTTAGTTGGGACTGTATTGTCCAAACATAGCTAGATTTATTTTTTTGGAATTTTTGGGATCAGTATGTGGCCCAGGCAAATTGAAATGTACGTTCAAATCCATATTTGAATGTTTTATATTTTAATTTGAAGAATAACTGACTGAAACAATCGAATGGGCCTACGAGTCATATTCCATTGTGTCCGGAATGAGGGTATTTAGCTACGGGCGACAGTCGTTGGGTTTGATTTGGCGTCCGGATAAGAAAACACTATTTTTGAAATAAATATATATATATCGGCGAATAGGAAAATTTCTTTCACAAAAAAATAAAAATAAAACCCTCGCGTTTTCTCTCTCCCTGTCCAGATCGAAGGAGGAAACCCTTCGCCACCTTCCAGCCCAAATTCCGGCCAAACCAAGCAAAATTAGCCCCTGCCCAAGTTAAACTTTTTGACGATCTTCCTCCCCTCTTCAAATCCATATAAGGTTCGCCTCCCTTAGTGCAGCCATCAACGAGATTCACCTCCTCGAAGTGTGCGAATTCAAAGCGCTTCCACCAACGACTATGACCACCGAAGTGGGTCCCTCCACCACGTGCGAAGGCGCGACTCCTCCCCCTTCGACGCTGCATAGCCCGATCCTCGCATCGCTTCACGGTTTAGATGAAAAATCCAAACCTAGTTTGGAACCATTTGCTGAAAGGTACAACTTTTGTTTATTTAAACTAATTTTGATAAATAAAAGCGTTGTAAACTTATAAAAATCATATCTTTTTGCTATGCGGTTAAATCCACTGAAACAAGAGACAACGGGACCTTGAGGACTTCTTCTACATTCTAAAAGAGACCGGAGAATTTTTCGAGCTTCCTACAATTTTTGAAGGAGTGGAACCCAATGTGAGATTTCTAAATTCAAAACGATATGAAATGGCGATGTATAAATTATATAATCGATGTATAAGTTATATAACTGTTGTACACCTCATGTATAAGCGTTGTATAAATTATATGTGCGATGTATAAGTTATGTATACGTTGTAAACATTATATGTGCGTTGAATGGAGTTGAAATGAAATGAAAATATATTTATATATGTATATCTATATATACACATACCCCTCGTCCACAGACCATGGACGATATATATTGGTTGTGATTGTTTGGATTTTGGTTGACGTGAAATTTGGTTGATAAATGCGAATGGTTGATAATGATTGTTTGTGGTTGAAACAAAATTGGAATTGTTTGTGGAAAAATCCATTGTGATATGAAAATGAATCGAGATATTTAGAATATAAGGATAAGCCCCTTAGGTAATGCTGCAAGGTGTAACGTAGTGCGAGGAGCCGTACTCGGGTCGGTGTTAGTTTTAAACCCCCTGCCGTTATGCTGCAGAAATTTTCTGAAATATTTACGTGTTTGATTTATAATCATTTATTGAAATATATTCATGTGTTGGAAAAATATTCATATGTCGAATAAATTCTTTGAATGATAAAATCACATTTTTATTATGTATATCAAGTATATAAAATATTCATGTTTGAAATAAATTGTTTTAACAATAAAAATCGCATTTTTATTAGATATATGAATCGATAAAAATATCCATGTTTGAAATAAATTGTTTTTAACAATAAAAATCACATTTTATTGAATATATAAAGTGTAAAAATTAGTCATGTGTTGAAATAAATATTTGTTGGGTAAAAATATTATTTTTATCAAATATGTGAAATGAAAATGGTTTGGAAATCGAAGAACGGATTATATATATATATAATTAAAATAAAACGAATAACGACGCTGTAGTTCGTATTTTGAGTTCGTGATTTTAAACGATTATTGTGGGAGATCCGGCCATCGGATTTTCCCGAAACCAAAACCGTTGGGTCCGCTTTGAAAATATCTTTCCAACGATACCAAATTTGTAAAGATCAAACGGTTAGATTGTGTGAAATGTGAAATTCAAATCTGAATGAAAACAACGCTAGAATGGATTATATATATATATATAATTAAATTAAATTGAATAACGATGCTGTAGTTCGTATTTTGAAATCGTAACTTTAAACGATTGTACCGGGAGATTCGACCATCGGATTTTCCCAAAACTGGAACCGTTGGATCCATTTTAAAAAGTCTTTCCATTGATGCAAGATTTGTAAAGATCCAACGGTTAGATTTTCAGATATGTGTAAATCAAATCTGGAGAGAAAACAGCGCCATGGCCGCGTTATGGCCTGAAGCGTCATTTGAATAAATGGGCTATTTATAAATAAATAAAAATAGCGATAAATCGTTATAAAATATAGGAACAATATGGAATGGAAATAAACCGAATTTACTTGGTTTATTTGAAATTTGATGGTTAAATGTGTTTGACATGAAAATTATATTAATGAACTGAATTATGGATGTCAAATAATTTAACCATGGAAATGAATTGATTTGAATTCTAAATATACTTGAGTTATATGAAAAGGCCGAGTTAAATCTCATTTCAAATAATTGGTCGACGGTTAGAAGTCGAAGATATGAAGACGGTGCAAGACCGATGATCTTCACATCGGATGGATGGCTACTGATGCTTTTGATTTGAGTTGCTGCCCTGAAAGGGTTACAGTGGTGGTTGTCCGGACGTACTTGTTGATCATTCGGATGTGCGAGGACCTCTCTCCTGTATTGGACATATGGGACGAGCAATAAGGTGCCTCCGGTTTCGTTCAGCCCAGAACAGACTTGTAAATGGACTGTGTGTCCGACATTGGATTTCATTCTGTGTGATTGATATACATCAGTTGCATGGAATGAATTTCCTTTATGGCATGCTGAGATGCAGTGATCAAGGATTTTGTTGAAAAGCAGAGCCTTGTGGTTGATGATAAAAGCACGGCTTTACATTGCATAGCTTTGCGTATAACGTTGATTCGCGGGCCTTACACCGGGTATGAACCAAAAACGGGAGAGAACATCAGGGAGGACATGCGTTTCCTTCTAGCTAGGAGTGGTGTCAGCGTTTTGCAAGCCTTGATATTTTACTTATATGGATGATGGATAGCGAGGCGCCTTGGTTATTTCAGTCTCTACGGAGCCAATGGATGGTCTTTATATATACCAGATTTATATAGACCAGTTAAGTACATTTCTCGTACCAGTCCCATGACTGACTTGTAGTTTGTTTCACTTGCAAACTCGGATACCCTATTTTCTACACGGGCAACCTTGTGTTCAGGTTTTAGCAGGCTATTTCTGGATAGCTATGGAGCTGAAGATGGATTCTATCATTTCTTTTTATGCTATTCAGCTCCTGTTATGTATATTATGTTTGATTCTGCTGTATACATTTTATATAAAGCTGAAATGTATTTTGTACTAAGTATGATCCTGTATACTGTGTAACTCTGATGATTATGTTTATCCAGTGTATTCTGTTGTACATTATCTGGTGTATTTATATATTTCTGTTATGATGTTATTTGTTTATGTGTTATATTCCAAATATTACCCTTGCCACCGTGGAACAGGGGTTTGGGGTCGTCACACCAACTTTATACACCAAATTCCCAACTTGTTCGAGAACAAGGAATGGACCAATAAACCTTGGTGCCAACTTACCTCTCCTGCTAAAATGAATCACACTCTTTGGTGGAGCTAGAGATCATGACGAATACCAGGTCACCAACGGAGAATTTCAATTCTCTTCGTCTTTTATCAGCATAACCCTTTTGCCTTGGGCAGCCTTAATTCGCTGTTGGATAACCTTGATTTTATCTGAAGTTTCTCTTATTACATCTGGCCCAAGCATAAATTTCTCGCCGGTTTCTAACCGACACGACGGTGAGTTACATGGTCTTCCATACAAAGCTTCAAATGGAGCCATACCAATACTAGAATGATATTTATTATTATACGCGAACTCAACCATATGCAAATGGTCATCCCATGACCCTCCAAAATCCAATATACAAGCTTTCAGGAGATCCTTTAATACACGATTCACCCTCTCTGTTTGACCGTCGGTTTGGGGATAGTATGCGGTACTAAGATGTAATTCTGACCCTAAAGACTTTTGTAAGCTCTTCCAAAACCCACTAGTAAATAACAGATCTCGTTCACTTACAATACCTTTATGTACTCCATGAAATCTTACTACCCACTTCATATATAGTTCTGCTAACTTAGCTGTCGTTCCATTCGACTTGACCAGTATAAACCTTACATTCTTTGTCAATGGATCCACAATCACCCAAATACTATCTTAACCCAACCTAGTCCTTAGTAAACCATCGATGAAATCCATTGAGACTTGTTCCCATTTCCATTCGGGAATTTTCAATGGTTGTAACAAACCACTAGTCTTCTTTTGTTCAGTTTTAACTAACTGGAAGTTCATGCACTTGGATATAAACTTCCCAGCGTCTCTCTTCATTCCTTTCCAGTAGTAGGTCTGCTTCAAGTCTCGATAAATTTTGTTACCATAGGGATGTATAGTCAGCTTCGAGTGATGACACTCCCTAAGCGCTACATCTCTCAATCCATTAACATTGGGTACAACTAGTCTTAGTGAGCGATAAACACTGACTAACATCGTCAATAAAGTATATGAGAATAGGCAGATTAACCATCAATCTACCAATCACATCACTAGAGAAGAACTCCAAGCCCAACTCCCCGCATCTGAAAGTGATAGCCTTTATAACAAAACCTTTCGACCATACATCAGGATGAAACCAAAATGACCCATTCAATCCTAGCAATCAAAAGCAACCAAACAATAGAACTCATAACATTCAGTTTATGCATCTCACGTGAACCATCCTAACCGAATTCAACATCCCTCAAGTACAAGCCCTGGAGGCCTAAACCAATATCAGACAAGCACCCAAGAAATGCCTCGTTTGACATTAGACAATCTACGTGAGACAGTTCAACAAAGCAACCACTCACTCATAATTGACATTGGCTATTACTGCTAATCGTGCTTTGAAATCATTGTTAATCGTATGACTAGCCATGTCACCATGCCATCCGTCAAGGGCTAATGATAACCCTAGTTCTAATCAAGCTACTACACATCCAACGTATCCTCTTAGAGACAACTAGGCCAATCTAATAGGTCCAGGGTATTCGACTAGTCCAACTAGCCTTTTAGGTTCCCCTATTACACCCTTGCTTTAAGCCCGTAAGAACTTAGGACAGCGATAATCCCTTCGTAACTCTAGTTGGTATCACTGACGACTATCCACAAACTCAGACCCAGTCTCGATCATCTATGACCCACAAACTCAAGTTCAACATGAGTCATCTCCCTACTCGTTGCATCTCCAAGATCAACGAACAACCATTTTTCTTTTACGAGTTCTCCAACTTTAATCATCCTAACCTTCGTTGCATCTCCATGATCAACGAACACATCTTATCATTTTGAATTTTTTACCATTGTTGAACCAAAGAGAACATCAACATAGGGTCCTAAATAATCCATAGTCCATAGCATTAACCGAGCAAGTTCTGTCTATCACCTGCTAAAGCCATGAATACATCGATGTCCGTATGACTAGTATAACCAATATCAAGGGCCAATAGAATCCCCGGCTCCAAACGGACTACTGCACGTCCAACGTACATCTTTGCCTCAGAGATAACTAGATCACGTCCAATGGATCCAAGGTAAATAGGTGTCCCAATATACCCCTGCTTCGAGTCCGCTTAGAACACTCCGAATATCGACGATTCTTGGCACTCTCATTAAAAGATCTGTCCTCAACTCCATCTTCAACTCGAGTCCACACATAAGAAAAGGGAACATCGGCCTTAATGGAAAATACAACTGGGGCTCCCTACTCGGAAATACTTCTTCGGGTAAATCCCCTCTTCAAAAGATTGCTTACTTGCACCTCGAGCTCTCGCTGCTCCCTTGGCGCCATACGACAAAGTGGCATCACTATAGGTCTGGCGTCTTTCAATAAATCAATCTGAAACTCGATTTCTCGGTGTGGTGGAAGTCAAGTCACTTCCCCGAAGATGTCTGGATACTCGCCAGCAATAGCCACATCTGGCAACTCATCATGCGGGATGTCAAGAGAATTTAGAAAGCTAGCCATCACCCCATCACTAGGTAGGCTACCAAACAATACCCTCCGCCCATCATCCACTCTAATGGTCACTGAAGACCCCTCATAGTCCACCACCACCCTATGCCTTTGGAGCCAATTGGCTCCCAAAATAATGCCATACCCAGTAAAGCCCAAAACAAAGAAATCACAAGCAAACATACATCCATGACTCAATAGGACTACTTTATGATAAATCATACTAAGGCAAGTCGAACCACCGATCGAGTTCATCACAACTAAAGGTCTGTTGACTATCTCGGGTTCCAATCCCAACCTATCTACCAGGTCACTAGATAGGATGCAATAGGAAGCCCAGTACCAAATAAAACTAGAACAGTAACCTCTTAGATGGAAAGCACACCTTGAATAATGACACCATTCACCTTCTCCGCCACAGTTGGGGCATTCGACGAAGAAGGAACAACATTGACAGCATATGCTTCCACAGTCTGCTTCTTCTTACGGGGTTGTGGACACTCTTTCTTGAGATGTCCTACTTGGCCACAATTTAAGCACTTCCTTTCCCCTGGCTTCGCTCGACAGTCTCTGGCATAGTGGTCCATCTTATCGTATCTAAAACACTGGATATCCTTCTTATTCCTCTTTTTCTGGCTAGCCTTGTCTTGGTTCTGCATTCTCTTTTTCTTGGACTCCTTGTTCAGCTTGGCGAGATCGACCCTAGGCGCCTGCACTACTACACCACTACCGTTAGTAGCATTAGGAACTGTTCCCAGAACATCCCTAAGCATCTCTCGCATGAAGGAAGTAAATATCGTCCTTATATAAGGGACATTCCCAATGTTGTCCCCCTGAACCCGCTTCCTCTTCAACTCCTGATGCGGTATTCCTCACTGTACTCCTCGTACTTTGGCTCACGTTCAATCTGTAAAGAGAAAACGATTAACCATCTCCTTAGTGGTTCCCGTGCAGTGTGACTTCATCCTTAGTTATACTAATAGTATACATAAATATAGTTTTGAAAACCAAATTATCACAAATACGCGCTCTCATATACATATACTATCTCTCCCTGATACCTTCCCCTAGGTTAACTATGCAACCTAGGCTCTGATACCAAGTGTGACGGCCCGCCCCGGACCAGCCGACATTTCCCCCGAAATGCGTTGTGCCAATGCCCGACTAGCACGGGACGGTCATCAAAAGAAAGGGTTTTAAAACTATGATTCATCAAAGAACTTGTAGTATATCTCATAGCGCATGGATTAAAATATAATAATAACGTATTTGACATAAAACATGAGAGACAGTGCATAAGCTGAAAATTGAACCATTATAACAGCGGAATCCAAATACATCTTATGATCCAAACCATCATTATTACAGCTTCAAAATACTGCCTCTAAAGCAAAATAGGAAAGGTACACTACAAATTCCTAAAGCAGTGACCAACAACAACACAGGGAGAATGTGACGACCGGGAATTTCGCTCGATCTGAATCAGTCGTTAAACCGATCTAGACCGTTCGAAACCCCTGAACGTTGAGAACAGGACAAATCAGAACACAAACAGAAGAACATTTCATTGCTATTACAACAATTCCATCAGATACAAGAATATACAGAGTATGAATGAATAAATTACATTCGATAAATATCAGAGATTACAATAAATTACATAGCAGCGGAAAGTAATACAAAGCACAACTGAAGGTGATATACGGATACAGAGCTTTTCGGATATCGTTCCAGCTGTAAACCAGGATCCTGTGAATATAAATCTGCAAAACCAAAACTACTAGCTGCCCGTGCGGAAAATAGGGGCACCCAGAGTTTAGGTTAAAACAATAAACTCCAGGTCAGTCATGTGACTGGTGTGAGAACTAAAACAATTATTAAAACTTTACTTTAAAAGAAAGTAATTCAAGGGACCACGCCGTATAACACGGAACGGGTTTCCTCCCAAGAATACCAGTGCATAGAATAAACAACGCAATGCTTTTTCGAAAAATGAAGCTGTTATAAGACCCAGGTCCCATCACACAATGCAACGCAAGCCGGAGGATAGGGTTATACCTTATAACAGCCAAACATGCTTGGTACGTTTAAAACAAATCATTTGATACTATAATAAGTGTATAGTGTCAAAACAGTTTCAATCATAAATATAAATCATAGACGGCATAGCATCCCATGCTACTATGTCGCCATACTAGGCTCTACAAATAAAGCCGAAATATCTCGTATTGGAAATTGGATTTCCGTCATGAGTCGAGGCAAGGGGCAAGCTCCTCTCCGCGTTCGAGACACTCTAGCAAATGCCTCAGGGTTACGCACTCTGGGCAACCCCGGATCTTCAGGGCCGGTCCTCACTTACGTTAGAGGATTAATTATGCCTGAACACACGTTTCCCCGTCCTTACAGACCTATAATCGAGGCGCCTCGCATTCCAACAACCACATAGGTGAAAAGTATATAAATGTCAGGGCTGGTAAGTCACTGACACCACCAAAGCTAGAAAGAAACGTCGTGCTCTCCCTGCAGTCCGTATCCCGTTTTTAACTCATACCGAGGTGTGAGGCTCGCGAATTCACGTTATACACAAAGCTGCCACGTAGGCGTGCTTTGATCATCAACCACAAGACTTTGCTTTTCAACAGAAGCCTTGATCATTGCATCTTAGCGTGCCACACAGGCAATTCATGCCATGCGACTGATGTCCATCGATATACAACCTCTGAGCTCGTACGTCTCAGAGAAGGGCGTTAAGCAAAAGAATAAATTCTCCGCCGCCAAACAGATGTATATTTAATAGAAATCAATCAACACAGAATAAAATCCAGTGTCAGACACACAATCCATTTTCAAGTTCGTTCTGGGGCTGAACGAAACCGGAGGCACTTTCCTCGCATATCCATCCATCTCCAGGTACGTCTGGACGACCACCAACTATTTCCATCCACTTGAGTGTACAGCCCAATCAGGATCGTCAGTAATTATCCAAACGATGTGAAGACTTCCGGTCTTCGACCACCGTCTTCATATTCAACGAATCGTCGAATCGGTTATTCAGAATGGGTGTAAACCCGGACTTTCCGAACAACCCGCGTATATTAAAAACAAATGCTACACAAACTCAACATACGCCTCATTCCAATTCATTAGTCACTAACCGCAGATTAGCAAGAGAACAATTTCCCAAACATTAACCCCGAAGGTCGAAACCAACATCAGATCAATACCCAGGAAACCATTCTTCTTAGCCAACCTACAGCTAGTTTCTAAATTCCACATTCTTAGGGAAAAGTTCCCATTAATTTTATCCAAGATAAATTCTTTAAAATTTATCCTGTAATCTTCCTTTGGATGTCATTTAAAACCAAATTATGGTTTTACAACTAGTCGAGATTAGCGAACCACAACGAAGTAATTATTTATTTTATTTCCCAATCCCAACCTATTCATCCCATGAAGAAAAACTGGTAATACTCCATATCTAACACCGTGGTGTTATCGGTAAAATTAATTACCATTTCACATTCAAATATAATTAAAGATTTAACTATCGCTTTGGAGCAAAACTGGTAATACTCCATTCTCGCTCATTTCTAAATTTGATGATTTAGATTATGGATTCACATTTCAATCTAATTGCAGATTCATTAGAACTCCTTTTACTGGGTTAAAGAACTAGGTGTTATTTAAAACACAGTTCACGTCAAACCCAAATCACATTCTATTTGTTATCGGGTTAAAGAACTAGTGTTATTTAAAACACAGTTCTCGATAAACCCGTTTCAAATTCAATCAAATATATTAGAAATTCCGATTATTTAAAACCCCTTTTTAAATCTAATTCATTTATTTTAAAAATAATTGGGTTTTAAATTTAGTTCAAAACTGGTTCATTTTGATAAAAATCTATTTTTATCATTTCAAATATAGGGTTTTTCACCCCAAATTTTCCCAAATCATTTCTTATGATTTTACACAAATTATTTATATTTTTAATAATTTTATCAAGGCCCGTATAGTCGATTTCCAACAACGGCCATCGAACTGCACCTATAGCGACCTTTTTCGAATTTGATTTGGACGTATCTCCAAATCCAACCGTTAGATTTCAAATTTCTAATATTCGTTAGAAAGCTCTTTTCGATACGAACCCAACGGTTCCGGTTTTAGGAGAATCCGACGGTTGGATCTCCTGTAATGTCCGTTTGAAATACATGGTCGAAATTCACGAACTACCGCGGCGCGGCGCGTTCTATTCAGGCCATTATATTATATATATAATATATATTTCGTCGATTTCTATTTAAAACGAATTATATAAATAGTTTAAATTCGTTTCAAAAGCAATTTCAACTTCCATTTCTATTTAAATCAAAATTGAATTCTTCTTTATAAATTCGTTTTAAAATTCATTTCTGTTCAATTCAAATTTCAATTCAATTTGAATTCAGTTCAATTCGCTTTCGATTCAATTCAAAGTGGTTTTCTATTCGATTCATTTCGAAATCGATATATATTCAATTCATTTCGAAACCGTTATATATTCAATTCATTTCGTTTCCTATTTGAATCAAATTCATTATATATTCAGTTGAAATTAAATTCGTTTTATATTCAATTCGAATTCAATTCCTTATATATTCAATTCGAATTCGTTTTCTATTCAATTTGATTCAAATTTCATTTCAAAATATTCGATTTCGAAATCACTTTTCAACATCATTTTAAAATGATTAAAATCGATATAAATATCGTTCACGTCAAAATGGCGTCAATCTAATCAACACGGCTTCATATATTTCTATTTTCAAATATTCTATTTCAAAATATTTTTATTCAATACACGACTCTATCTTTTTGTCAACACACGACTAATCTCAACGAATGAGTACCGTCCACGTGTGACTATTTTGTTATTTAATATATTTTATGAAAATTAAGGTATCTATCGTTTGATATTAAATCAGACTCCAACCGTAAATTAGTAAGAGAACGATTCCCTGAATATTAACCCCGAAGGCCGAAACCAACATCAGATTAATATCCAGGAGACCACTCATCTTATCTATTTTCCAGTCAGTTTCTAATTTTATATATGATAAAGATGTAGATTTTATTTTAAAAATATTTCGTTCAACACATGACTAATCTCAACGGATGAGTGCAGTCAACACATGAACCTTTATATTATATTGATAAAGATGTAATTTTTATTATAAAAATATTTCGTTCAACACATGACTAATCTCCCGAATGAGTACAGTCAACACATGAACCTTTATTTTGATAAAGATGTAAATTTTATTATAAAAATATTTCGTTCAACACATGACTAATCTCACGAATGAGTACAGTCAACACATGAACCTTTATTTTATAATATTCTTAATCTTCTAAATTGGAATGAGGCCCAATCAATCACCATATAATGTTAATTATATGGATTTTCATACATTACATGTATATAATAGCATTGAAAAATAATCAACCATCAACCAAAGTGCACTACACTGTATAAGCATCAAATATAGATATCTAACGCTTATAACAGCCTGTCAATCAATCGATCGACATATTTAATCAGTCAGGATGAGTGAACTTTAAATTTCATCCCAACACTCGTGTAGGGTTTCAAACAATCAAACACAGATTTTATTCGTGCAGTTGGGCGATGTGTGAAATTTATCGTCCCAATCAATGTCAGTCAAATCAGTGTACATAAACAAACCGTCCGGTTTGTAAATGAATATTTTATTTTATTCACTTCACGTTAAAAATTATCTTTTTAACGATAAAACATTTTATTTCAACATATGAATTTCTATTCAGTTCATTTATTCAATAAAAATGATATTTTTATTTTTCTAACATATTTTAGAAAATTTCGGCGGCATAACGGCACTATACTAGAAACGGGACGAGGCCTAGCCTTATCCCCGGTCTAGTGAAGGCCCACGCCATTCACTCATCAATCAAATCCATTTCAATTCACCAAACAATTCAATTCAAAACAATAACCTAACCAACTACACAATCAAACAATTTAACAAACAAGCCATCCATGGTCTGTGGATGACGGGTGTCGGGTGCTACTAAGCACCGTCTGCATCCTAGTATATATATATATAACTAGAAAAGAAATTTATAGTGAGAAGTTCTCACCAATAGCTATCCAACTTTCATGGCTCTTCATTTATAGAAATCTTCTTCGTTATCCCATCTTCGTCATCTTCGTTGCCCGTAGTCACTATATATATAAAAATCACACATTTTTATATTTCGATGTCTTTAAAATAAAAATCACATTTTTATTTGTTTACTTTCAATTTAAAAATCATATTTTTATAATCACTTCATATATTTAAAAATCGAATTTTTACTATGCTATTCAATATATAAAAATCGTATTTTTCTTCTAATGAACTTCATATAAAAGTCGCATTTTTCTTATTCAAGAATATAATGTTTTCATATTTAAAAATATCGCTACTTCATGCTAAGATTTATATATATTTTTAACTTCATCCTCATATAAAAAATTATATTTTTATAAATAAAAATATAATCTTTTCAGTTTTAAATCAAATCTTTTTGAGTTTAAAAATCATTTCTTACTATAAGGAGAAATCATGTTTTAGCCTTATGTCTTACATACAAAAACCATATTTTAGACAATGTTATATAATTTGAAAATCCAATTTTTATATCATTAACATAATAAAAATTATATTTTTAAACTTATGCTATATAAAAAAACTGATTTTTAAATTTATTAAAATTAATTACTTAGAAAATGAACAGAAACAAATAAGGGGCAAAAGGCTTACAGAAGAAATCGAAGTGGGGGAGGAACCTACGCTCGCCGGAGGAAATGCTCGCTGGCGGTCTGGTGACGGTCGTACATCGGAGGGTGGCGGAGGCCGGCTCGAGCTCGCGGTGGTGCACTGGACGTTGGCGGCTAGGGTTTGTTGCGGCGGTTCTTTGAAGAAGGGGGGTTTTGGGGGTTGCGTGCTGACTGGAGAAGGAGTGAGGGAGATCTGCGGTGGAAGGGGGAGCTGGGGAGGGGAAAGGCGGTGGCGGCTGCGACGTGGGGGGGGGGGGGCGACGGGGTTTCGGGGTTTTTTTTTCTTCTGAAATAATGATTTTGAGGGGGGGGGGTTATGTAAATATATATATAATAATTATATTTTTTTTCCTTTAAAACCCTAATGTTGACTTTTCGTTTCAACTCAGATTTGAACCCGCCGACTGTCGTCCCTAGCGTAATACCCCCATTCCGAACACTATGGGATATGCCACGTAGGCCAATTCGACTGTTTGCATCAGTTTCCGTTGAATTTAAAGTATAATTCTTTGTATATTCAATTTAAACGCACATTTCAAATTACCGGGGTCACATACGAACTTTACAAATTCCTGAAAAATATTTTCTAGCTTCGTATTGACAATACGGTCCTAACAAAACTAGTTTCGTCGAATTCTGAGGCCGTTGGAAAAATGGCCATTTTCCAGTCGATTAAAATCAACTGAAACTGGTCAAACGCGTTTTCCTTTGCCACGCTCACATATTGATTCGAAAAATTATGAAATTTGAAACCTAGCAATAATTTGACACTGCGGACCCAACGAAAGTGGTTTCGTCGAAATCCGAGATCATTTGCAAAATGTCCATTTTTAAGGGCCTGAATTCCATAGCGACTATTCAGAATTTTCAACTGGACATATCTTTTGATTCCCGCTATGAAATTTTGATTTGTCGGATTCGTTGGAAAGATATTATCAATTAGATCCTAATGTTTTTGGTTTCACTAAATCCGGATTGTTTTGCACCCGGTACATTCAATTGAAGTTTGAAATCGAATTACCGAACTACCGCGCCATTTTCAATTCTATTTATAATTATATATAATTATTTATAATCTAACGACGACGCGTATAATATATACGTTCTAATTATATTCAAAATAAATTTCTCGTCGATATTATTTAAAATAATTCATTTTAAATAATCAAAATTCGCTAAAATGGCCAAAATAAAAAATTTAAACTGGCCCAGATTTTCCGGGTTATTACAATCTCCCCCACTTAAAACTTTTCGTCCCCGAAAAGGAACAAAGTCGAAAGTGGTTTGATTAATTAACTCTACATTCGATCTGGCTTCCATTCTCCAACTTTTCAGTTTCTGAGAATTTTCAAAATTTCAAAAATTTGGCTAACACCCTAAATTTTCGAAGAATTTCGCCGTAACCTCCCCTGCACCGGGAGCATCGGGGAATTTCAAATAGCTTCCCCGGTCCTTCAGATCTCAAAAAGAAAAAAAAAGCCAAGCGGCTAGCCAATAGGCTCATAAAATCATCATCACCCAAACAAAACAGTAAATTATGTAGTAAACATGTACCTATTTGTCGGGCAAACAAATTTTATTCTCTGCTCTAGCCTCCTTGCTATGACCTGTTCAATGTAAGTATATGTATATGCAAGCAAATGCGACCAATTTTTAATGCAATTCAATATTTGGTTATATTAGGCATAATGGTTCAAAATTAGCAAACAAATTGGCAAACAACACAAACATCAATCAATTAGTGGATTAGAGTTTTCAAATTCATAATTTTGATACATATACAAAAAATCATGTTTTTGATGCCAATTCACAACAATGTGTTCTAGCTATATTAGTTTTGGTTCTCACACCTGTCGAATGGAAATATATCGATATCACACCTTCGTTACTCGAACATGAATACTAATGACAACTAGTCAATCATTAGAATCATCTTCGGGCCACTAGAGTATGATTCTATATCTATCCAATATATTAAAACTTCGAATATACGTTCATGACGCGTATACGCGAAATCTTTATATACTCGATTGTCCATATTCAAAATAAATAAATAGTCAAATACGTTTTAAAATGGTTTAAATTTCAAAACAAAATGGTTTTCAATTGAAAAATATACTCTTCACACTCGTTTTAGGATACTACTGATCCTATCTCTAACGAGTCATTCTAATTGGATATTACTAATCCAATATCTGATGAATTCTTTCGTATGGTTCTAATGTGTCTTGTTCTCGAGCTCTGTAAACCAAAGCTCTGATACCAAATGTGACGACCGGGAATTTCGCTCGATCTGAATCAGTCGTTAAACCGATCTAGACCGTTCGAAACCCCTGAACGTTGAGAACAGGACAAATCAGAACACAAACAGAAGAACATTTCATTGCTATTACAACAATTCCATCAGATACAAGAATATACAGAGTATGAATGAATAAATTACATTCGATAAATATCAGAGATTACAATAAATTACATAGCAGCGGAAAGTAATACAAAGCACAACTGAAGGTGATATACGGATACAGAGCTTTCCGGATATCGTTCCAGCTGTAAACCAGGATCCTGTGAATATAAATCTGCAAAACCAAAACTACTAGCTGCCCGTGCGGAAAATAGGGGCACCCAGAGTTTAGGTTAAAACAATAAACTCCAGGTCAGTCATGTGACTGGTGTGAGAACTAAAACAGTTATTAAAACTTTACTTTAAAAGAAAGTAATTCAAGGGACCACGCCGTATAACACGAAACGGGTTTCCTCCCAAGAATACCAGTGCATAGAATAAACAACGCAATGCTTTTTCGAAAAATGAAGCTGTTATAAGACCCAGGTCCCATCACACAATGCAACGCAAGCCGAAAGATAGGGTTTTACCTTATAACAGCCAAACATGCTTGGTACGTTTAAAACAAATCATTTGATACTATAATAAGTGTATAGTGTCAAAACAGTTTCAATCATAAATATAAATCATAGACGGCATAGCATCCCATGCTACTATGTCGCCATACTAGGCTCTACAAATAAAGCCGAAATATCTCGTATTGGAAATTGGATTTCCGTCATGAGTCGAGGCAAGGGGCAAGCTCCTCTCCGCGTTCGAGACACTCTAGCAAATGCCTCAGGGTTACGCACTCTGGGCAACCCCGGATCTTCAGGGCCGGTCCTCACTTACGTTAGAGGATTAATTATGCCTGAACACACGTTTCCCGGTCCTTACAGACCTATAATCGAGGCGCCTCGCATTCCAACAACCACATAGGTGAAAAGTATATAAATGTCAGGGCTGGTAAGTCACTGACACCACCAAAGCTAGAAAGAAACGTCGTGCTCTCCCTGCAGTCCGTATCCCGTTTTTAACTCATACCGAGGTGTGAGGCTCGCGAATTCACGTTATACACAAAGCTGCCACGTAGGCGTGCTTTGATCATCAACCACAAGACTTTGCTTTTCAACAGAAGCCTTGATCATTGCGTCTTAGCGTGCCACACAGGCAATTCATGCCATGTGACTGATGTCCATCGATATACAACCTCTAAGCTCGTACGTCTCAGAGAAGGGCGTTAAGCAAAAGAATAAATTCTCCGCCGCCAAACAGATGTATATTTAATAGAAATCAATCAACACAGAATAAAATCCAGTGTCAGACACACAATCCATTTTCAAGTTCGTTCTGGGGCTGAACGAAACCGGAGGCACTTTCCTCGCATATCCATCCATCTCCAGGTACGTCTGGACGACCACCAACTATTTCCATCCTCTTGAGTGTACAGCCCAATCAGGATTGTCAGTAATTATCCAAACGATGTGAAGACTTCCGGTCTTCGACCACCGTCTTCATATTCAACGAATCGTCCAATCGGTTATTCAGAATGGGTGTAAACCCGGACTTTCCGAACAACCCGCGTATATTAAAAACAAATGCTACACAAACTCAACATACGCCTCATTCCAATTCATTAGTCACTAACCGCAGATTAGCAAGAGAACAATTTCCCAAACATTAACCCCGAAGGCCGAAACCAACATCAGATCAATACCCAGGAAACCATTCTTCTTAGCCAACCTACAGCTAGTTTCTAAATTCCACATTCTTAGGGAAAAGTTCCCATTAATTTTATCCAAGATAAATTCTTTAAAATTTATCCTGTAATCTTCCTTTGGATGACATTTAAAACCAAATTATGGTTTTCCAACTAGTCGAGATTAGCGAACCACAACGAAGTAATTATTTATTTTATTTCCCAATCCCAACCTATTCATCCCATGAAGAAAAACTGGTAATACTCCATATCTAACACCGTGGTGTTATCGGTAAAATTAATTACCATTTCACGTTCAAATATAATTAAAGATTTAACTATCGCTTTGGAGCAAAACTGGTAATACTCCATTCTCGCTCATTTCTAAATTTGATGATTTAGATTATGGATTCACATTTCAATCTAATTGCAGATTCATTAGAACTCCTTTTACTGGGTTAAAGAACTAGGTGTTATTTAAAACACAGTTCACGACAAACCCAAATCACATTCTATTTGTTATCGGGTTAAAGAACTAGTGTTATTTAAAACACTGTTCTCGATAAACCCATTTCAAATTCAATCAAATATATTAGAAATTCCGATTATTTAAAACCCCTTTTTAAATCTAATTCATTTATTTTAAAAATAATTGGGTTTTAAATTTAGTTCAAAACTGGTTCATTTTGATAAAAATCTATTTTTATCATTTCAAATATGGGGTTTTTCACCCCAAATTTTCCCAAATCATTTCTTATGATTTTACACAAATTATTTATATTTTTAATAATTTTATCAAGGCCCATACAGTCGATTTCCAACAACGGCCATCGAACTGCACCTATAGCGACCTTTTTCGAATTTGATTTGGACGTATCTCCAAATCCAACCGTTAGATTTCAAATTTCTAATATTCGTTAGAAAGCTCTTTTCGATACGAACCCAACGGTTCCGGTTTTAGGAGAATCCGACGGTCGGATCTCCCGTAATGTCCGTTTGAAATACATGGTCGAAATTCACGAACTACCGCGGCGCGGCGCGTTCTATTCAGGCCATTATATTATATATATAATATATATTTCGTCGATTTCTATTTAAAACGAATTATATAAATAGTTTAAATTCGTTTCAAAAGCAATTTCAACTTCCATTTCTATTTAAATCAAAATTGAATTCTTCTTTATAAATTCGTTTTAAAATTCATTTTTATTCAATTCAAATTTCAATTCAATTTGAATTCATTTCAATTCGCTTTCGATTCAATTCAAAGTGGCTTTCTATTCGATTCATTTCGAAATCGATATATATTCAATTCATTTCGAAACCGTTATATATTCAATTCATTTCGTTTCCTATTTGAATCAAATTCATTATATATTCAGTTGAAATTAAATTCGTTTTATATTCAATTCGAATTCAATTCCTTATATATTCAATTCGAATTCGTTTTCTATTCAATTTGATTCAAATTTCATTTCAAAATATTCGATTTCGAAATCACTTTTCAACATCATTTTAAAATGATTAAAATCGATATAAATATCGTTCACGTCAAAATGGCGTCAATCTAATCAACACGGCTTCATATATTTCTATTTTCAAATATTCTATTTCAAAATATTTTTATTCAATACACGACTCTATCTTTTTGTCAACACACGACTAATCTCAGCGAATGAGTACCGTCCACGTGTGACTATTTTGTTATTTAATATATTTTATGAAAATTAAGGTATCTATCGTTTGATATTAAATCAGACTCCAACCGTAAATTAGTAAGAGAACGATTCCCTGAATATTAACCCCGAAGGCCGAAACCAACATCAGATTAATATCCAGGAGACCACTCATCTTATCTATTTTCCAGTCAGTTTCTAATTTTATATATGATAAAGATGTAGATTTTATTTTAAAAATATTTCATTCAACACATGATTAATCTCAACGGATGAGTGCAGTCAACACATGAACCTTTATATTATATTGATAAAGATGTAATTTTTATTATAAAAATATTTCGTTCAACACATGACTAATCTCACGAATGAGTACAGTCAACACATGAACCTTTATTTTGATAAAGATGTAAATTTTATTATAAAAATATTTCGTTCAACACATGACTAATCTCACGAATGAGTACAGTCAACACATGAACCTTTATTTTATAATATTCTTAATCTTCTAAATTGGAATGAGGCCCAATCAATCACCATATAATGTTAATTATATGGATTTTCATACATCACATGTATATAATAGCATTGAAAAATAATCAACCATCAACCAAAGTGCACTACACTGTATAAGCATCAAATATAGATATCTAACGCTTATAACAGCCTGTCAATCAATCGATCGGCATATTTAATCAGTCAGGATGAGTGAACTTTAAATTTCATCCCAACACCCGTGTAGGGTTTCAAACAATCAAACACAGATTTTATTCGTGCAGTTGGGCGATGTGTGAAATTTATCGTCCCAATCAATGTCAGTCAAATCAGTGTACATAAACAAACCGTCCGGTTTGTAAATGATTATTTTATTTTATTCACTTCACGTTAAAAATTATCTTTTTAACGATAAAACATTTTATTTCAACATATGAATTTCTATTCAGTTCATTTATTCAATAAAAATGATATTTTTATTTTTCTAACATATTTTAGAAAATTTCGGCGGCATAACGGCACTATACTAGAAACGGGACGAGGCCTAGCCTTATCCCCGGTCTAGTGAAGGCCCACGCCATTCACTCATCCATCAAATCCATTTCAATTCACCAAACAATTCAATTCAAAACAATAACCTAACCAACTACACAATCAAACAATTTAACAAACAAGCCATCCATGGTCTGTGGATGACGGGTGTCGGGTGCTACTAAGCACCGTCTGCATCCTAGTATATATATATATATATAACTAGAAAAGAAATTTAGACTGAGAAGTTCTCACCAATAGCTATCCAACTTTCACGGCTCTTCATTTATAGAAATCTTCTTCGTTATCCCATCTTCGTCATCTTCGTTGCCCGTAGTCACTATATATATAAAAATCACACATTTTTATATTTCGATGTCTTTAAAATAAAAATCACATTTTTATTTGTTTACTTTCAATTTAAAAATCATATTTTTATAATCACTTCATATATTTAAAAATCGAATTTTTACTATGCTATTCAATATATAAAAATCGTATTTTTCTTCTAATGAACTTCATATAAAAGTCGCATTTTTCTTATTCAAGAATATAATGTTTTCATATTTAAAAATATCGCTACTTCATGCTAAGATTTATATATATTTTTAACTTCATCCTCATATAAAAAATTATATTTTTATAAATAAAAATATAATCTTTTCAGTTTTAAATCGAATCTTTTTGAGTTTAAAAATCATTTCTTACTATAAGGAGAAATCATGTTTTAGCCTTATATCTTACATACAAAAACCATATTTTAGACAATGTTATATAATTTGAAAATCCAATTTTTATATCATTAACATAATAAAAATTATATTTTTAAACTTATGCTATATAAAAAAACTGATTTTTAAATTTATTAAAATTAATTACTTAGAAAATGAACAGAAACAAATAAGGGGCAAAAGGCTTACAGAAGAAATCGAAGTGGGGGAGGAACCTACGCTCGCCGGAGGAAATGCTCGCTGGCGGTCTGGTGACGGTCGTACATCGGAGGGTGGTGGAGGCCGGCTCGAGCTCGCGGTGGTGCACTGGACGTTGGCGGCTAGGGTTTGTTGCGGCGGTTCTTTGAAGAAGGGGGGTTTTGGGGGTTGCGTGCTGACTGGAGAAGGAGGGAGGGAGATCAGCGGTGGAAGGGGGAGTTGGGGAGGGGAAAGGCGGTGGCGGCTGCGACGTGGGGGGGCGACGGGGTTTCGGGGGTTTTTTTCTTTTTTTTTCTGAAATAATGATTTTGAGGGGGGGGGGGTTATGTAAATATATATATAATAATTATATTTTTTTTCCTTTAAAACCCTAATGTTGACTTTTCGTTTCAACTCAGATTTGAACCCGCCGACTGTCGTCCCTAGCGTAATACCCCCATTCCGAACACAATGGGATATGTCACGTAGGCCAATTCGACTGTTTGCATCAGTTTCCGTTGAATTTAAAGTATAATTCTTTGTATATTCAATTTAAATGCACATTTCAAATTACCGGGGTCACATACGAACTTTAAAAATTCCTGAAAAATATTTTCTAGCTTCGTATTGACAATACGGTCCTAACAAAACTAGTTTCGTCGAATTCTGAGGCCGTTGGAAAAATGGCCATTTTCCAGTCGATTAAAATCAACTGAAACTGGTCAAACGCGTTTTCCTTTGCCACGCTCACATATTGATTCGAAAAATTATGAAATTTGAAACCTAGCAATAATTTGACACTGCGGACCCAACGAAAGTGGTTTCGTCGAAATCCGAGATCATTTGCAAAATGTCCATTTTTAAGGGCCTGAATTCCATAGCGACTATTCAGAATTTTCAACTGGACATATCTTTTGATTCCCGCTTTGAAATTTTGATTTGTCGGATTCGTTGGAAAGATATTATCAATTAGATCCTAATGTTTTTGGTTTCACTAAATCCGGATTGTTTTGCACCCGGTACATTCAATTGAAGTTTGAAATCGAATTACCGAACTACCGCGCCATTTTCAATTCTATTTATAATTATATATAATTATTTATATTCTAACGACGACGCGTATAATATATACGTTCTAATTATATTCAAAATAAATTTCTCGTCGATATTATTTAAAATAATTCATTTTAAATAATCAAAATTCGCTAAAATGGCCAAAATAAAAATTTTAAACTGGCCCAGATTTTCCGGGTTATTACAGAGAATATATGTAAATATTACGTGGAAGCCTCCTACTCGTCTTCGGACAGCTACTCGTGTATAACCACCTAATATGTCTCTAGTCTGCTCGTTTAGGAGCACGTAGAGTAATAAGAAGAGACATAAAGCTCAAAGTCATGTTTGGTATAAGCGATAATAGCAAAATAAAACAATAACAGGTATAAATAATCATACCTGAACCTGGACCTGCAACCAAAGAGTTAGCACAACAAGATGTACAGTACTCTAAGGTAACACTAACATAGAATGTAAAGTGGAAGTATGCGTGTCATGTTGATAGCAAACATCAACATAGCAATCATCCTCACATCACTCACTCAGTGCGTAAAGCATAAGATATCCACCACTTTGATCACCAAAACTATTGGGGCCATGACGGCAACTCCGTACAACTATCACTACGACCACTTTGCCTTTGGGGGCCCTGATGGAGTATGACCCCATGCAACCTCTGACCCCACCGGTCCATAGTCAATGCCCCTTACCTCAATAGTGAACCAAAGTTATAGATATCGATAACCCTTTTGCACACATCCCACAGCAAAGCCCAACTTTAGAAGTTAACCCGTCGATCCCCATTTGGGTCTTGAGCCATCACTTTTCATCTGGACTTCCTTTTCATCTCGGGTTTAGGTCATCTCCGGTTCGGTTTAGAAAACAAGCCTCCATTCGGTTCGGTTCGTGCTCCCCTGAAGCTGTTCATGGTGCACCTCTTAGTTCGGGTCGGTTTGTGAGTGACAATCCTAGTCGGGTTGTGGAAGGTTGCTCGCTCCCTGACATCGGCTCGTGGCTCATGGCATCAGTTCGTGAGCTTCTGGTCGGATCAGTTCGTGGTCCTCGTATGGACCCGGTTCATGGTCCTTATGTAACGACCCGGATTTTTCAGCTATTTGGATACGAGTATTTAATTTGGTTTGAAATATTATATTGGAAATATTATTGGATTTCATTATTTTATTCGTTAATTAAACAACGACTTTATGTTTATATTTATATTTAATTATAAACGAACTCGAAATGGCGCGGTAGTTTGTAATATTGAGTTTTGAACTTAAATTGAATATACAGAATCAATTGTAAGTCGGAATTCTATGAAACGAGAAACGTTAGGATTGATTTGATTATGATTTTCTAAAGAAAGAGAAAAATCGAGATTTCATCGTATAGATTATGAGATATGGCCAAATCAAAATTTAGAATAGTCGCTGTGGAATCGTTTATAAACCATAACGACTATTTAATTATAACTAAATATTGGTTTCGAATTTGGAAAAAATCTTTGAGGCGTAGTCATAATTTAATATTTAGAATTTTACTGTAATTTTTAATTCGAAGGATAAGCAACTTTTATTTTGAGTATTTTGCACCTTATGTCAGCATTTTGGGGTTTCACAATATAAGATAACCTACCGAGGTTATTATATTTTTGAAGTCGTGGGGCAATGCTCGACACAACGATGTTTTTATTTCTGTCCGTAACGGCGTGAACATGGACGGAATTTTACGATACACGGTACGACACGACTTTAACTAGTACAAACAAAACATAAATTAAATAAGTAAAATATATAAATATAAGTGGCAGCAGACCAAATCAAATCTTCAGCTAGCCTACTAAATCTACCGCTGTCCTGCGCATGCTGATTGCTTCCATATAGTGTTTTCAAATCAAAACAAAACTCATAGGAATTCAGTCCTACAGGCATCTCCATTGGAAAGGAAATACACCTCCCTTGTATGTGCCTTTATCCAAGTACATGCAGAAAATATATATGGAATATACGTAAAATTAACATACAGACACCCTAAAACCGCACCTATCTACATTATTTATTCTATCCTATTTTCTCTGTAGACTAATCAATATATATATATATATATATATATATATATATATATATATATATATATATATATATAGTGTACCCTGAAAGGGAACGTGCAACTTTATTTTAATGCTTGCACGTGCTATGCAACGAACTAGCCCAACCTATACTGTACTGGACAAAACACGCAGAATGTGTTTTCATTGTCAACTGACAATGAAGCGGTATTCCATGCCATCAAAAGAAATTTCCATCACACAACTAATTGAAAAGGAAAAACACATGGCCAGCTACCCTACTGCCTAAGGAAATTGCTTGAGTACCAAACTTTCTATTCCCTTGCATCCTAATCCACCATCCGTGCCAATCACGGTTCTTCTTCTATAAATAGGGACACGACCAGTTCACCTTACTTTTGTTTCAGACGCAAGCAAACCAAACACCTATAGCATAATGAAAACCAAACTTCCTGAACCATATTTATATCGTGCTTTCCTTTTTCTACTCCTTTTCAAGTAAAACCGAACCCACCGTAAAGAGTAAATAAAAGATAGAATAGGTGCAACCCAAAATGATGGATGTTCGATTGCTGTTGTTGTATGTGGAGGATCTCTGCTGAGTAGCGTCATGGCGATGTTTGAGGTTGGGGGATACTTCAGTGATCGGAAAAGTGGGAAGGTTTTGTGGTTGAAAGTGGCGGGGGAGAAGAAGGTATAAAGGGTATGCAGGTTTCTATGGTTGGACGTAGGAGAGAACACTGGAGCTTGTTAGCGGTGCGACAGCATGGACTGTGAGAAATTGAGTTTCGGCATTAAAAAAAATGAAATGGCGGAAGCAAATTGTAGGAGATAGAGGATGATTGGCAGGCAAGCATGTTGGGAATGAAATATGGCCAAGAGGAAGATAGCATGTGGGCGGCATTGGGATTATTGGGCAAAGTGGGCTCTCGGTAGAAGGACCAGTTGAAGAAAAAACAAAAAAAGCATATACATTAATGCAAGTAAAGCTAAGTGTCTGTGAGGAGCAAAACGTGGGGAGCAAATCATGCAAGGTGAGGGAATATTTTAGTATGTCTGGATGAAAGACTTAACCACACAATTTATGTACTGGTATTTAACTAAGATTTAAACAAAAATAAAATATAGTTAGTTAAAATTAATTATAAGGTTTAGAGAAAGGAAGCCAACCTGTTTTAAAATCGTTCTTCAACGTGATCTGTTGGGACTAACCTTTTTGAGTAAAGGGAATAGGAGGTTAAGGGTTGAATGTTACTAATTAAAGTGTATAATTATAATCTAATAAGCTGTTATTGCGCGGAATCAAACAAAATCAGAGACGTTGGAAGCGTATCAGCAAGCATGATATTATAGAGCTGGATTGGACGGAGAGGAAAGCAATGGAAATGAATCGTTTTAGCATAGAATTAAACCAAGGTGAGTTAAACTAACTCAGTTATCCCACTTATAATTTTTATAAGTCGGGTTTATTATTTATATGCCATGTTTGCTAAGTGTTGGTTGATTTGATAATTGTTTGAATGGTTGTTATTGTTTGACCATTATCAGTTGAATTGATTATTTATGATCGTTACATAAACTATTTAACCAGCATGATTGGATTATTGTTTGATTGCTGATTATTGAATATGAATGCAACATTTGTTTGATATGAACCAATGGGTAGTATTGGTTGAAAAATTAATAGCAGATGGCCAAATATACAAACTGGTTTATAAAGATTGTTTTACCGTTAGGTAAATCGATAGAAATGAAGTGATGAAATTTATTTATACCTGAATATAGATTTTTAAATATATTATTTTAAATAAAGTTTATAAAAAGTAAATAAACCAGCCACATATACGTATTGTTTTTTTTAACCACCAATCACCATTTTTGTACAAAATCTGCCATGTGCGAAGCACGTGCTTCACCGAAACTTTTTAAAAGCTGATTCTTATATTAATAAGATTAGTGTGTAGGGAAGAAGAATTAACATAACAATTAGAATGGGTTTATATTAATGTTGATTATTATTTATTTAATAATAATCAAAGTAAAGGGGATTAATTTAATTAATTATATTATTAATTTTTTTAAAATAAAAAGGGCTAAGTGGAATCGATTTACGAATAAATCATGTTTAGAAGATGCATTATCTGAATCTTGGTTTATTAAATTATACTATTAATTTAACGAGAATAGTTAATGGTGAAGTAACTCGGTTTTAATTTAATAAATGTTGAGACTCAATTGTTGGTTATTTGATAATAATCAAAGTGATAATCTGGAAATGCAAGATTTAGTAAATGGAAGTTTGTGAGTTTTAAAGTCATGTTATAGTTGAAGGAATATTTAAGTGATCCCAAGTTTATAATAATATAAGTGATGTGTAAATCAAAGTTTCAAATTGGATTTTTATTGTATTATATTTAACTGGATTATATAAAATCCAAGGTTTGACAAAGTTATTGAAACCCAAGTTTTGTTAAGTATAATGTACTGTTGAGTAAATTATTAAAGTTATGTATTTTAAATTGAGTTATGAATAAAATAAAAGAATAGAGACATGAAATGGAAATTGGAAACCAAGCTTGGATTAAAAGTAATTAGGCGAGTCGAATTATAAAGATGCAATTTAAATCCACAATGATAAATAAGAGATGGGGTTTCATCAAAATAGAATTAAAATGAGATTTGTTTTCATATTGAGAATGAATATTGGTTTTTGATATTACCACTGATATCTATCTTAGGATAAGAACATAGTTGATCAAGGTCTGAGAGGTAATTAGAATACCCCAACTTGAACGACTTCGGGATTATCGGAGGATGATATTAGTTGTAACGGGGATGATGTTAGAATAATTACTTGGGGAATAATAACGTAACGTCATTTGAAGAGTTTGAGTATATATAAATATACGATGGGATATCAAACTTAAATGGATTTTTAAAGAGGCTCAAGGATATGAAATGATATTTTCATAATAAAAGAAATGGATGGCGATTCGTGAAAATATAACGATACTTTCAAAGTAAAAAGAAGAGATTTGGAATGAGTTTATTCTAAAAAGGAAAGCGATGATTTTGGTGTTAAAGTAACGAACCAAGAAAGATATCGTATTGATTGTTTACGATGATAAATTGAATTGATTTTCCAAATGAGAGATAATAAGTAGTAAATGTTTTCAATGATATTTAAAGTTAGAATCTTAAGACATTTTACTAAGTGTATAAATGAAGTGATTTGAGAATATTATTATATTTAAAACTGAAATACTATTTTAATGGCCAAGTGATGCTATATAATAAACCAATGGATTGGTTTTATTTTATGATTGTTTATTTTGGTAATTAAATAACCGACTATCGAAATTATGCCCAATGCGCTATTGGTACGGAAAGACCGGGATCGAATTTATATTCAAAAACCATTCCGACCAATAAATACGAATACGTCAAAGATGCTGATCAAGATGGAGCAATTGAAGACCGTAAATCTTTATGAGCGGAAGAACTATTGTTAAATACCTCTGGCTGATCCCCAGAGTTAACAATGATTCTGTCGTGATTGGAATCTACGGATTGCAAGGACCACTCGCTACTGATCTATAGGGTGATTCCTAGGATGTGGTAGGAGGGTGCCTTCGGTTCATCCTGTTCCTGGATGACTTGTGCGGACGATGTGAACGATGGCCAATTGATCCGAAAATCGATTATAACCTTAGCCCTCATCAACTGGGAAATGACAAGAATCGGGCAGGCAGCATGGCTATGTGGGTCACTCCTATTAGGGTGTATAATCACCTTTCTAGAGAAACTCCTTTTTGCTTCTTAAATCTATCGATGTTGTCCCTTTGCGGGAGACGGTGGCTAGCTACCACCGTTGGTGATATACATTCGATACACTCAAGCGAAATGAGTGGTCGGTCATGTGTGGGCCGGGTTGCAAGACGTTCTTGTTGAACCCTGTGTATTCGCCTCTAGAGATACACTATCGGCAGGTGGTCCCATACCTTGTCATAGTCGGAATCCAATCTCCAATAAGCGCCCGTGGTTTTATTTGTAAACTATATATGTGGAGCGTGAGATGCAAGCGTTCTGCTAGATTCTATTTATTTGTATTTTGACACTATTATAATATCAGACAAGTATTGATTTTCAAACTGTTTTGGGTTATCGTAAGGTAAAAACCGTCTGTGTTTATGTGTGGATTCGGTCTTACGATTATCCTTTTTCTTTCGAAAGGATTTTGACTTTAAAATCAAGTTGGATGATTACCCCTTAAAACTTTGCAATTTTTTTTCTCACTCTGGTTCACCAGACTGACCCGGTGTTTTGTAAATGCTCAAGTTAGACTGGGCTGTACAGGTTCCGGTTATCGGGTGTTGTAGAGTCCAAAGACGAGATGAAGATGTTCAGACATATGGTATTATCTAATATTCCGCTGTGTTGTATATGAGAATAGATCATTATAACTGTCCAAGTGTATTGATGTACTCTGATGTTTTAAGCATATTCTAAAGCTCTCAATAAAGTTTTGTTTCTATATTATATTTTGTTCCGCTGCGATTTGAGACTCTGATGGTGTTAGTTCTTCTTCTTCTTCTATTCTAATATTCTTTCTTTCTTATCTCACCCTCTAATTTCTTTCTAATAACGATATGGTGTTTTCGATACCTGAATGTTCGACATGGTATTCTTATGTTGATTTTCGGGATCGAAAATACCTGTTCGTTACAGTGGTATCGGAGCAATGGTTTAGGAATAGCTTTGGCTCTGTGGTGTAACTCGATAAAGATTGGGCTAGTAATACCCTAGACCGAGATTGCATATATATATATATATATATATATATATGAGGGAGCGTATTTTTGAATTTTATATAAAACTGTTTTGTATTCCGTTGTTTGATCAGTTCAAATTGAACTAACAAGTTGTTACAATACTTTTATGAAAAACAGGTAAATGGAATAATTTTGCCTAAATCATATTTTATATAAGTGGAAATAATTTTATTAAATTATTGATATTCGTGTGTTTGACTGATTTGGATTCAAATTCAAAACTTGATTTTGAATTTGAATAAGTTTAATATAATCAGAAGAATTTGAAATTGTGAAATTTAATATATAGAGATAAATAAATCAAAATTTAACCTATGAATGAGTTAAATACAGTTGATTTGGTTATGTTGATTATGTGTTGTTATTTGTTTGATAATGGATTGGTTGAATATAAAAATAATTCATCAACCTATATGAATTGAAAACCAAGAGATAAATTTCAATATAATAAATTTGAATAAAATCAAATATGAAATGAAACTGAAACGATTTAACCCTGTATTGTTACTGGCATTGGATATTGAATTAAGTGTAGGTTGGAAAGACGAAGACTTGTTAATTGCTATGCTTCATGATTTGAGTTCGGGTGCCGACAAATAGGTAAACCTTAATTTTATCGATTTGGTGATTGATTTTATACCACTGAGTAAGGTCGCCATTTGGCTTTTGTTTTCTTTGATCGATGCGAGTCCCGGAATGAGAAGTTGTGGTTGGTTGAATCGAACAGTACAGACGTGGTGTTGGCGAATTTTTCGGAAAATTTTAAACTAAGAAATTATTTTTGATAATATTTTTAAATTAGTTATCTTGTGAATAATTGGACTTGGTGCATTCTTCTTACTTAGCAATTTCGGGGACGAAATTCTTTTAAGGGGGAAAGAATGTAACGACCCAGATTTTTCAGCTATTTGGATACGAGTATTTAATTTGGTTTTAAATATTATATTGGAAATATTATTGGATTTCATTATTTTATTCGTTAATTAAACGACGACTGAACATTTATATTTAATTATAAACGAACTCGAAATGGCGCGGTAGTTCGTAATATTGAGTTTTGAACTTAAATTGAATATATAGAATCCATTGTAAGTCGGAATTCTATGAAACAAGAAACGTTAGGATCGATTTGATCATAATTTTCTAATGAAAGAGAAAAATCGAGATTTCATCGTATAGATTGTGAGATATGGCCAAATCAAAATTTAGAATAGTCGCTATGGAATCATTTATAAACCATAACGACTATTTAATTATAATTAAATATTGGTTTCGAATTCGGAAAAGATCTTTGAGGCGTAGTCATAATTTAATATTTAGAATTTTACTGTAATTTTTAATTCGAAGGATAAGCAACTTTTATTTGGAGTATTTTGCACCCTGTGTCAGCATTTTGGGGTTTCACAATATAAGTTAACCTACCGAGGTTATTATATTTTTGAAGTCGTGGGGCAATGCTCAACACAACGATGTTTTTATTTCTGTTCGTAGCGGTGTGAACATGAATGGAATTCTACGATACACGGTACGCCACGACTTTAACTAATACAAACAAAACATAAATTAAACAAGCAAAATATATAAATATATGTGGCAGCAGACCGAATCAAATCTTCAGCTAGCCTACCAAATCTACCGCTGTCCTGCGCATGCTGATTGCTTCCATATAGTGTTTTCAAATCAAAGCAAAACTCATAGGAATTCAGTCCTACAGGCATCTCCATTGGAAAGGAAAGACACCTCCCCTGTATGTGCCTTTATCCAAGTACATGCAGAAAATATATATGGCATATAAGTAAAATTAACATACGAACACCCTAAAACAACACATATCTACATTATTTATTCTATCCAATTTTCTCTGTAGGCAAATCAATATATATATATATATATATATACATATATAGTGTTCCCTGAAAGGGAACGTGCATCTTTATTTTAATGCTTGCACATGCTATCCAAGGAACTAGCCCAACCTATACTGTACTGGACAAAACACGCAGAATGTGTTTTCATTGTCAACTGACAATGAAGCGGTATGCCATGCCATTAAAATAATTTTCCATCACACAGCTAAATGAAAAGGAGAACAACATGGCCAGCTACCCTACTGCCTACGGAAATTGCTTGAGTACCAAACTTTCTATTCCCTTGCATCCCATTCCACCATCTGTGCCAATCATGGTTCTTCCTCTATAAATAGGGACACGACCAGTTAATCTTAATTTTGTTTCAGACGCAAGCAAACCAAACACCTATAGCATAATGAAAACCAAACTTCCTGAACCATATTTATATCGTGCTTTCCTTTTTCTACTCCTTTTCAAGTAAAAGCGAACCCACCGTAAAGAGTAAATAAAAGCAAGAGTAGGTGCAACCCAAAATGATGGATGTTCGATTGCTGTTGTTGTATGCGAAGGATCTCGGCTGAGTTGCGTCATGGCGATGTTTGAGGTTGGGGGATAGTTCAGTGATAGGAATAGTGGGAAGGTTTTGCGGTGGAAAGTGGCGAGGGAGAAGAAGGTATAAAGGGTATGCAGGTTTCTATGGTTGGACGTAGGAGAGAATTCTGGAGCTTGTTAGCGGTGCGAATGCATGGACTGTGAGAAATTGGGTTTCGGCATTAAAAAAAAACAAAATGGCGGAAGCGAATTGTAGGAGGGAGAGGATGATTGGCAGGCAAGCATGTTGCGAATGAAATATGGCCAAGAGGAAGATAGCACGTGGGCTGCATTGGGATTATTGGGCCAAGTGGGCTCTCGGTATAAGGACCAGTTGAAGAAAAAACAACAAAAGCTTATACATTGATGCAAGTAAAGCTAAGTTCCTGGGAGGAGCAAAACGTGGGGAGCGAATCATGCAAGGTGAGGGAATATTTTAGTATGTCTGAATGAAAGACTTAACCACACAATTTATGTGTTGATATTTAATTAAGATTTAAACAAAAATAAAATATAGTTAGTTAAAATTAATTATAAGGTTTAGAGAAAGGAAGCCAACCTGTTTTAAAATCGTTCTTCAACGTGATCTGTTGGGACTAACCTTTTTGAGTAAAGGAAATAGGAGGTTAAGGGTTGAACGTTACTAATTAAAGCATATAATTATAATGTAATAATCTGTTATTGCGCAGAATCAAACAAAATCAGAGACGTTGGAAGCGTATCAGCAAGCACGATATTATTGAGCTGGATTGGACAGAGAGGGAAGCAATGGAAATGAATCGTTTTAGTGTAGAATTAAACCGAGGTGAGTTAAACTCACTCAGTTATCCCACTTATAATTTTTATAAGTCGGGTTTATTATTTATATGCCATGTTTCTAAGTGTTGGTTGATTTGATAATTGTTTGAATGGTTGTTATTGGTTGACCACTATCAGTTGAATTGATTATGTATGATCGTTACATAAACTGTTTAACCAACATGATTGGATTATTGTTTGATTACTGATTATTGAATATGAATGCAAAATTTGTTTGATATGAACCAATGGGTAGTATTGGTTGAAAAATTAATAGCAGATGGCCAAATATACAAACTGGTTTATAAAGATTGTTTTACCATTAGGTAAATCGATAGAAATGAAGTGATGAAATTTATTTATAAATAAATATAGATTTTTAAATATATTATTTTTAATAAAGTTTATAAAAAGGAAATAAACTAGCCATATAAACTTTTTAAAAGCTGATTCTTATATTAATATGATTGGTGTGTAGGGAAGAAGAATTAACATAATAATTAGAATGGGTTTATGTTAATGTTGATTATTATTTATTTAATAATAATCAAAGTGAAGGAGATTAATTTAATTAATTATATTATTAATTTTTTTAAAATAAAAAGGGCTAAGTGGAATCGATTTACGAATAAATCATGTTTAGAGGCTGCGTTATCTGAATCTTGGTTTATTAAATTATATTATTAATTTAACGAGAATAGTTAATGGTGAAGTAACTCGGTTTTAATTTAATAAATGTTGAGACTCAATTGTTGGTTATTTGATAATAATCAAAGTGATAATCTGGAAATGCAAGATTTAGTAAATGGAAGTTTGTGAAGTTTTAAAGTCATGTTATAGTTGAAGGAATATTTAAGCGATCCTAAGTTTATAATAATATAAGTGATGTGTAAATCAAAGTTTCAAATTTGATTCTTATTGTATTATATTTAACTGGATTATATAAAATCCAAGGTTTGACAAAGTTATTGAAACCCAACTTTTGTTAAGTATAATCTACTGTTGAGTAAATTATTAAAGTTATGTATTTTAAATTGAGTTATGAATAAAATAAAAGAATGGAGACATGAAATGGAAATTGGAAACCAAGTTTGGATTAAAAGTAATTAGGCGAGTCGAATTATAAAGATGCGATTTAAATCCACAATGATAAATAAGAGATGGGGTTTCATCAAAATAGAATTAAAATGAGATTTGTTTTCATATTGAGAATGAATATTGGTTTTTGATATTACCACTGATATCTATCTTAGGATAAGAACATTGTTGATCAAGGTCTGAGAGGTAATTAGAATACCCCAACTTGAACGACTTCGGGATTATCGGAGGATGATATTAGTTGTAACGGGGATGATGTTAGAATAATTATTTGGGGAATAATAACGTAACGTCACTTGAAGAGTTTGAGTATATATATACAATGGGATATCAAACTTAAAGGGATTTTTAAAGAGGCTCAAGGATACGAAATGATATTTTCATAATAAAAGAAATGAAAGGCGATTCGTGAAAATATAACGATACTTTCAAAGTAAAAAGAAGAGATTTGGAATGAGTTTATTCTAAAAAGGAAAGCGATGGTTTTGGTGTTAAAGTAACGAAACAAGAAAGATATCGTAATGATTGTTTACGTTGATAAATTGAATCGATTTTCCAAATGAGAGATAATAAGTAGTAAATGTTTTGAATGATATCTAAAGTTAGAATCTTAAGACATTTTACTATGTGTATAAATGAAGTGATTTGAGAATATTAATAAATTTAAAACTGAAATACTATTTTAATGGCCAAGTGATGTTGTATAATAAACCAATGGATTGATTTTATTTTATGATTGTTTATTTTGTTAATTAAATAACCGACTATCGAAATTATGCCCAATGCGCTATTGGTACAGAAAGACCAGGATCGAATTTATATTCAAAAACCATTCCAACCAATAAATACGAATACGTCAAAGATGCTGATCAAGATGGAGCAATTGAAGACCGTAAATCTTCATGAGCGGAAGAACTATTGTTAAATACCTCTGGCTGATCCCTAGAGTTAATAATGATTCTGTCGTGATTGGAATCTACGGATTGCAAGGCCCACTCGCTACTGATCTATAGGGTGATTCCTAGGATGTGGTAGGAGGGTGCCTTCGGTTCATCCTGTTCCTGGATGACTTGTGTGGACGATGGCCAAGTGATCCAAAAGTCGATTATAACCTCAGCCCTCATCAATCGGGAAATGACAAAAATCGGGCAAGCAGCATGGCTATGTGGGTCGCTCCCATTAGGGTGTATAATCACCAATCTTGAGAAACTCCTTTTTGCTTCTTAAATCTATCGATGCTGTCCATTTGTGGGAGACGTTGGCTAGCTACCACCGTTGTTGATATACATTCGATACACTCAAGTGAAATGAGTGGTCGGTCATGTGTGGGCTGGGTTGCAAGGCGTTCTTGTTGAACCCTGTATATTCGCCTCTAGAGATACACTATCGGTAGGTGGTCCCATACCTTGTCATAGTCGGAATCCAATCTCCAATAAGCGCCCGCGGTTTTGTTTGTAAACTATATATGTGGAGCGTGAGATGCAAGTGTTCTGCTAGATTCTATTTATTTGTATGTAGACACTATTATAATATCAGACAAGTATTGATTTTCAAACTGTTTTGGGTTATCATAAGGTAAAAACCCTCTGTGTTTATGTGTGGATTCGGTCTTAAGATTATCCTTTTTCTTTCGAAAGGATTTTGACTTTAAAATCAAGTTGGATGATTACCCTTTAAAACTTTGCAAGTTTTTTTTCTCACTCTGGTTCACCAGACTGACCCGGTGTTTTGTAAATGCTCGGGTTAGACTGGGATGTACAAGTTTAGGTTATCAAGTGCTGTGAAGTCCA
Source organism: Allium sativum (assembly GCA_030737875.1). Classification (NCBI taxonomy): domain Eukaryota; kingdom Viridiplantae; phylum Streptophyta; class Magnoliopsida; order Asparagales; family Amaryllidaceae; genus Allium; species Allium sativum. The sequence continues at coordinate 683,015,928 of CM060909.1, read as the reverse complement.
AAGACGAGATGAAGATGTTCAGACGTATGATATTATCTAATATTCCACTTTGTTGTATATGTGGATAGATCATTATAACTGTCCAAGTGTATTGATGTACTCTGATGTTGTAAGCATATTCTAAAGCTCTTAATAAAGTTTTATTTCTGTATTATATTTTGTTCTGCTACGATGTGAGACTCTGATGGTGTTGGTTCTTCTTCTTCTTCTATTCTAATATTGTTTCTTTTTTATCTCACCATCTAATTTCATCCTAATAACGATATGGTGTTTTCGATGCCTAAATGTTCGACATGGTATTCTTATGTTGATTTTCGGGATCGAAAATCCCTGTTCGTTACACCTTATATGGGTCCGGTTCATGATCCTTATCTTGATCTGGCTCATGGGGCTCTGGTTCGTAGAAGGCGGTTCGTGATAGGCTCCTTGGTTCGAGTCGAGATGCTTCTTTGGTTCGTGATATATGCTTCACGAGTGGGTCGGGCCGTGATACACTGGTCACGAGCGGGTCGGTTCGTGGGGGTGTTTCACGATCGGGTCTGACCAATTTCCTGCAACTTTTCCAACGAGCTATTTACGCCATACGATGGCGTTTTCGACCATTCTAACTTTATTATACAATCGCAAAGCATACCAAACAGTAGTAGCGGCATATAGAATCAACCATAAACACTAAAACAACCATTTGAACATATTAGCATGGATCAAACATACCCAAAACCCATGCTTTCCCCTTAATCATGTTTAACTATATCCAGCGATAAGATTAGCAAACTTAATGCAAATTATCCTAAATTTATATCAGTGACATAAAATAATATTTTAGAATTTCTACATATTTTTCCCGATTTTTACGATGCGTAATTTCACTAATTATCACTAATCATCCCTATTTAGCCGTAATTAGTAAATAAAAGTGCAAATCACTTACCTTAGCCACAAATAAATTATAGATCTTAAAACTCCACTGATTTGGGTCGAATTCCTATGTGCTCTAGCAGCTCTTTCCCGATTTTGATGCTAATCCGCCTTAATTTGATATAGTATTGCATAATTTGTGATTAGGGATGAATTTAGAAGGTGGAGGCCATTGCTAGGATTGAAGAAATGAAACTGGTGGCTGAGATAATGAAATGATATGGTTTGCTAACTCATTCCAGCCTCCTCATAACCCTAATCCTGAAATGGGTTATGGGCCTAGCTGTTAATCACCCTATTAAGTCTGATTAAGCTGTTTTTCACTTTCCAAACCTTGTTTCATCCATATCTCCCAAACGGTAAGTCCGTTTGATTAATGTAACCACTCTACGGAAAGTTAAACCATCAACCGAATCCAATGAAAGTGGTTTCAAGTCAAAAATACTTACCAATCAAAAGTTATAGGCAAAACAAGATTAACCAAGGGTAAAACGGTCATTTAAAATTCGGAAAAAATTGTGAACATGGGAAATGACCCTAATAGTCGGTCCAAAAAGTTACACGACTATATGACTTCGTATGAGACTGAAATAAATATTCTACGATCCTCCGATGCGTAGAATACAGATCGTTACAGATATGGTATCGAAGAAGCATGTCTGCTGAGAGGAGCTAACTCACATTAACCTAGGTAAATGTGACGTGAGGGAATTTCGCTCGGTCCGAACCAGTCGCTAAACCGATCCAGGCCGTTCGAAACGCCCTATCGTTTGAGAACACGACAAAACAGAACGCATACAGAAGAACATTTCATTGTATATTACAACAATGCATCAGATTACAAGAATATACAGAGTACAAATGAATATTACACAGAAATATCAGAGATTTAAATTACATATTAATTCATAGCAACGGAAAATAATACAATACACAACTAGAAGAGATATACGGATACAAAGCTTTCCGGATATCATTCCAGCTGTAAACCAGGTTCCTGTGAATATAAATCCGCAAAACCAAAACTACAAGCTGCCCGTGTCGAAAATAGGGGCACCCAGAGTTTAGGTTAAAACAATAAACTCCAGGTCAGTCATGTGACTGGTGTGAGAATTAAAACAGTTATTAATCTTTATTTTAAATCATTAGGTAAATCAAGGGACCACGCCGTATAACACGGAACGGGTTTCCTCCCAAGAATACCAGTGCATAAAACAAACAGCGCAATGCTAAATAAAGAAAAATGAAGCTATTATAAGACCCAGGTCCCATCACACAATGCAACGCAGCCGGGGATAGGGTTTTCCCTTATAATAGCCAAACATGCTTAGTACGTTTAAAACAAATCTTTTGATACTACTATAAGTGCATAGTGTATAAAACAACTTCAAATCATAAGTATCAATCATAGGCGGCATGAATGCCCCATCCCACTATGTCGCCATACTAGGTTCTACAATTAAAACCGCAAATGTCACGTATTTGGAAGTTGGATTTCCATCTATGAACCGAGGCAAAAGATAGTCCTCAACCGATTCGAGACGCTCTAGCCCGTGTCTCAGGAACAGCCGCAACTGCCCCTTGGATCGTCAGGGCCGGTCCACCGATGTGGATTATTATGCCTGAACAATACGTCTCCCCACCCTATGGGGTGTAAGTCTGGTCCGTCTGCCGACCAGAATGCATCGGCCGAAACCGATATAACCGAGGCGCCTCGCAACAGCAACAACCACATAAGTCAAACTCGTCAGGGCGTGTAAAACTACTGACGCCACTTTTTAGCTAGAAGGAAACGCATGCCCTCCCTGAGGTCCGTCTCCCGTTTTTGGTTCATACCGGGTGTGAAACTCGCGAATTCACGTTACACAAAGCTGTGCCACACAGGCTGTGCTTTGATCATCACCACAAGACTTTGCTTTTCAACAGAAGCCTCGATCTACTGCCACTTAGGCATGCCACACAGGCAATTCACTCTATGTGTTTGATATCCATCAGTATATAACCCCTGAGCTCGTATGTCTCAGAGAAGGGCGTTAAGCAAGAGAATAAATTCTCCGCCGCCAAACAGATATATATTTAATAGAAATCAATCACACGGACTAAAATCCAATGTCAGACACACAGTCCATTTACAAGTCCGTTCTGGGTCTGAACGAAACCGGAGGCACCTAGTACCCCGCATATCCATCGATCTCCAAGTACGTCTGGACGATCACCAACTGTTTCCATCTTCTTGGGTGTACAGCCCAATCAAGATCATCAGTAATCACCCAAACGACGTGAAGACTTCCGGTCTTCGACCATCGTCTTCATCTTCGACACCACGTCGAATCAGTTATTCAGAATGGGATAAACCCGGTCTTTCTGAATAACTCGCGTATATATTATAAAAGTGTTACACAAACACAACATACGCCTCATTCCAATTCAGAATATTCTTTTATTCAAATATTCCTATACTTTGGGAAAAGTTCCCATTAATTTTATCCAAGATAAATTCTTTAAATTTATTCTTTAATCACCTTTGAATATCAATTCAAACTAGTCGGGATTAGCGAACCACACCGAAGTAATCATTTATTTTATTTCCCAATCCCAACCTATTCATCCCATGAAGTAAAACTGGTAGTACTTCATATCTAACACCACAGTGTTATCGGTAATTCAATTACCATTTCAACTTCAAATCTAATTAAAGATTTAACTATCGCCTGGAGTAAAACTGGTGATACTCCATTCTCGATCTTTTCAATCTAATTAAAGATTCATTAAAACTCCACTTAGTTTTAATCTTTGACTGGGTTAAAGAATCAGTGTCATTTAAAACACAGTTCACGATAAACCCAAAAATCAATATCCATTCAATGCCAATTAAATATCATTTAATTGGTACACTTCATTAAATCTAAATAAAAAGATTTAATCTTTTCTCAACTGGGTTCAAGAACAGTGTTAGTGAAGACACCATTCACGACAAACCCAAATCACATTCGATATTCAATACAAGGCTCTGAATAGAAAATATATCGGCTTATATTCAATATTGAATTCTACGACTAACAAATGTCGTATTGGAAATAACGATATAAATATATATCTTTCAAATTTCCATAACCACACCTGTATAATCACGAATTCCAACATCGAAATATTCCGAAGACAATTTCGATTCAAATCCACTCCAATGCAATCATTGGAGATTTTGGTTATTTTCAAAACCATTTCAAATTCAATTTATTTATTTAAAAATAAATAGAATTATAATTCTAGTTCAAAACTAGTTCATTTCGATAAAAATCTATTTTTATCTTTTCAAATATGGAGTTTTTCATCCCAAATCTTCACAAATCATTTCTTATGATTTTACACAAATTATTACTATTTTTAATAATTTTATCAAGGCCCGTACAGTCGATTTCCACCAATGGCCATCGAACTGCACTTACAACGACCTTTTTCAAATTTGATTTGGACATAATTCCAAATCCAACTGTTAGATTTCTAATTTCTCACATTCGTTAGAAAGCTCTCTTCGATACGAACCCAACGGTTCCGGTTTTAGGAGAATCCGACGGTCGGATCTCCCGTAATGTCCATTTGAAATAAATGGTCGAAATTCACGAACTGCCGCGGCGCGGCGCGTTCTATTCAGGCCATTATATTATATATATAATATATATAATATATACTTCGTCGATTTCTATTTAAAACGAATTATATAAATAGTTTTGAATTCGTTTCAAAAACATTTTCAACTTCCTTTTCAATTCAAATCACAATTGAATTCTTCTTTATAGATTCGTTTTAAAATTCATTTCTATTCAATTCAAATTTCAATTCAATTTGAATTCGTTTTCAATTCAATTCATTTCGAAATCGTTTTCAATTCAATTCATTTCGAAATCGTTTTCAATTCACTTTGAATTCGTTTTCAATTCAATTCATTTCGAAATCGTTTAAAATCGATATAAATATCGTTCACGTCAAAATGGCGTCAAACTAATCAACACGACTTCAAAAATTTCTATTTTCAAATATTCTATTTCAAATATTTCTATTTCAAATATTTCCATTTCTAAACTGGAATGAGGCCCAATCAATTACCATATAAAATTAATTATATGGATTTTCACACAACACATGTATATAATAGCATTGAAAAATGATCAACCATCAACCAAAGTGCACTACACTGTATAAGCATCAAATATAGATATCTAACGCTTATAACAGCCTGTCAATCGATCGATCGACATATTTAATCAATTAGGATGAGTGAACTGCAAATTTCATCCCAACACCCGTGTGGGGTTTTCAAACAATCAAACACAGATTTTAGTTGTGCAGTTGGGCGATGTGTAAAATTTATCGTCCCAATCAATGTCAGTCAAATCAGTGTACATAAACAAACCGTCCGGTTTGTAAATGAATATTTTATTTTGTTCACTTCACTATTTTCATATTCACGTTAAAAATTATATTTTTAACGATAAAACATTTTATTTCAACCTATGAATTTCTATTCAATTCATTTATTCAATAAAATGATATTTTTATTTTTCTAACATATTTTAGAAAATTTCGGCGGCATAACGGCACGATACTAGAAACAGGACGAGGCCTAGCCTTATCCCCGGTCTAGTGAAGGCCCACGCCATTCACACATCAATCAAATCACTTTTGTTATGCAAACCACAAAATTTGGAGTAAGAGTCTAACCTAGCCTTACTCCTTCGCCTTATAACGGCGCACGTCTAATCCTAACCAATTTATCGATTCGATTTTTCACACCACAAACCACATTCAAACCAATATCGCAATCAATCACCAAACAGTCAAACAAACAAGTCCATGGTCTGTGGACGATTGTGTCGGGTGCTACTAAGCACCGTCTGCATCCTAGTATATATATATAACTAGAAAAAGAAATTGAAAGGTGAGAAATTCTCACATATAGCTATCCTAGCTCCACGGCACTTCATTGATAGAAAACTTCATCGCTATCGCCTCTTCGTCATCTTCGTTGTCCGCTTTCACTACCTATGTAAAAATCGAATTTTTACTTCGATGTTCAATATATAAAAATCGCATTTTTAATTCGAAGTTCAATATATAAAAATCACATTTTTAATTCGAAGTTCAATATATAAAAATCATATTTTTAATTCGAAGTTCAATATATAAAAATCATATTTTTAATTCGAAGTTCAATATATAAAAATCATATTTTTAATTCGAAGTTCAATATATAAAAATCATATTTTTAATTCGAAGTTCAATATATAAAAATCATATTTTTAATTCGAAGTTCAATATATAAAAATCATATTTTTAATTCGATTAAAAATCATATTTTTACCATCATGCCTATATAAAAATTTTAACTTTCCTCCTGTAAAAACTATATTTTTACATTGTTGAATATATTTCTACTTCGCCTTATATAAAATAAAGTCCATATTTTTATTTGCTTCTTCATATATAAAGATAATATTTTTATAGTCTCTATTATATAAAAATCGAATCTTTACCTTGTTTATATATAAACAAAATCACCTTTTTAACTAAACAAAAATCGTGTGTTTAAAACACGGTCATTTGTAATAAAAATTATATTTTTACCTCTCAACAATATACATAAAAATCATATTCTGACTTACAATCCTTTTATATAAATTAAAATCGAATTTTTCTAAACAAATGTATTGTATAAATTTGAAAACTCACTGTGTCTTCGATGTGGAGGAGGGCTGGTGGTACGGGGTGATGGCCAGCGGTCTTGGGAGCCGCGGAGCACGCTGGAGAGGGGGTAGGGCACAGCCGGTGGTCGGAAGGGGGGGGGGGGGGGGGACGACGCTTTACAGTGGCGGTGGCGGTTTAATTAGAGGAGAGAGGAGCGCCAGAGGGAAGGGGGAAGAAGGAAGAGATCGACGGATGAGGGGGGGGGGGGGATCGATGGTGGTCTTCACTCGCGAGCGACGGCGGAGGGCGCCTGGGGCGACGGGGGGGGGGGGTAGGCGAGGTTGCGATGGGGGCGAGGGTGGCTGGTCGGCGTGCGATCGACGATGGTGAGGGAGGAGGGTGGGCGGCGGGTTCTGCTCGTGGGTTTTTTTTTTTTTTGATTTTCAGAATGAACGTGGGGGGGGGGGGGCAGAACGATAAAGGGAGGAAGAGAGATTTTTTTTTATTTATTTATTTAATTTAATTATTTGTAAAAAGTGGACTTTTACATACGACCTCGAAACGGGGTCCACTGCCTGTCGTCCATAGCGTTTTACCCCCATTCTGAACACAATGGGATATGTATCGCAAGCTGATTTGATCGTTTCGATTAGTTTCCGTTGAATTTACATTTAAATCACTATATTGAATTTTAACGTACATTTCAAATTACCAGGGTCGCATACGAACTTTAAAAATTCCAAAAAAATATTTTCTAGCCTCGTATTAACGATACGGTCCTAACAAAACTAGTTTCGTCGAATTCTGAGACCGTTTGAAAAATGGCCAATTTCCAGTCGATTAAAATCAACTGAAACTGGTCAAACGCGTTTTCCTTTGCCACGCTCACATATTGATTCGAAAAATTATGAAATTTGAAACCTAGCAATAAGCTTACATCCCGGACCCAACAAAACTGGTTTCGTCGAAATCCGAGGTCTTTTGCAAAATTTCCATTTTCAAGGGCCTGAATTCCATAGCGACTATTCAGAAATTTCAACTGGACATATCTTTTGATTCCCGATATGAAATCTTGATTTTTCGGATTCGTTGGAAAGATACTCACTATTAGATTCCATTATTTTTGGTTTCACTAAAATCCGGATTGTTTTGCACCCGGTATGTTCAATTGAAGTTTGAAATCGAATTATCGAACTACCGCGCCATTTTCAATTCTATTTATAATTATATATAATTATTTATATTCTAACGACGACGCGTATAATATATACGTTCGAATTATATTCAAAATAAATTTTCTCGTCGATATTATTTAAAATAATCTATTTTAAATAATCAAAATTCGCTAAAATCGCCAAAATAAAAATTTTAAACTGGCCCAGATTTTGCGGGTTATTACAGTATGGCTCCTGTTTTAGTCATTTCAACTATGACCCGAACGTCAAAGCTATCCATTATCATTCTCTTTCTTCTAATCTAGTAATCACCTCCAAATCAACCTGCTTCATTCTGCGTTCTCCACCATGTACACGGTTATTAAAGTGATTTTCGATATTGGTAGAGAGTATGCCGGTCTCTTTAACAACCAAACGTTTACATTTTTCACACCGGCCGGTTCTTTTACATTTCAAGGAGTTCATACTGTTGGGTTTTGATGATAAGATTTTTTTTAAAGTAATTCGAAAGATATAATGAAACTTGAACAGATAGATTTCTTGTTTTCTTTCATACTTCAAATGATAAAAATACAACAGCCATATATAAGATTGCTACTACAAATAACAAAGAGACACTTTGACTAGAGATGAATTACATTAAAGATGACTCGTGAATCTCATAAAGTGCTTTGACCACCACTTCATTTTTTCAAGAGTACGTAAGTAGTTGAACGTCGCTTTGGATACAAATTATCCATTCGATACCTCTTCTTAATTTGTAATCGGAAAGTGATCCCAAAAATGCACAAGTGTCTCAGAACTCATGGCTTTCTTAAAACTGTTTACAAGTTGGTTCTTGGTGCCCACAAACTTCAATTGGATTTCTTGTTTGGCTAAAAGTTGCCTGATGTAGTGATGACGAATTTCGATATGTTTCAACCTTGCATGAAAAATCGGGTTCTTTTTCATCGCAGTGGCAGACATGTTATCGCAAACGATCAAAGTTCCACTGTCTTGTTGCTTCTCAACATCAAGAAGAATTTTCTTAACCACACTGCTTCACAAGCTGCTTCATTCGCAGCAATATACTCTGCTTCGGCTGATGAAAGTGAGACCGTTGATTTCTTCTTTGATGACCAAGAAATGATATTTGATCCCAAAGAGAAAAAAAACCAAATATGCTCTTGCGATCGTCAACTGATCCAGCCCAATCACTATCAGTGTAACCATTAAGCTCATTTTCTTCCTCTTTTACTTAATCCCAAATTTCCTTGTTCCTTGAAGATAGCACAGAATTCGCTTCGCAGTCGCTAGATGTAACTTGCTTGGGTTATGCATATATCTTGAGAGCAAGTTGACTACATGAACAATGTCAGGTCTGGTGTTTATCAAACAAATTAGTGACTCGACAAATCTTCGATACGTGCTTGCATCGACCTTGGTTGCTCCATTATTCATCTTCAATTTTTCATTAACAGCAAGAGGAGTGGAGATAGACTTGCAATTATCCATCTGAAATTTTCTCATCAATTCTCCAAGATATTTTTCTTGAGAAATAAAGATTTCTCCTTTTGATTGATGAACTTGAATCCTAAGGAAGAACTTCATCAATCCCAAATTAGTCATTTCAAATTCCTTCATCATGTCTTCCTTGAACTCTTTCACCATAACAGGATTATTTCCCATACAGACTAAATCATCAACATAAATGCAGGCTATAAGAAAACCATGTGCACCTTTATTTTTGTATAATGATGCTTTATTTGGACTTTGGTGAAAACCAACTTCTGAAAATAGCCATCGATCATAGTGTTCCAAGCATGCAGTGCTTGCTTCAGCCCATATAAGGATTTCTCGAGATGATAAACTTTCTGTTCTTCTCCATCAACAATATACCCATCAGGTTGTTGGATATATACCTCCTCTTGTAAATCGCCATTAAGAAATGCCGACTTTATGTCTAGTTGTTAAACGGGTAGCTCCATTTTAGCTGCTAGAGCAAGAACAATTCAAATGGTCTCTATTCGAACAACCGTCGCAAATGTCTCATTGAAATCAACGTCGGGTTGTTGAGAGTATCCTTTTGCGACTAAGTAGGCTTTGTGCTTTTGGATTGAGCCATCATTTTTCAATTTTGTCTTCTACATCCATTTCACTCCAATAATGTTCTTTCCTTTAGGTAGATCGATGAGCTCCCATATTTTGTTCTTCTCGATGATCGCTATTTCCTTGTCCATAGCCTTTTGCCAAACACCTTCTTTGACTGATTCTCTAAAAAATTTAGGTTCCCAGCATAAAGAGCCATATTTTCTATAGCATAAATGTCTGCTAAGCTACGATATTTTCTTGTTGGGCTTTGATATGAATCTCCAATGGATTCTATTGATGTCAAATTTGGATCGGTGGGGAAAATAGGAGCTTCTTCAGTACAAGTTGGGTCAGGAATTGTTGGAAAAGTTGAGTGTAGAGAATTTGACTTTGGTTTTTGATCTTCTCCCAAACTCCATGATTGTTTCTCATCAAAATCCACATCTCGAGAGTCAACTAAGTTATTATTTTTTGTATTTAGCAAATGATAGCCTTTCGACTCGTCGCTATAGCCAATGAAAATAAGTTTCTCACTTTTGTTATCAAATTTCTCTTTTTTCTGAGATGGAATATGAGAATATGCAATCGAACCAAATTGGAACCAAGCTTCGTATGGAGTTCGATCAGGAACCACCTTCGTCGGAGATCGATTAAAGATGTAGACTGCTGTGAGCACAGCTTTAGCCCAGAAACTTTTTGGAAGTCCTTTCTCCGCCATCGTGCTACGAGCCATTTCCACAATCATTCGGTTCTTGCGATTGGCAAACGCCATTTAGTTGTGGACTGTACCGAACTGTAAGTTGCCAATGAATCCCTTTTTCTTTGCAATACTCGTTGAATGAGTTTCCGATAAATTCTCCACCAAGGTCTGTGCGAAGAATCTTGATGTTCCTCCCACTTTGGTTCTCCACCAATTTTTTGAGTTCAAGAAATTTCAGGAAAGCATCGGATTTTTGCTTTAAGATACACACCAACATCATCGGGGTGTAATCATCGACGAAGAGTAGAAAATATTTGTTGTCATTGAGAGAAGTATTTTGCGTTGGCCTGCAAATATCAGCATGCACTAGTTCAAGAGGATCCGTGGCTCTATATGAAAATTTTGGAAATGATTGGCGATGCATTTTTCCAAAAATGCATCCTTCACATGGACTTTCCTGCTTGACAATGTATGGGAGACCAAAAACCATAATTTTCTTTTTCAACAAAATTAATCCTTTGTAGTTTAAATGGCCATACCTCAAATGCCAAATTTTCTAATCATCGCCGATGATGGTGCTTTGAAGCCCACATTCTTTAGTTGATGGCAAACTAAGGGGAAAGATATTATTTGGAGTCATCTTGATCTTTGCCATAGTGAGATTCTTTTCCTTGATAATAATGGTGCAAAGACCATTGTAGAAGAATAGAAATTAAAAATCGAATTTACAATTTATCGGGGCCACATACTGACTCCAAAAATCATGAAAATTGAAATCTAGCTATGTTTTGACAAATACTGTCCTAATAAATTAATTTCGTCAAATTTGGAGACCGTTTGAAAACGTTCTTTTTCCAGTCGATTAAATTCAAGCTGAAATCACCAAACATATTTAAATTTACCACGCTCACATATTAATTCCCAAAAAATTGGAATTTGAAACCTAACAATAATTTGACATTCCAGATCCAACAAAAGTGGTTTCATCAAAAATGAAGGTCGTTTGCAAAATGACTACTTTAAGGGCTATATATTACTAATATATATATATATATTCTATAGCGATTATTTTGAATTTTAAACTGGTCATAACTTATAATTTATAAAGTGAAATATCAGTTTTTCACAGTCGTTAGAAAGATATAGTTAAATAGATTCTAACGTTTCTTGTTTCATTAAATTCTGATTTATATTAAATTCTATACATTCATGTGAAATTAAAAATCGAATTTACAAACTACCGTGCCATTCGAGTTTGTTTTAATTAAATTTTAAATTTGTACGTTCTAACTTCGATTTAAATAAATTTTAAATCATTAATTCTCAAAATAAATCATTTTAAATTTTAAAAATCAATTAATAGTAATTAAATTGGTTCCAAAATTTGTGTGTTACAACTTCACTGCTCGTGATCTTAGAGAATAAAGATAGGAACACTTTGTTGGGAATATGTGAATGTTAGATCATTGTTGCTGGAGAAGAAAAAAATACCAAGGAGATGCCCCAATACCACAAATATATTGGGTTTTGATGATAAGAAAAACAAGATTTACGTAATTTAGAGAATATAATGAAACTTGAATAGATAGATTTCTTGTTTTCTTTCATACTTCAAATGATAGAAATACAATAGTTATATATAAGATTGCTACTGCAGATAACAAAGAGACACTTTGACTCACTACAACAAAACTGTTATTTTATAGCGGCCAACACCCGCTATGAATAAGAAAGATAGCGGTTTCATAACCGTTGTATATGAACATATTATAAAAAACTGCTAAACTTTTATAATGCTTTGTATGCCATTATTAAAGATCCCTTTTGATAGCTATGTATTGCTGCTATGTTATTTTATCATAGTAGCTCATTTTGAACATTATAATACAACAAAATCTCATTCAAAGATAAAATATTTATAACACAGTATTTCACTATAAAATAAATGTTCAATAATAGATATTCAACATTATTAATAAACGTGATATAGTTTTACTAACCCCTTTGACAACTCATTTTGCCGCTATGCTACATCAATACAGTAGCTCAGGTTTACCACTATTATACATCTAAACCAATAACTTTGAGAATATTCATAACGCAGGTTTACTGCTATAACATATATCTTTGATAGCTCATGCATTTTAATAATAATAATCAAAATGAATATTCATAACAAGTTAAAGATGAACACAGTACTAATAGCAAAAAAAGTGTCAACTAACAAAAGAAATTCAATCCATTAGTTAACACCAAATTCAATACATATGTTATCAATTCCCACTGATGTCAACTTGAATACACAAAATACAAAATGTAGTTTGTAATTGTTCAGTTAACACAAAAAAGAAACAAGACAAAACAGTCCAATCCTGCTAGATAAAACAGCCCAAACCTGCTAGACAAAACACCCTTCCATTGGTAATCGCAGCACCATCACCAAAGTCGTGTCCTGCTTCCTCACCTGCAAATATAAAAATGTTAAAATAGTCCTTTATAATGAATATCATTGTCTTGAAAAAAAAAAAGTTGAATAAACTTTTGAAATACTTTTTATCAGTGTAGGACATGTTTTAATAAAGAAAATCCTTATCCTAAATGCATGAATGAAAAACATGTTCATTCTTTGGAACCCCGTATATTTTCAGTTTTGCATTTTATCAAATATGAAAAACATGTTCTGATATAAATTTAGTATAGACTTTTTGGTTAAAATTTTATGCACAATGATTTTCGTGTTTGTGTATTTTAACAACCGAACATGAGGGAGATTTTCTTAATTGAGGTATGAGAACTATCCTTAATTCACAGTCAAAATGATTGTTAAAAGGTTTACCAAACAAATTGAAAACCATGGTTTATTTCTTTTGCGTGCTCCATAAAAGACATCATGTATACATATACAAATGTGGTCAAATTTATACTTATTTTGAAATGATGTTTTGGCAAAACAATCCTCTTTTTTGTTAATTCCGATATTTCTCAAAGTGAAAGCTATAGCTTAGTTCAATTTTAGGGTGCACACTGGATCAAGCCGCCATGCATGACCATTAGTTATATTTCTTACATTGTCACCCTTTTGCTTATACCAGGATAAGGATTTTTGTAACATCCCATAAATTTTTAGCATTTAAGTAATTGAATTAAATTTTATTATAGAATTTAAAATGGTTAAAAAATAAAATTTATGATGTTATTAATGAAATTTATTAATTTTCTGTGAAAGATTAATTGAAAACAATGTGTACATTTTAAAGGAAATAAATTCTAATACATAAATGTATATATCTTTGGCTATCATCTTTAATCCTTTCCCTGTTTGTTCAAAATGTAAATTTTAGGAAAGTGGATTACATGTCCAATTAAACTTCATTAATTAATTTAATTTGCAATGTTAATTATGTATTCATTTCATTCCTTTATATATTTATTTATTCCCCTTCATTCTATTAATTTCTTTCACTCTATTCCATTTTTACACATCCTATTTTATTTACATATTTTTATTTCTTAAATTTACATCTTATTTCTCCTTTCCCCTTTTCCTTCCCATCACTATTTTCTTCCAAAAATGAACCATCTCCATGTATATATATGTTTCCCTTCTCTTCAAGATCATGTTGTCTATATTTTAAAAAAAAATAAACTTTTCAAATACCATGCGACATTCATTCATTCCCATTTATTTTCATGCATATGTTTCATTATTTCTAAGTAAAATATGTAAGATTTTATAAGTTGCGTCTTCCCTTCCTTATATTTTAAGGCATGAATCCATGTTACATAATTTTTTCATTTATATAAAAAAACATGCATTTTATTTTCAAAGCTTTCCCTCTTTAATGTTTCCGTAATGCACCTTTCAGTTCTTTTCCCTTCATTCTACTTTCGTACATCTTATTCCATTTATGTACTTTCATTCCTGAAATTTTAATTTTGAGTTGAATTTGGTATGCTTGTATTTACTTTAATTTAAGAAAATTAAATTAAACGTTGATAACAATGAAAACTTTACAAGATTTTATTAACGCACAGCTTAAATAGCATAGTTAACGGGAATCAACATCAAAAATTTACAATCAAATTTAATTGTGTTGAAATGCATCTAATTAAATATAGCGATGAAGGAATTTCCATAGTAATATAAGGAAGTTTGTTCTGTCAATAGTGTAAATATATTTCCACTTCTATTCCAATATCTATGTATTCTCAGCCTCTTTAATTTTGTACATTCAAAAATTATCCCCACTAATTCAGATTCCTTTTGAAACCAAAGAAATTAATGAAAAAGAATAATAATAATAAATAAATAAAAGAAACATAACTGATGTTTTCACATCTTCTCCCTATGCTTATTTATTGAATCAAACAATCACTTTTTCTTTAGCTCCTCTTCCCATAGGCAAATTCTATTGGAACCTCCTAAAATGCTGAGTTGCCCCCCACTTAGACCAAAAATCATGATGATGTAATTAACCTTTTGCTTGCCTATTTTTTTATAGCTTCAGCCTTCCTCACACTGCTCGTGCGAGGTTCCTTAGTGTACCACGGAGAGGCACTGTGTGGTACGTTAACGAACCTCGCACTGACAGTGCGAGGTTCCTTATAGTACCATGCAGTGTCACTACGTGGTACATTTAGAATCCAAGCACTGGTAGTGCGGGGGAGGGTAAATTTGCATTTTTTTAAAAACACAGGGGGAAACTCAGTAGAAAGGGAAGGACTTGTGATTTTTCTTAATTTGGTGGGGCAACTCAGCAATTTACGAGGTTCGAATAGAATTTTCCATCGTCTCTCCTACTCTTCCTTATTTTAATCCTATAACTTCTAAAAAAAACAATGACCACCAACAAATTGATTTGTTCCCTTATCAAGTGATCTACTCTTTGCCATTTATCGCTTCCTCCTTCCACTTCAAAGTCGTGCTTCCTTCCACTTCAAAGTCGTGCCTCGCCTTGTCAGGCCCTTCGCCACATCCAGCAGCCTTCGCCTAAATCGCGCTCGAGCCCCTTCCTCTCCTTCAACTCCAAATAATCCACCCTCGCATCATTGCTTTGTTGATTTACAGTGAGTATTTGCTCACGATTAATTATTGATTCAAGTTTATTAACTTTTGCAATTTAATTAAATATAATAGTTAATATTTTGATTGCTTGCCACTTTGGATTTGGTGTTTTTGCTGCCTTCGTTCTAGTCAATTTTTTTTTGCAATTAGCTTGTGAAATCTTGGCTTGCATGATTTTTTTGTGTTTTATTTCCTATTATGTTCACTTTATATTCTGTTTATTACATGACCTGTTCTGATTTGTTCATGCCACTAATTATGTGTAGGAATGTTCCTAATATATGAATATATTTTATACTGGCTTGATTTCACCTTGCTATATATAACAAATTTAAATACTTTGTTTGCATATTACCCAGTTTTCCAAAAATCTAAACTCCTATGTCTGTACCTACTATTTGCATATGAATATTTTGGTCTTTGTTGCCCTACTTCAGTTTCATATACAAGATGCTTGTAATTTTTCATGTTCAAATCTATGAAGATAAATCCATAATCACTTGGATTATATCTAAAGAAACCCTGTACAAGTGTATACTTTCATCTTGTTAGGATGATAGTTAAATTTAACATTGGGCTAAACAGTTCAAATCTATAGACCGCAAGTGACAATACATTAGAATCATGATTTATTGTTCAAATCTTTATTTAATCAATTGCACATGTATTTTAACCAATGTTTGAACTTTTTACCATGTATAATTTGAAAACCATATAGAGAAATTTGATGACTATAATCATACAAAGAGTGAATTAATGATTAGTGTAAAACGTAAAATAAGACAATTGCTTTTGAATATTATGGAGATGTATAGGGAAGTCAAAATTTAGAATGTCCGGTATACCTCTGGAACATTAGTTTGGAAATGAAAATAAAAATTGTTTATGATTATTGGTTTTTTATATAAAAAATATATAGAATGAATTACATGAAATTTTATTTGATGGAAGTAAAACATGTACTAATCGACGACTGAACATTCCAATAACCTGGTAATTATTGCTGCAGCTTTGTGTATTATGCTTTGATTATATATCTGGGTGCGTGTGGGTGGATACATATGCATATGAACCTGGAAGCTTACATTTTGCCTCTGTTTGTGTATTATACTTCATATTATAACTTTAGTTTTGTAAGGGTAGATGTATTATGCATGTCTTGAGACCTGAAATATATTATATATATATATATATATATATGTATGTATGTATATATATATTATTAAAATAACTTGTTCATTGTTTTGTTATCCACTGCATCATGTTGAGAAATATATGCATTAGTCAATTGCATGCAGACACTTTGAAAGTTGCATTTTATTTGGCCAATATTTTCGTATGCAACTATATTGTTATTTGCCTTTAAATGCACTATTTTGTGTATATTTATGCTACCTGTTTTGTTGTTATTCGTGCAAACCCTATTGAACTGATACTACACTAGATTTGCACCTATTTTAAACTAATTTTAGTAGACATTGCTCCCATTTTAAGCTGATACTGAATACATACTACACAATTGTTTATTTTGCGTACGATATATTTGATGTTAGAATTAATTATTATATTCAGTTTTTATTGAAGTTAATTTACTTGAACAATGATTAATTCTGACTCGGGTGTTTTATTTTTGCATGGAATGCTCGGGTCAGATACGAGTGTTGCAAATTTAAAGGTCTCGGTTATTGAAGTTACAAAGTGACAAAGACGTCCGCTTTTGATCCGCTTAAAATTCGCAAATTTTTGGTAATTAAATTAATGTAACAACCCGGAAATGCGAACCACTTTAAAATTTTTATTTTGGCAATTTTAATGAATTTTGAATATTTAAAATGAATTATTTTAAATAATAATGACGAGAAATTTATTTTGAATAGAATAGAACGTATATATTATATACGTCGTCGTTAGAATATAAATAATTATATATAACTATAAAAGGAATTGAAAATGGCGCGGTAGTTCGATAATTCGATTTCAAACTTCAATTGAATATTTCGGGTGCAAAACAATCCGGATTTTAATGAAACCAAAAATAATGGAATCTAATTGAGAATATCTTTCCAACGAATCTGAAAAATTAAAATTTCATAGCGGGAATCAAAAGTTATGCCCGGTTGAAAATTCAGGATAGTCACTATGTAAATTATACATACGGCGCCAAAAAGTCATATTTTGCATACGGATGAATTTGGACTAGAAACCACTTCCATTGAGTTCTAAATGCTGTTTAGGACTCCAAAAAGTTTAAGCTTCGACATATTCCGATATCCGGAACAGTGGCTATGGGCTGGAGTTGTTCGGTTAACAATACATAGCCCTTAAAAAGTGAAATTTTGCATACGAGCTCAGAATTCTATGAGATAAATTTTTATGGATTCATAATGACAAATTATTGTTATGTTCCAAAGGGCGCGTCGAACGGAGTCAGTATGTGGCCGTGCGAGCTAAAACAGTTCAGAGCAAAACGAGCAGTCATTTTACAAAGTAACATTATTGATACGACCTCGGAATTCGATTCTACCTTTTTTTCTAGATTCGTCTCGTCCAATAATGGTTAAATCCAAGAGGGCATGATTTTTGGAGTTAGTGTGTGAGTGTGCGAGAGAAAAAGGTGCGCCAAAATCGCATTTTTGAGCAATATCTGAGCATATTCGTGATTTTTTTGAACAGTCAAACGAACTCGGAATTCGACGAAACTTGTTTCGTTGGACTCGTCTTCACGTCTACTATCTCGTGTCCAAAAGCCGCGGCAGTTGGAGATCGACGGCGTTCAGGCGATGCGCGAGAAACTAGCATATAATCATTTTTCCTTCCTTTTCTTTCTCACTCTCTCTTCCTCTTTTTTTTCTTTTTCCTCTTTAATGGGGAGCTCCACCCCCTTTGCCGCTGCGCCCTCCTCCATCAGCCACCACCGTCCTCCACCGCCCACCGCCGGCCGCCCGCACCACCACCTCCTCCTCCTCTTCCTCCTCCTCTCCCTCTCCTCCTCTTTCCCTCTTCTAATTTGCAACCCTAGGCCCCAACCACCAACCACCACCACCGTGGGCCCCTCCACCACCTCCACCACCCACCAGCACCCTCCCCCAAGTCCATCAGGCCCGTCACCGCCCGCTGGCCACCCAACTCCGGCCGTGCGCCCCGCTACACCCAAAAATCCATTTTCACCAAAAATCCCGTTTTGCAAATAACACTCTGTCACTATTTCGCGAATAACTCCCAAACCGTGCGTTTCTAGCCAAAGTTCCTCAAGACCAAAGTCAAAGAGCACTATTTTCTCTTCGATTTGGTATATTATAAGTCCAATTTTACATTGAGGAGTTGTTGGGAAAACGCGTTCGAAGTCTGCTGTTCAAAAGCTGAAAAAATCTTGTACTTTTGCGAATTCTGGCGAATTGGAGCATTTTTGGAAAAAAGTCTCTTAGGCGAAAGTTGTTCATAATGACGTGCTTGTGCTAGAAAAAAAGTTGGTGTGAAGATTGAAGCTCGTTTGCAAATTCTGGAACCAGAACAGCGAATCCGGGCGTTAGAAAAATATGTGAGTTTTCTCCGCTTTAAAGCTTCTATGGTTTTTGACATATGAAGTAAATAAAAATATGATTTTTATATTATAGAGAGAATAAAAATCCGATTTTTAACTTATAGAAGATATAAAGATAAGATTTTTATATAATGTAGATATTAAAGATATGATTTTTATATAGTAGAGATAATAAAAATACGATTTTTATATTATATAGATAGTAAAGATTTGATCTTTACTATATGAAGAGCGGTATAAAAATAGAATTTTTATCTATATAGTAGTAGTATAAAAATGTGATTTTTATATACATAGCAAAAATATAAAAATGTGATTTTTATATATGTAGTGACTACGGGCAGAGAAATTGGCAAAAAGGCGAGCACGACGAAGATTTCTACATAAGAAGAGTCGTGGCGTTTGGTTTTGCTAGTCGGTGAGAACTTCTCACTCTTCCATTTCTTTTTCTAGTTATATATATATTAGGATGCAGACGGTGCTTAGCAGCCCCCGACACCCGTCATCTACAGACCATGGATGGCTTGTTTGTTTAATTGATGTGTTGTGAAAATTGTTTGTGTTGTTGATGTGAAATCGATAATAAAATGTAGATGGTTGAAATAAATTAATTATCGTTAAAAATATAATTTTTAATGTGAATGTGAGTAAATAAATATTTATAAACAAATCGGCCGATTTGTTTATATACACTGATTTGACTGATATTGATTGGGATGATAAATTTTACACATCGCCCAACTGCACGAATAAAAATATGTGTTTGTTGATTTGAAACCCCACACGGGTGTTGGGATGATTTTTGGCGTACACTAATCCCAATTATTTAATTGTATGTCGATTGATTGGTCGACAGACTGTGTAAGCATTGATTATTTATATTTGATGCTTATGCTGTTGTGTGGTGCACCTTAGATGATGGTTGATTGTTTATCATTGCTTTTATATACATGTGTTGTATGGAATCCATATAATTAACGTTATATGGTGATTGATTGAGCCTCATTCCAATCGGGAAATTAATGAATATTATAAAAGAAGATTCATGTGTTGAATAGAATAAATAGTAATGTGCTGACGATGTTCATGTGTTGAAACTATTCATGTGTTGAGTAAAATATTTTAACAATAAAATTTACATCTTTATCATATTTAAAATTAGAATCTACTTCACGGTGGTGTCTGATTAAAAATCAAACGATAGATACCATAGTTTTATAAAATATATTGCATAACAAAAATAGTCATGTGTTGACAGTACTCATGTGTTGAAAGAAATATAGATTCATGTGTTGAATAGAATAAATATTCATTTGTTGAATAGGATAACGAATTTATTGAAATATATAAAGCCGTGTTGATTAGAGTTGCGCCATTTTGACGTGAACGATATTCATATCGATTATATTCATTTTTATAATGAATATAGAAAAGAAGTGATTTCAAAATATAACATTTTGAAAATATTATCATTTATATAGTAACGATATGAAATATCCAATTTTGATTTGAAATTGAATATAGAGTTGAAACGGTTTTGAAAACGAAGTTAAAACGATTTATAAAATATGTTTTAAAAGGAAATCGATGAAATATATATAATATATAATATATATTATATATATAATTGCCTGAATAGAACGCGCCGCGGCAGTTCGTGAATTTCGACCATTGACTTTGAATCGACGTTACGGGAGATCCGACCGCCGGATTCTCCTAAAACCGGAACCGTTGGGTTCGTATTGAAAAGAGCTTTCCAATGAATATTGGAAATTTGAAATCTAACGGTTGGATTTGGAATTATGTCCAAATCAAATTTGGAAAAGGTCGATGTAAGTGCAGTTCGATGGCCATTGGTGGAAATCGACTGTACGGGCCTTGATAAAATTATTAAAAATAATCAATATTCCCAATACGTGAATTGGACTGGAGTTGAATTGAAATTATCTTCGGAATATTTCGATGGTGGATTTCGTGACTATACAGATATTGTTATGGTAATTTGAAAGATATATTTTATATCATTATTTCCAATACGATATTTGTTGGTTTCAGGATTTGATATTGAATATAAGCCGGTATACTTTCTATTCAGAGCCTAGTATTTAATATCAAATGTGATTTTGGTTTGTCGTGAATGGTGTCTTCATTAACACTGTTCTTAAGCCCAATAGGGAAAAAGATTAAATCTTTCTATTTAGATTTAATGAAGGGTACCAATTAAATAATATTAATTGGAATTGAATTTAAATTGGTTCTTGGGTTTATCGTGAGCGGTGTTTTGAATAACACTAGTTCTTTAACCCGATTAACAATAAAATGTGATTTTGGGTTTATCGTGAATCGTGTTTTAAATGACATCGGCTCTTTAACCCAATTAAAGACAAGATATTGATTTTTGAAAAGATTAAAACTAAATGGAGTTTTAATGAATCTTTAATTAGATTGAAATGTGAATTGATAATTTAAATTATCAAATCTGAAAGGTGATCAAGAATGGAGTACCACCGGTTTTGCTCCAAAGCGGTAGTTAAATCTTTAATTAGATTTGAACGTGAAATGGTAATTAATTTTAACGATAACACCGTGGTGTTAGATATG
Source organism: Allium sativum (assembly GCA_030737875.1). NCBI lineage: Eukaryota > Viridiplantae > Streptophyta > Magnoliopsida > Asparagales > Amaryllidaceae > Allium > Allium sativum. The sequence continues at coordinate 682,994,176 of CM060909.1, read as the reverse complement.
AAGTATTACCAGTTTTGCTCCATGGGATAAATAGGTTAGGATTTGGAAATAAAATAAATAATTACTTCGGTGTGGTTCGCTAATCCCGACTAGTTTGAAATGATATCCAAAGGAAGATTAAAGAATAAATTTAGAAGAATTTATCTTGGATAAAATTAATGGGAACCTTTCCCTAAGAATGTGACTTTGTGAATAAAAGAATATTCTGAATTGGAATGAGGCGTTTGTTGTGTTTGTGTAACATTTGTTTATCATATACGTGGGTTATTCAGAAAGGCCAGGTTTATACCCATTCTGAATAACCGATTCGACGAGATGTCGAAGATGAAGACGGTGGTTGAAGACCGGAAGTCTTCACATCGTTTGGGTGATTACTGATGATCTCGATTGGGCTGTACACCCAAGATGAGGGAAACAGTTGGTGATCGTCCAGAAGTACTTGGAGATGGATGGATATGCGAGGAAAGTGCCTCCGGTTTCGTTCAGACCCAGAACGAACTTGTAAATGGATTGTGTGTCTGACATTGGATTTTATTCTGTGTTGATTGATCTCTATTAAATATACATCTGTTTGGCGACGGAGAATTTATTCTCTTGCTTAACGCCCTTCTCTGAGACGTACGAGCTCAGAGGTTGTATATCGATGGACATCAGTCGCATGGAGTGAATTGCCAGTGTGGCACGCGTAAGTGGCAATTGATCAAGGCTTCTATTGAAAAGCAAAGTCTTGTGGTTGATGATCAAAGCATGGCCTGTGTGGCGTAGCTTTGTGTATAACGTGAATTCGCGAGCCTCACACCTCGGTATGAGTCAAAAACGGGATACAGACCCAAGGAGTGCACGACGTTTCTTTCTAGCTAGGGTGGTGTCAGTGACCTACCAGCCCTGACATTTATATACTTTTCACCTGTGTGGTTGTTGGATATGAGGCGCCTCGGATATAGGTCTGTAAGGACCGAGAAACGTGTGTTCAGGAATAACCAATCCTCAAAAGTAAGAGGGGACCACCCTTGGAGGTTCCAAAGGATCAGAGTGTGGTCCTGAGGCATTGCTAGAGTGTCTCGAACGCGGAGAGGAGCTTGCCCCTTGCCTCGACTCATGACGGAAATCCAATTTCTAATACGTGATATTGCGGTTTTAATTGTAGAACTAGTACGGCAACATGATAGATGGTACCCATGCTGCCTATGAATGATATTTATGATTGAATTGTTTCGACACTATACACTTATTATAGTATCAAGTGATTTGTTTTAAATGTACCAAGCATGTTTGGCTATTATAAGGGAAAACCCTATCCTCCGGCTTGCGTTGCATTGTGTGATGGGACCTGGGTCTTATAATAGCTTCATTTTTCCAAAGAGCATTGCGCTGTTTTGTTATATGCACTAGTATTCTTGGGAGGAAACCCGTTCCGTGTTATACGGCGTGGTCCCTTGTTTTACCTAACTTTAAAAATAAAGATTAATAACTGTTTTAGTTCTCACACCAGTCACATGACTGACCTGGAGTTTATTGTTTTAACCTAAACTCTGGGTGCCCTTATTTTCGACATGGGCAGCTAGTAGTTTTGGTTTAGCAGATTTATATTCACAGGGTCCTGATTTACAGCTGGAACAATGCTCGGAAAGCTCTGTATCCGTGCATTACTTCTAGTTGTGCTTTTGTATTATTTTCCGCTGCGATGTATTTAAATGTAATTTATTGTAATCTCTGATATTTATCGAATGTAATTTATTCATTTATACTCTGTATATTCTTGTATCTGATGGAATTGTTGTAATAACAATGATATGTTCTTCCGTTTGTGTTCTGATTTGTCCTATTCTCAAACGATCAGGGGTTTCGAACGGTCTTAGTCGGTTTAACGATCGATTCGGATCGAGCGAAATTCTTTGTCGTTACAGTAAGTATCAGAGCTTTGGTTTACTGAGCTCGAGAACAAGACACGTTAGAACCATACGAAAGAATTCATCAGATATTGGATTGGTAATATCCAATTAGAATGACTCGTTAGAGATGGGATCAGTAGTATCCTAGAACAAGTGTGAAGAGTATATTTTTCAAATGAAAACAATTTTGTTTTGAAAATTTAAATCATTTTATACGTATTTGATTATTTATTTTGAATTTGGACAATCGAGTATATAAAGATTTAGCGTATACGCGTCATGAACGTATATTCGAAGTTTTAATATACTGGATAGATATAGGATCACATTCTAGACACCCGGAGATGATTCTGATGATTGATATATCATCATCAGAATTTGTGTTCGTGTTTCGAAGGTGTGATATCTATATATTTCCATTAGACTGGTGTGAGAACCAAAACTTATATAGATAAATTAATTGTTGTGATTTGGCATCAAAAACATGATTTTCTGTACATGTATCAAAATTATGAATTTGAAACTCTAATTCACTAATGGATTGATGTTTGTGTTGTTTGTTTATTTGTTTGATAATTTTTGAACCATTATGCCAAATTGAACCGAATATTGAATTGTATTGAAAATTGGTCGCATTTGCTTGCATATACATGTACGCATATACATGTACTTACATTGAACAGGTCATAGCAAGGAGGCTAGAGCAGAGAATAAAATTTGTTTGCCCGATAAATAGGTACATGTTTACTATATAATTTTCTGTTTTGTTTGGGTGATGATGATTTTATGAGCCTATTGGCTAGCCGCTTGGCTTTTTCTTTTTGAGATCAGAAGGCCTATATGGCAATTTCGGGATTTTCCCGTGGCTCCTGGTGCAGGGGAGGTTATATTGTAGTATATTCATAATTTTTCGATAGGGGAGGTTATATTGTAATATATTCCAAATTTTTCGAAGAATATATTCATAGGGGAGGCCTATCTGATAGGGGAGGTTATATTGTAATATATTCCAGATAGGGGAGGTTATATTGTAATATATTCCAAATTGATCAATATGGAAGCCAGATCGAACGTAGAGTTAATTGATCAAACCACTTTCGACTTTGTTCCTTTTCGGGGACGAAAAGTTTTAAGTGGGGGAGATAATGTATATTTTTTTCCGCTGTGTTTAAAAATATTGTAAAACTCTAATATTTTTGTAAAAATCATTCCATTGCCTATTGTTATTTTGTGATTCTGTGTGTTGATTATGTTAAACCTCATAAGCAATAAAAATATGTCATTTCGAGCGGTTTAAGTTGGTTTAACTACCGACTTGAAGCGGTCAAAAAGGTGGGTTATTACAGTTGGTATCATCGCTTTGGTTTATACAAAGCTTGACTTATGGGGTTTAACAAGAATTATCATTAGAATCTCTAAGGACAACGTATTTTGAAAATTTCTGTTTTTTTGTATACATTAATTTAAGAAAAAAATGGAACTGAAATTATAAAGTACTTTTAAAGTGTATATTAATTTGAAGATACAATATATTTAGAAGTATAAATTGATTGGAAATAAAATTTATTTAGAAGTATATACGACATGAAACTTAAAACATTTTGGAATATAAGTTAATTTGAAATATGAAGTATTTTGAAATTATAAAATCTTATGATGAGAAAAAAATTTGAAATAATTTTGAGCATAAAAAAAATTGAAACCAAATAAATTTTTGGATGTAAATGTGACCAAAATGAATTTGTATATCAAATAAAATATCATTTGAATTGAATGTGAATCTAAATAAGCCTTCATTATTAAGGTTATGTTTTGTAAATTATTTGGAAATATAAGTATAGTGTATTAACTAACTTGATTGAATCAAGTTATGTTTTGTAAATTGTTTAGTAATATAGTATGAGTACGATTAACAAATCTGATATTGAATTAAGTATTTTGAAACCTCTTAATGGTTTAGAAAAATGATTATTTTTGAATTCCAACAGATGAGTTTTATTATATAAATTGCATATAGAAAATATTGATGTTAAATATAAAGAAAAATACGTATTTTCGAAGAATATATTCATAGGGGAAAATTGATGCTTGTCTTTATTGTAGTATATTTAAGATATACTAACAGGTGATAACTGATATTCAGGTTAATAAATTACAAATGTTAAACCATTAGTGAAATATGAAATAACATATTGATTTAGTTAAAATTAAGGAGATCATTTGACAAAAATTTGAGAATTTGATTCCTAATGTTTTGAAGAAAAAGACTAGTAGTATATACAAGTATTTTCGAATAAAAATGCTTGAACTATTTTTCTGATATGTTACCAAAAAGGAAGTTATATGAGTGGAGAACCCACTTTTGTCGCTAGAAAATAATTCCAATGATAATTTTACTTTATTTGAATTTATTCTCAAGTCTCAATGTAGGGGAGACCACTTTGGTAGTTTTGTTACTTGTTTTTCTTAGTCAAACAAAGCTTGATTTATGAAGTATGATTTTATATGCAAATATATATGTATATTTTGAATAATTGAAAGAAAATCTGGAATTGATTCTCAAGTTTAGTCGAATGGTAATCCAATGTATTAGGATAGTGTAATTACAGATCTTGAAGAGATATCTTGATAAGAAATGATTGAATGTAAATGTTTAATTGAATAATGATATTTGTGATATGTAATCCAAATCAAAAGTTTTTATAAACGAGTTGATTGTCAATATGAACTAGATTTAAAATGATATTGAATATTCAAATCAATTGTGAAATCAAAACTAAATTGATATTGAAATGAAAATTTTGAATATTTATCGACTTATGAAAATTATGATTTGAAATGTTTGAAACTTATATGACTTATATAAGTATGAGATTAATTCGAAACCCACTGATTTGGAAGATAATTGCTTGAAATAATAGTCTTATATAATAGAATTTATATGAGAATGATATGTTGCAAAAAAATGTGATTTGAAAAGAAAATCTTAAATAAATTGATATTTATGTAAGTGCGATTAATGTGAAACGTGAAATGAAGTACTATATATTTAGTATGTATGTTACCAAATGAAGGTATGGAAATTGCCTTCCATTGAAAACTGAAAATTGAAAATCGTAGCTACGTTGTTTCTCCGTTGATTAGAGTATCCATTGATATTGGAATCTCACTCGGTGGGATCACATTGATTATTATTACTTATCTGTTCTAGCGTAATTCAAGGGGCGCAAAGCCTACAGTTACGAGCGATTCCGCTGAGATAGTGGTCGTAACCGTCATGTAAATGCGATCTAAACGCCATACGAAAAATTCGAGGGGCGCGATGCCTACAGTACAAGCGGTTCCACTGAGAAAGTGGTCGTAATCGCCTTCTAACTGCGATCTATGGCAATAACCATGGCAAAATTCGAGGGTTGTGATACCTATGCTTACAAGAGATTCTACTAGGATAGTAGCGTAACCGCCGAGTAACCACGATCCATGAGGGACTGTATTTTCCATATACATTTTAAATGTTTTAAGTATTTTCACTGGGTGTTGAAACAAGTATATTTAGTAGTTAGAGATTTTAGTCATGCGCCTGGCCAGCGTATGCCTAACGCCTATAAGAACCATAAACTTGTTAAACTTCGAGTTCTTAAGTATTTTCAAATGTTAAATAACAAATTAATAACCTACAATTAAATTTATATAACTTCAACATAATAAACTAAGAAAGAAAAGTTTTAAATGTCTTGAGAAATACAAAAGCTTTGGATTTTTAATAAAATACTTATTTTTTATTTCAAAAGTTATTTTCAAACACGAGAACCATATTTTCAAATTTTAAGTTTTGTTACATATATATATATATATATATATATATATATATTAAGTTGTGATATAAGCAAACTTGCACTTTAATAAAAAGTGTCTGAAATAAAGATTTTGAATTTAATAAATAGATTTATAACAAATGAATTTAAATAATAATGCAAGGACAAAATATTGAATTTAAAATCCTATAATTTATTTTGTTCCAAACTTTGTAAAATTTGTATAAATAAGAATTTTTTTATACACATAAGCTTATCTTTAACATCCTCTCCTTTTCAAGGACGAAAAGTTCTGAGCAGGGGATGTTGTAACATCCCGTAAATTTTGAGCATTTAAGTTATTGAATTAAATTTTATTATTAAATAGTGGTTAAAAAATAAATTTTATGATGTTATTAATGAAATTTATTAATTTCTAGTAAAAGATTGATTGAAAATAATTTTATTATTAAATAGTGGTTAAAAAATAAAATTTATGATGTTATTAATGAAATTTATTAATTTCTAGTGAAAGATTGATTGGAAATAATTTTATTATTAAATATGGTTAAAAAATAAAATTTATGATGTTATTAATGAAATTTATTAATTTCTAGTGAAAGATTGATTGAAAATAATGTGTACATTCTAGAGGAAATAAATTCTAATACATAAATGTATATATCTTTGGCTATCGTCTTTAATTCTTTCCCTGTTTGTTCAAAATATAAATTTTAGGAATCCAGGATGTGGATTACATGTCCAATTAATCCTTCATTAATTAATTTAATTTGCAATGTTAATTACGCATTCATTTCATTCCTTTGTTTATTTATTTATTTATTTATTTCCCTTCATTCTATTATTTTCTTTCACTTCATTACATTTTTACACATCCAATTTTATTTACATATTTTTATTTCTTGAATTTACATCTTATTTCTCCTTTCTTGTTTTCTTTCCCATCACCATTTTTTCCTAAAAACGAACCATCTCCATGTGTATGTATATATATATATGTTTCTCTTCTCTTCAATATCATGTTGTTATTATTTAAAAAATAAATAAACTTTTCAAATTCCATGCGGCATTTATTCATTCCCATTTATTTTCATGCACGTGTTTCATCATTTCTAAGTAAAATATGTAAGATTTTATAACCTGTGTCTTCCCTTCCTTATATCTTAAGGCATGCATCCATGTTACATAATTTTTGCGATTTATATAAAAAAACATGCATTTCATTTTCAAATCTTTCCCTCTTTAATGTTTCCTTAATGCAACTTTCATTTCTTTTCCCTTCATTCTATTTTCATACATTTTATTCCATTTATGTACTTTCATTCCTTAAAAATTTAATTTTGAGTTGAATTTGGTATGCCTGTATTTACTTTAATTTAAACAAATTAAATTAACTGTAACAACTCGGAAAATCAGAACCAATTTAAATTTTTTAATTTGGCAATTTCAATGAATTTTGAATATTTAAAATGATTTATTTTAAATAATAACGACTAGAAATTTATTTTGAGTAGAATTAGAATGTATATATTTATTCGAATCGAAATTAGAATATAAATATTTATTTTAATTATAAAAGAAATTGAAAATGGCGCGGTAGTTTGAAAATTCGAGTCTAAATTTCAAGTGAATGTACCAGATTCAAAATAAACCAGATTTTAGCAAAACCAAAAATATTAAAATCTATTTGAAAATATCTTTCCAATGAATCCCAAAAATTAAAATTTCATCGCGGGAATAAAAAGTTATGCCTAGTTGAAAATTCAGAATAGTCGCTATGGAATTATAACCCTTAAAAATAGCGATTTTGCAAACGACCTCCGTTTTTGACGAAACCACTTTTGTTGGATCCGGGATGTCAAATTATTGCTAGATTCCAATTTTCATAATTTTTGGAATCAATATGTGAGCGTGGCAAAAGAAAATGCGTTTGACCAATTTCTGTTGAATTTAATCGACTGGAAAATGGCCATTGTTTAAACGGCCTCAAAATTCGATGAAATTAGTTTTGTTAGTACTGTATAGTCAAAACATAGCTAGATTTATTTTTCTGGAATTTTTGGAGTCAGTATGTGGTCCCGGTAAATCAAAATGTACGTTAAATTCAATATTGACTGAAAAATTAATTTATATTTTAATTTCAACGAAAACTGAATGAAAGAGTCAAATTGGCTTACAGGACATATCCCATTGTGTTCGGAATGGGGGTAGTTAGTCATGGACAACAGTCGTTGGGTTCGATTTGGGGTTTGGACGAAAAGTCGACTTTTTGAAAAAATAAAATAAAATAAATAATATATTATCCCTCACCCCTCATCTCTCTCTATCTCACTTTAGAAACCGATGTTGGTTTTAAAATAAATAAAAAGGGGGATTTCGTCGCTCTACCCTAGGTTATCACCACCCACCACCAGGGGCTTCCCCACCGTCATCGATCGCCAGTGACCACCCCCCCTCTCTCGCCCAGGCGCCCCGTCTTCAATCAAACCCCGAAACCCCAAATCCCTCAGCCCCAAAGCCCTACGCCACACCCCTAGCCACCACCACCAGACCAGTGCCGCCCCTGCTACCTCCAACGAGCCTTCTTTGACCACCAACGCCACCCACCTCCGGCTATGGAGCCTGCACCTTAAAGCTTCAATTTTTGCATAGAAAAATGTGAGTTTTCAATTTTATTTTCATTATTCATGTAATTAAAGTTATGATTCTCTTTAACGTATAAAGCTAGGATTTTATCCTATGTTAGAACTATTTTTATGAAGATAAAAATTAGATTTTTATAATGAAATAGCGAAAAGATATGATTTTTTAAATAGGAAAAAGGTATGATTTTTTAAAAGAGAAAAGTTATGATTTTTAAAATAGAAAGATATGATTTTTATTTATGTAAAGATATGATTTTTATTAACACAAAGATGAGATTTTTATGCATATAAAAATATAATTTTTAGTTCATGGAAAAGTATGATCTTTGATTAGAGAAAACACGATTGTACCTATAGAAAGATCTGATTTTTATTTTAGAAAAGGTATGGTTTTTAAAAATAAAAAGATAGGATTTTTAGCACTATAAAATTTGGTTTTTATATATACAGTAGCATTATAAAAATATAATTTTTGTAATGAAGTAACGATATAAAAAATATTATTCTTATGCATATGGTTTTGAATTAAAAATGTGATCTTTTATATAAGTAGCGGAATAAAAATGTGATTTTTTTATATACGAATGGTATAAGAATAAAAATATGATTTTTAATTATACATATAGCAAAATTTAAAAACACGATTTTTAACATATACCGCGTGAAACAGATCTTATTGAAAACGCGGCGAATATTTTCTACATATGAAGAGTCACGGCGCCTGGTTTAGCTTCTAGGTGAGAACTCTCTCATTGAATTCTTTCTACAGTTACTTATGTTATAACTGCATATATGAACTGCTCCCCATCATCCACAGACCATGGATGACTTGTTTGTTGTGTGTTTGGATTGATTTGTTTGGGTGAATTTGGTATGTGATGAGAAATGAACTGTAAATAATATTCATGTGTTAAAATAAAATATTGTATCATTAAATATATATATTTTAACGTGTATATGAATAAAATAAATATCTATTTACAAATTGGATGATTTGTAAATGTACACTCGTTTGACTAATATGGATTGGGACGACAAATTTCACATATCGCCCAACTGCATAAATAAAATCTGTGTTTGTTGTTTGAAAACCCCACACGGGTGTTGGGATGATATTTGACGTACACTAATCCCAATTGTTTAGTGGTATGTCGATCGTTTGGTTGACAGACTGTGTAAGCGTGAATTATTTATATTTAATGCTTATGCAGTGTAGAATGCAGTCTAGATGATTGTTGATTGTTTATCATTGTTATTCGATACATGTGTTGTATGAAATCCATATAAATAGCATTATATGGTAATTGACCGTGTCTGATTCCAATTCAAAAATATTTGAAAATTTAGAAATATTTGAAATAAAAATATTTGAAAATATAAGAAAAATTGAAATAGAAATACTTTAAAATAATATTCAGTTTTGGATCAAAATATGATTTTGATGTCCAATTTGGGATGGACACGAAAATATTTAAATATATAAAGCCGTGTTGATTAAATTAATGCCATTTTGACGTGAACGGTATTTATATCGATTTTATTCATTTTTATAATGAATATCGAAAAGTAATTGATTTCAAAATCTAATGTTTTGAAAATATTGTCATTTACATATTAATGATATGGAATATTCAATTTTGATTTGAAATTGAATACGAAGTTGAAATCGTTTTGAAAACGAATTTAAAAAGATTTATGAAATATGTTTTAAATGGGAATCGACGAAATATATATAATATATTATACATATATAATATAATGGCCAGAATAGAACGCGTCGCGCTGCGGTAGTTCGCGAATTTCGACCACTGACTTCGAATGGACATTACGGGAGATTCGACCGTCGGATTCTCCTAAAACTGGAACCATTAGGTTCGTATCGAAAAGAACTTTCTAACGAATACTAGAGATTTGAAATCTAATGGTTGGATTTGGAATTATGTCCAAATCAATTTGGAAAAGGTCAGTGTAAGTGCAGTTTGATGACCGTTTACGGAAATCGGTTGTACGGGCCTTGATAAAATTATAAAAATATCAATAATTTGTGTAAAATCATAAGAAATGATTTGGAAAGGATTGGGACGAAAATTTCCATATTTGAAAAGATAAAAATAGTTTTTTATTGAAATGAACTAGTTATTAACTAGATATGAAATCCAATAATTTTTAAATAAAATAAATTGGATTTGAAATGGTTTAAAAAATAACCAGAATGTCCAACATACGAATTGGAATGGATTTGAATCAAAATTATCTTCGGAATATTTTGATATTGGATTCCGTGATTATAGAGGCATTGTGGAGGAATTTGAAAGATATATATATCGTTATTCCAATACGACGTTTGTTGAGTTCAGAATTTGATATTGAATATAAGCCAATATATTTTCTATTCAGAGTCTTGTATTTAATATCAAGTGGGATTTTGGGGTTTTTCATGAATGGTTTCTTCAGTAACACTGTTCTTGAACCCCATGTGAAGAGAATAAACCTTTTAATTAAGATTGTTAGAGTTTCCAATTATATTTAATAATTGAAATAAAATGGAATGTGAATTAGGTTTATTGTGAACTGTGTTTTTAATGACATTCATTCTTTAACCCGATTTACGGTGAAATGAGATTTGGGAATTATAAATCTTTTAATTAAGGTTTAATGGAATTTTCCAAAGTACATTTTCCAATTTAATAAAATAAATTGGAATGGAATAGAATTCGATTTGGTAATAATCGAAGTGTACCTCTGGGGAGGAAGGCTGTTACTATATATGGAATTTTAAAGCCTTTGCCATTATTCCGTTTATATTATCGTTTGGATATGGAAGTTTATATCAATTATATAGATCGATCTGTTTTCAATGAAAATTCCATTGTTAATGGAATGAGATTTTGGGTTTATTGTGAGTTGTGTTTTAAATGACATTAGTTCTTTAACCCAGTTAAAGATAAAATTTATTTCTTAACTTTGAATAATCATTAAGTAATGATTTTTGGAAATTAAAACTGAATTAAAGTTTTAATGAATCTTTAAATAGATTGAAAGGTAAATTTGATAACTAAAATTATCAAATCCAAGAAATGATCGAGAGTGGAGTATCACCAGTTTTTCTTCAAGCGTTAGTTAAATCTTTAGTTAGATTTAAATGTGAAATGGTAATTGAATTTACCGATAACACCATGGTGTTAGATATGAAGTATTACCAGTTTTACTTCATGGGATGAATAGGTTGGGATTGGAAAATTAAACAAATGATTACTTCGGTATGGATCGCTAATTCCGACTAGTTTGGATAAACCATAATTTGGTTTGAATTGATATCCAAAGGAAGATTAAAGAATAAATTTAAAGAATTTATCTTTGATAAAATTAATGGGAACCTTTCCCAAAGGATATCAATATTTAAATAAAAGAATATTCTGGATTGGAATGAGGCGTATGTTGTGTTTTTATAGCACTTGTTTATTATACACGCGAGTTATTCAGAAAGATCGGGTTTATCCCATTTTGAATAACTGATTCGACGACATGTCGAGGATGAAGACGGTGGTCGAAGACCGGGGGTCTTCACATCATTCGGATGATTACTGATGTCTTGATTGGGCTGTACACCCAAGACAAGGTAATAGGTGGTGATCGTCCAGAAGTACTTGGAGACCGACCGGATATGACAGGGCCTCTCTCCTGTATTGGACATATGGGACAAGGAATAAGGTGTCTCCGGTTTCGTTGAGACCCAGAACAAACTTGTAAATAGATGTATGTCTGACATTGGATTTCATTATGTGTGATCGATAGACATCGATTGCAAAGCGTTAATTTCTTGTGTAGCATGCTAAGATGCAAATGATCGAGGCTTCTGTTGAAAAGTTGAGTCTTGTGGTTGATGATCAAAGCATGGATTTAATATATCATAGCTTTGTGTAGTGTTGATTCGTGAGCCTCACACCCCGGTGTGAACTAGAAACGGGAGTGGACATCAGGGTGGGCATGCACTTCCTTCTAGCTAGGAGTGGTGTCAGCGTTTTGCAAGCCCTGACGTTTTACTTATGTGGATGATGGATAGCGGGGAGCCTCGATTATTTTGTTCTCTGCAGAGCCGATGGATGGTCTTTATACAGACCAGATTTATGCCCCATAGGGCGGGGAAACGTAGTGTTCAGGCATTTTAATCCACTCTGTGTGGATCGGCCCTGACGATCCAAGGGTCGATGCGCTCTGACCCCGAGGCTCGGGCTAGAGAGTCTCGTAGTGATAAGGACGATCTCTTGCCTTGGTTCACAGATGGAAATCCAACTTCCAATACGTGACAATTACGGTTTTAATTGTAGAGCCTAGTATGGCGACATAATGGGATGGGGCACTCATGTTGTCTATGATTGATACATTTTTATTTGAAATTGTCTGACACTATACACTTATAGTAATAGTAAAATATGAAATTTCACGTACCAAGCATTTTTTGCTATTATAAGGTAAAAACTCTATCCTCCGGCTTGCATTGCATTATGTGATGGGACCTGAGTCTTATAATAGCTTCATTGTTTTTTATTTAGCATTGCGCTGTTGTTTTTATGAACTGGTATTCTTGGGAGGAAACCCGTTCCATGTTATACGGCGTGGTCCCTTGATTTACCTCACTTTAAAACAAGATAATAATTGTTTTAGTTCTCACACCAGTCACATGACTGACCTAGAGTTTATTGTTTTAACCTAAACTCTAGGTGTCCCTGTTTTTCACACGAGAAGCTTGTAGTTTTGGTTTTGCAGATTTATATTCACAAGATCCTCGGTTTACAGCAGGAATGATATTTGGAAAGCTCTGTATCCGTATATTCTTTTCAGTTGTGTTTTGTATTATTTTATGCTGCATTGTAAATTGTAAATCTCTAATATTTATCGAATGCATAATATTTATTTATACTCTGTTATATTCTTGTATTCTGATGGAATTGTTGTAATAAGCAATGAAATGTTCTTCTGTTTGTGCTCTAATTCGTCTTGTCCTCAATTCAATCTGTTCTTTCCTTCACGGGGGAGTTCAGGTCGTCTCAGTTTGTATCAGAGCTTTGGTTTACAGAGCTCGAGAACAAGATACATTAGAACCGAACGAAAGAATTCATCAAAGATTGGATTAGTAATATCCAATGGAAATGACTCATTAGAGATGGGTTCAGTTGTATCCTAGAATGAGTCCGAAGAGTGTAATATTTAAGATGAAAACAAATCTCATTTTGAAAATTTAAACCTTATCATACGTATTTGAATATTTTATTTTATTTTAAATTAATTTGGACAATCAAGTATATAAAGATTTTGCATATGCGTCAGATCCACATGTATTCGAAGTTTTAATATACTGGATAGATATAGAATCACACTCTGGTCGCCCGGAGATGATTCTAATGATTGAAGCTTCATCATAAGAATTTATGTTTGAGTTTCAAAAGTGGGATATCTATATATTTCCATTAAACTGGTGTGAGAACCAAAACTAGATAGGGTTTATTATTGTGATTTGGCATCAGAAATGAATTTAAATATATATATATATAAATTATGAATATGAAACGATAATCAACTAATTGATTGATGGTTGTGTTGTATGATTATTTGTTATCTAATAAAACCATTATGTGAAAGAACGGTACATATAACCAAATTGTATCGAATATTGGACTGAATTGAAATTTGGTTGAAATTGCCTGCATATACATGTATATACATTGAACAGGTCATAGCAAGGAGGCTAGAGAAGAAGAATGAAATTGTATGTCCGATAAATAGGTACTGTTTACTAATTTCTTGGGTGATGATGATTTTATGAGCCGATTGGCTTTTTCGTTTTCTTTTTGAAATGAAAGGGCCTATGTGGCGGTTTGGGGATTTTCGCGGTGCTCCCCGTACAAAGGAGGTTGAGCGAAATTTTTCAAAAATTTAGGGTGTTAGCCAAATTTTTGAAAAAAAAAGAAATTCTTAGAAACTGAAAGTTTAAAGAATTAAAGCCAAATTGAAAGTTGAGTTGATTAGTTAAACAGCTTTCAGCTCTGTTCCTTTTTTAGGACGAAAAGATTTTAAGTGGGGAAGATTGCAACAACCTGGAAAATCAGAACCAATTTAAAATTTTTTATTTTAGCAATTTGAATGAATTTTTAATATTTAAAATGATTTATTTTAAATAATAACGACAAGAAATTTATTTTGAATATAATAAGAATGTATATATATTTATTCGAAGCGAAATTAGAATATAAATACTTACTTTAATTATAAAAGGAATTGAAAATGACGCGGTAGTTTGAAAATTCGATTTCAAATTTCAAATGAATATACCGGATTCAAAATAAATCGGATTTTAGCGAAACCAAAAATATTAGAATCTATTTGAAAATATCTTTCCAACGAATCCTAAAAATCAAAATTTCATTACGGGAATAAAAAGTTATGCCCAGTTGAAAATTCAGAATAGTCGCTATGGAATTATAGCCTTTAAAAATAGCAATTTTGCAAGCAACCTCCATTTTCAATGAAACCACTTTCGTTGGATCCAAGGTGTCAAATTATAGCTAGATTCCAATTTTCATAATTTTTGGAATCTATATGTGAGCATGGAAAAAGAAAACACGTTTGACCAATTTTAGTTGAATTTAATCGACTGGAAAATGGCCATTTTTCAAACGGCCTCCAAATTCGGTGAAATAAGTTTTGTTAGGACCGTATAGTCAAAACATAGCTAGATTTATTTTTCTGCAATTTTTGGAATCAGTATGTGGTCCCGGTAAATTAAAATGTACGTTAAATTCAATATTGACTGAAAAATTAATTTATAATTTAATTTCAACGAAAACTAAACGAAACAGTCGAATTGGCTTACGGAACATATCCCATTGTGTTCGGAATGGGGGTAGTTTGTTATGGATGATAGTCATTGGGTTCTATTTGGGGTTCGGACGAAAAGTCAACTTTTTGAAGAAATAAAATAAAATAAATAATATATTATCCCTCACACCTCATCTGCCTCTATCTCACTTCAGAACCCGACGTTGGTTTTAAAAAAAGGGGGATCTCGTCGCTCTGCCCTAGGTTATCGCCACCCGCCGCCAGGGGCTTCCCCACTGGCGTCGATCACCGGAGACCAACCCCCCTCCCCCCTCTCTCGCCCAGGCACACTATCCTCAATCAAACCCCGAAACCCCAAATCCCTCAGCCCCAAAGTCCGATGCCACTCCCCTAGCCGACTACCACCAGACCAGTGTCGTCCCTGCTACCTCCAGCAAGTCTTCTCCGACCACCAGCGCCACCCACCTCCAACTATGGACCCTCCATCCTTAAAGCTTCAATTTTTGCAAAGAAAAATGTGAGTTTTCAATTTTATTTTCATTATTCATGTAATTAAAGTTAGGATTCTCTTTAATGTATAAAGCTAGGATTTTATCCTATGTTAGAAATATTTTTATGAAGATAAATATTTGATTTTTATAATGAAATAGCGAAAAGATATGATTTTTTTTAAATAGGAAAAGTTATGATTTTTAAAAGAGAAAAGTTATGATTTTTAAAATAGAAAGATACGATTTTTATTTATGTAAAGATAAGATTTTACTAACATAAAGATGAGATTTTTATGTATACAAAAATATAATTTTTAGTTCATGGAAAAGTATGATCTTTGATTAGAGAAAACACGATTGTATCCATAGAAAGATATGATTTTTATTTTAGAAAAGGTATGGTTTTTAAGAATAAATAGATAGGATTTGTAGCACTATAAAAATTTGGTTTTTATATATATAGTAGTGTAACGACCCGCATTCTACGCATCGAAGGATCGTAGAATATTTATTTCTTTCACATACGGAGTCGTATGGTCATGTAACTTCGAGAGGAGACTATTGGGGTCATTTCTCATGTTCATGATTTTTCCCGATTTTTAAATGACTGTTTTGCTCTAAGCTGATCTTGTTTCGGCCATAACTTTTGATTGGTAAGGAGTTTTGACCTGAAACCACTTCCATTAGATCTTAATAATGGTTTACCTTTCGGTAGAGTGGTCACATTAGCCAAACAGACTCGACGTTTGGGAGATATGGCTGAAACAAGGTTTAGAAGGTGAAAAAACAGCTTAACCGGACCTAATTAGGGTGATTAGCAAGAGGGCCCATAACCCATTTCGGGATTAGGGTTATGGGGAGGCTGAGAACAGTAGGAAATAGAATTTTATTTCATTTTTCAGCCGCCTAAAACATTTCTCTAACCCTAGCCATGGCCTCCACCTTCTAATTTCATCCCAAATCGCTCCTAACCGCTTACTAATTGAAGATTAAGCCAAGCTACATCAAATCAAGGCAAATTAGCATCAAATTGGGAATAGAGCTGCTGTGTTGCATAGAGATTCAACCCAAATCACATAATATTTCAGATCTATAGTTAATTTGTGGCTAAGGTGAGTGATTTGCATTGTTTTTCGCTAATTACGGCTAATTAGGGGTGATTAGTGATAATTAGCGAAATTATGGCTCAGAAAATTCTGGAAAACTTGTAAAATTCTAAAATATTATTTTATGGCTTTGATAAAAATTTGAGTTAATTTCGACTAAATTTGCTAATCCTATTGTTAAAACATGCTTAAGGGGATTAAGGAGAAACATGGGTTTTTGGGTATGTTTGATCTTAAATGACCTATATGCTTTGTGTTTTAACCTTGTTGATTTATCCTATATGTTACCACAGTTGTTTGAATGGTTGTATGATTGATTAGTAAAGTTAGAATGGTTCAAAACGCCGTCGTATGGCGAGAATGGACGATGTAAGCTCGCTGGAAAAACCTTCAGGGATCCAGATCGGATCAGATGTGGGAAAGGGATTCAGATCGGATAGGGTTGGTCGAACCGAACCGACACCAGAGACATGGAATCCTAACCGAAATGGGGTCCAGGCAGAAGAAGAGTATCGCAACAAAGGAAGGCCGCTAGGTTGGAGTTGGAGTTGGAGTGAAGATCCAAACAGAACCAAGATCCATGAGCACCGAACCGAACAGGGGACGTTGGACTGGAATGAGGTGAAGCACAAGAGCCGAACCAAGAGATACAAACCGAACCCAGACAGAAGACATCCGAACCGAACCGAGCCAGAAGGGGAGCACCGAACCGAACCGCACCCAGGAGCATACTAGGAAGCATTGGACCGTATCGAACAGTTGATGACTGGAGCATTATGCATATTCGAACTGAACCGGACGTATGCTATTACTACAATGCGACGACATTTCTGAAGACCAACTCCAATTCGACCAAAACCCGAGATGCAAAGGAAGTCCAGATGGGAGGTTATTACTCCAGATCCAAATGGGAACTAATGAGTTAACTTCATGAGTTGGGCTTTGCTGCAGGACGTGTGCTAAGGGGTTATCGATGTCTATAACTTTGGATCACTATGGAGTATGGTGTATGTGGACGGATTCAGGGCCACAGTGCCTAGGTAGAACTACTAGCTATGGACCAATGAGGTAGGGTCATTTGTAAGGATTTAGTCATGACTCCATGGGGCAAGCTTGGTGGTAGCAATAGTTATACAAGTCGGACTCCGTCACTACCTCGATGGGTCTAGTGAACAAAGTAGTGGATATCGTATGCTTTACGCATTGAGTGAGAGATATGAGGATGGTTGCTATGCTTTATTGTTTGACATCACTATGACATGCACACCCCACCCCCGTATCTTTACACCATATGTTAGTGTCACCTTAGAGTATTGTACATCTTGTTTTGCTAACTCATTGGTTGCAGGTTCAGGTTCAGGTTCAGGTATGGTTTAGTATACCTATTATTGTTCTGTTTTGCTGCTTATCGCTCATACCAGACTTTTGTCTGACCCAAAGTTTTATGTCTCTTCTTATTACTCTAGGTGCTCTTAAACGGGCAGACTAGAGACATGTTAGGTGGTATGCACGAGTAGTTGTACCGGAGACGAGCATGAGGCTTCCACGTAAGATATATATAGATATTCTCCCTGTGTCGCTGCTGGTCACTACTTTGGGCATTAGTAGTGTACCTTTCTTACTTTTGCTTTAGAGACAGTTTGAAAAGTTGTAATAATGATGATGTGAAACATAAGCTGTATTTTTAATTCTCCGCTGCTATCATGGTTTAGTTTTCAGCTTATGCACTATCTCGCCTGTTTTATGTCAAGTATGTTATTATTATATTTTATTCCATGCACTTTGAGGCATTCTACAGGTTCCTTGCTAGTTCAAATTCCCTTCTTCCCTTTCTTTGGTGACCGTCACATGCCGGTTGGACATCGGCACAGCGCACTTTCATTGGAAATGTCGGCTGGTGCGGGGCGGGCCGTCACATTTTGGTATCAGAGCTCTAGCTTGCGTAGTTAACCTAGGGAAGGCACCAAGGAGAGATAGTGTATGTATATGAGAGCGCGTATTCGTGATATTTTGGTTTTCAAAAGCTATATATATACTATTAGTATAACTAAGGATGAAGTCGCACTGCATTGGCATCACTAAGGAGATGGTAAATCGTTTTCGCTTTACAGATTGAACGATAAATCGAAATACAGGAAAGGCGGTGAGGAACTCCACATCAGGAGTTGAAGAAGAAGCGGGTTCAGGGGCCAACAATGGGAATGTCCTTGACATAATGGAGATGTTTACTGCCTTCATACGAGAGATGGTTACGGATGCTCTGGGAGCAGTTCCTAATGCTACTAATGGTGGTGATGTAGTAGTGCAGGCGTCTAGAATCGGTCTCGCCAAGATTAACGAGGAGTCCCAGAAAAAGAGGAAACAGAACCAAGCTAAGGATGGCAAGAAAAAGAAGAACAAGAAAGATGTAGAGTTCTTTAGCTATGGCAAGAAGGGCCACAATGACAAAGAATGTCGAGCGAAGCCAGGGGAAAGGAAGTGCTTCAATTGCGGCCAAGTGGGACATCTCAAGAAAGAATGTCCACAACCCCTAAGAAGAAATAGAGTGTGGAAGTGTATGCTATCAACGCTGTTCCTTCTTCGTCGAATGCCCCAACTGCGGCGGAGAAGGGAAGGGGTGTTGTTATTCAAGGTATGCTTTCCATTTATGAGGTTCCAATTCTAACTTTGTTTGATATCGGGGTTTCTCATTCCTTCGTATCTAGTTACCTGGTAGATAGGTTGGGATTGGAACATGAGATTGTCGATAGACCTTTAGTTGTGACAAACCTGATCGGTGGTTCGATTAGCCTTAGTATGACTTATCATAATGCAGTCCTATCGAGTCATGGATGTATCTTTTCTTGTGATTGCTTTGCTTTGGGCTTTACTGGGTTTGGCAATATTTTGGAGTCGATTGGCTCCAAAGGTACGGGGTTGTGGTAGACCGTGAGGGCTTTTTGGTGACAGCTAGTGTGGATAATGGGTGGAGGGTAGTGTTTGGTGGTCTACCTAGTGATGGGGTAGTGGCTAGTTTTCTAAATTCCCTTGACATCCCGCATGATGAGTTGTCAGATGTGCCCGTGGCTGGCCAGTATCCGGACGTCTTCGAGGAAGTGACCGGACTTCCACCACACCGAGAGATTAAGTTTCGTATTGGTTTAGTGAAAGATGCCAGACCTATAGTGATGTCACTTTGTCGTATGGCGCCAAGGGAGCAGCGAGAGCTCGGGGTGCAAGTAAGCGATCTTTTGAAGAAGGGATTTATCCGGAGAAGCGTCTCCGAGTGAGGAGCACCAGTTATATTTTCCATTAAGGCCGATGGGTCTGTTCGCTTACGTGTGGACTCGAGTTAAAGATGGATTTAAGGGCATCTCTTCTGATGGAGTGCCAAGGAATCGCCGATAGTTTGGAGTGTTCTAGGCGGACTCGAATCAGGTGTATCTGGGGATGCCCACTTACCTTGGATCCGTTAGACGTGATCTAGTTATCCTTGGAGGATAAACGTGCGTTGGACGTGTGATAGTCGGTTTGGAGCCGGGGCTTCCATTAGCCCTTGATACTGGTTGGACCAATCATTTGGGAATCGACGTATTCATGGTTTTGGCGAATGATAGACGAGACTTGTTCGATGAATGCTATGGATTGTTTAGGACCTTACGTTGATGTTCTCTTTGGTTCAAAAATGGTAATAACTTCAAAGTGAGATTCTTAGGCCATGTTGTTTCAGAGAATGGTATTGCCATGGACCCTGCAAAGGTGGCTACGGTACAAGATTGGTCTACACCCAAGAATGTAACAGACGTAAGAAGTTTCTTGGGGTTGGCTGGATATTATCGTAAGTTTGTCCAAGACTTATCCAAGATAGCGGCACCGTTGACTCAGTTGACCAAGAAAAATCAAGCTTTCGTCTGGGATGAAAAGTGCGAGAATGCATTCAAGAATCTAAAGGAAAAATTGACATGTGCACCAGTGTTAGTCATTCCTAAAGGGAATGAAGAGATGACGGTATACACAGATGCCTGTGGTACCGGACTAGGTGCTGTATTGATGCAAGGAGGTAGGGTTGTAGTTTATGCCAGTTGGCAACTGAAACCGCATGAGAAAAGATAACCTACCCATGATTTGGAATTGGCAGCGATTGTGTTCGCATTGAAGATGTGGAGACATTATCTCTTGGGAGAAAGATTCGAGTTGTTTACCGATCATAAATCGTTAAAGTATCTTTTCTCTCAGAAGGATCTAAATCTCCGACAGTAAAGATGGTTAGAATTCATGGCTTCCTACGATTTCAATATCGCATATACACCAGGAAAGGGAAATGCGGTAGCTGATGCATTGAGTAGATGACATGCCAATTTAGGAGCTATGTATCTAGAATGGAAGCAACTGGAGTATATCGCTGGGTATGATTTCAGACCAAAGTGCGAATTGGATCCAGAAATGTTAGCAAGTCTGACGATCATCCCCACTTTGATTGAGAGGATTGGTTCCAGTCAGAGAGACGATCCTAACCTAATGGAAATCATCTCCAAGTTAGAGATGGGTATCGACGAGGAGATGAACAAGTATGGGCTTGATCGAATAGATGGCTTAGAAAGAATGAAAGACTGGTTGTACCCAATGTCAATGGATTGAGAGATGAAGTGCTTAGAGAATGTCATCACTCAAAATTGACTATACACCCCGGTGGTAACAAAATGTATCGAGACATGAAGCAGACTTACTACTGGGAAGGGATAAAAAGAGACATTGGGAAGTTTATATCCAAATGCATGAATTTCCAGCTAGTTGAAGCTGAGCAAAAGAAGCCTAGTGGGTTATTGCAACCATTAGAAGCTCCAGAATGGAAATAGGAACAAGTCTCAATGGATTTCATTGATGGGTTACCATGGACTAGGTCGGGCCATGATAGCATTTAGGTGATTGTGTACCGATTGACCAAGAGTGCAAGATACACGTCAAGTCGAATAGAACGACAGCAAAGCTAGCTGAGCTATATATGAAGTGGGTAGTGAAATTTCATGGAGTACCTAAAGGCATTGTGAGTGACCGAGATCCGTTGTTTACTAGTGGATTTTGGAAGAGCTTACAAGAGGCGCTAGGATCAGAATTACATCTCAGTACCGCGTATCATCCTCAAACCGACGGTCAAACAAAGAGGGTGAATCGAGTATTAGAAGTTCTCTTGAGAGCTTGTATATTGGAATTTGGTGGATCATGAGATGACTATTTGCATCTAGTTGGATTCGCATATGATAATAGTTATCAATCCAGTATCGGTATGGCTCCATTTGAAGCTTTGTATGGAAGACCGTGCAACTCACAATCATGATTGTTTAGAAAACAGTGGCAAATTCGTGCTTAAACTAGAAGTAATAAGAAAAATTTCAGATAAGAACAAGGTTGTCCAACAACGAATGAAGGCTGCCCAAGATTGGCAGAAGGGTTAGGCTGATAGAAGACGAAGAGATTTGGAATTCTTCGTTAACGACTTGGTATTCGTCAAGATCTCTCCATTGGAGAGTGTGATACGATTTGGTAAGAGAGGCAAGTTAGCACCAAGATTTGTTGGTCTATTCCCAATCCTCGAGCAAGTTAGGAATTTGGCATATAAAGTTGAATTACCAGAGAAGATGGCAGGAGTTCATAACGTATTTCATGTTTCCCAGTTATGGAAATTCGTGCGCGATCCCGATATGACTATTTCACCTGATCAGTTGGATGATATAGAAGTAGAACACGAGGCGGTTGGGAACCGCAAGCCGATTCATATTTTCAAGCACGATATGAAGCAACATCGAAGGAAAGCGGTGAATCTAGTCAACGTTCAGTGGGGCGAGAATGAGAATGATTGTACTTGGGAGACAGAGGAGAGCATTAGGAAGACATATCCAGAACTCTTTGCCTGGTAAGATTTTAATTACGACTTAGTTTTCCGCATGCTAGGATAGACTTGTTTGTTTTTGTATGTTTGATTGTTGTGAATGGTCGTTAGGCATGCAGGGTTCTTTGCTTGTTTCTTAGTTCAGGAATTTCAGGGGCGAAATTTCTTGGGGGGGGGGGGGGGGGAGGATGTATCGACCCGCATTCTATGCATCGAAGGATCATAGAATATTTATTTCTTTCACATACGGAGTCGTATGCTCATGTAACTTTGGGAGGCGACTATGGGGATCATTTCCCATGTTCATGATTTTTCCCGATTTTTAAATGACCGTTTTACCCCTAGCAGATCTTGTTTCGGCCATAACTTTTGATTGGTAAGGAGTTTTGACCTAAAACCACTTTCATTAGATCCGGATGATGGTTTACTTTTCCGAAGACGATCACATTAGCCAAACGGACTCACCGTTTGGGAGATATGGCTGAAACAAGGTTTAGAAGATGAAAAAACAGCTTAACTGGGCCTAAGTAGGGTGATTAGAAAGAGGACCCATAACCCTATTCGGGATTAGGATTATGGGGAGGCTGAGAACAGTAGGAAATAGAATTTTATTTCATTTTTCAACCGCCTAAAACATTTCTCTAACCCTATCCATGGCCTCCACCTTCAAACTTCATCCCAAATCATTCCTAATCGCTTCCTAATTGAAGATTAATCCAAGCTACATCAAATCAAGGCAAATTTGCATCAAATTGGGAATAGAACTGCTGTGTTGCATAGAGATTCAACCTAGATCAGATAATATTTCAAATATATAGTTAATTTGTGCCTAAGGTGAGTGATTTGGATTGTTTTTCACTAATTACGGCTAATTAGGGGTGATTAGTGATAATTAGCGAAATTATGGCTCAGAAAATTCTGGAAAAATTTGTAAAATTCTAAAATATTATTTTATGGCTCTGATAAAAATTTGAGTTAATTTCGACTAAATTTGATAATCCTATTGTTAAAACATGCTTAAGGGGATTAAGGGGAAACATGAGTTTTTGGGGTATGTTTGATCTTAAATGACCTATATGCTTAGTGTTTTGACCTTGTTAATTTATCCTATATGTTACTACCACTGTTTGGATGGTTGTATGGTTGATTAGTAAAGTTATAATGGTTGAAAACGCCGTCGTATGGCGAGAATGGACTATGTAAGCTCGTTGGAAAAAACTGCAGGGATCCTGATCGGATCGGATGCGGGAAAGGGCTTCGGATCGGATATGATTGGTCGAACCGAACCGACACCAGAGTCATGAATCCGAACCGAATCGGGGTCTAGGCAGAAGAAGAGTATGTCAACAAAGGAAGGCCGGTAGCTTGGAGTTGGAGTGAAGATCCGAACCGAACCGAGATCCATGAGCACCCAACCGAACAGGGGACGTTGGACTGGAATGAGGTGAAGCACAAGAGCCGAACCAAGAGATACGAACCGAACCCAGGCAGAAGACATCCAAACCGAACCGAGCCAGAAGAGGAGCACCGAACCGAACCGCACCCAGGATCATACTAGGAAGCATTGGACCGAACCGAACCGATGATGACTGGAGCACTATGCATATTCGAACCAAACCGGATGTATGCTATTACCACTGTGCGGTGACTTTTCTGAAGACCAACTCCAATTCGACCAAAACCCGAGATGCAAAGGAAGTCCAGATGGGAGGTTATTACTCAGGATCCAAATGGGAACTAATGAGTTAACTTCATGAGTTGGGCTTTGCTGCGGGATGATTGACATAGAAATGTGTTTATTTTATGCTCTTATATCTTATCTTTTGTATATAAATAAATATTACTTGGGTATTGTTTTGTTACTTTTACAGATATTCCAACCCAGCCCGCATGCAACCAAAAAAGTAGAGAAATGGAGATCAGATTGCTATATATTTACATTTTGAAGAATTATAGATGAAGATCCCACATTTAGTTGCTGTTGAACAAGAAAATGATTGATAAAAAGGTCATGCACATATCAAATCAAGGGAAGCTTGACAAAGAACCAAGAGGAAAAGAAGAAAGGCCAAAAATTTAATAGATTTAACTAAGGCCCATTTGAGACTCTCATTGTAAACTCTTTTGTGAATTCCCTAAGGCCCATCTATCATTGTATTAGGGTTAGGGTTAGGGTTTGGTTATTCCCTATAAATACCCTTGTAATGTCATTGTAGCCACCATCCTATTCTGAACCATATTTTCTCTTCTTCTTCATTAATAAAGTTTTTAGTTCTCTTTTATTTTTCTGCATTTTTTCTTTTTTAAGCTATCGGTGTTGTCTTCACAATTAGTTTTGGAAGAACACCAATTGTATTTTACATTTTTTTTGTAAGTGATTAGTCGTTTGATTAGTTTCAACGACAATCCTAATTTACTTTTTGTTGTTCATATTTTCCTGCAATTTTAATTTCTGCATTTTATTTCTATTTTGCATTTTAATTTCCAATTGATAATTGTGATTTGATCGTCGGTTCAATTAGGCTTGTTCTGAATCGGATCGCAGTTTCAATTTTTATTGTTTTCTAAACCAACCTCGAAAATCGTCTAACTCGCCCAAGAGATTAAATAATTTGATTTTAATCTTCCTCTCTGTATTCGACCCGTATGCTACACACCTGTACGCTTGCAGTATTTAATTAAAATTCGCGCTTTTCTAGTTCATAGGAAAGCGACGAACAAGTTTTTGGCGCCGTTGCCAGGGAGGTAAACACTAAATTTTATTATTTATTTAATTTCTGATTCGTGTTAGTTTTTTTAATTTTAATTCATTTTCTTTTTGTTTTCTTGTGTATATAGAAAAAAAATCTTGATTGAATAGATTTGGTATTATTCAATGATACTGTAATCTTCTAAGCAAGAGAAAAAAAATAACTTGCCATTTTCATTGATTTTCTGTCTTTGCCATTTTTTTTTTCTTTTACTTCTTTCTTTTTTCCCCCTAATCATTTCCTCCTTTGTACAAATTTCTTTCTTGTTTTACAAGCCTAAAAAAAAACTGTTAATTTTCCTTTTTTCTTTCCATCTTTCCACTTTCTTTCCAATCGTCTACATTCCTTTTCTTTTTACAAATATCAAAAAAAAAAAAAAGATTCCTCTTTTGCAATTTTTTTCTTTTCTTCTTTTGTCTTTCTTGTTCTCAATTCATTTGATTTCTTTTCTTCTCTTACAAATTTCCTTTCTTTCCTCTTTATTCCTCCTTTCCAATTTTCAATACAATTACTTCTCATTCTTCTTTTACAAGTTCAAAAAAAAAAAAAAAAAAAAAAACTTGCCGTTTTTCTTTTGTTTCTTTCCTGTTTTCAACCTCTTTCCCCTTTCTTTCATTTATTTGTTTCCCTCTTGCAAATTCATTCCTACTTTAGACTAATAATAATAATAAAAAAAATAGAACTTGCCAAATTCTCTTGATTTTTTTTTCATTTTTGTTTTTCCTTTTATATTTCTTTTTTTTCTTTCCCTCTTCAGCTATTCCTTCTTTCCAATTTTTACTTTATTTTTATTGTTCATTATTGTTGTACATTTAATTTGCCAAATTTTCTTTAATTGGTTTCCATTTATTCCTTCCTTCCTTTTACTTCTTTCCAATTGTCAATACACTGGTTTCCATTCTTTTACAACGATAACCAAAAAAAAAACTTGCATTTTTTTATCGATTGCTTTCTAATTACGACTCTCACTTCCTCTAATCTTTCTTTCCATCTTTCAACCACCTTGTTGATTTTCACATTTTTCTTTTTTCTTTCCTTTTCTTTTTATTTGTTTCCATCTTTTGTCTACAATTTTCTAAAAAAAAAAACTTTTGCATTTTCTTCTCTGTCTACGTTGATTTCTTTCTTGTTTTTGTCTGCTTTTATTTCTTTCCTCAATTCCTTCTACCCTTCCTCTCTACTCAAAAAACCTTGTTTTTTCCTTATTTCCTTCCTTTTTTCATTTTTTTCCCTTTTTTGTTTTTCTTTTTCTCATTCATTTCTTTCCCTTTCTTCTTGTTCAAATTTTCAAAAAAAAGAAAAAATTGCATTCTTTTCTTTTTATTTATTTCTTTCCAATTGCATTTCTCATTCACCTCCTACAATCTCTCTTTCCATTATTTCATTTATTTCTTTCCAGCTCTCTCCTTCATAATTTTTTTTCTTTTTCTTTTCTCTCTTTTATTTCTTTTGTTGATTTTGCTACCTTTCTCTCTCTCTCTCAAAAAAGATGAAGAAGAAGAGGTGAAATTCAAATCAAAAGCCAAAGGAAGGAACAGATTCAAGCAACGAACAAGGATTCAAAGGTCAACGGATTTGCAAATAATGTATTTCAATCATTAATACTGCTCAATTTTTCTGGACAGATTGCCATACACCACTGTAATATTTTCTAAACTATACAGGTGCTTTGCTGCAAACAAAAAATATAGAAATTGTGTGTAAAAATCTTCTGCAGGGGCAGCGGCTTGCTTGTACAATATTTTAATTTTCTGCTATTATTTTGTGGTTGTTCTGTGTCTGATATTTCTGAATCTGTTGGTGAGAAACGAATTTCCATAACTAAAATCATCACTCTCGTCATTTTTCAATTATAAAGCTTGATTTGATTTTTCAAAATAATATAATGGAAAAGTGGTGCTTTGTGAAGTTGACTATCTCGTATAATTGGATCGCGGATATATAGTAGTTCAATTTATTGAACTATTAGCAAAAGAGGTTGCATACTACCCGTAAAACATTGGTCGTATCCCTTAGTTTTATACTATACGTGAACGACCATAAGACCCTCTTCACCCTTCTAATTGAGTGAATTAATTAATAGAGCACTACTTGACATTTTATATTATTTTGAAGTGAGAATAATTTCTGTCTTCCGTCGACTTCATTCAAATGTCTGATTCAAAAAAAATCCTTGAGAGAATTGTGGGATAATAATCGCAGTAGATGTCCTCTTGAAGAGTATGAGTATGAATTGCAACTCATGAAACAAGATTTTCCAAAACTTCGTGAGCCCAATGTCAACAATTTTCAAAATTTTCCAACTGACCAACATTTTCAAAATCATAGATATAATCGAAACGATGGTTTCAATTTAAATTTCAATAACTTCGATTATGGGCCACATCCACATCAAAACGGTTTTGAATCGCAACGTACCTTTGATCAACATCAATATGGGGTTGGAAACCAATTCGAAAATAATTTTGAAAATGATTTTCAAATCGATCAAAATTTTCAAAATTACAACCCATATCCACATCTTGAGAATGACCAAAATTGGAATTTTACCACCAATTTTAACAATTTTGGTTACGAACCTAATTTTCAAAATCAAAATGATTTCCAATCTCAATTTCAATTTTCTGAAAATTCAAACTATTTTTAAAATCAAGAAATCCAAAGCGAGAGCTCTCAAATCAACGACTCTGTAGAATGTAATTTTGATGAGAGGGCGGAAAGGCTAAATAAAAAGATGGATGAACTTCTTTGTTTAACGGCATCTTTGAAAGAACAACGAGAGCAACAAAATCAAATTCAAACAAGCGATGAATCGGAAAATAATCCATTTTTTACTGATAGTGAAAATTTTCAGATAACAACTTTCGAAATTGAGAATAATGATATAAATGAAGTTGTTCAAAATTCAAGAAATGATCTGGACTTCGATTCTTTTTAAGAAAAAGATTTAAGTTTAGATTTTGATCTTCCTCTTCCTGGCTGCAAGAAACTTGAAATTTTAGAAATTGAACAGAATAGAAATGTTGAATTTTTCAAAAACTCAGAAGTGGAAATGGATCTTAATGAACATGAATTCTTTGGATTGTATGAGGATGAGTTGCCAAATGAGGAAGAAGCAGATTTAAGTGACGAGTTCGAAAATTTTAACTTTCAGAAAATTTCAAACGAACATGAAATGGTCAATGTCGGAAAAACGTTGTCAATTGAGAAATGTGATCACATAGTCTTGAACAACACTTCTATTTCAAATTCCACTGAATTTATATACGATCGCAAATTTTTTAAAAATTACACTGACAAATTTGTTGAATACATGAATTACTTTTGGAATGCTGGCTTGGTAGAAAAACTTCATGTTAGGACGACCCTGGATATTTATCTCCTGGACTATAAATCTAGGTTTAAAGATGATATGGTCTTCAAAAACCTTTGCTTATTAGGAAACATGCCTAGACATAGTGGGAATGGGACTCATAGGGCTAGAACCAAATGTGGGAAAAAAGTTGGTGGAATTCTTTGCATCGCATACATCGCAAACACATATATCATTGTACATATGATCCATTCTTACATATAGTTAGATTGCATTTCATTTTACAAGTCATTTTACATTTAATCCATCTTTGGGTACGATCTTTCAAATTTAGGAAACGTTACAGTGTGGACACTGTTTAGTTCAAGTGTGGGGAGGAGTCTGCATTTCATCCATTTTCATTTTTCTTTGTTTTTATTTCTTTTTATTTTCAGCCATTTAAGTAGGACCATCATGCATTTTAGACTGTAATAACATGCCATTTTTTTTTGGTAAATATGACTCATTTTAGATTTGATACAACAAAATAAGTTAAGGATTGTTAATCAGTTGATAGTATTTTTTCTCTCAACTTAGATCGAATAAGAAATATAATGAAAAGTTTAATTTTAAGGGATAACAGTGTAACTGGTACATAGGGAGATTCTTAGGTGATGGCCATGAAATCTATTCTATATTGTAGACTTTGTTTAAATAAGTGGAGGACTTAAAATACTTATATTGGCTTTTCAAATCTTTAAAACTAAGTTGTGTTAAGTTGAATTCGTGTAACTCTCTTTTGTGCTTATAATTTCAATAATAATAATAGTAATCCAAGGGTATCCAACGTTGCTTGTATATCAAGCGTTGGTGTGCAAACCCGCCAAGCTCTATCCGACATCTTGTTGACAAAGTCAGCGTTGGAATATCTTGGTCTCATTTTATGAGATTGGACACCTAAGGATTACCGACACGTTGTTGACAAAGTCAAAGTCGGTCTGCACAATCCGCCAAGCTCTTTACCCACTCTCCGTTAGTCCGCGAGGCACTGCATGGGTGGTAAATCTTGGTCTTCTAAGTTAGGTGTATGTACTTAATCATAAATTTTAAAATTTTATAAAGAATAAGCGATGATGCCCAAACACTTCTTGACCTTATTGATTTGACTAGCCATACATGAGAAAATAAAAATACCACTTTGCAAACGGTGCCAAGCAAACTAAGAATCTATTTCATGGCTGCACTATGTTATCGACCGAGCTAACTGGCCAAACTGGAATTTAACATTTGAAAACTTGATTTATATTGAAAATTTGTGACAAGTTGAGGTATCTAAAATAAAATCAACTGACTAGAAATTGATAATTTAATTTGTTGTACCACTTCAGAAACAAGTCGTGTTTTCATTTTTCGTTTTTATTTTGCATATGTCCATTGCATTCATGTAGTTTCATTAGAATCATAGCATACTGCATTTGGATTTTGTGGGTAGTATCCGCTGAAAACCCTCACGAGACACCACTCGTCCTACTAGGGACACCTAGAGGTTTAACGGGTTGTTGCATACGCTCAATGCAATCGTGTTTCCTACGAAAGTGTGACCTACCTTGTTAGTTTTTCATTTTTGTTTTACTCGAGGACGAGTAAAAGATAAGTGTGGGGGTATTTGATTGACATAGAAATGTGTTTATTTTATGCTCTTATATCTTATCTTTTGTATATAAATAAATATTAATTGGGTATTGTTTTGTTACTTTTACAGATATTCCAACCCAGCCCGCATGCAACCAGAAAAGTAGAGAAATGGAGATCAGATTGCTATATATTTACATTTTGAAGAATTGTAGATGAAGATCCCACATTTAGTTGCTGTTGAACAAGAAAATGATTGATAAAAAGGCCATGCACATATCAAATCAAGGGAAGCTTGACAAAGAACCAAAAGGAAAAGAAGAAAGGCCAAAAATTTAATAGATTTAACTAAGGCCCATTTGAGACTCTCATTGTAAACTCTTTTGTGAATTCCCTAAGGCCCATCTATCATTGTATTAGGGTTAGGGTTAGGGTTTGGTTATTCCCTATAAATACCCTTGTAATGTCATTGTAGCCACCATCCTATTCTGAACCATATTTTCTCTTCTTCTTCATTAATAAAGTTTTCAGTTATCTTTTATTTTTCTGCATTTTTTCTTTTTTTAGCAATCGGTGTTGTCTTCACAATTAGTTTTGGAAGAACACCAATTGTATTTTACATTTTTTTAGTGATTAGTCGTTTGATTAGTTTCAACAATAATCCTAATTTACTTTTTGTTGTTCTTCTTTTCCTGCAATTTTAATTTCTGCATTTTATTTCTGTTTTGCATTTTAATTTCCAATTGATAATTGTGATTTGATCGTCGGTTCAATTAGACTTGTTCTGAATCGGATCGCAGTTTCATTTTTTATTGTTTTCAAAACTAACCTCGAAAATCGTCTAACTCGCCCAAGAGATTAAATAAATAATTTGATTTTAATCTACCTCTCTGTGTCCGACCTGTATGCTACACGCCTGTACGCTTGCAGTATTTAATTAAAATTCGCGCTTTTCTAGTTCATAGGAAAGCGACGAACACGGGATGTGTGCTAATGGGTTATCGATGTCTATAACTTTGGATCACTATGGAGTATGGGGTATGTGGACGGATTCAGGGCCACAATGGCCTAGGTAGGACTATTGGCTATGGACCAATGAGGTAGGGTCATTTGTAAAGATTTAGTCATGACTCCATGGGGAAAGCTTGGTGGTAGCAATAGTTATACAAGTCGGACTCCGTCACTACCTCGATGGGTCTAGTGGAAAAAAGTAGTGGATATCATATGCTTTATGCACTGAGTGAGAGATGTGAGGATGGTTGCTATACTTGATTATTTGACATCACTATGACATGCACACCCCACCCCCGTATCTTTGCACCATATGTTAGTGTCACCTTAGAGTATTGTACATCTTGTTGTTCTAACTCTTTGGTTGCAGGTTCAGGTTCAGGTATGGTTTAGTATACCTGTTATTGTTCTATTTTACTGCTTATTGCTCATACCGGACTTTTGTCTGACCCAGAGCTTTATGTCTCTTCTTATTACTCTAGGTGCTCTTAAACGGGCAGACTAGAGACAGGTTAGGTGGTATGCATGAGTAGTTGTACCGGAGACGAGCAAGAGGCTTCCACGTATGATATATATAGATATTATCCTTGTGTCGCTGCTAGTCACTACTTTGGGCATTAGTAGTGTACCTTTCTTATTTTTGTTTTAGAGACAGTTTGAAAAGTTGTAATAATGACGATGTGGAACATAAGCTATATTTTGAATTCTCTGCTGCTATCATGGTTTAGTTTTCTACTTATGCACTGTCTCGCTTGTTTTATGTCAAGTATGTTATTATTATATTTTATTCCATGCGTTGTGAGACATTCTACAGGTTCCTTGCTAGTTCAAATTCCCTTCTTCCCTTTCTTTGGAGACCGTCCCGTGCTGGTTGGACATCGGCACAGCGCACTTTCATTGGAAATGTCGGCTGGTGCGGGGCGGGCCGTCACAAGTAGTGTTATAAAAATATAATTTTTGTAATGAAGTAACGATATAAAAATATGATTCTTATGCGTATGGTTTTGAATTAAAAATGTGATCTTTTATATAAGTAGCAAAATAAAAATGTGAATATTTTTATATACGAATGGTATAAGAATAAAAATATGATTTTTAATTATCTATATAGCAAAGTAAAAAAAAAAGTTTTTTAACATATACCACGTGAAACAGATCTCGTTGGAAACACGGCGAATATTTTCTGCATATGAAGAGTCGCGACGTTTAGTTTAGCTTCTAGGTGAGAACTCTCTCACTGAATTTTTTGTACAGTTATTTATGTTATAACTGCATATATGAACTACTCCCCGTCATCCACAGACCATGGACGACTTGTTTGTTGTGTGTTTGGATTGATTTGTTTGGGTGAATTTGGTATGTGATGTGAAATGATCTGTAAATAATATTCATGTGTTGAAATAAAAT
The DNA here is from genome assembly GCA_030737875.1 of Allium sativum. Classification (NCBI taxonomy): domain Eukaryota; kingdom Viridiplantae; phylum Streptophyta; class Magnoliopsida; order Asparagales; family Amaryllidaceae; genus Allium; species Allium sativum. Next base: position 682,961,432 of record CM060909.1, on the reverse strand, counting down.
ATTTTACTGTTAAAAATATAATTTTTAACGTATATATGAATAAAATAAATATTCGTTTACAAATCGGACGATTTGTAAATTTACACTCATTTGAATGATATGGACAGGGAAGATAAATTTCACGCATCACCCAACTACACAAATACAATCTGTGTTTATTGTTTGAAAACCCCACACGGTTGTTGGGATGATATTTGACGTACAATAATCCCAATTGTTTAGTGGTATGTCGATCGTTTGGTTGACATACTGTGTAAGCATGAATTATTTATATTTAACGCCTATGCAGTGTAGAATGCACTCTATATGATTGTTGATTGTTTATCATTGTTTTTTGATACATGTTTTGTATGAAATCCATATAAATAGCATTATATGGTAATTGACTGTGTCTGATTCCAATTTAGAAATATTTGAAAATATAGAAATATTTGAAATAAAAATACTCGAAAATTTATGAATATTTGAAACAGAAATATTCGAAAATAGAAATATTTTAAAATAACAAAAATTTTAAAATAATATTCAGTAATGGATCAAAATATGATTTTGATGTCCGATTTGGGATGGACACGAAAATATTTAAATATATAAAGCCATGTTGATTAAATTAATGCCATTTTGACGTGAATAATATTTATATAGATTCTATTCATTTTAATAACAAATATCGAAAAGGAATTGATTTCAAAATCTAATGTTTTGAAAGTATTATCATTTATATATTAATGATATAGAATATTCAATTTTGATTTGAAATTGAGTATGAAGTTGAAATCATTTTGAAAATGAATTTAAAATGATTTATGAAGTATGTTTTAAATTGAAATCGACGAAATATATATTATATATATTATATACATAATATAAATAATATAATGGCCTGAATAGAACGCGTCGCGCTGCCGCATTTCGCGAATTTTCACCATTGACTTCGAATGGACATTACGTGAGATTCGACAGTCAGATTCTCCTAATTCCGGAACCGTTGGGTTCGTATCAAAAAGAACTTTCTAACGATAGATTTGAAATCTAACAGCTGGATTTGGAATTATGTCCAAATCAAATTTGGAAAAGGTCGCTGCAAGTGCAGTTCGATGACCGTTTATGGAAATCGGCCGTATGGGCCTTGGTAAAATTATTAAAAATATTATTAATTAGTGTAAAATCATAAGAAATGATTTGGAAAGGATTGGGATGAAAACTTCCATATTTGAAAAGATAAAAATAGATTTTTATCGAAATGAACTAGTTATTAACTAGATATGAAATCCAATAATTTTTAAATAAAATAAATTGGATTTGAAATGGTTTTAAAATAACCAGAATTTCCAATATATGAATTGGAATGGACTTGAATCGAAATTATCTTTGGAATATTTCGATATTGGATTCCGTGATTATACAAGCATTGTGGAGGAATTTGGAGGATATATTTATCGTTATTCCAATGCGATGTTTGTTGAGTTCAGAATTTGATATTGAATCTAAGCCGACATATTTTCTATTCAGAGTCTTGTATTTAATATCAAATGGGATTTTGGGGTTGTCGTGAATGGTGTCTTTAGTAACGTTGTTCTGGAACCCCATGTGAAGAGAATAAACCTTTTAATTAAGATTGTTAGGGCTTCCAATTATATTTAATAATTAAAATAAAATGGAATTTGAATTAGGTTTATTTTAACTGTGTTTTTAACGACATTCGCTCTTTAACCCGATTTACAGTGAAATGAGATATGGTACTTATAAATCTTTTAATTAAGGTTTGATGGAATTTTCCAAAGTAAAGTTTACCAATTTAATAAAATAAATTGGAAAGGAATGGAATTCGATTTGGTAATAATCGAAGTAAACTATTGGGGAGGAAGGTTGTTACTATATATGGAATTTAAAAGGCTTTTCCATTATTCCATTTATATTATCGGTTGGATATGGAAGTTTATATCGATTATATAGATCGATCTGTTTTCAATGAAAATTCTATTGTTAATGGAATGAGATTTTGGGTTTATTATGAGCTATGTTTTAAATGACATTAGTTCTTTAACCCAGTTAAAGATAAGATTAATTTCTTAACTTTGAATAATCATAAGTAATTGTAACACCCCACTCCCGCTATGATCACTCACAATGGGAATGTCATAACATCGGTGGAGTATTTTAGTGAATATAGAACAGAAAAATTACAACAAGACAGATATAAATAGTACTTGAAATTTTAAAACATCATCTCATAACAGCGGAGTAAAACATGTCTGGTTACATCATAAACCCACAATAAAAGTCAAGTACAATATCCATCAAAATAAAGAAGTACATAATCCCACTCTCATACAATAGCCAAAACAAAAGAAAAGATAACTGGATAACTGGAGCTTTACATCTACCCAAGCTCCTAAAGACTGGAACAGCAATCTGATCAAGCTCCACTACTGCTAGGATCCACCACAGGACCTGAGGGTTGGGAAAAAGATAAAAACAACGGGGTCAGACATAAGTCTGAGCGAGTCCTATAACTTTAACAATACAATCGTTAAAGTAACCAGAGAAGACATGAACTGATATACGGTAACATATGAGGATGAATGGTTACACTAAGCAGTCAACTAAACTAAGATAAAAGATAAAAACGCATCTACCCTTCCTAAGGTAAATTACTAAACTGCACCACACCAGACGTTCCTAACTTAAAGGTTGATCCCACCCAAGGACTTATAAAATTAACCTAATAGTACTTGCGTACCCCTAGGTGACCAAGTAGGCGCCACAGGGCCCTACAATCCACCAGGTGTACACACTACTCCCCATTCGATCGGCTCCCTAACGTAGATACCCGTGCTGGCCCCACCATGGGGTGTACCATTCCCCAACGTGGCAACCCGATATAATTAACGGTGCACGGCTTATATCTACACGATGCAACAACGGCTTACCTACCAGCCCGGGCCTACTCACGCATATGAAGCCCGTTGGACTTGCGTTGCCACCGCTAACCCGTTTGCCTCTTACAGTCAAGCCCAGTATGCGTGTCCCGTCCTCGACATGGGTCGAGCCTACAAAGATACGTATGGGTTACTGGTTGAAATGGGCCTCCACAAGCTACCCACCTAAGCTTGTCCCTCTTTCTAGTACATCCCACTTAACCCTTTAATCATGTTTTAATTACATGTTTCCACTTTGGTTAAGTATTCTAATCGTATTTTCTATTGCCACCCAAGGCAACCACTAGATTTTCTCATGCCACCCAAGGCACCCACTTAACCCCTCATGTCCCTCTACATGCTAATGTGGTTAAGTGTTTCTTAATTAATTAATTAAGAACGTAACCTTTGTAAAGACCTCTCACATTAGACTGTCTTTTATGACCGCTGGTTAAGCCGGTTGGGTCCGGGCAGCCTTATGTCATAACCGAGTCTAACCTCGTGTCTTTACATTAATCACGTATTTAGTTTGTGCCTAAGACCTCTCACATTGGGCTAACATTTGTAGCAACTGGTTAAGCCGGTTGGGTCCGGGCAGTTTTACGCTACAACTGAGTCCAACCTCGTGTCTTAGTCAATTAATTATACCTAATTAATCACCCTCATAATTTTATATTACTTATCCCTAATTAATCAAGTTTTCTTATCATGGGTAGACCTAACTTAATAGGTAAATTCCCATGGGGTAGACCTAACTCAATAGGTAAATTCCCAACACATAGTATGGGTACACCTAACTAAATAGGCAAATTCCCATACTATGTTCATTTATTTTATGCTATGCATAATTATATTAATTTCACACAATCTTATTAACCTATGCATTTAATTACCCCATCGTTCCCACGTAATTTCGTTCTCATGATATAACACATATAAAAGGTGTCAACGTGCATATGAATGAACATGTTTCAAAGGTGCCATCTTGCATATTAACAAACACATAACTTGCACATGCACTTGCATAACATGTCACATAACTTGCATATAATATGTCACATAACTTACATATTCACTTGCATAACAAACTTGCATATTAACTCATAGACTTTCATAATGTGTCATCATGAACTTGCATATTAACAAACATATAACTTGCATATTTACATACATGTAACTTGCATATTAACAAACATGTAACTTGCATATTAACAAACATGTAACTTGCATATTTACATACATGTAACTTGCATATTAACAAACATGTAACTTGCATATTTACATACATGTAACTTGCATATTAACAAACATGTAACTTGCATATTAACAAACATGTAACTTGCATATTTACATACATGTAACTTGCATATTAACAAACATGTAACTTGCATATTAACAAACATGTAACTTGCATATTAACAAACATGTAACTTGCATAGCATATCACCATGAACTTGCATAACATGCATATGATTACATAGCCCACAACTTGCATATTTAGCATCATGCAAACATAACATACATCATATTAAACTTGCATAAACTTACATACTCAACATGCATAAACATACATACTCAACATGCATAAACATAAGATTAATGCTAACATCATATCATATGATTCAAAGCTCATTAACCCACATACAAAACCATAAATCTCATCACATCCCATCTAATTAGTTTACCAAAAGATCATCAAAGTGATAGAAACTCACAACTAGCAATTTTGCACACCAAATGAAGAAGATTAAGATGCTAAGAAGGGATTAGAGGTTGATTACAGAGTGATTAGCATGCAACCCTCTTCATTGATTTGTGGAGGCCATGATCAAGTTGCATTTTGCCATAGTTTAATTACAAGGTTTAATTATGAATGAATTAGGGTAGGGTTGGGGTCTTATTTATAGGATTAGAAAGTGTTTTAGGCCCTTAGATTAACCCTAGATTAGATTAGGACCCTTAGATTTAGGAAGTCTCTAGAACATAGCCCAAGACTGAACCAAGAACAAACCTGGTGCACCCAGACCAGCAGGGCCGACACCCTGTGTCGACACCCCTGTCGACAGGGCTGTCGACACCCCTGTCGACATGCCTGTCGACACGGGGCTAGGCGGGAATTTTTCCCCCCTTTCCTCTTTTGGCTCCAAACTTGTTTTAGCTGAATTTTAAATCTGTTTTTAAATTTAAATTTTCTGAAAACTTCTTTGAGCCATAACCGGGCCATACGGACTCCGATTCTCGAAAACTCGGACTCTATTTCGCGTATTTTTCCGAGACGAACGTAATGACGCAGCCCGTTTCCCCTGGTTCTCACATCTGAGATTAATTATACTTTAATTTCTAACCATTAGTATTAATTGAAATTCGGGGTGTTACATTCTCCCCTACTTAAAGGATTTCGTCCTCGAAATCTCTAAGTTAAGAAGAACATATCCTACCAACCAAACAACCATCTACTAAACCATCAACCACAAGCAACCATTATCCTTAGAAACTTCTAATGATGTATGACATATGCAGAAAGTGCGTGTATATGTCCGTATACTAATGCAAAATCAGGCGGTCTACTGATTCAGTCGACCTCCTTAATGCAAACCATGATAGTGCCATGCATCCAATATGTATGCGAAACCCTATTGACACATACAAATTTCTACATGCGTGCACAGCCATACACAAAAATGCATCATCCACATGATAACACAGCCATGACACATCCATCAATCTAACTACCACATCCATTTATGCGCTATGCAACATGAAGTGACTGAGCCGATCTAGTGCCTAATGTGTGTGTATATGCATCCACGAGCAACCACTAGCAATCAATTGCATCCACATGCATCCATCAACCATAACATGTTTCAAACACATGTTTCAACCATAGGCTTACCCTATCTAAAGGTCAAATAGTACTAACGAGAGGACATACTAAAGATAAGATAAGTACTAGACAAGCGATAATGGAGAAGTTAAAAGACATACTCTCAAAAAGAAATGGATACAAAGAACGCATCTTCGCTTCCGTCTCCCAAGTAGCATTGCTTTCGTCATCTCCCCATTGCACTTTAACTAGCTGAACTTCTCTGTTCCTCAACTTCCTAGTCTCTGACCCAAGGATGCGAGTAGGAGCTCGTCGAATCGTCGCATCACGCTCTACCTCTACATCTCTAAGCAAGCTCGGCTCTACCACCTCTGCGGTCTCATGTAAGCACTTCCTCAGATGTGATACATGGAATACATCATGAACACCACTAAGTCTGTCGGGCAACTCCACCCTATATGCCATCCGTCCAATCCTTTCCTTAATAGGAAACGGCCCAACAAATCTCGGTGCTAACTACCCAACGGACCCAAAGCGAACAACATTTCTCAATGGAGATACTTTGACAAAAACCATATCCCCAACCTCAAACTCAAGATCCGTCCTTCTCCGATCCGCATAAGATTTCTGTCTATCTTGCGCTGCCTTCATCCTTCTACGAATCAAATCAATCTTCTCTGAAGTCTCTCTAACCATATCTGGCCCAAGCAAGATCTTATCCGTAGATTCCCACCAACATGTAGGAGATCGACAAGGCCTTCCATAAAGAGCTTCGAAAGGAGCCATACCAATACTGGACTGAAAACTGTTATTATATGCGAACTCCACCAAAGGAAGATGTTCTTCCCATGTACCTCCAAAATCCAAGATACAAAGCCTCAAGAGATCTTCTAAGATACGGTTCACCCTCTCGGTCTGACCGTCCGTCTGAGGATGATATGCGGTGCTCAAACACAACTGAGTCCCTACTGCCTCTTGCAAACTTCTCCAAAACTCACTAGTGAAGATAGGATCTCGATCACTCATAATGTTGGATGGTACGCCATGCAATCTAACAATCTCTCTCACATAGACCGAAGCAAGCCATGGAGCGGTCCTCTTACTCTTCACGGGTATAAAATGGGCACTCTTGGTAAGTCTGTCTACCACCACCCAAATTCCCGTATTGCCCTTCCTCGATCTCGGTAACCCATCGATGAAATCCATCGAGACACTATCCCACTTCCATTGCGGAACTTCCAATGGGTGCAACAACCCACCGGGTTTCCTTTGCTCCGCTTTAACTTGTTGGCATACTAAGCATCTAGCCACATACTCGGCCACATCTTTCTTCATACCGGCCCAGAAGAAAACTCTCTTCATGTCTTGGTACATTTTGTCTCCACCGGGATGAATAGTCATTCTTGAACGATGTGCATCATCCAAAATAGCCTTCTTCAAACCCTCATCTTGCGGTACACAAAGTCTACCGTCTCTATGCAACCATCCCTTATCATCTATGGTGTATCTACCCAAATGGCTGGACGACTCCCCTCTCATAAGCTTCTCTACCAACTCAACCAACTGTGGGTCGTCTCGCTGAGCCTCGCCAATCCGTCTCAAAAGAGTAGGTCTAACCTCCAAGGATGCCAACAAACCAGGTACAAAATCAACAGAAGGTCTGAAGTCAAACAAAGAAAGAAACTCCAAGCTTCGCCGTTCCACGAACAATGGACTCAAAGATAGCCTTTTTCTACTCAAGGCGTCCGCCACCACATTACCCTTGCCAGGAGTATACGCTATCTCGAAATCATAGGATGCTAAGAACTCCATCCACCTTTGTTGTCTTAAGTTTAAATCCTTCTGAGAGAATAAGTACTTCAATGATTTATGGTCGGTGAACAACTCGAATCTCTCACCAAGAAGATAATGGCGCCAAGACTTAAGTGCGAAAACAATCGCGGCCAACTCTAGATCATGGGTAGGGTAATTCTTCTCATGCACTCTCAATTGTCTCCCTCCATAGGCTATTACCCTTCCCTCCTGCATCAAGACTGCGCCTAATCCTGTCCCACAAGCATCGGTATAAACAACAAACGGCTTACTCCCATCTGGGAGCACTAAAACTGGAGCGGTGGTCAAAGCTCTCTTTAACCGTCGGAAAGCATCATCACAATCTACGTCCCATAAGAAAACTAGATTCTTCTTCGTCAAGCGGGTTAATGGGGCTGATATCTTCGCGAAGTCTTTGATGAACTTCCTATAATATCCTGCCAACCCCAAGAAACTTCTTACTTCGGTAGCATTTCTAGGAACTTTCCAATCCTGGATAGATACTATCTTTGCGGGATCCACAGCTATCCCTTCCTTAGAGACCACATGCCCTAAGAATCGCACTTCTCTTCTCCAAAAATGACATTTAGAGAATTTAGCTTTAAGACTATGCGCTCGAAGAGTCTCCAACACTTCCTTGAGATGTAAGGCATGCTCTTCTTCACTCTTGGAAAAGACCAAGATGTCATCCACAAAAACTACTACAAACTTATTCAGATACTCTCTGAACACTCTACTCATTAAATCAACAAAGTATGCAGGGGCGTTTGTCAACCCAAATGGCATCACTAGCCACTCATAAAAACCATCCGGAGTCCGGAAAGCAGTCTTCTCTATACTGTCCTCCGCCACTCTTAACTGATGAAACCCTGTAGCTAAATCCATTTGCGAAAACACTGAGGTGCCAACCAACTGATCAAAGAGATCATCTATTCTTGGTAATGGGTGTCTATTCTTCTTCGTGAGCTTATTAAGTTCTCTATAATCCACACAAAGTCTGAGGGACCCATCTGCCTTCGTGGCAAACACTACTGGAGCTCCCCACTCCGATATACTTCGCCTTATGAACCCCTTCTTAAGCAACTCCCCTACTTGCTTATGAAGTTGTCTTCTCTCACGAGGAGCCATGTGGCGCACTGGCAAAGACACTGGTTTGGCATTATCCACCAAATAAATTCGGAAATCTATCTCCCGCTTCGGAGGCAAATCCTTCACTTCTTCAAACACATCCGGATATTCCCGGACTACTCTGACAGAACGCAAACTCTCGACCGAAGCATCGAGCGATTCAAGATAACTTAGCAAAACAGATTCCATGGGATTACAAGAGACCTCGAGAGTATTACCCAAGTGGGTCATAAGCCTGACAACTCTCCTTTCACAATCAAGAACGGCACCATTACTGGATAACCAGTCCATGCCCAAAATCAACCCATAGCCCGTGAAGCCCAATACAAAAGCATCACATCTAAACTCAACGCTAAGTATAGAAATCTTCAAACCCAAACATATCATAGACAGATATATAGAGCCCCCAATTGGGTTTGAAACAACCAAGGGATCATCAACTAGACTGGTGTCTAAGTGCAGTGACTCAACTAACGATGATGAGATAAAAGAATGCGATGCGCCAGAGTCAAACAAAGTACGAACTGGATGATCAAACAGAAAAACAAGACTTTCAACGGAAATAGTTCTACCTCTCTGCTGAATCGGTGGAACTGAGAGAACCTGAACTTTCCCCCCTGACTGAGGTGGTGCTATAAGAGCTTGCACCAGACCTCCTGAGGTAGACCTTGTCTTCTGCCCCTTCTTTGGGCAGTTTTTCACAAGATGACCTGCTTCACCACAATGAAAGCAACCGGTCTTCTTCTTTTTGCGACAATCCTTACTGAGGTGGCCTGGTGTTCCACAATTGAAGCACTTCTTCTTCGTCTTCTTCTTGTCACCATTGCCTTTTCCGCCCTTGCCTTGTTGTTGTTGTTGCGGTTTCTTCTGATCCCCCTTTTTCTCTGGTGCCTTAGAATTCTTATCATCCTCATGCATAAGTGCCATGTAGACAAGCTTCTCAAAGGTGGCCCCCATAGGAATGTGAGTCATAGCTATTCCTTGCAATGGTTCGTTCAAGCCTCTAACGAACCTCAAAGCCTTCTTCTCCGGTGTATTCACCAACTCTATGCCAAACCTTGCTAATTGATTGAATTTGTTGACATATTCTTTCACCGTGAGATTCCCTTGCTTCAAATTCAAGAACTTCTCCATAAACAGATTCTCTTCCGCCCTTGAGAGAAACTTAGCCCCAAACCTTTGCTTAACATCTGCCCAAGAGTCAACAGGGCGTTCTCCATTAGTGACCTCCCACCAGAATGAGGCCTCTCCCTTCATCAACCAAGCCGCCAACTTGACTTTCTTTCCTTCTTCCACTTCAAAGATATCTAGCAACTCTTCCACTTCCTTAAGCCAATCTCTAGCCTCTACGAAAGTCTCTGAACCTAGAAAAGGTTTTCCTCCTATAGCCTTGAACTCCTTGCAAACCTTAGCAAAATTATCCACTCTAGGCTGAGGAGGAGGAGCGGTTGTCTCTGGTGTAGTAGCATTGGCTGGACCCGCAGCCGCGGCCCTAGCCTCTTGCAACCTCCTATACCATAGTGGTATAACTAAGCCCTCCGGGATGTTAAGATCTTCAGCCATGCTGAAACGAAAGAGGAAAGATTCAAAGAGGAGATTCCGAAAGATAAAGATATGGCTATTGGGGATTATGCTTTTCTTTTTCAAAAACTTTTTCTCTTAAAAGACATGCTTTTGAAAATACTTTCTTCGAAAATACTCTTAGAAAATAGTTTTTCTAAAAAAAATTATCTGTTCTGGTAACCTTAAGCTCTGATACCATGTGTAACACCCCACTCCCGCTATGATCACTCACAATGGGAATGTCATAACATCGGTGGAGTATTTTAGTGAATATAGAACAGAAAAATTACAACAAGACAGATATAAATAGTACTTGAAATTTTAAAACATCATCTCATAACAGCGGAGTAAAACATGTCTGGTTACATCATAAACCCACAATAAAAGTCAAGTACAATATCCATCAAAATAAAGAAGTACATAATCCCACTCTCATACAATAGCCAAAACAAAAGAAAAGATAACTGGATAACTGGAGCTTTACATCTACCCAAGCTCCTAAAGACTGGAACAGCAATCTGATCAAGCTCTACTACTGCTAGGATCCACCACAGGACCTGAGGGTTGGGAAAAAGATAAAAACAACGGGGTCAGACATAAGTCTGAGCGAGTCCTATAACTTTAACAATACAATCGTTAAAGTAACCAGAGAAGACATGAACTGATATACGGTAACATATGAGGATGAATGGTTACACTAAGCAGTCAACTAAACTAAGATAAAAGATAAAAACGCATCTACCCTTCCTAAGGTAAATTACTAAACTGCACCACACCAGACGTTCCTAACTTAAAGGTTGATCCCACCCAAGGACTTATAAAATTAACCTAATAGTACTTGCGTACCCCGAGGTGACCAAGTAGGCGCCACAGGGCCCTACAATCCACCAGGTGTACACACTACTCCCCATTCGATCGGCTCCCTAACGTAGATACCCGTGCTGGCCCCACCATGGGGTGTACCATTCCCCAACGTGGCAACCCGATATAATTAACGGTGCACGGCTTATATCTACACGATGCAACAACGGCTTACCTACCAGCCCGGGCCCACTCACGCATATGAAGCCCGTTGGACTTGCGTTGCCACCGCTAACCCGTTTGCCTCTTACAGTCAAGCCCAGTATGCGTGTCCCGTCCTCGACATGGGTCGAGCCTACAAAGATACGTATGGGTTACTGGTTGAAATGGGCCTCCACAAGCTACCCACCTAAGCTTGTCCCTCTTTCTAGTACATCCCACTTAACCCTTTAATCATGTTTTAATTACATGTTTCCACTTTGGTTAAGTATTCTAATCGTATTTTCTATTGCCACCCAATGCAACCACTAGATTTTCTCATGCCACCCAAGGCACCCACTTAACCCCTCATGTCCCTCTACATGCTAATGTGGTTAAGTGTTTCTTAATTAATTAATTAAGAACGTAACCTTTGTAAAGACCTCTCACATTAGACTGTCTTTTATGACCGCTGGTTAAGCCGGTTGGGTCCGGGCAGCCTTATGTCATAACCGAGTCTAACCTCGTGTCTTTACATTAATCACGTATTTAGTTTGTGCCTAAGACCTCTCACATTGGGCTAACATTTGTAGCAACTGGTTAAGCCGGTTGGGTCCGGGCAGTTTTACGCTACAACTGAGTCCAACCTCGTGTCTTAGTCAATTAATTATACCTAATTAATCACCCTCATAATTTTATATTACTTATCCCTAATTAATCAAGTTTTCTTATCATGGGTAGACCTAACTTAATAGGTAAATTCCCATGGGGTAGACCTAACTCAATAGGTAAATTCCCAACACATAGTATGGGTACACCTAACTAAATAGGCAAATTCCCATACTATGTTCATTTATTTTATGCTATGCATAATTATATTAATTTCACACAATCTTATTAACCTATGCATTTAATTACCCCATCGTTCCCACGTAATTTCGTTCTCATGATATAACACATATAAAAGGTGTCAACGTGCATATGAATGAACATATTTCAAAGGTGCCATCTTGCATATTAACAAACACATAACTTGCACATGCACTTGCATAACATGTCACATAACTTGCATATAATATGTCACATAACTTACATATTCACTTGCATAACAAACTTGCATATTAACTCATAGACTTGCATAATGTGTCATCATGAACTTGCATATTAACAAACATATAACTTGCATATTTACATACATGTAACTTGCATATTAACAAACATGTAACTTGCATATTAACAAACATGTAACTTGCATATTTACATACATGTAACTTGCATATTAACAAACATGTAACTTGCATATTTACATACATGTAACTTGCATATTAACAAACATGTAACTTGCATATTAACAAACATGTAACTTGCATATTTACATACATGTAACTTGCATATTAACAAACATGTAACTTGCATATTAACAAACATGTAACTTGCATATTAACAAACATGTAACTTGCATAGCATATCACCATGAACTTGCATAACATGCATATGATTACATAGCCCACAACTTGCATATTTAGCATCATGCAAACATAACATACATCATATTAAACTTGCATAAACTTACATACTCAACATGCATAAACATACATACTCAACATGCATAAACATAAGATTAATGCTAACATCATATCATATGATTCAAAGCTCATTAACCCACATACAAAACCATAAATCTCATCACATCCCATCTAATTAGTTTACCAAAAGATCATCAAAGTGATAGAAACTCACAACTAGCAATTTTGCACACCAAATGAAGAAGATTAAGATGCTAAGAAGGGATTAGAGGTTGATTAGAGAGTGATTAGCATGCAACCCTCTTCATTGATTTGTAGAGGCCATGATCAAGTTGCATTTTGCCATAGTTTAATTACAAGGTTTAATTATGAATGAATTAGGGTAGGGTTGGGGTCTTATTTATAGGATTAGAAAGTGTTTTAGGCCCTTAGATTAACCCTAGATTAGATTAGGACCCTTAGATTTAGGAAGTCTCTAGAACATAGCCCAAGACTGAACCAAGAACAAACCTGGTGCACCCAGACCAGCAGGGCCGACACCCTGTGTCGACACCCCTGTCGACAGGGCTGTCGACACCCCTGTCGACACCCCTGTCGACATGCCTGTCGATACGAGGCTAGGCGGGAATTTTTCCCCCCTTTCCTCTTTTGGCTCCAAACTTGTTTTAGCTGAATTTTAAATCTGTTTTTAAATTTAAATTTTCTGAAAACTTCTTTGAGCCATAACCGGGCCATACGGACTCCGATTCTCGAAAACTCGGACTCTATTTCGCGTATTTTTCCGAGACGAACGTAATGACGCAGCCCGTTTCCCCTGGTTCTCACATCTGAGATTAATTATACTTTAATTTCTAACCATTAGTATTAATTGAAATTCGGGGTGTTACAGTAATGATTTTTGGAAATTAAAACTGAATTAGAGTTTTAATGAATCTTTAAATAAATTGAAAGCTGAATTTGATAACTAAAATTATCAAATCCAAGAAATGATCAAGAGTAGGGTATCATCAGTTTTTCTCCAAGCGTTAGTTAAATCTTTAGTTAGATTTAAACGTGAAATGGTAATTGAATTTACCAATAACACCGTGGTGTTAGATATGAAGTATTACCAGTTTTACTTCATGGGATGAATAGGTTGGGATTGGAAAATTAAACAAACGATTACTTTGGTAAGGATCGCTAATTCTGACTAGTTTGGATAAACCATAATTTGGTTTGAATTGGTATCCAAAGGAAGATTAAAGAATAAATTTAAAGAATTTATCTTTGATAAAATTAATGGGAACCTTTCCCAAAGGAAATGAATATTTAAATAAAGGAATATTCTGGATTGGAATGAGGCGTATGTTGTGTTTTTATAGCACTTGTTTATAATATACGCGAGTTATTCAAAAAGAACGGGTTTATCCCATTCTGAATAACTGATTCAACGATGTGTCGAGGATAAAGACGGTGGTTGAAGACCGAAGGTCTTCACATCATTTGGATGATTACTGATGTCTTGATTGGGATGTACACCCAAGACAAGGTAATAAGTGGTGATCATCAAAACGCACTTGGAGATTGACTGAATACGCAAGGACATCGGTTGCATAGCGTGAATTGCCTATGTGGCATGCTCGGATGCAAATAATCAAGGCTTCTATTGAAAAGCAGAGTCTTGTGGTTGATGATCAAAGCACGACTTCAATATAGCATAGCTTTGTGCAGCTTAAATTCGCGAGCCTCACACTCCGGTGTGAACCGGAAACGGGAGAGGACATCAGGGAGGGCATGCATTTCCTACTAGCTAGGAGTGGTGTCAGCGTTTTGCAAGCCCTGAAGTTTAACTTATGTGGATGATGGATAGCGAGGCGCTACAGTTATTTCGGTCTCTACAGAGCCGATGGATGGTCTTTATACAGACCAGATTTACGCCACATAGGGCGGGGAAACATAGTGTTCGGACATTTTATTCCACTCCGTGTGGACCGGCCCTGACGATCCAAGGGTCGATGCGCTCTGACCCTGAGGCTCGGGCTAGAGTGTCTCAAAGTGGTAAGGACGATCACTTGCCTTGGTTCATAGATGGAAATCCAACTTCCAATACGTGACAGTTACGATTTTGATTGTATAGCCTAGTATGGCGACATAGTGGGATGGGGCACTCATGCCGTCTATGATTGATACATTTATATTTGAAATTGTTTGACACTATACACTTATAGTAATAGTAAAATATGAAATTTCACATACCAAGCATTTTTGGCTATTATAAGGTAAAAACTCTATCCTCCGGCTTGTGTTGCATTATGTGATGGGACCTGGGTCTTATAATAGCTTCATCGTCTTTATTTAGCATTGCGCTGTTGTTTTTATGCACAGGTATTCTTGGGAGGAAACCCATTCCATGTTATACGACGTGGTCCCTTGATTTACCTTACTTTAAAACCAAGATAATAACTGTTTTGGTTCTCACACCAGTCACATGACTGACCTGGAGTTTATTGTTTTAACCTAAACTCTGGGTGCCCCAATTTTCCACACGGGAAGCTTGTAGTTTTGGTTTTGCAGATTTATATTCATAGGATCCTGGCTTACAGCTGGAATGATATTCAAAAAGCTCTGTATCTGTATATTCTTTTCAGTTGTGTTTTGTATTATTTTCCGCTGCATTGTAAATTGTAAATCTCTGATATTTATCGAATGTATAGTATTTATTTATACTCTGTTATATTCTTGTATTCTGATGGAATTGTTGTAATAATCAATGAAACGTTCTTCTCTTTGTGTTCTAATTCGTCTTGTCCTCAAAGCAATCCGTTGTTTCCTTTACGGGGAATTTCGGGTCGTCTCATTAACCTTTGATTACAACAATAACTTTCCACAATTTTATTAATGCACGCTTAAATAACATAGTTAACGGGAAGTAACATAAAAAATTTACAATCAAAATTAGTTGTATTGAAATGCATCTAATTAAATATAGCGATGAAGAAATTTCCATAATAATATAAGGAAATATGTTCTATCAATAGTGTAAATAAATTTCCCCTTCTATTCCAATATCTATGTATTCTCAGCCTCTTTATTTTTGTACATTCAAAATTTATCCCCACTAATTCAATTTCCTTTTGAAACCGAAGCAATTAATGAAAAATAAGAATAATAATAATAAATAAAAGAAACGTAACTGGTGTTTTCTCATCTTCTCCCTATGCTTATTTATTGAATCAAACAATCACTTCTTCTTTAGCTCCTCTCTCCATAACGTCATGAGACGACCCCAAACCCCGTTCTGACGGCGGCAAGGGTAATCCGTGGAATATAACACAAAAACAGAATAATAGCAGAACAGAAATAAATAAATACACCAGATAATGAATAATAGAATATACTGCGTAAAAGTAATCATCAGAGTTACACAGTATATATGATCTTACTTAGTACAAATACAGTTCAGCTATACATAAATGTCTACAGCGGAAAATAAAAAAAATATGTACAATAGGAGCTGAACAACATAAAAAGAGATGAATGATAGAATCCATCTTCAGCTCCAGCTATCCAGAGAAAGAACCAGCTAAACCTGAATACAAGGCTGCCCGTGTAGAAAAAGGGGCACCCGAGTTTGAAAGTGAAACAAACTACGAGTCAGTCATGGGACTGGTATGAGAAATCTACTCAACACATATATAATATGGCTAATCACAGGACCACGCCACTTTCGTGGAACGGGTTTACTCCATTGGATTGCCAGTGCTTTAAACAAATCATTCTTTTAAACATCGCTATGCTTTTTATAAAAATGAAGCCGTTATAAGACTCAGTTCCCATCACACAATGCAACGCAAACCGGAGGATAGAGTTTTTACCTTATAACGGCCAAAATATGCTTGATACGAATAAAACAAAGGCATTTGATATTATTGCTAGTGTTTATATGTTTTGAAAACAATTTCAAATCATAACTATCAATCATAGACGACATTAATGGCCCATACCACTATGTCGCCATTTATAGGTATACAATCAAAATCGCATGATGCCGTATTTGGAAATTGGATTTCCATCATGAACCAAGGCAAAAGATAGTCCTTACCGACTTTGGGACTCTTTAGCCCGAGCCTCCGGAACAACCGCAAGTGCCCCTTGGATCGTCAGGGCCGGTCCACACGGAGTGGATTATAGTGCCTGAACAATACGTTTCCCCGCCCTTTGGGGCGTAAATGAGCCAACGAATGACTCCATCGGATCCGGATCGTCCGATCAAACCGAGGCGCCTCGCAACAGCAACAACCACATAGGTGAAAAGTATATAAATGTCAGGGCTGGTAAGTCACTGACACCACCCTAGCTAGAAAGAAACGCATGCCCTCCCTGAGGTCCTTCTCCCGTTTCTAGTTCATACCGGGGTGTGAGGCTCGCGATTTAACATTATACACAAGGCTACGCCACACCGGCGGTGCTTTGATCATCACCACAAGACTTTGCTTTTCAACAGAAGCCCTGATCATTTGCCACTTAGGCATGCCACACTAGCAATTCATGCCATGCGACTGATGTCCACCGATATACAACCTCTGAGATCGTGCGTCTCAGAGAAGGGCGTTAAGCAAAAGAATAAATTCACCACCGCCAAACAGATGTATATTTAACAGAGATCAATCAACACAGAATAAAATCCAATGTCAGACACACAATCCATTTACAAGTCCGTTCTGGGTCTAAACAAAACCGGAGGCACTAAATACCTCGCAAACCCATCGATCACCACATACGTCTGGACGATCACCACTCATTATCCATATTTCGGGATGCCTCCCAATCAGGACCTCGGTTACCATCCAAACGAGGTGAAGATCTCCGGTCTTCGACCACCGTCTTCATCTTCGAATTTCAATCGTCGGTCAATTATTCGAAATGAGAATTAACTCGGCCTTTTCAAATAATTCACGTATATTTAGAATTTCAAATCAATTTATTTCAATGGTTAAATCATTCGACAACACCAATTTTGTTCTTTAATGTAATTTTCACACCAAACACATTCAACCATCAAATACCACATAAATCGAGCAAATTCAGTTTATTTCCATTCCATATCATTTATGATATTTTATAACGATTTATCGATATTTTTATTTATTTTAAAATAGCCAATTTATTCAAAACGACACTTCGGGCCATAACGCGACCATGGCGCTGTTTTTCTTCAGATTTGATTTACACATATCTGAAAATCTAACCGTTGGATCTTCACAAAATTTACATCATTAGAAAGGTCTTTTCAAAACGAATCCAACGGTTCCAGTTTCGGGAAAATCCGACGGTCGGATCTCCCGGTACAATCGTTTGAAGTTTCAATTTCAAAATACGAACTTCAGCGTCGTTATTCGATTAAATATAATTTTATATATATATATATATATATATATATAAATATAATCGTTTCTGGCGCTGTTTTTCTTCAGATTTGAATTAAACAGTCCAGACAATCCAACCGTTGGATTTTTACAAAGTTGGTGCCGTTGGAAAGATATTTCCACGGCGAGCCCAACGGTTGCGGTTTCGGGAAAATCCAATGGTCGGATTTCCTGCACTAGTTGTTTGAAATCACGGTTTCAAAACACGAATTGCACGACCACGTTTCGTTTTAATTTTATTTATATTTATATAAATATGGTTCATTCAAAAATTCCTATATCGTTTTCACTTCAAATATTTCACTAACGCCTTTAAATTTTGGAAAATTTCGCCATAACCTCCTTTGTACGGGAGGGGCTGGGAAAATTCCCAAATAGACACACGGGCATCTCATGTCAAAAAGAAAAAGAAAAAGCCAAGCGGCTAGCCAACAGGCTCATAAAATCATCACCCAAACAAAACAGTAAATGTGTACCTATTTGTCGGGCACAAAATTGTATTCCTCTTCTCTAGCCCCTTTGCTATAACCTTTCAATAAATATGGATGTACATATATATAGTTCTTATCACTTATCATTTTCCATTCAACTTCATATTTGATTCCATTTGGTTTAAAAACACCGTTCATTCTGATGTTGCATGCATAGGCAAAAATCATAACATTAGCTAATTAATGAATATTTTGACTCATGTATATTTATTTGAACGAGTTGCTATTTTTAACACTTCACATTTCAACGATTCATGTATATAATAAAAATGTGATTTTTATTTTAAAACAATTCATTTCAAAACACTATTATTTTATATAGTTTATATAGGTGATAAAAATATGATTTTTATTGTAAAACAATTTATTTCAAAATATGAATACCATTCAACACATGAATTTCAATTCAACGAATGAATATCGATTCAACACATGAAGGTTTTCTATAGTTTCTATATATAGATAAAAATGTGATTTTTATATTTAAAACACGAATACCATTCAACACATGAATTTCTAATCAACGAATGAATATCGATTGAACACATGAAGGTTTCCTATTCACTGAATAAATATAGTTTCAGCAAATGAAAATAATTCAAACACATGAATATTATTCAAAATTTCGGCAGCATAACGGCAGGGTAGTTAAAACCGGGACCGTCCCTAGTACGGCTCCTCGCTCTACCTTAAAACCTCGCGGTTTTTGACAATGGGGATCATGCATCTAGTTCGCACGCAGGCGGCATGTATATATTTATTTCATTTCCAAAAACTAATCCTATGTGGTTTCCACCAAATATTTCTCAACCACAAACGGGTATTTTTCAACTACAATCAATCAATATCAACCACAAACAATCCCAATCAACCATTTGTTATCAATCTATTTTCACACCAATCACAATCAATAAATATTGTCCATGGTTTGTGGACGAGGGGCGTATATATATATATATATATATATATATATAGCAATTCACTTCTATTTCAACACATATATAATTTTTACAACGCATATATAACTTATACATCGAACGTACAACTTATACAACGCTTATACAAGAGGTGTACAACGCTTATATAACTCGTACATCGGCTATATAATTTATACATCGTCGTTTCCATATCGTTTACAAATTAGAAATCTCACATTGGGTTCCACTCCACCAAAAATAGCAGAAGGCTCAGAAAAATATGCGGTCTCTTCTAAAATGTAGAAGGCGTCCACACGGTCACGATGTTTCCTGTTTCATCGAATTTCGTTAACGAACGAAAAAGATATGATTTTTCGAAGTTTGCAACACTTTAAATTTGTTGAAATCAGTTTAAATAATATAAACCGTATACCTCCTTTGAAGATTCAAATCTAGGGTTGAAGAATTCGCGAAAACCGAGCAGCGTGGAGACGATCGGAGGGTGTCACGTTGTCGCCCTTGGAGAGAGCTTCCCATGCAGGTGCGCCACGTCGAGTTCGAACTCCGATCTGAGCGGCGGCGGGCCTTCAAAGGGCGCGACTTTCGAGGGGTCGTGCTCGACGATGGCGAGGCGACAGTTGGCGTGGCGGGGTCGGATTTAAAGGCGGTGGAGAGGGCTTCAAAAGTTTCAACTGGCGGAGGTGCTGAAACGCCTTGGTTCGATCGGAATTTGGCCGGGAAATGGCGAAGGCTTTATCGCCTTTAATCGCGATCGGGGGGGGGGGGGGGGGCTAACGTGGATAAATAGGTTTTTTATTTATTTATAAAGTTTTAAAATCCGAAAATACCCCTTGCCTCCTGCGAACCCCAATCCAAACCTAACGACTGTCGTCCCTAGCGTTTTACCCCCATTCTAAACACAATGGGATATGTTTCGAACGCCCATTCGACTGTTTCAGTCAGTTTTCCTTCAAAGTAAAATATTCAATATTTAATTTGAACGTACATTTCAATTTGTCAGGGCCACAAACTAATTCGAAAAATTCCAGAAAAATAAATCTAGCTATGTTTTGATGATACGGTCCCAACAAAACTAGTTTCGTCGAATTCCGAGACCGTTTGCAAAAAGGCCCTTTCTGGTCGATCCAATTTAACTGTAATTGACCAAAACACATTTTCCTTTGCCACGCTCACATATTAGCTTCAAAAATTATGAAATTTGAAACCTTGCAATAACTTCACATCCTGGATCCAACAAAAGTGGTTTCGTCGAATTCCGAGGTCGTATGCAAAATGGCCAATTTCACGGGCTATATAAATTCCATAGCGACCTTTCTGAAAATTCATTCGGCCATAACTTTTGCTTTCCGCTATGAAAATTCGATTTTTCAGATTCGTTAGAAAGGTATTCACTAACAGATTTAAATATTTTTGTTTTTGCTAAAATCCGTTTTGTTTTGCACCCGGTACAATCCGACAAAGTTTGAATTCAATTTTTGAAACTGCAGCGCCATTTCAGGCCTTGTTTATAATTATAATTAATTATATTCGTTTTCAATTGTCGATTCAACTCACTTTCCATTGCCATTAATTAAAATATTTATTTTAAATATTTAAAATCCATTATTTTAGCCAATTTAAAAATTTTAAATTGGTTCAGATTTTCTGGGTCGTTACAATCTCCCCCACTTAAACATTTTCGTCCCCGAAAAGGAACAAAGTCGAAAGTGGTTTGATAAATCTACAATCACACAACACAACAACCAATCCAGTTGTTTTCAATCTTTCAAAAATATACTAATCAATTTCTATACTCTTTTTAAGATCATTCAGACTATAGAATTTAAAAGCGCACATCCATGGAAAGAAAATAACAACAGAGTAGAGAATTAAATGGTAATGCCAAGTAGGGTAAATGTACCTTGCACTAGAGTCAATCAGAGATATCCACTCGGCATCTAGGATAAGCTTCCTGAATGCTCTCCTCAGTTTCCCAAGTACAATCTCGCGGATCTCCACTCCATTGCACTTTGACTAAGTGAACCTTCTTGTTCCTCAGCTCTTTGGTTTCTTTGCCGATGATCTTGAGCGGCTCTTGTCTCACAGCTAATTCTGGAGAAATTTCAATATCCTGCTGAGCTGCTTCTTCCACGATCAAGTCTGGATCATGAACGTGCTTTCGAAGTTGAGATATGTGAAATACATCATGAATTCCAAGCAACCAATCAGGCAACTTAACCCTATACGCGAGGGTTCCGATCCGTTCCAGAATAGGAAACGGACCAATGAATTTGGGTGCCAACTTTCCAGTTTTACCGAACCGGATAACTCCTCTCATCGGCGATACTTTCAAATATACGTAGTCGCCAACAGCAAAGGATATATCTCTTCTCCTTCGATCGGCATAGCTCTTTTGTCGGCTTTGAGCGGCAAGTAATCGCTTCTTAATAAAATCGACTTTGTCGGCAGCTTCTCGTATCATATTGGGCCCTAACACAAGTCTATTTCCGGGTTCAACCCAACAAGCAGGAGATCGGCACGGTCTACCATACAATGCTTCGAATGGCGACATTGTCAGACTCGCTTGGTAACTGTGGTTATAAGATAATTCAGCCAAATGCATATGGTCTTCCCATGATCCACCGAAATCTATAACACAAGCCCGCAATAGGTCTTCTAAAATACGATTCACCCTCTCAGTCTGACCGTCTGTCTGAGGATGATAAGCGGTGCTCAAGTTCAGCTTCGTTCCCAGCTCGACTTGAAATGCTTCCCAGAATTTGCTAGTGAATATTGTATCTCTATCACTGACTATACTGAGCGGCACTCCATGTAGTCTAACTATTTCCCTGAAGTATATCTGAGCCAGACTCTGAGCAGTTCTATTTGATCTGACAGGTATGAAATGGGCGGTCTTCGTGAAGCGATCTACGATCATCCAAATACTGTCATTCCCTTTTCTGGTTCTGGGCAGACCATCAATGAAATCCATAGAAATATGTTCCCACTTCCAACCTAGAACTTCTAGCGGTTGTAATAATCCAGCCAATTTCTATTGGTCGCTCTTGACTAGTTGGCAAGTAGGGCATCGGCTAACGTATATTGAAACGTCCCTTTTCATAGCCTTCCACCAGAATGTTCGCTTAAGATCGTTGTACATTTTGGCCACACCAGGATGGATACTCAGTTTGGACTTGTGACACTCGTCTAACACTTCCCTTTTTAACTCTGGGATGTCAGGAACACAAATCCTTCCTTTCAACCTCAAGGTCTCGTCGTTATCGATTTGAAAACATAAGGGTTCGCCTTTCTGAATCCTTTTGATCATATCCTTAATAAAGTTATCCTCCTTCTGAAGAATAGATATTTTGTCAATCAAGGAAGTCGTAATAATAAAGCTGGCGATCATTACATTCTTTCGGCTCAGCGCATCGGCTACAACATTGGCTTTCCCTGGAGTGTATATAATTTCAAAGTCATATGCTGCAAGAAACTCTAGCCAACGTTGCTGTCTCAGATTCAAGTCCTTCTGGGTGAACAGATACTTTAACGACTGGTGATCTGTAAACAGTTCAAATCTCTCACCCAGAAGATAGTGTCTCCAGATTTTCAAAGCGAACACAATAGCCAATAACTCAAGATCATGAGTTACGTAGTTCTTCTCGTGCGGCTTCAGTTGACGGCTAGCATAAGCAATCACTTGGCCTCTTTGCATTAACACTGCGCCAAGGCCTTCTCTAGAAGCATCAGTCCAGACCTTTAAATCCTGGTTGCCATCGATGATGGTTAACACTGGAGCAGTTGTTAATCTCAACTTTAGCTCTTCAAAAGCCTCCTCACTTTCTGGAGTCCATTTGAATTTAGAGTGCTTCTTTTTAAGCTTCGTTAAATGACCAAATATCTTCGAAATGTTTTTAATGAACTTCTGGTAATAGCTAGCCAATCCGAGAAAACTGCGGACTTCAGTAGGAGTACTAGGCTGTTTCCAGTTTTGAATAGCCGTGATTTTACTCGGATCCACAGCGATTCCTTCTTTCGATACGACGTGGCCCAGAAATTTTACTTCATCTTGCCAGAATATACATTTGGAAAACTTTGCTTTCAATACATTCCTTCTGAGGATTTCTAACACTTGTTCCAAATGTTTTTCATGTTCGGCCTTCGATTTAGAGAAGATTATAATATCATCAATAAAAACTAGAACAAATTTATTCAGTACTCCTCTGAATACTCTGTTCATTAGATCGACGAAGTAGGCGGGAGCGTTACATAAGCCGAACGGCATTACTAACCACTCGTAGAATAAATCGGGGCCTCTGAACGCTGTCATTGGAACACACTCTTCGGCAATTCGAAGATGATGGAAGCCTGTAGCTAGGACCATTCGTGAAAATATTTGGGCTCCATTTAATCGATATAACAAATCATCTATTCGCGGCAACGGATATTTATTATTTATGGTCTCCTTGTAAAGATCACGATAATCCACACATAGACGTAGAGTACCGTCAGATTTCGGGACAAAGACCACTGCTGCACCCCAATCAGAGAAACTAGGCCTGATCAGACCCTTCCATATTAGCTGTCGTGTTTGATTGTCTAATTCCTCTTTCTCTTTCAAGGACATTCTTCGAATAGCGTGAACTACCGGCCTTGCATTCGGAATTAAAGCAATTTTGAAATCTATTTCTCTCTGCGGTGGTAAACGAACAACTTCTTCAAACACATCCGCATAATTTTTGACGATAGGAATGTCTTTCACTAGATCGGGAATATTCTCTGTGACTTCGGGGACATTTTCTATTTGGGCTGGAGAAACATTCAAAGCTGCCCAGAAGTCTTTTCTATTAGCATTCTGATCTTCACAGGGAATGGTTATATAATCACCTGATTTAATCTTCGCCTTTACGACTCTGTCGGCGCATTTAACTTCAGCTTCATATTTGGTCAGCCAGTCTAATCCCAAGATAAGATCAAACTCTTTAAAATTCATGACGACCGCGATGGTAGGAAACCGATAATGAGAAAAGGAAACCGCAACTCCACAAACCCAACTGAGATCAATGGAACCCCCAACCGGATTCTGGACAGTCATTGGTTCCTTCAGCCTTTTCAAATTCAAATCCAGTTTCTTAGCTGCATCCTTTGCAATGAAGCTTCGTGACGCGCCTGTGTCAAACAGTACTTTGACTGGAATATTTTTGACATTATGCGTGCCTTCTAAAACATCAGACCTTCCTTGTCTATCAGAGGGTGCTGAGGTTTCTGCTACTTCATTTACCTGAGCCTCCTTGGTTGCACTTAACAGCCGGCAATCCTGTTTTACATCGCCAAACCGATGGCAAATGCTGCATCCTCTGGTCTCTTGAAACTTCTTATTAGACTTATATCCTTCCTTTCTTTGTTTCTTTATAGATCGGCAACTTATCGAGAGATGTCCTTGCTTATTGCAGTTAGAGCATACAGTTGTCGTTACTGGTTTCTTCTCAGATTTGGCCCTTTTTCTCTTGGCACTGGCCTTCTTACTGACCTCAGACATGGTACTGGCCTCAAGACGATCAGTTTCAGACTCAATTTTATTACTAGAGCTGACTTCCTCATCGTACTGTAACATACCCTTCTTGTCTAGATCTTCGTACTGATAGGCCATGTATATCATTTCAGAGAAGGGGAGCTTCACATTCCTCATTACGCCGTTCTGATATTTTCTCTGAAGCCCATTGATAAATCTCATATTCTTCCTCTTCGGATTCTCAATTAGATGAGGAGCAAAGTGGGAAAGTTCGTTGAATTTCTTATGATATTCTGGGATGGTCATATCTCCTTGTATTAGATAAGAAAATTCATCACATAGTCGCTCAATTGCTTCTGGAGGAGTAAATCTTTCCAGGAAAATCACTTTGAATTTATCCCAGGTGATATCACCTTCTGGATTATCCTTAATAACAGAATCCCACCAGAACAAAGCTTCATCTTTGAGTGCCCAGGAGGCCAGTAATCTTTTCTAGTCATCGCTCAGCTTTAATCCTTCGAAGATTTTCTCAGCCGAACGAATCCATGCTTGTGTTCTCATAATAGGTTCTTCGCCCGAGAATGGCTTTCCACCCAGATTTCTATATTTCACATATAGGGCTTCGATATCCGGGTCTGTATCACTACTTCTGTTTCTGGCACTCATTTCTAGTTCTTCTGCAAATTGCAGATCAAGTGTCAGGTCACAGAAAAGGTATTTTTAAAATATAGAAACACATACTTCAAATGTAAATGTGTCTATCGAGGTGTAATTTCATTCTGCTTTACTTATACTAGGATATTGCTGATCCTATCTGTATAGAATTACCCATCCTAGAACACTACTGGTTCTATTTCTGACGATTTCGTTCAAATGTTATATTCCAGAACTAAGCTTAACCAAAGCTCTGATACCAAATGAGATGACCCCAAACCCCGTTCTGATGGAGGCAAGGGTAATCCGTGGAATATAACACAAAAACAGAATAATAGCATAACAGAAATAAATAAATACACCAGATAATGAACAATAGAATATACTGGGTAAAAGTAATCATCAGAGTTACACAGTATATAGGATCTTACTTTGTACAAATACAGTTCAGCTATACATAAATGTCTACAGCGGAAAACAAACAAAATATGTACAATAGGAGCTGAACAACATAAAAAGAGATGAATGATAGAATCCATCTTCAGCTCCAGCTATCCAGAGAAAGAACCAGCTAAACCTGAATACAAGGCTGCCCATGTAGAAAAAGGGGCACCCGAGTTTGAAAGTGAAACAAACTACGAGTCAGTCATGGGACTGGTATGAGAAATCTACTCAACACATATATAATATGGCTAATCACAGGACCACGCCACTTTCGTGGAACGGGTTTACTCCATTGGATTTCCAGTGCTTTAAACAAATCATTCTTTTAAACATCGCTATGCTTTTTATAAAAATGAAGCCGTTATAAGACTCAGTTCCCATCACACAATGCAACGCAAACCGGAGGATAGAGTTTTTACCTTATAATGGCCAAAATATGCTTGATACGAATAAAATAAAGGCATTTGATATTATTGCTAGTGTTTATATGTTTTGAAAACAATTTCAAATCACAACTATCAATCATAGACGATATTAATGCCTCATACCACTATGTCGCCATATATAGGTATACAATCAAAATCGCACGATGTCGTATTTGGAAATTGGATTTCCATCATGAACCAAGGCAAAAGATAGTCCTTACCGACTTCGAGACTCTCTAGCCCGAGCCTCTCTAACAGCCGCAACTGCCCCTTGGATCGTCAGGGCCGGTCCACACGGAGTGGATTATAGTGCCTGAACAATACGTTTCCCCGCCCTTTAGGGCGTAAATGAGCCAACGAATGACTCCATCGGACCCGGATCGTCCGATCAAACCGAGGCGCCTCGCAACAGCAACAACCACATAGGTGAAAAGTATATAAATGTCAGGGCTAGTAGGTCACAGACACCACCCTAGTTAGGAAGAAACGCATGCCCTCCCTGAGGTCCTTCTCCCGTTTCTGGTTCATACCGGGGTGTGAGGCTCGCGATTTTACGTTATACACAAAGCTACGCCACACCGGCGGTGCTTTGATCATCACCACAAGACTTTGCTTTTCAACAGAAGCCCTGATCATTTGCCACTTAGGCATGCCACACTAGCAATTCATGCCATGCGACTGATGTCCACCGATATACAACCTTTGATCTCGTGCGTCTCAAAGAAGGGCGTTAAGCAAAAGAATAAATTCTCCGCCGCCAAACAGATGTATATTTAACAGAGATCAATCAACATAGAATAAAATCCAATGTCAGACACACAGTCCATTTACAAGTCCGTTCTGGGTCTGAACGAAACCGGAGGCACTAAATACCTCGCAAACCCATCGATCACCACGTACGTCTGGACGATCACCACTCATTATCCATATTTCGGGATGCCTCCCAATCAGGACCTCGGTTACCATCCAAACGAGGTGAAGATCTCCGGTCTTCGACCACCGTCTTCATCTTCGAATTTCAATCGTCAGTCAATTATTCGAAATGAGAATTAACTTGGCATTTTCAATTAATTCACGTATATTTAGAATTTCAAATCAATTTATTTCAATGGTTAAATCATTCGACAACACCAATTTTGTTCTTTAATGTAATTTTCACACCAAACACATTCAACCATCAAATACCACATAAATCGAGCAAATTCAGTTTATTTCCATTTCATATCATTTATGATATTTTATAACGATTTATCGCTATTTTTATTTATTTTAAAATAGCCAATTTATTCAAAACGACGCTTCGGGCCATAACGCGATCGTGGCGCTGTTTTTCTTTAGATTTGATTTACACATATCTGAAAATCTAACCGTTGGATCTTCACAAAATTTACATCATTAGAAAGGTCTTTTCAAAACGAATCCAACGGTTCTAGTTTCGGGAAATCCGACGGTCGGATCTCCCGGTACAATCGTTTGAAGTTTCAGTTTCAAAATACGAACTGCAGCGTCATTATTCGATTAAATATAATTATATTTATATATATATATATATATAAATATAATCGTTTCTGGCACTGTTTTTCTTCAGATTTGAATTAAACAGTCCAAACAATCCAACCATTGGATTTTTACAAAGTTGGTGCCGTTGGAAAGATATTTCCAAGGCGACCCCAACGGTTGTGGTTTCGGGAAAATCCAATGGTCGGATTTCCCGCACTAGTTGTTTGAAATCACGGTTTCAAAACACGAACTGCACGGCCACGTTTCGTTTTAATTTTATTTATATTTATATACTTATATAAATATAGTTCATTCAAAAATTCCTATATCGTTTTCACTTTAAATATTTCACTAACGCCTTTAAATTTTGGAAAATTTTGCCATAACATCCTTTGTACGGGAGGGGCTGGGAAAATTCCCAAATTGCCACACGGGCGTCTCATGTCAAAAAGAAAAAGAAAAAGCCAAGCTGCTAGCCAACAGGCTCATAAAATCATCACCCAAACAAAACAGTAAATGTGTACCTATTTGTCGGGCAAAAAATTTTATTCCTCTTCTCTAGCCCCTTTGCTATAACCTGTTCAATAAATATGCATGTACATATATATAGTTCTTATCACTTATCATTTTCCATTCAACTTCATATTTGATTCCATTTGGTTTAAAAACACCGTTCATTCTGATGTTGCATGCATAGGCAAAAATCATATCATTAGCTAATTAATGAATATTTCGACTCATGCATATTTATTTGAACGGGTTGCTATTTTTAACACTTCACATTTCAACGATTCATGTATATAATAAAAATGGGATTTTTATTTTAAAAAAATTCATTTCAAAACACTATTTTTTTATATAGTTTATATAGGTGATAAAAATATGATTTTTATTGTAAAACAATTTATTTCAAAATATGAATACCATTCAACACATGAATTTCAATTCAACGAATGAATATCGATTCAACATATGAAGGTTTCCTATAGTTTCTATATATAAATAAAAATGTGATTTTTATATTTAAAACACGAATACCATTCAACATATGAATTTCTAATCAACAAATGAATATCGATTTAACACATGAAGGTTCCTATTCAATGAATAAATATAGTTTCAGCAAATGAAAATAATTCAAACGCATGAATATTATTCAAAATTTCGGCAGCATAACGGCAGCGTAGTTAAAACCGGGACCGTCCCTAGTACGGCTCCTCGCTCTACCTTAAAACCTCGCGGTTTTTGACAATGGGGACCATGCATCTAGTTCGCACGCAGGCGGCATGTATATATTTATTTCATTTCCACAAACTAATCCTATGTGGTTTCCACCAAATATTTCTCAACCACAAACGGGTATTTTTCAACCACAATCAATATCAACCACAAACAATCCCAATCAACCATTTGTTATCAATCAATTTTCACACCAATCACAATCAATAAATATCGTCCATGGTTTGTGGACGAGGGGCGTGTATATATATATATATAGCAATTCACTTCTATTTCAACACATATATAATTTTTACAACGCATATATAACTTATACATCGAACGTACAACTTATACAACGCTTATACAAGAGGTGTACAACGCTTATATAACTCGTACATCGGCTATATAATTTATACATCGTCGTTTCCATATTGTTTATAAATTAGAAATCTCACATTGGGTTCCACTCCACCAAAAATAGCAGAAGGCTCAGAAAAATATGCGTTCTCTTCTAAAATGTAGAAGGCGTCCACACGGTCACAATGTTTCCTGTTTCATCGAATTTCGTTAACGAACGAAAAAGATATGATTTTTCGAAGTTTGCAACACTTTAAAACTGTTGAAATCAGTTTAAATAATATAAACCGTATACCTCCTTTGAAGATTCAAATATAGGGTTGAAGAGTTCGCGAAAACCGAGCAGCGTGGTGACGATCGGAGGGTGTCATGTTGTCGCCCTTGGAGAGAGCTTCCCACGCAGGTGCGCCACGTCGAGTTCGAACTCCGATCTGAGCGGTGGCGGGCCTTCAAAGGGCGCGACTTTCGAGGGGTCGTGCTCGATGATGGCGAGGCGATAGTTGGCGTGGCGGGGTCGGATTTGAAGGCGGTGGAGAGGGCTTCAAAAGCTTCAACTGGCGGAGGTGCTGAAACGCCTTGGTTCAATCGGAATTTGGCCGGGAAATGGCAAAGGCTTTATCGTCGTTAATCGCGATCGGGGGGGGGGAGAGAGAGAGAAGGCGCGGGGGGGGGGGGGGGGGGCTGACGTGGACAAATAGGTTTTATTTATTTATTTATAAAGTTTTAAAATCCGAATATACCCCTTGCCTCCTGCGAACCCCAATCCAAACCCAACGACTGTCGTCCCTAGCGGTTTACCCCCATTCCGAACACAATGGGATATGTTTCGAAGGCCCATTCGACTGTTTCAGTCAGTTTTCCTTCAAACTAAAATATAAAATATTCAATATTTAATTTGAACGTACATTTCAATTTGCCAGGGCCACAAACTGATTCGAAAAATTCCAGAAAAATAAATCTAGCTATGTTTTGACGATACGGTCCCAAAAAAACTAGTTTCATCGAATTCTGAGACCGTTTGCAAAAAGGCCCATTTCTGGTCGATCCAATTTAACTGTAATTGACCAAAACACATTTTCCTTTGCCACGCTCACATATTAGCTTCAAAAATTATGAAATTTGAAACCTAGCAATAACTTCACATACTGGATCCAACAAAAGTGGTTTCGTCGAATTCCGAGGTCGTATGCAAAATGGCCAATTTCACGGGCTATATAAATTCCATAGCGACCTTTCTGAAAATTCATTCGGCCATAACTTTTGCTTTCCGCTATGAAAATTCAATTTTTTAGATTCGTTAGAAAGGTATTCACTAACAGAATTAAATATTTTTGGTTTTGCTAAAATCCGTTTTGTTTTGCACCCGGTACAATCCGACAAAGTTTGAATTCAATTTTTGAAACTACAGCGCCATTTCAGGCCTTGTTTATAATTATAATTAATTATATTCGTTTTCAATTGTCGATTCAACTCACTTTCCATTGCCATTATTTAAAATATTTATTTTAAATATTTAAAATCCATTATTTTAGCCAATTTAAAAATTTTAAATTGGTTCAGATTTTCTGGGTTGTTACACGTCTCTTCTTCCCTTCCTAATTTCATTCCTATAACTTCTAAAAAAAACTGGCCACCACCAAATTGATCGTCCCTTAACCAGTGATCTACCCTTCGTTGTTCATCGCTTCCTCCTTCCACCTCAAAGTCGTGCCTCGCGATGTCAGGCCCATCGCCACATCCAGCAGCCATCGCCGAATCGCGCTCGATCCCCTTCCTCTGCTTCAACTCCAAACAATCCACCCAAGCATCATCGCTTCGTTAATTTACAGTGAGTATTTGCTCACGATTAGTTATTGATTCAAGTTTATCAACTTTTAAAATTTAATTAAATATAATAGTTAATATTTTGATTGCTTGCCACTTTGGATTTTGTGTTTTTGCTGCCTTCGTACTGGTCAATTTTTTTTTTTTTTTTTTTTGCAATTAGCTTGTGAAATCTTGTCTTGTATGATTTTCTTGTGTTTTATTTCCTATTATGTTCACTTTATATTCTGTTTATTACATGACCTGTTCTGATTTGTTCATGCCACTAATCATGCGTAGGAATGTTCCTAATATACGAGTCTATTTTATAATACCTTAATTTCACCCTGCTATATATAACAAATCTAAATATTTTGTTTGCCTATTACCTAGTTTGCCAAAAATCTAAACCCCTATGTCTGTTCCTACTGTTTGCGTTTGAATATTTTGGTCTTTGTTGCCCTGCTCCAGTTTCATAAACAAGATGCATGTGATCAAAATTTTCATGTTCAAAACTATGAAGACAAATCCATAATCACTTGGATCATATCTAAAGAAACCCTGTACAAGTATATTCTTTCATCTTATTAGGAAGACGGTTAAATTTAACATTGGGCTAAACAATTCAAATCTATAGACCGCAAGTGACAATACATTAGAATCATGATTTATTGTTCAAATTTTTATTTAATCAATTGCACATGTATTTTATCCAATGTTTGAACTTTTTACCATGTATAATTTGAAAACCATATAGAGAAATTTGATGACTATAATCATACAAAGAGTGAATTAATGATCAGTGTAAAGCGTAAAGTAAGACAATTGCTTTTGATTATTATGGAGATGTATAAGGAAGTCAAAATTTAGAATGTCATGTGTACCTCTGGAACATTAGTTTGGAAATGAAAATAGAAATTGTTTATGATTATTAGTTTTATATAAAAAAATATATAGAATGAATTACATGAAATTTTATTCGATGGCAGTAAAACATGTACTAATCGATGACTGAACATTCCAGTAACCTGGTAATTATTGCTGCAGCTTTGTGTATTATGCTTTGATTATATATCTGGGTGCGCGTGGGTGGATACATATGCATATGAACCTGGAAGCTTATATTTTGCCTCTGTTTGTGTATTATACTTCATATTATAACTTTAGTTTGTAAGGGTAGATATATTATGCATGTCTTGAGACCTGAAATATGATATATATATATATATATATATATATGTTTGTGTGTGTGTGTGTGTGTATATTAAAAAAACTCGTTCATTGTTTTGTTACCCGCTGCTTCATGTTGAGAAATATATGCATTAGTTAATTACATTCAGACACTTTGAAAGTTGCATTTTATTTGCCCAATATGTTCGTATGCAACCATGTTGTTATTTGCCTTTAAATGCATTGTTTTATGTATATTTATGCTACCTGTTTTGTTGTTATTCGTGCACACCCAGTTGAACTGATACTACACTAGATTTGCACCTAGTTTAAACTAATTTTAATAGACATTGCTCCCATTTTAAGCTGATACATACTACACAACTGTTTATTTTTCATATGATATATTTGATGTTAGAATTAATTATTATATTCAGTTTTTATTGAAGTTAATATTCTTGAACAATGATTAATCCTGACTCGAGTGTTTTATATTTTTGCATGAAATGCTCTGGTCAGATACGAGCATTGCAGATTTAAAGGTCTCGGTTATTGAAGTTACAGAGTGACAAAGATGCCCACTTTTGATTCGCTTAAAATTCCCAAATTTTTGGTAAATAAATTAATGTATATTTTCTTCCGTTGTGTTTAAAAATATTGTAAAACTCTGATAATTTTGTAAAAATTATTCTGCTGCATGTTATTATGTTCTGTGATTCTGTGTGTTGATTATGTTAAACCTCATAAGTAATAAAAATCTGTCGTTTCGAGCGGTTTAAGTTGGTATAACTACCGACTTGAAGTGGTCGAAAAGGCGGGTTATTACAAATTTCATAGAATGACATGTAGAAACTAACAGTGGCCATGACATGGGTACTGATTCTTCTCAGCAATGTCTAAATGTAGTATTTCTGGATAACATGGCTGATGATTGCATGATCTGAGAACGCAAGTCAAGGAAAATATTTTTATGCGAAAAGACAAAAATATTTATTTAAATTACTTCATTTGTCATCCTTGCAACAAAAATATGTAGGACATACTGTCGTCCCTGTAATAAGCATATTGTCCACACTCGGTGTCGATAGGAAAACATATACTAGTGGTACCAATAGAAAAGCAAGAGCAGTGGAACTCGATTACAAATTGAGCGGTGAAGCTTAGTAAATTCAGCGCTGGTCAGCTATATGAACTAACCAATAATCTTAGTTAAAAAACGAGTTTAATCCGATTTAAAAACTGAGTGCTAATTTTAGTTATTAACTGAACAAATCACTTGGATTTTATTATCAAACTCAGTGCAATTTTTTTGTACGATGAAGTAAGTAAAGTTTGTATTTTATTATCCAACTTGAGCGCTCAGCAAGTAAGGTTTTGTAATCTGACCGGAAAATCAGATTTGTTGTAAGCTTTTTCTATTCATATATCAATTTTCCACAAGTTTCATTTCATTTCATTTGATTCAATTACTTAATAAAATGAAAAGAAACCAGATTGAGTAAATATGAAACATATTTAGAAAATTCAAGTCCTAAGCATCCCAAATTGTCTTGTATAAGCTATCGAGATTCTAAGGTCATGGTTTAATTTTTGCATTTCATAGTTAAGTACATGGGTCAGATGAAATCTCAAGTGAAACTCAGGATGACAGTGATGTTGACTGGACCACATATGTATATATTGAAAAAGGAGATGGTTAAAAATTAAATTCATCTCATTAAGATTAAATTCAGCAGTTACATGCTTGCTAAAATTAACATAAAAATTAAATGGTAAATATTTACTCAAAATTCATTCCATTATGATGTG
Organism: Allium sativum; assembly: GCA_030737875.1. Classification (NCBI taxonomy): domain Eukaryota; kingdom Viridiplantae; phylum Streptophyta; class Magnoliopsida; order Asparagales; family Amaryllidaceae; genus Allium; species Allium sativum. Next base: position 682,926,951 of record CM060909.1, on the reverse strand, counting down.
CTCAGCAAGCCAACCTATAGTAGAAGAGTGGGAACCTTCCATGTACTATAATTCGGATGTCTGCCTCCATAGCTCTACTTCTGGCTCTTTTACGGTATTTATCCAAACTTTAGCTGCATTGTTTCCTAATGGTCTGAAATGTACCCTTGCATTTGAATCGGTTGACTCCACCCGTCCTAAAGCTACTACTTTACCATTTCCCGATAAACCGAGTAACTTGCATTTATTGTTTGTTCTTGAATTTGCAGTTTGCAAGTAGAAAAAAGAAAAAAAATGAAGTTGCTAATCCTTGAAAAAATAAAAAGACAACATAAAAATCAAGTACCAGAAATGTTTTCACCACATTCTTAGTTGTAGTAGTAACTGCAGTATCACTTGTCTCAATAACTAATTGCGATTCAGGCCATGCAACCTTCTTACTAGCAGCATCCCCAATTCAGAACAAACCAGGGAATGTCCTCCACAAAAAAGCTTCTAGATCTAGTGGTTCATCTATCCAAACAATCATAGCTGCTGGTCCAAGAGGAATATCGTTAACAATTTCCTCCAAGATACTAGAATGTTATTGTCCTAAAGCCACTAATTACTTGCCCCCTCCCCAATAAAAAAACTTGCATTTGCATTCCAAGCTGCTACTTCTACTCTATTAGATGTAAAAATATTTATTTAGTAAAAAATGTATACAATAAAACTGCATGTTCATTGTGAATAAAAATGTTTACCTTATCTTCTCCTCCTTCATTGTGATCAGTTGAATGTAGAACAACACTATTCTTCGGCCACGCCACAATATTATCATTTGCTTCCCCAATAAGTGAGAAAGAAGTTGTAGACCTCCATACAAAAGCATCCATCTTGATTGGATTGTCAACTAAAATTACCATTGCATCCGGCCTTAAAGAAACATCATTGTCAAGCTGGTTAGGATCGTCTGACACGTATCTTCCTTCAGCAACGATCTCTTCATTCCCTCGCCAATCCAATAAATCACACTTCTTCATATTTTCATCAAAGTTATACTACATGTAAACATAAGAAAATTTTGATATTAATCGAATAAAAAGTTAAAATATGAATGATGCGAAACCAGTAAAAAAAATTACTTAAGGTTTGTTTACTTCTGTCCTACTGTGTCTACTCTGCAAAATCTTAGAAAATATATAATTAGGTAGAATTAACTTCATGAATTTACTTTCATCAGCTATTGTCATACGCAGCAGAATAAATGTGTGGTTGCAGAATAAGTATGTTCTTTTATATTGGAATTTACTTTGCATATGGAACAACACCTTAGCAAGTTTAACAATCTTATAACGGATCCCAAGACTTGAATATGAATTATAGCTCCAATAACCCAAACTTGTAAATTATAAGGATATGGTCAAAACATAAGGATATGGTCAAAACATAAGAACCTAATGCCCTAAGTTTTAACCAAAATATATCAAACAACAAAGTTCAAAGCCTTATAGGTGATTTCAATTTACATCTATATTAAGCTTGATGATTCGAAACTCATCCTTTTGATATCTTGAAAGAATTCGTACAAGTATTCTCCCAATAGTGAACTTCTGGCCAGGGAACAAGATGTTTTTAGATGGAGGAGGATTTTAGTATCCTCAAAACTAAACCTATAGGAATTTAGAGCATACGCATGAGATCTTCGTATTTGAAGAAACTTCAAAGTTAAAGTTTAAAACATATAACTGTTATCTTTTGTTTCAACAGGAACACATTATAGGAAGCACTAAGGGCTTGCAACATGATCTAAAATGACTTTTGACAATAGGAACGGATTTACAACGATATAAGAGAACCGTTTGATTTTAATGGGTACCTCACTCTCTCTTAAATCGAAAGGTGCAACTCAAGAAAATCTAATATAACCAACGGTTCTATAAAGAGTTCACCACTCTAGGGTATTAACCGTTTTATGGCTAACAATTAATTTATCATTGAATCATAGGTTATGTAAGAATAACTATAAATTTAAAGAAAAAGAACTAGATTCCTACATAAAAAGAGCAAAAATAAACATTTCACAAAGTTCTCAAATTGACTATGAAATTTGCAGCATTACATTTAAAACAATTTTTAAATAACTTCCATATATAATATTTTGAGATAAGGAGTTAATATGGAGGAGTTATATGCTTCTCAAAATTAACAGTAAGAAATTATTAAATAGGCACTTTGGACAAAAATGAACATTAAAAAATATTAAATTGCAATTGATAACCTGGGTGTAGCCAGTGAACTAATAGTGGTCCATAATAACTTTAGCTGCTATTAATTTAAAAATAAACCTATCTTAAATTACAAAAAGTAAAACTAATACACCCATATTCTAGTCCTTAGGATGTTGAAAAACTTCTTCTCCAAAATTATTTTTTTTCTTTAAAAAATTAAAGCAGAAAGATTGAAGTAGATTAAATCAAGCAGGGATGTAGAAAATACAGAAGACTACAAGCGTAACTCGGAGGGAAAAGGTTTGGTTTAAGATGAATGGGTTCATTGTTAATTAGATGACTTTCATGTAGTTAATTTTAGAATGCCCTATTATATCTTTAAAAATCAACCGTAAATCAAATTTAAAACATTGATTAATTGAATGGAAAATTGAATGGTTGTTATATGAATATGATTCCTCTTTTCTAATCTAAATCAGACTAATGTTAAATTGTAAAATAAGAAACAAATGAATCTGTGTACCCTTCTGTTAACTTGATAAGAATTGGTATAACTTGTTGTCGTTGATGCTAAACCAAAGTTAAAAGGATTGACTGCATTTTGAAGTTAAATACGAAGTCTTGGGAATATGAATTATAGTTCATAAAATCAACAAGTTGGTCTTGCATGAACAATTGATTGAACTAGAGCATAATAATTTTATAACGGATCCCAACTTCATAATAGATAACAATATATTAATGAGTTTTTGAATAAAAATGCATATTTTAAACAGTTTTGGAGATACTAAGAAAGTGATCAAAACTGGAAAGCAAAGATGATTATAAAAGGAAAAAGGATTCCGAAATCATAAATTATTAGAATTTATCTACTACAAACATATTTATTACAATTCCATATACTAAAAATGCACTTAAAGAATTTCAAGAGAAACAAACGACTTGTGTATTTGAGCTGTGCTAACTAAATTTAAGTTGGTAATATTTAGAAGCTTTCAAGGACTTTGCAAGTGTAAGTAGCCGCCATTTTACCAATTTTGAAATAGTTTAACGAATTATCAAATAGTTACGACTAATGGTAAATCAACTATTTAACATCTTTTACTGCTAATAAAAACTCAAGTATCACCAATGAATGTCTTACCAGTTAATCAAATGCCTAATCCAAAAACTTTAAATTCAAATTTATATGCAATCATAGTAAATCCAATATTTTTTAAGCAGTTACTAACTTACAGCAAGATTACAAATTTATGTAAATCAATTTTCCATCGAACATCAAATTTTTATCTTCTTTCAAACAATACTCCCAGTAAACTGATTAATCAAAATCCTATTATATGATAACCCAACAACTAATTACACCAATTATATGTTCACTAATTATACATTTTCATCATCCAAATAAAATGTGACGGCCCACCCCACACCAGTCGACATTTCCCATGAAAATGCGTTGTGCCTATGTCCAATTGGCACGGGACGGTCGGCAAAGAAAGGGAAAAGAAAAGGACTTACTGGTGAACTAACAAAGAACATGTAGAATGTCTCACAGCGCAAGGAATAAAATATAATAATAACATACTTGACATAAAAAAGGTGAGACAGTGCATGAGCTGAAACTAAACATCGTAGCAGCGGAAAATCGAAATACAGCTTATGTTCCACATCATCATTATTACAACTTTAAAACTATTTCTAAAGCAAAAGAAAGGAAAGGTACACTACTAATGCCCAAAGTAATGACCAGCAGCGACACATGGAGAATATATATATATATATATATATATATATATATATGTCATACATGGGAGCCTCCTGCTCATCTCCGGTACAACTACCCGTGCATACTACCTAACCTATCTCTAGTCTGCCAGTTTAAAAGCACCCAGAGTAATAAGAAGAGACATAAAACTCTGGGTCAGACAAAAGTCTGGTATGAGTGATAAGCATCAAAACAGAACAATAACAGGTATACTAAACCATACCTGAACCTGGACCTGCAACCAAAGAGTTAGCACAACATACCGCTCAATGCTCTAAGGTGCCACCAATGTATAGTGTAAAGAATACGGGGGTGGGGTGTGCATGACATAGTGAAAGCAAACAATCAAACATAGCAACCATCCTCGCATCTCTCACTCAGTGCGTAAAACATACGATATCCACCACTTTGATCACCATATTCCTTGCTATGTTCACTCTGCCCCATGGAGTCATGATGACACCACTGCACTGATCCATAGCCGCTTGTCTTTGCTATGTCCACTCTACCCCCATGAAGTCATAACGACTCCACTGCACTAGTTTATAGCCATGCTACGAACACTCTGCCCCATGGGGCAATAACTACCCCATTGCACTGATATGTAGCCTAACATCCGTCTTGGTGGTGAATCAAAGCTATGGACGTCGATAACCCCTTAGCACACGTCCCGCAGTAAAGCCCAATCATGAAGTTAACTCGTTGGTTCCCATCTAAATCTTGAGCTCTACTTCCTATTTGGACTACCTTTGCATCTCGGGTTTTGGTCGAATGGGAGTTGGTCTTCAAAAGAGTCGTCGAGTAGAAGTAGCTTAAGTCTGGTTCGGTTAGGCTATACATCATCTTCAGATTTCTTGTTCGATTCAGTTCGGATTCTCCATCGTTGTTTGGCTCAGCTCCTTCATTCGGTTCGGTTCGGGTGCCATCCTCCAACTCGATTTGGTTCGGGTGCTTCTGCTTGGATATGGTTCGGTCCTATAGCCCTCCAGTTAGTCTGATCCGATCCCCTGTCCTCCTGTCATTCCGATCCGATCCCACTTTCTAGCTTCAATCCGATCCGATCCCCACGCCAAGCTTCAGCCCGATCCTAACTCCGACACGATCCCAATGGCCTTCCTTTTTGCCCTGCTTTATCTTGTGCTAATTTCCAGTTCGGTTCGGTGCTTCCTTGCCCAGTCCACTATCCGACCCAAGCCCTTTCAACCGATCCGATCCGAAATCCTATACAATTTTCCTGTGACTTTTTCCAGCTACTGTTTTACACCATACGATGGTGTTTTCGACCATTATAACCCTTCTTATCAATCACAAAGCATACCATACAGTCATAGAAACATGCATAATCAACCACAAACACAAAAACAATAATTTGATAGGTTAAAACAGATCAAACATAGCCAAAATCCCATATTTACCTTTAAGCATGTTTAAGCATAACTAACATTAGGATTAGCAAAACTTAACCAAATTAACCCAAACTTCTAATAGAGGTCTAAAACAATATTTCGAAATTTATAAATATTTTTCCAGATTTTTAACACGTATAGATTCGCTAATTACCACTAATTACCCTTAATTAGCCATAATTAGTGAGGAACTATGCAAATCACTCGCCTTTGCTACAAATAGACTATCAAATCTAAAATGATTCTCTGTCTGGGTGTGAATACCAAGGCTATACAGCAGTTCTACCTTGATTCTTGTGCTAATCCGCTTTGATTTGATGTAGATTTGGCTTAATTGGCGATTAGAAGGTGATTTGGGGTATTTTAGCAAGTGGAGGCCATTGCTAGGGTTTTAGGAATGAAAGTGGCGGCTGTGAAAGTGAGAAAAAGGGTGTTCTCTAAACCCTAATAGCCCTTAAATACTCCAAATCCCGAAATTCCCCTTTGGGCCTAGCTATTAATCACCCGGTTAAGCCCAATTAAGCTATTTTTCACCACCTGAAACTTGTTTCAGCCATATCTCCCAAACGCTGAGTCCGTTTGGCTAATGTGGCCACTCTACGAAAAGGTAAACCATCATCCGGATCTAATGGAAGTTGTTTCAGGGCAAAACTCCTTTCCAATCAAAAGTTATGGTCGAAACAAAATCAGCGAGGAGTAAAACGGTAATTTAAAAATTGGTAAAAATCATGAACATGGGAAATGACCCTAGTAGTCGTCTCCCAAAGCTACATGACCATACGACCTCGCATGTGAAAGAAATAAATATTCTATGATCCTACAATGGGTAGAATGCGGGTCGTTACATTCTCCCCCTTAAGAAATTTCTTCCTTGAAATTACTTAACCCAAAACATACAAAGGATCCTGCATGCCTACTAGCCACATACAACATTCAAACATGCAAAACAAACAAAACAAGCCTATCCTAGCATGCGGAAAAACTAAATCGAAATTGAAATCTTACCAGACGAAGAGTTCTGGATACGTCTTCCTAATGCTCTCCTCTGTCTCCCAAGTACAGTCATTCTCATTCTCGCCCCACTGAATTTTAACTAATTTCACCGCCTTCCTTCGAAGTTGCTTCGTATCGTTCCCAACAATACGCATAGGCTTGCGGTTCCAACCGCCTCGGGTTCAACCTCGATATCATCCAACTGATCAGGTGAAATACCACATCGGGGTCGTGCACGAACTTCCTTAACTGGGAAACATGAAATACGTTATGAACTCCTGCCATCTTCTTTGGTAAATCAACTTTGTATACTAGATTCCCAATTTTCTCAAGAACTGGGAATGGACTAACAAATATTGGTGTTAACTTGCCTTTCCTACCAAATTGAATCACGCTCTTCAACGGAGAAATCTTGACAAATACCAAGTCGCCAATGGAGAACTTTAATTCTCTTCTCCTCTTATCAGCATAGCTCTTCTACCTATCTTGGGCAGCCTTCATTCGCTGTTGGATAACCTTAATCTTAGCTGAAGTTTCTCTTATCACATATGGTCCAAGCACAAACTTCTCACCAGTTTCTAACCAATATGACGGTGAGTTGCACGGTCTTCCATACAAAGCTTCAAATGGAGCCATACCAATACTGGATTGATAACTATTATTAAACGCAAACTCTACTAGATGTAAATGGTCATCCCACGATCCACCAAAATCCAATACACAAGCTCGCAAAAGATCTTTTAATACTCGATTCACCCTTTCTGTCTGTCCGTCGGTTTGAGGATGATGCGCGGTATTGAGATGTAATTCTAATCCTAACGCCTCTTGTAAGCTTTTCCAAAACCCACTAGTAAACAACGGGTCTCCGTCACTCACAATGCTTTTAGGTACTCCATGAAATCTCACTACCCATTTCATATATAGCTCAACTAACTTAGCTATTGTTCTGTTTGACTTGACGAGTATAAATCTTGCACTTTTGGTCAGTCGGTCCACAATCACCCAAATGCTATCATGGCCCGATCTAGTCCTTGGTAACCCATCAATGAAAACAATCGAGACTTGTTCCCATTTCCATTCTGGAATCTCTAATGGTTGCAATAAACCACTAGGCTTCTTTTGCTCAGCTTTAACTAGCTAGCAATTCATGCATTTGGATATAAACTTCCCAATGTCTCTTTTCATCCCTTCCCAATAGTAGGTCTGCTTCATGTCTATATACATCTTCTTACCGCCGGGGTGTATAGTCAGTTTTGAGTGATGGCATTCTCTAAGCACTTCATCTCTCAATCCATTGACATTGGGTACAACTAGTCTTCCATTCTTTCTAAGCCATCCATTTCGATCAAGCCCATACTTGCTCATCTCTTCGTCGATTCCCATCTCTAGCTTTGAGATGATTTCCAATAGGTTAGGATCTTCCCTCTGACTGGAACCAACACGATCAATCAAAGTGGGTCTGATCGTCAAACATGCTAACATTTCTAGATCCAATTCGCACTTTGGTCTGAAATCATACCCAGCGATGTACTCTAGTTGCTTCCATTATGGAAACATAGCCCCTAAACTGGCATGTCTTCTACTCAATGCATCAGCCACCGCATTGCCCTTTTCTGGTGTATATGCGATGTCGAAATCATAGGAAGCCAAGAATTCTAACCATCTTTGCTGTCGAAGATTTAGATCCTTCTGAGAGAAGAGATACATTAACGATTTATGATCAGTAAACAACTCAAATCTTTCTCCCAAGAGATAATGTCTCCACATCTTCAATGCGAACATGATCGCTGCAAATTCCAAATCATGTGTAACGTCCCTGGGTTCCGCCCGGACTCAATTCGATCATTAGATCGACCAAGACCATTCAAAACCCAAATACGTTAACTCTGGGAATACAACACATTAGAACAATAACAGCAGACTCTTATAAACATTACAATAATGTTACATCAGAGTACAGAACATATCAGAGTACATCGAATAAAATTACAGCGGAAGATAAATTACAGAAAATTAAATACAATAAACAGCGGAAGACTTCTATGCTCTGGACACAGCTTTAGGCTTCGATCCAGAATCCTGCTCAAGAGATAAATATCTGCAAAAAGCTACTCGACTGCCCGTGTGGAAAAGAGGGCACCCGAATTTGCAAAGTGAAACAAACTACGAGTCAGTCATGGGACTGGTGTGAGAATTCTTAACTAATATAACTAATAATAATAAGGCTAATCACAGGACCACGCCACTAACGGGAACGGGTTTACTCCATTAGATTGCTAGTGCATAAAATAAAGTGAATCGTTAAACAATGCAATGCTTTTTAGAAAAATGGAATCATCATAAGACTCAAGTCCCATCACACAATGCAACGCAAACCGGAGGATAGAGTTTTACCTTATAATGATTAAACATGCTTGGTACGATAAAATGAATTTGATATTATTATTAGTGTATATATGTTTCAAAAACATTTCAAAGTAAACGTATCAATCCTAGGAAGCATAGCTACCATATACTATGCCTCCATACTAGTAATATAATCAAGTCCGTAGGGTCGTATTGGGAATTGGGTTTCCATCATGAGTCAAGGCTAGGAATGATCTCCTTACCGATTCGAGACACTCTAGCTAATGTCTCAGGATCCCCCGTAGTGAACCCTTGGAAAGCTACAGGGCCCGTCCGCACATACGATTTTGCGGATTAGTTATTCCTGAACACACGTTTCCCGGTCCTATTGGACCTATCATCTGAGGCACCTCATTCCATCATCCACATAAGTAAAATGTCGGGCCATGTAAAAACCAAACAACACTTCTAGCTAGAAAGAAACGTGCTGCTCTCCCTGCGTTCCCTTGCTCCGTTTTAGACTCAACCGGGATGTGAGGATCATGAAGCTACGTTATACACAAAGCTACGACTAAACAGGCCATGCTTTGATCATCAACCACAAGGCCTGCTTTTCAATAAAAGCCTTGATCATATGCATCTTAACATGTCACATTGTCAATCCATACCATACCATTGATTCCTACCAATATATAACCTCTAAGCTCATACGTCTTAGAGAAGGGTGTTAAACACCAAACAGATATATATTTAGCAGAGATCAACGAGTACCGTATAAAGGAATACAATGTCAGACATACAATCCATTTCCAAGTCCGTTCTAGGTCTGAACGAAACCGGAGGCACCTTATACCTCGCATATACGAACAACCAACAAGTAGTCTGGACGGCCACCATTGTAGCCCCTTCAAGGTAGCTACTCCAATCATGGGCGTCAATGGTAACTCATCCATTCGACGTGAAGATCGCCGATCTTCAATCACCATCTTCAAATCTTCGAGTTAGATCGACGAATAATCATTTGAAATGAGATTGAACTCGGACCTTTCAAATGATTCCCGCGTATATATCATTTCAAATCATTTCTTATCGTTAATATTAATTTATAATGATTAATCTCTATTTTTATTTATATAAAAATAATTGAATTTTATTTAATGACGCTTCAAGTCAATAGGCGACCTTGGCGCTGTTTTCACCCAAATTTGTTTTACACATTTCTCTAATTCTAACCATTGGATTTTAACACAATTCATATCGTTGGAAAGATCTTCCCAAGGCGAACCTAACGGTTTCAGTTTTGGAAAAATCCGACGGTCGGATCTTCGGTATAATAATTTAAAGACACGATTCCAAAATGCGAGCTAACACGCTCGATTCGTTTAATTTTAATTTCTATATATATAATTATATATAATTATATATAATTCCTTCATCCATATATCTTGCTAACAACAAATATCCCTATTTGTATATATAATATCAAGGTATAACATGACACACAGTAATGTTTTATTTTTATTGTAATTCACATTCACATACTATACACAACAATGTACATTTTCTTTCATCTTTCAAATTACACAAAATGTATATTTTGTTTCCTTATTCTTTTTAATGAAAATCCATTCAATAAAATGTACATTTCATCGTTATAATCTTTACTGAAAATCTTTTTCCATAAATATGTAAATTTCATATTGTTGATCTTTTACATGAAAAATGTAATTTCATTTAATTCAGTTACATGAAACATGTAACTTTTACTTTTATTCAATTACTATCTTTTCATTGGAGTCAACTTATGTTAAATTGAAGTCCTTAAACGTTTAATTCTTTCCAATGAAAATGACACTAAAATTATGCCTCATTTTAATATATGAACATGGCACTAAAAACATGTTTCATCTTCAATATATGAACATGATCTTAAAAATATATTTATTTTTAAGATAATAACATAGCACTGAAATATGTTTTAAATTTCATATATTAACATAACATTAAAAATATGATTATATTTCATATAATTAACATGACTTTAAAATATTAAGCTATTTCATATACATTCACATGATTCCAACACATGTTTTTATTTCATATGCATTAACGCTACTCCAAACATGGTTTTATTTTCAAATACTTTAACGCTACCCCTAAATATGATTTTATTTTCATATGCAATTAAATGACACTAAAACAAAAGATTATATTTATTTCTTATGCACTCATGTTACACTAAAAAACATGATTTCATTTTCATATGCATTTTCATTATTCCAACTATAATCTAAAAATTGATTATTCTATATGTTATCCTTTTATAATAATATTATTTTCCAAAATATTAATTTTAAAAATTCTCTTTTAATATCCATTATAAAATGGATAAAATAAATCAATAAACTCGTTCGGGTTTTTTTAAAAATGCGTTGCTATTTTTAAAACGAATTAAATAGCCCAACTCATTTTCTTATCCATTGGTATTTTATAATGGGCTAGACCTCTCACATTAAGCCTATGACTTGTGGATGCTAGATGTGCCGGTCGGTTCCGGGCAGACTTATTCCATAAGTTGTGCTTAACCTCATGTCATGGCCCGTTTTCATTTTTGTGCACTTGGACCTCTCATATTAGGTTCAACATTAGTGGCTGCTGGATATGCCGGTCGGGTCCGGGCAGACTTCCACCACAAATGTAACCTAACCTCGTGTCCAAGCACAATTATAATTTATAATTATAATAAATTTTTCCAAAACATATTATTTGAAATTATCCTTTCCATTAAGGAATCTCAATTTTAAGATATTCTTTATTTTTAAATATCTTGATTTCAAGTATCTTAATATAAATTGTAACTTTTCATATTATTATGATTTAATAATAACAACCATTTCAAGATGTTCCATTTTGAACCATATTTTTTTTACTTTAACATATTGACCCCAAAGATGTAATTTTTTTTAATTGAATCCTTTTATTGTAACTTTTAGACAATAAAAACGTAATCTTTCTAAATCAACGTCTATTAATTCCATTAATTGAATATGAAATAAAAACATTCCTTTAATTCAAGATTGATAACGTTTTGGAAACAAATCTTCTTAATTTAACATATTGACAATTAAAAAGTGTTGGCTTGATTTTTGACCAAGCCATCCAGGTTCATTCATAAGAAGAAAGTATGAAACTGCGTTACCTAAGAGCATGAAGGATCGGATCGCCCCTCACCGAATCGCACGATCGGATCGCCTCTCATTGGATCGCACCATCGGATCGCTCCCACTTCATCAGCGAAACAACACCTCTATGCGATCCGATCCATGCATGTGTTATTGCCCAGTATTGACCGATCCGATCCCCTGATGCGTGGCGGAGCCTCTGACCCGTTCAATTACGAGCTACTCTTCAGCGATCCGAGTCGCACGGATCTAGCGACACGTGTCTCTAACCGTCATTTTGACTGATTCTCCCCATCTGCACGATCCGATTTTCAAGGGGATCGCGACACCTGTCCGCAACGGCTAATTTGACTATTTCTTCAACGATGGCGATGCGATCCGATGTTCTCGGGATTCGTGCCACGTGTTACCACGACCCACCTGACAAAATCAGCTATAAATAGCCCGGAACTTGGCATTTTTTGGGATCTTTTTGGGAAATATTGAGTACTGAATCCTCCATTATTGTCAGACTACAAGAGTATTAAGAGAAATCATTGATTGTATTAGCTCTCAAAGTATAATCAATAATATATAAAGTGGACGTAGGCTCGTTAACGCCGAACCACTATAAATTCTGTGTGTTATTTTCTTTTTCCTCATTCTTCAGTTGAAACTCTATAAGATTCATAACGATTTGGGTGTTAGGTCCAAATTTTGATCTAACATTTTGGTGCTTTCACTGAGAAAACAGTCCTAAAGTTTCATTATTCGGTTCTTTGAAGATTCCAGCGATTCAGATATCATGGCTGGAAAAAGATCTAAGGAAGCACGAGCTTCACAAACCAATGAAACAATCGAAGAGAGTGTGCACGAGATGGGCAATGAAGAAACTCTGGATCGCGGAGCGCAGGGGGCGAACCGATCCGATGAAGACACCACGCTCCGAGTCGACGAGAACGAGGCGATCCGGACTGCTGAAGGGGTTGTTACTCGATCCCGAGGTAACACCTCGAATCCTCCGCGCACCGCGACCGCGAATCGATCTCAAGGGGGCGTTGCGAGTCGCCATCCTCGAACCACAGCGATTCGAATTGATGATGAGACTACAACTCGACCTGGAAAGGAGCCTATGGCTCGCTCCTACCGTCCTGGCCCCTCCGCTCGACCCGGCTCAAGCTCTTTGTGCATAAGAGAAAGTGATGATGATCAATATGATCCTGCTGCTCCCGTCATTGAGGGGGATCTCTCTCGCTTCTCCGAAATGTGGGAGAGATTGTTTGATGAATTGGCTGCCCAAAGGCAGGAAAACTCCGTCCTGCGACAAAATCTGACTGCTATAGATAGAAGGCTTGATGAACTCGCAAGGCAAAGAACGCCGCCGGTTTGTCCACTCACTCCAGGGTATTCTTCTTCGTCGAAGGAATCGCCGAGACCACCGCGGCGACCATATGAGAGAGACGAAAATATAGAGCAGCTTCAGTTCGGAACCCTGCCATCACGGGAAGAGGAAGCATTGGAGGCGGGGCCCTCAAACCATAATGTGAACGATCAAGCCGTAGCTCCTAGGGCTCGAGACGTGGACAGTCCTGTACATAACAGACTACCTCAGCCCTGTCGCCGCGCACATGCTCATGGTAACAGGGGGCAACGAAGCCCTATCCGAGCCCCGGATTTCGTGACTGCTCCCGGAAGAGAGATTAGAGAACCCCGCCGAGCCAGAGGCACTGACCCTGAACCTCCGCTGACCAGTGCAAATGTTGCAGCCATGATCCATCAGATTCTGGCAGATAGCCGTGGACAACGAAACGAAGATTGGGGAATCGACCGCAGTCACACTCCTTTCACTAATGATATTTTGGATGCGACTTTCCCAAGGCATTTCAACATGCCACAGATGAACCGATACGCGGGCAGGTCTGATCCCGTCCAGCATCTGATGAGATATTCTTGGTCGATGACCGCTGCTACAGCTTCTGACGCTGTCAAGTGTAAAGCGTTTCCCATATTCTTGGAGGATGTAGCACTGCTATGGTTTACTCGCTTGCCAGCAAGATCGATTTCTAGCTTCAGGGAGTTGAGCGAGAAGTTCTTAGAACAATTCCGTATCTATGCACAAAAAACAAAAAGTGTGATTGACCTGTTCCTTGTCAAGCAGCAACCAGGCGAGAGTTTGAAGGTGTACCTAGACCGTTTCAATTTGGCCGCTACTGAAGTTAAAGATCCCTATGAACCAACCGTTGTCGCAGCATTGATTGATGGATTAGATAAAGACACTGAATTCGGGAGATACCTGGCAGGCAAGCCACCCCATACTAGAGAATTATTCTACGAGAAGGCTAGCGTATACTTACGACGGGAAGAAGTATATGCTAACCGATAGGCAAAAGCGGCCGATAAGGAGGAAATCCAGAGCAATGTCACCATTAAGCAAACAGGAGACAGCTCGGGGAAGGTCGAAGTAAATGTTGGAAATCGGAATCAGGGTGGTCGTCGGTCAGGGAACAACGATAATAATGGTAACGGCAACAACCGGAAGAGGAACCGAGGGAACGACTCCCAGAGAAGGACACGACCCAGGGCCTTTGAAAGTTATACACCAATAAATGATACTCTGGAAAATATCTTCATGGATGCGTATGAAGTCCTCTAGAATAAGAGGCCACCTCCCAGAGAGTCGACAGAGAAAGAGCGTGAAACGGGGAAGTTTTGTCTCTTTCATTAGATTCATGGCCATTCGACAAATGAATGCCGTCACCTAAGAGATGTAGTCGAGAGGCTTCTTCGAGAAGGAAAATTAGATGAATACAGAGTAACACCCAGAGATAGGGGACAAGCAGTACAGGTCCCAAATCAGAACCAGAATCAACTTGCTGCCAGACCAACTGCCTAGCAAAAGGGAAAGAATATCGTTATCAACACCGTAATCGGAGGACTTTATCTTGCCGGGCATAGTACCAAGGCATTGGATCAATATGTCAATGCAGCTAAGCAACACCTCGAGGTAGGGGAGTGTAGCAACCCCGAGGACAATATCCCGGTGAAGCAACAAAAGATGATGACCGACGATGTCGTTTTCTGAGAACGAGAAAGCATTGGAGTCCACGCTCCGACTGAAGATCCATTTGTAATTACAGTACCTATTGGACCAGCCACTGTTCATAAGGTTTTAGTGGACAACGGGAGTTCCGTCAATATTCTTTTCAAAAAAACATTTGACCAGATGAACCTCGAAATAAAAGACTTGAAACCCTGTCAAGGATGGATCCGTGGATTTAACGGAGCATCCACTGCTCCAATGGGATATGTAGAGTTACCGGTTACGCTTGGGGAAGGAGAACGCCAGAGAGTGAGAATCCTTCCCTTCGTAGTTTTGGACGTTGAATCGCCCTACAATGCCTTTTTGGGCCGACCGGCCCTCGCAAAGTTTAGCGCCTGTATAGCCCCCTGGTGCTTGTTATTGAAATTCCCCACAGAAGCTGGCATTGGTATCGTCAGAGGAGATCAGGTTGTTGCGCGAGCATGTTATGTTGCCGAGCTAAAGTTACTTCGCAATGGAGGGGACATTGAAACTAAAGGCGCTTCTCCCCCTACAGGGGCGGAAACCTTATAGCAACCAAAGAGGATAGTCGTTGGTGAGTCGCCTAGAGAGCTGCCCGAGGATATAGATCCCAGAGAGGATCAAGAACCTGGGGGCAGAATGGCGACTCCCAACGAGACAACTGTGGATGTACCGATCGATGATAGTGACCCAGAGAAGGTCCTTAAGATTGGATCCCAATTAAATCCAAATCTCGCTAAAGAATTGACGAATTTCTTAAGAAACAACTTGGATGTATTTTCTTGGACACACGCAGATATGTGCGGGATATCCCCATCAATCATGAGCCATTCATTAAGCATTAACCCTAAACACCCTCCGGTAAAGCAAAAAAGGCGAATGTTGGGCCCAGAGAGGTCCGCTACCTTGAAAGAAGAGGTTGGAAAGCTGAAGAGTAATGGATTCATCAGCGACTCGACCTACCCAGACTGGATTTCAAATCCAGTCCCGGTAAAGAAGGCCAACGGGAAGCGGCGAACGTGTATCGACTTCTCGGATTTGAACAAAGCCTGCCCAAAAGATAGTTTCCCGTTGCCCCGGATTGACCAGTTGGTAGACTCAATGGCGGGTCATGAACTTCTCTCATTCATGGACGCTTACTCAGGATATAACCAGATTCCAATGCATGTTCCAGATCAAGAACACACTAGTTTTATCACGGATCTGGGGTTATATTGTTATGTAGTGATGCCCTTTGGCTTGAAGAATGCGCGCGCTACATATCAACGTTTAGTTAACAGAATGTTTTATAACCAGATCGAGAAAACGATGGAAGTATACGTCGACGATATGTTGGTTAAGTCCAAGCAATCCTCCCATCACACTACGGACTTGGCGGAGATGTTCAGCATCCTTCGAAAGTACGGAATGAAACTCAACCCAACCAAATGTTCATTTGGTGTTTCCTTCGGAAAATTCTTGGGGTTCATCGTCAGTTCCCGCGGGATTGAGATTAATCCAGATCAGATCGCGGCAATCAGAGACATTCAGGAACCCAGGCAAATTAGGGACGTGCAAAGCCTTGCAGGAAAAGTATCCGCACTAAGCAGATTTATCTCCAGGGCCACTGATAAATGCATACCATTCTTCGAATTAATAAAGCAGGGAAAATGCCACTTCAAATGGACACCCGACTGCGTAGAAGCGTTTCAGAACTTACTAAGGCACTTGGAGAAACCTCCGATATTATCTAAGCCAATGGATCACGAGGACTTATTCGTGTATCTGGCAGTGTCATCCCATGCGATCAGCTCAGCCTTGGTAAGTGAATAAGATAAGGTCCAAAGACCTGTGTATTACGTGAGCAAAAAATTGACGGCAGCAGAGCGTAATTATCCAAGGATAGAAAAGTTGGCGTATAGTTTATTGATCGCCTCTAGAAAGCTTTGACATTATTTTCAGGCGCATCCTATTACCGTATACACCGATCATCCGCTCAAGCAAGTCTTACAGAGACCTGAGGCATCTGGAAGATTACTCAAATGGAATATCGAGTTAAGTCAATTTGATTTGAACTTTCAGCCCAGACGGTCAATTCGGGGGCAAGTGATAGCCGATTTCATAGCAGAGTTCACCGTCCCCGAGGAAGATATAGCAAATGAAGAAGTTGATCCTTCAAAGTTACTTCTCGATCCCAATGCCTGGGAATTGTATACTGATGGCGCTAGGAATGACGAAAGGTCCGGCGCTGGAATAGTGCTTGAAACTCCAGAGAAACGCTTGATATCCTATGCTATCCGTATAGAGTTTCACGCCACTAACAACGATTCCGAATATGAAGCCTTGATAGCCGGATTAAGGATCGCAAAGGAATTAGAAGTCACAAAGCTGAACATCTTCTGCGACTCCAAGTTAGTTGTAAACCAAATTACCAGAAAATTCCAAGCTAAAAGCGCAAGATTGATTCTATACTTAAAGAAAGTAAAAGAGTTGCTGAACGATTTTGATCACTACAGCATATCTCATATTCCGCGTTCAGAGAATCAGCAGGCAGATAAGTTGGCAAAGATGGCTAGTTCCGACGATCCTGAAGTGACCGGGCTAGCCCCCGTTGAGGTACTTCAGTCCCCTAGCATAGATCAGATGGAAATTGACCCAGTGCTAGAGACGGAACCAGAAAGGGAGTCCTGGATGACCCCTCTAAAGAATTTTCTGATGAATGGAGTGCTTCCGACCAAGAAAAGCGAGAGGCGCAAAGTGATTCGTAAAGCCGCCCGATACGTTCTGCAAGGCGGAGTTCTTTACAGACAAGGGTTTTCGATGCCCCTCCTCCGGTGTATAGCCCACGATGACATCAAGCGTGTGCTGCAAGAGGTTCATGAAGGCGAATGTGGCGACCACACTGGAGGGCAAACTTTGGCAAAAAAGGTGTTGCGACATGGTTATTTCTGGCCTACCATAAAGAAAGATGCGGCAAGATACGCACGACGGTGTGATGCGTGCCAGAGATTTTCGAAAATACCTAGAGCACCTCCTAATCAGTTAAAAACAATGATGAGCCCATGGCCTTTCACTATGTGGGGAATTGATATCATTGGGAGTCTCCCCATAGCAAGGGGCAGAGCAAAGTTCGCTATTGTGGCTATGGATTATTTCACTAAGTGGGTCGAGGCTGAACCACTAACTACAATCACAACCAAACGAGTGATCAACTTTATCGTGAGAAACATCATCTGTCGATT
This sequence comes from Allium sativum, assembly GCA_030737875.1. Classification (NCBI taxonomy): domain Eukaryota; kingdom Viridiplantae; phylum Streptophyta; class Magnoliopsida; order Asparagales; family Amaryllidaceae; genus Allium; species Allium sativum. The sequence goes on along the minus strand of CM060909.1, from coordinate 682,908,809 downwards.
TGGGATTCCAAAGATTGTAATAACGGATAACGGAACTCAGTTCGATAGCGCTGAATTCAGAAATTTCTGCCAAAAATACCACATTGAGAATCGGTATACCTCTGTGGCGCACCCGCAATCGAACGGACAAGTCGAAGCGACGAATAAAGTGATTAAGTCCATTCTGAAAAGAAGACTGAAGCGGGTTAGAGCCATGTGGGCTGATGAATTGCCCTTGGCACTATGGGCCTACAGGACAACATATAAGTCGGCAACAGGACATACCCCGTTCTCCCTTGCTTTTGGAACGGAAGCGGTCATCCCGTTTGAGATAAAGGTACCTTCTCACCGGGTGACTTATTATGATCCAATGACCAATAATGAATTACTCTTTGAGTCCCTAAATATGATCGAAGAAAAGAGGGATGAAGCGGACCTGCGCGCCTTGAGATGCAAGCAACAGATCGCTCGATATTACAACAAAAAGGTTCGAGCCCGAACCTGGGAACCCGGAGACTTGGTTCTGAAATGTGTCTTTCCACCCCCAACTCATATGGGAGCAAAGTGGGAAGGACCGTACTCCATTCTGAGCAAGCTTGATAATGGAACCTTCAAGCTGGCAACCGTAGATGGAAGGGAAATCCCCAGAGTGTGGAACGCCCAACATTTACGGCCATACTTAGCATAAAAGTTTCAAATCTGTTCTTTTGCTTTGTTGAAAACCATGTATAAGGCATGACTAGCCTAGAATAGTTTGATTCCTTGAAGCGAAAAATTATAAAGTGGACGTAGGTCATGATTCGACCGAACCACTATAAAAATATTGTGTGTCATTTATCTTTATTGCATCCTTATTTATCTGCCTGATTATTTTTATGGAAATCGGCGTGAATAATGCAGGTACCCGAAGTCTGGTGCCAACTGTTCCTCTCATAGACTGCTCGGAGGAACCCAAAGCCTTGGCAAGTGCTCCAACTGCTTGTCCGATTGGTTTTAATCCTCGGAGCTTGGATTAAAATATAAACCTAGGACGAGTTTGATGAGCGTGCATGATTGCAGACTACTTGATCCGTGACTCTAACTCTCCAGAGATAGAGAGTATAAAAGCGTCTCCGATTGAGCGCTGAGAAATAGCTCCTTCCTTGCTGAAGGATCGGGGAGCGAATGAATCGCCGAGCTCGAACTCTAACTCTCCAGAGAGAGAGAGAGTATAAAAGCGTCTCTGATTGAGCGCTGAGAAATAGCTCCTTCCTTGCTAAAGGATCGGGGAGCGAATGAATCGCTAAGCTCGAACTCTAACTCTCCAGAGAGAGAGAGAGAGAGTATAAAAGCGTCTCCGAATTGAGTGCTGAGAAATAGCTCCTTCCTTGCTGAAGGATCGGGGAGCGAATGAATCGCTGAGCTCGAACTCTAACTCTCCAGAGAGAGAGAGAGATTATAAAAGCGTCTCCGATTGAGCGCTGAGAAATAGCTCCTTCCCCGCTGAATGATCGGGGAGCGAATGAATCACTGAGCTCGAACTCTAACTCTCCAGAGAGAGAGAGTATAAAAGCGTCTCCGATTGAGCGCTGAGAAAGAGCTCCTTCCTTGCTGAAGGATCGGGGAGCGAATGAATCGCTAAGCTCGAAATCTAACTCTCCGGAGAGAGAGAGTATAAAAGCGTCTCCGATTGAGCGCTGAGAAAGAACTTCTTCCCTGCTAAAGGAATAGGGGCCGACTGAACTACTGTTATCCCATGAAATCTTCTAATTCCCCCATATTCAGAAATAGGGGGCAACCTGCCGACAGTACTAACCAATCCTTAGTAAACCCCAGTCAGGCGCTATGATAACAACTGATTGGGGGCACATATACTCGTATAGATATACTGAACTTTGATAAAGCAATGCAACGCAAAAGTTTTCTTTCTGTTGTTTGACTAATTTGTAATTATCATTAGATGGCCTATGACTAAACATGGAAAGTTTATTTGAATACAGGTACACAATGATGCAAAAAGAGATAAACTTCCTTTATATACTGAAAGCCTACAAAGTGGAAAATAACCTAGAAAACAAAAGTGAGGGCTAGTCTCACAATTACACTTCCTGGCCAGTGGAAAACCTAAAGACAAAATATGAAATAAGCAACAATATCCTATTTTCGCTTTGGCCTCTTCTCCTGCTTCTGTCTCTCCACCTTCGCCTTGTCGGCATCAGACTGATCCCCTTTCTTCCTCTTCCTTTTATCTATGAGAGGAACATCTGACTCTTCTGAAGATTCCTCCTCCACCTCTTTTCTCTTCCTTTTATCAGAAAGGGAAGCCGGGAAGTCATCGGGATTTGCAAAATGAAGCTGTCTACTGATGGATTTGGGCTGGATTTTCACAATCATCCCAGTTTTGGGATCAAATTCTGCAAGAGGGACTACGTCCAAAGCCTCATCTCCCACCTTCTTCGAAGCCATCTCTTTCTCCTGCCTAGCCTTTCGGCTGGCCAAGGTTTCATCGTCATGATCGTCGGCTTTTTTTGGCGCCAACAATGTCTTCCTCATCCTCTACATGGCGCCCATCCATGTCTTTCAAGGCCTCGATGGTCTCAGCATTCTTGGAAACATCAGTACTAGGTACCGGGATGCTTCTTTCTGCTGTTGTGACCTCAGCCTGCTTTGATGTATCAATATCGGCACCTGGCGAGACAGCCTCCTTCTCCACTTCTTTTTCTTTTTCAGCACCCTTGTCGACGGGCTCGCCACCTGTATCATGAGGAACACATGTTACTAATTCAATTGCTTGTTCTGCCACACGACGACAATTCATAATTGCTTTGACGAATTGCGGGGAAAAAAGGGAGATACCTTCCGCAGATCCTCCTCCTTGAATAGTCGCAGGAGCTCCAACAACCACGGGAGTTAGGTCCAAAGGGATTAGTGGATCATCAGGATGGTACTCCTCAACTCCGGAGATTTTGGGCCCCACGGCAGAACTTGAACCTTCATCAGCTTTGCCCTTACCCTTAGCCAGGACCCTCTCCTTTTCCATCTCCGCTAGAATTAGACGACGACCCTCTGCCAGGTTCCCAGGCTCATTATCCCTCAAGATGCTCTTCATCAACTCATCGTCATCAATTTCTTCGACTCCCAACCTCTGCTTTTCACCCTCAACAATCGCATCCCATAAAATGGCTAAAGTAACGTGGTAATCCGGGATCCACGAGATGTTGCGAGTTTTGAGAACTTGGCCAAGGAAGTCGAAAATCATCTCTTCAAACCCCTCAATATCCTTCTCTCTTTCGAGGAGATTGTTGTTAGAAGCAGTGGCCAATTCGATGGCACTTTCAACATTCTTTTCGGCGAGAGCTGCCTGTCTCTCCGCGTCCGTGACCTGGTCATTTAAAATCACTTTTTCTACTTTAGCCAAAGCCCAACTTTCTTTTAAGCTTGATTTTTCTGCCTCCCAAGCAGCTCTCTCAGCTTCAAAATGACCTTGTGCTGTTTTCAACTCGATATTGGCCATTTTTAGATCTTCAACCTCCTTCTTTAAAGCCATTTTCTCTTGGCTATTGGAGTCAAGTTCCGTATGAAAGCGTTTTTTAGCATTCTCCAATTCGGTTTTATAATTCTCGACATCCCTTCGCTCTAGAGCAAGCTAGGATTGAGCATCTTCCAGGTCCTTCTCCATCTTTGTCCTGGCCCTTTCGTTGTTTTCAAGTTTCGCCTTTGATCCGTGTGCTTCTATTTCAAGCAATCGGATGACTTCTGAAAGGTTAACTGCATGCTTTTTCATCAGCTCATATTGCCTGGCAACGTGACGAATGTGCCCGACGACTTCATAATCCCAATTCTTAGGGACCGGTTCCAAGGCTAGAACAAAGGTCATCCTATCAAAGAATATGTCTGGGAATTGTTCCATCAGCTTTTCCAGCCTACCTTGGATCTCGGGACCATGAATGTAGTCCCGTGACCCGAAGGCAGCCAACTCTGGCTGGCAGGAAGGGACGACGACACTCTTCTCCTTTTCAGACTCTTTGATCGGATCTTTACTTCTATCTTTAGATTCATGATGCTTTTTTGACGACCTGCTATGGGAAGGTGCACTCTTTGGAGGGGTTAACTCTTTAGGAAGTTTCTTCCCCCTAGGAACTACTGGATAGTTGGAAGGCTTGGCAGAGGTCGATTTTGGTGGAGACCGGGGTTGCGAGGAAGTCGGCCTGTGAGAAGGGCCGCGAGAACGCTCAGTACCCGGATGAAGACTGGGTGTGCCCTCACGCAGGGAACGATAAGAATAGGATCGCCTGTGGGACATCTTTCCTGCAAGAAAGAAAAGAGCATATTAAAACCTTGAATACTGACGCTATAAGAGTGCGGGGTCAGATAGTGTGTGTGATTTGTGCATCCCATATAATTCCCCCTAACAGACCCGGGCCTGAAGACAGGTTCATCTGACTAGTTTCTTGTTCTCTTGTTGGAGCGATGGCCTCCTCAGAACCAGGGAAGAATGGCTCCCCTTCGAAGTCCCTCTCTGTATATATATCACCGGGGAGAGGAATCTTGCTCAGTTCTTTGAACAGCTGCTCGTCTGTCAAGTCATCGGGAGCAGTGGATTCGATTGGAGTAGAAACTAGAATTTCCTGGGACTTGTCTCCACGGGCTTCATCCCCTTTGTATATATTCAGATCCTCATCATCTTGGATGACTATCGGGGAAGGACTCTTGCGGAACTTAGTTGTTTCTATTGCTTTTGATGTTCCCTCTCCCTCTATTGGGGGCACGTACTTATAGGGTTTGCCGCCAGCCCCAAGTCCAAATCTTATATCCAGAAGATGATGCTTATGAAGATTCTCATCAGTAATGCATTTTTTGATCCTTAGAAAGTCGGATCTGCTTTGTAGAAGAGTGGACAATCGATTGCTGTATAGCGGACCCTCCGTTTTTGGGAAGATGTGATCTATTTAAGACAGAGCAAAAGGGGGAAGAATGTTAATACTTCGACTTCTTGAACAAGATATTCAGTTAAAAGCTTGATGTTTACTTGATTTAAGCCATCTTCTTGAGCATCCGGCCTGTTTCTTTATGTAGAACCAATCAGACTTAGGATCCCCTATATTGCTATATCCATCATACAGGATCTTCCTATTCGCCACCGATTCAAAAAAGGAGAAATTTGGGGTTGCCGAGGAACGATGCTTGAAAAGAAAGAAGAATGTCAAATCTCTGAATGTGAGTCCGGTGTGTAGGATCTCCGCATAAGGTGTATAGAGATGCGTAGGCATTAGGATGAAGTTGCATCGGAGCAATACCCAGCCGCTTTAAAGTCTCAATGATGATTGAAGGAAACGGAGGGATAGCTCCTACCAAGCACATAGTCCGACTGATTGCCATATACCCTTCCGGAGCTAAGTGGGGTCTATCTTCGCTACCGGGTGTTAGGACATCATCCCAAGGAATCCCATGTCTCAAGCAGATTCTTTTAAGCTTTATATCATCGAGCTTAGATGCTAAAGAATCAGAAAATTTATCTATTCCAAGCGCGCCAGGAATCTCGTCGGGAGCTCGACTGTCTATCTCAGATTCTTCACCAGATGAAGTACTTCCTGATGGATCTGACTCCGTTGCCTCGTATTCAGAGCCAGAATCTTCACCTCCTGGGTTAATTGGAGGGACCTTAGGGTTGTATTGCTCAGGAACCTCAGACTCTGTTTCCGTAGCGGATCTCGAAGAAGATTGATTATCCGACATTGCTGTTAGGCGAGAAAACATGACAAATGAGATTAAAACTACCCGTCCCCCGTGTGTGCAAGTGCCGGTGTGTGTGCTTGTGCATACATTAAAGATAAAGCATAAAAGCTGTCAAGATCATAAAAATATTAGTCGTCATATGCAGTCAAATTATGTGGTCATTTAGTCCAGAAAGTCCGACATCAAGGCCCTAGCCTAACTGTTCAGAATTTTATGGTGACAAGGCGTCGTTTAAAGTTCGAAATTCGTTCGGATCGTGAACTACGAGTCGGATCGCCCTCCTTCGGATCGCAGGGCAGGGGGATCTCCCCCCCACGGATCGCGAAATTAAGTGATCGGGGTCTTTTCCGAATCGTTGCAGCCTCCCACGGTGCGTGCCTCTGCCGTCACCACGACCCTGCGTCTCGCCACGCGCCTTCATCTTGTTCCTCTCCTCTCCTTGCCCCCGATCCGAACTGGACTTCTCTCTTCTTCTTCCACCTCCGTTTTTCTCCTCTCCTTCTCATCTCCGAACTCTAACCTCTGAACCCATCAGCCATGGCGCCTCGAGGATTCCCCCAAAAATCACGATATTTCATCGTTTCATCCCTCAAGCTAGTCGAAAAATTTCATAAACAACAGCGATTGCGAATAAGGGTGTTTCCGGTGGGGTTACCTTTCTAAAAATTGGAAAAGTACTCGGATTTTTGAAGGTTTAAAAAACCAGGGTTCTTTCCTCAACGATGCAGGCGAAACGATACGGAAGACGGAAGAAGGAAGAAAGTGAAGAGAAGGGATGGCTTATATAGGCAAAAGGGCGACCGTTTGTCTTCCCTTTTTTGTTTTATTCGATCCGCGAAAATAGGCGGGTCGCGAACCAAAAGCCCACCATGTCTCGGAGAGAAGCCCATTTCGTTTCATTTCGCAGAGAAGCCCAAGCGCTCACCAAAGAACGAGACGAATGGCCCGAATCTTGATAAAGGACCGTGACTCAAGTATGCGATACGAATCGATAAATCACCAACAGAATTAGTGATGAAGACTCTAAAAAGTCCCAGAAAAGGAATCATTCACTGATTGGCGACTCGTTGTGAAAAGACGATCCTAAAGTATTCGAAGCATGTTCCATCATCAATAAAACATACTTCGAGGGGGCAAAAAGTTGGCTAGATTTTTGACCAAGCCATCCAGGTTCATTCATAAGAAGAAAGTATGAAACTGCGTTACCTAAGAGCATGAAGGATCGGATCGCCCCTCACCGAATCACACGATTGGATCGCCCCTCATTGGATCGCACCATAGGATCGCTCCCACTTCATCAGCGAAACAACACCTCTATGCGATCTGATCCATGCATGTGTTATTGCCCAGTATTGACCGATCCGATCCCCTGATGCGTGGCGGAGCCTCTGACCCGTTCAAGTACGAGCTAGTCTTCAGCGATCTGAGTCGCACAGATCTAGCGACACATGTCTCTAACCGTCATTTTGACCGATTCTCCCCATTTGCACGATCCGATTTACAAGGGGATCGCGACACCTATCCGCAACGGCTAATTTGACTATTTCTTCAACGATAGCGATGCGATCCGATGTTCTCGGGATTCGTGCCACGTGTTACCACGACCCACCTGACAAAATCAGCTATAAATAGCCTGGAACTTGGCATTTTTTGGGATCTTTTTGGGCAATATTGAGTACTGAATCCTCCATTATTGTCAGACTACGAGAGTATTAAGAGAAATCGTTGATTGTATTAGCTCTCAAAGTATAATCAATAATATATAAAGTGGACGTAAGCTCGTTAACGCCGAACCACTATAAATTCTGTGTGTTATTTTCTTTTTCCTCATTCTTCAGTTGAAACTCTATAAGATTCAGAACGATTTGGGTGTTAGGTCCAAATTTTGATCTAACAAAAAGGTAATCTTTTTAAATTCAAACCTTTTCTTTTTATTGTTACCTCATCCTACTATGTTTCTACTATTACATTAAAAATGTATTTTTAATTTTGACCTTTTTATTAGCAAATAAGATGTCAATAGAAATGTGTTTATAATCTTGACCTTTTTATTAACAAATAAAATGTTAATAAAAATGTGTTTATAATCTTATCCTATTTATTAACAAATAAAATGTTAATAAAAATTTATTTGCAAACTTGTTTCTTTTATTTGTGCATGAAATGTAACTAAACATGTTAAAACAGTTACGGTCTTTTTATTTAAACATAAAATCCAAATAAAAGTGTGTTTCATAATCTTGTCTTTTTATTTATATATGGAGTATAAATAAAATGAAAAAGAAAATATATTTTCTAATCCTGTCTTTTTATTTACACATTGTATGTAAATATAAATATGTTAAACAAGTTTGTCTATTTATTCACACATGGAATGTGAATAAACATATAATAATCAATTTCGTATTTTTATTCACATAAGAAATGTGAACAAACATATAATAATCAATTTCGTATTTTTATTCATATATGGAATGTGAACAAACATATAATAATCAATTTCATATTTTTATTCACATAAGGAATGTGAACAAACATATAATAATCAATTTCGTATTTTTATTCACATATGGTGTGTAAACAAAAATATAATTTTTTTAAAAAAAGTGAATAAATAAATCTGACAATGAAATAATTTGTCTTGATTTGGCAAATTGATTACAACTCTGTACTCAACATGATATACAATTCTAATGTTAACATAATTTAACGATTCTTGATTTGCTAAACATGACAATTTCAAATAAATGATATTTTAACAAATTCAATAAAATATCATAATAAATTTGATATTGTAAATTGGATAATTTTTTTTATCCTAATCAAATTCACAAAACAAAACAATATTTTAATTAGATTAAAATTCTGGTTTAATCTAAATTACCAAATGCGATGTTTTATATCGGATCCATACAGATCTAAGCAATAAAATGACAGATTTACACAATACAACACAATACAATTCAATACAATCCATCAGAACAATCAACACAATACATCACAGCACAGATCACACGGATAATTATTTAACGAAATTGTAACAACCCGGAAATTGTTAGCCAATTTAAAATTTTTATTTTGGCAATTTTAATGGATTTTGATTATTTAAAATGAATTATTTTAAATAATATCGACGAGAAATTTATTTTGAATAGAATTCGAACGTATATATTTATATTGATCGTTGTTAGAATGTAAAAATTTTACTTTAATTAAAAAGGAATTGAAAATGGCGTGGTAGTTCGATAATTTGATTTTAAATTTCAAATGAATGTACCGAGTGCAAAATAAACCGGATTTTAGCGAAACCAAAAATATTTGAATCTATTTGAGAATATCTTTCCAACGAATCCGAAAAATCAAAATTTCATAGCGGCGATAAAAAGATATGCCCAATTGAAAATTCAGCATAGTCGCTATGGAATTCTGGCCCTTAAAAATAGCCATTTTACAAATGACCATGGTTTTCGACGAAACAACTTTTGTTGGATCCATGATGTCAAGTTATTGCTAGATTCCAAAATTCATAATTTTTTTAATCAATATGTGGGCGTGGCAAAGGAAAACGCGTTTGACCAGTTTTAGTTGAATTTAATCGACTGGAAAATGATCATTTTTCAAACGGTCTCACAATTCGATGAAACTAGTTTTGTTAGGACCGTATCGTGAATATGAAGCTAGAAAATATTTTTCGGGAGTTTTTAGAGTTCGTATGTGACCATGGTAAATTGAAATGCATGTTCAAATTCAATATATAGAGCTATAGTTGATTTTGACGAAAATTGATCGAAATGGTCGAATAAGCCTATGATACATATCCCATTGTGTTCGGAATGGGGGTAAAACGCTAGGAATGACAGGCGGTTGGTCCTGTTTCGAGGTCAAAATAAAAAGTACCTTTTTGAAATTAAATTAATAAAATAAAATAAAAAACCTCTCCCCTCTCTCTCTATACTCTCAGGCCCCCCTTTTTCTTTCTTCAGAATGGATTTAGAAAACAAATAATAAAAAAAAGAAGGGGTGATCGACTAGGGGGGACCACGGCCGACGCCGCCCATCGCGGCCCCCTAGGTGGCGCGCCCACCACCAAGACACCCCCTAGCCGCCCTCCTCCGCCTCGAAACCGACCTCCCTTCTGCTCCTCCTTCCCCACTCCGTTCTTCCTCTCTCTCCCCCTTCTTTTCTTCCTTCCACTTAAACTCCGCCGCCACCTAGGTCGCCACCACCCCTCTGACCACCGCCCTAGCCCATTGAGCACCACCACCTCTGGCCGCAGCCCCTCCCTCTCCGACGACCAACCTGAACCACCCCACCTCACAGTAAGTTTTTATATTTTCCTTTGATTTTGATTTCTATTATTTTGATTTTAACTTTGCATATAAAAATCAAATGGTTTTTGTTTATGAAAGAATTGATTTTTATTATAGTAAAAGATTTGATTTTTATAGTTTAAAATATTCGATTTGATTTCTAAAAGATTTTATTTTTAATATGTTAAGGCTTTAATTTTGTTTTACTATGATAAAGATACGATCTTTTATAGTAGTAAAAATATAATCTCTGGTAGTATATAATTTTTAGTGGTATAGAGATCGGATTTTTAACTACGAAAAAGCAAGATTTTTAATGGATAAAGATATGATTTTTAATTATATAAAAAATCGATTTTTATATAAGTAGTAGCGGAATAAAAATATAATCTTTATCGATATGAACACCGTAGTAAAAATATAATTTTTATAAGATAGAAGTATTAAAAATTCGATCTTTATATTAGAAGTAGATATATAGAAAGGTAATTTTTATATAGAGAATAGCGTGATAAGAATATAATCTTTATTATACGAACACCGTTATAAAAACAGAATTTTTATCTATATAGTAGCGGTGTAAAAATAGAATTTTTATCCAAATATAATGATTATAAAAATATGATTTTTATATATGTAGTGGCTACGGACTATGAAATTGACAAAAGGCGAGCACGACGAAGATTCCTGCATATGAAGAGTCACGGCGTTTGGGTTAGCTAGTCCGTGAGAATTTCTCACTTTAAATTTTATTTTCTAGTTAAAAATATATACTAGGATGCAGACGGTGCTTAGCAGCACCCGACACCCGTCGTCCACAGACCATGGTCGGCTTGTATGCTTGTTTGATGTGTTGGAAAGTTTGTTTGCGATGTTGATGTGAAATGGATAAATAAAATATTCATGTGTTGAAATAAATTAATTATTGTTAAAAATATAATTTTTAATGTGAATATGAATATATTGAATGTGAATAAATAAATATTCATTCTAACGTCCCACAATTTTGTCGGTTTGTGTTTGAATATTTAAATCAGTTTAAATATTGGATATAAGTGGATTTATATATTAATTAAAACAAACGTAGAAAAAATATATTAATTATAATCGAGCTCAGAACGACGCTGTAGTTCGTAATTTAACGTTCTGAACATCAACTTAGTGTACAGGACCCGTTATTAATTGGATTTCTACGAAACAAGAAACGTTGGAATCTGTTGAACAGTATATTTCTAACAGAAGTGAAAAACCAAGATTTCGCGTTATATATTGCAAGATATGTCCAAATCAAATATTCAGATGGTCGCTATAGAATCGTTTATCGACCATAACGGTTTATTTGAAATAACTAGATATCGGTTTCGAATTTAGACAAGGTTCTTTTGAGACATAGTGATAATTTAATTTTAGAATTTTACTGTAATTTTTAATTAATTAAATAGACAACTTTTTATTTGGAATATTTTGCACCCTGTATCGATATTTTGGGATTTCAAAATATGAGTCAACCTACCGGTATTATTATATTTTTGTGATCGTGACATCTCGCTGGATACAACTGTATTTTTATTTTTGTCTATAGCGGTCCGTGAAAGGAAGAATAAAATGTTATATAATGGAGACCATAACACATCATTTGTTCGCATGTGTAATCCTTTCTACATTATAATCATCAAATAGTAATTTATGTTCCAGTTGAAGAAACGGCCAGCATGACGAAAACGAAAGGAAAAGTGTTTCTTGGGACAATTTGGTTATTTCATTTTAGAACCTAGGAACGCAGATATCCATGCCGTGATTACATTAGAAATGAAAACGTACAAGCCTGTGACAAAACAAATGAAATCCATGCCCTAAGCCATAAAAATCTCAAAGCCTACGACCTAATCCTTCCTTTCATATTTAAAAGAGTATGGCCGATGCAAGACTCTGCACATATTTGTCAATACCTACTCCATTTTAGCACCCTAAACTAACGGAACGAGTTGCCTATGTTGTACCAGAAAACTACAAGTCAACTAATACACACGTATGCATTTAATTACATCCATAACACTAGTATAGGCTGAACGAAAATTTATGAACCACACCGCTAATCTACCCTATACTATACTGTCAATTCCAACGAGGGGTATGGTTTCTTCTCTATTTCCCGGCCTATCTCTTCACGTCATGAAGTCTCAAAATCATAGAGATGGGTCATGAGTGTACCTTCTTCCTTAATGTTTAAGTATTAACATCTATAAAATGCCACAGCTCCAGATCTGGTTTCCTTCACCAAATGAAGCATCTCGTGGAATTTAAAGTTCAAACAAAAACCCAAAGCTTTTAAATAAAACAAATAATAAAGTCTGTAGTTCACGTTTTAATCAGTAAGAAGTGGGATTTGGCGGATGGAAGCATGGTGACGTGGGGGTCTCTTGTAATGTGGAGGTGGTGTGTTTCTGGCGACAGACGGGGCGAAGTTAGTTGGCATGAGAAGCCACGGCAGTGGCCTAGGAATGAGCAGGCGGTGGGTATATTGGATAGGAGGAAGAAGGCTTTTATTCTAAGCATGTTGATGGGAGTAGCATCTGTAGGGGGTGACGCAGTGTGCGTGCAAGGGACAAGCCGAGAAGAGGAACTGATGTTTATATATTTGCATGCAATATGGGTTCGTGGAGTTTCAAAATGTGAAGAGAGGGAGAGAAATGCAAGTGGGGAGGGACGTGCAGATGTAAGGATGACCGGGAATCTTTGATATTTGCACTGTTCACGTGCCAAAGACTTGAAGTCGCCACAGCAAAGGAGAGCGGCATTTGTTGCAGAAAGAAACAAAGTTGAGTTTGGTGTTCCAGTAGCAAAGTATGTTTTGTCTGTTGCATTAGTGTGGAGGGCGCAAGCTTTAAAAATAGGAAGAGAGCACAAGTTAGAGTTGATACAGTGGAGTCAAATGATCCAAAAAAAAATAAAGCAGCTAAACCGTTCGGTATATGGAAAAAGTCGTCAAGCTTTCGATTGATGCTAACAAAATATATACGCGAAATCATATCAAATGTGCAGTTCATTCACGTTGCCGCCAAGGAAATGCCACAGGTATTAACCTTTGTACCGATAAGAACCTTGCAGTTGTCATATCTGTAAACGCGTTATACTTGGTCAATCAAAAATGTTGTGGTGAAATAAACAATCCATTTATTCATGCTGATAGACAAGAAATTGCCAAGAAAGAAGCAACCGCTGAACGAATCCATCCAACTTTGCAATCGCAGCCACGTTCAGGATGATGTAGGAGAGCCTTGTTGAACGGAAATATATCGGTCAGCGGGAGTATTGGTGGGAGGAAAAGGAGGTGATAGGAAGGAGGTGTGCTTGGAAAAAGGAGGATCCGCGAGTCGGAACTACGAGTGCAAGCTTGGAATGATGGCGCCGCGGGAAAGAGAACCCGAAGAGGAAATCAACGGTGCTAGTTTATTGAATCGTGAAAAGAAAAAGGAATAGTTGCCGGAAAGAATTAGAAATGGTCGTGCCGGGAGGAATCAACTTTCGTATGAGTATTAAGCAAAAGAAGAGTCTATTCCACGTGGACGTGAATGACGGTTGGGCTGGTCTAATGAATTTTGAACAGTCTGATCCGTTGAGGTCGTATTCACGCGGGCTACGCGATGAAGCTGATCTGGAACTGTTCGGGGCTTGTTTGGATTTTCAGCAAAATTAAACGCCTGATCCCATCAACTGACGCAAATCGTTATTTAACGGTTAACGCGCCAAGGTGAGTAAAATCACTAACCCTGATCTATTTTAAAACATTATATTTTAATGTTGTTTGAATGCTGTGCGATGGTCGGTTAGATAGATTTTAATTAAATTAGTGAAATACATATTTATCGTTGTATATATATACACATCAGTGGTTGGATACCGATTCCGTCGGTTATAAGATTCCCTAGCATGGAATCAGTGATAATTGTTTGACTAACATCTGTGGATGCGGAAACCAGTTGGAGGAATCCGATCGGATTCCTCGAGATTTATATGTACTATTTATATGTATTGTTTGAACCCGAATTATATTTAAAACCCGTGTGAATATTAATGTTGAACGAAAATTCAACATTTATTTTGATAAATCAATAAACGGTATCGATTAAGAAAGTGGTAACAATCGATCGTAAAACCATCGTTCTGTTAAGAAGTGATTGGCCATCAGGGAAATCAATGAAGTTAATTATAAAAATTATATTTTTATAATTAAAGCAAAATTTAAATTATAATAGACGTTCTATTATAAATTAGTATTTTATAGTTCGTATTACAAAGTAAATATAAACGATTATTTAGTTAAATAGGTATGAAGCTGTAAGTATCCGACAAGTAAATAATTTGGGATAATTATTTTAAAATAAACAGTTAATGAATATCGTTATATTAATTATATTAATCCAAGGGTAAGAAGTAGATAAAATCAGTTAACGAAGTTACTGATGGAATAGAGTTAAAGTGAAGAGTAGATTTTTAATACAAATAGCCATAAACAACAGAGATTTCAAAGTAAGAATATGGTGTTATAAAACCATAGTTAAAATTAAATAAGAAAATACGGTCTGATAGATATTATAAGAAATAAGAGTTTAGAGTTACGTACGTATATCTATTCTAAGATAAGAACGTTGTCGATCAAGGTCTGAGAGGTAAATAAAATACCCCAACTTGAACGGCTTCGCTATTATCGAGGAACAATATCAGTTTGTAACGGAAAGAGATGTCAAGATTTTTGCAACAGAAAGAGAAGTCAAGATTTTATAACGGAAAAAGACGTCGAGATTAGTTATAAAGTGGCATATAACAGCGTATTGCAAGTTTAGAACTATAGCGACAAAATAAACGCTATTGACTAAGCTTAAGCTTGACTGTTATGTCCAGATTAGTTATAAAGGAGAGTATTACAGCGTATGACAAGTTTTGAACTGTAACGATAAATTAACGCTGTTAACCAAACTTAAGCGTGATTTTTATATATAGCAGCACTTCCTAGGGAATGGTAACAGTTTGGTTTGAATTCCACTTATTCTAAAAGTAATAAGTAACAATGTCTGTCCAAAGAAATATAAAAACAAGTTAAAAAGAGATTGGAATTTTTTTTCAGAAAGCAATGACATCATTTCGGTATTCGAAATGTGATTAGAATTAAACCATTAGGATTTGGAACTAGAATTCGACGATGTCGAATGTATTAAAGTAAATCATTTTTAGGAATTATAATCTGATAGGATAATTAACATTTAATTTTAAACAAATAAATGTTAATAGGATAGGAATCAGTATTTAGTTATAAACTTGATATTAACTTGATAAGAAGTTGACTTAAAAACAGAGTCTATAAAGTGGAATAGGAATATAAAAGTATGAAAGAGATTTCGGTAAACAAGATAAGGGAAATTTATTACGTTGATAAAGAGTATATGATAAAGATGTTCAGATTTCTATAATAAGGGATGGTATTCACATTTTAAAGTGAATAATGTTTTAAAGTGAATGCTTGACAGGTTAAAATGTTTATATTGAAATTGGAATATTTTTCCAATGTAGATAGTGTATATTATCCAAGTATAGGAAATAAAGAACGTGAAAGGAATGGAAATTTTTCGAACGTTATTAACGTATGTTTTCTGAAACATGAGAAAATAAGAGTTTGTAATAACTGGAAATGTTTTCCAAGAAGTGTAAAAAGACTAAAACGGGATTTGAGAAATATCTGGTATGATATGGGAATTCGAATAATAAAGTCGAATGTTAAATTAAAAGTACATGTGGTTGTGTGATGTTAGTTGTACATTAGAATGGATGTTGTTTTTACTTCGATAGTTAAATAACCGACTATCGAAGTGTTTTGACCATCGTTGTCAATATGGAGAGACCGGTTGGATTTATTATCCGAAAACCACTCCGTATAGGCATAAGCGCTACGAATTAGATATGCTGAAGATAATTGAAGACGGAGTCAAATGCAATGGTCGTCCAGTTCTAGAATGGTGTTTTTGTTTGTCCAGTCCTAGGACAACTTGTTTGGACGAGTGTCTGATAGACTATTTCCAACGGTCACGCCATTGATTTTTACGAATATACCAAGTTAGTGGGGAGAAGGTAACTTCTCTTTATTCTACACCCAGTGTGCATTTGTGTAATCAATATGTGATTAAGGATTTGACGATGTGGCATTCAAAGTGAATGGTGATCAAATGTTCTGAAGATAGACATAGCCTCTAGCGTCACACCCAGGAAGTAACAAAAGTTGGGTTAGGCAGCATGGCTAGTTGGGTCATCCCCAAGCAGGGTGTATTGTCACCGATCTAGAGAAAATTCATATTTATACTTCTTTTCGATTCTGTATCTTCGGATGACGGTGGGATGGCCTACAACCGTGGTGGCAATATATTCGCAACGCTCAAGCTAAATGAGTGAGCGGTCATGTGTGGCCGGGTTGTAAGACGTTCTTGTTGAACCCTGAGTGTATCCCCTCTAGAGTACACTATTCAGAAGGTGCTCCCATACCTTGTCTGTTGGGATCCATTCTCCGATAAGCGCCCTGCGGTTTATGATTTTATACTATATATATGTGGAACGTGAGATGCAAGCGTTCTTCTACTTGGATAATTATTTGTTTAGACATTATCATAATATCACTGGTTTTGATATCAAGGTAAATTGGGTTATAGTAACGTAAAAGCCGTACATGTTTATGTGTGGGCTAGTCCTACTATTTTGCTTTTGGTTCAAAAGAATTTTTCAAAGTTAAAGTATATGTTTGAATTTTACTCACACCAGTCCCATGACTGACCCAGAGTTTATTTGTTTGTGTTTTTCCTAAACTCTTGGGTGCCCAAATTTGTATAGGAAGTCAAGTGTTTCAGGCTTTTACAGATTCACTTGGAGGAGCTGGAAACAGAAGGCTTCACCATTAATTAGTTAGAGATTATTTCCGTTGTGATACGATGTATTGTACTCTGATATATGGTATGTATTTATACAAATTCAGATTTGTATTTCAAAGTTATGTTATAATAAAATTTATTCATTCCGCTGTGAGTTTCGTGTTTACTCTGATTATGTTCAGTTGTGATCTTCTTCTTCTCCTATTCTATTAGTTCTATCTTTCTATCTCACCTTCTCAATTCTTCTATTAATGACCTGAATTTTCATGCAATTTGAGTTGAATGTGTAGAATATTAGTCAGCTCAAATTGGTACGGATTTTCGGGCCATTACAATTGGTATCAGAGCTGAAGGTTAAGTATTTACCTTGGCTCTGTGACGTAACTCAATAGAGATAGAGTTAGTAATACTCTAGATTGAGTTTGAGTGTATATCTATGAGCGCGTATTTGTAATTAATATAAATACCGTTTTATATTGTGTTTACTGGTCAGTAGAGTAGTTTATGAATTCTGGTCGAAACAGTAATGCAAACTGTGTCGATAGGTGTTTCTAAACTCTTGAACAGAGTAATCCGACATAGTATGTTTTGAAAGTGGGTAAATAATATAATTTTACCCAAAAATATATTTTGATATAAAAGAAGTATATATCTTGAGATTACTATATTATATTAGAAGTGTTGATCGTTATTATGATCGAATAAGATTTACAATTGAGTTGGCTATATAAATAACCAACCGAAATATTATATAAGTATAATATGAAAAATCAGATGAACTAAATCTGAATTTAAAACCAGAATTGAAACAAAACTCTAGAAACTTGGAAAGGTGTTGTAAATAAATTTTGAATTAAATATATGAGAATTTTAAAATCCTGGGAGATTTGAAATTGTTTTCCAAGTGAGGTGAAAGATATTTTGAAGTAAAATTCAAAATGGAATTGTTTTGAATATTAGTTTTGAAAATGATATAGTATTGAACGCACTTTGAAGGCTGGAAAATAAATTCTGATGATGAACCGCGACATTACCGGTGTTCATTTTCGAGTTCTAAGTGACGGATTACTACCAAAGATATTGTTTTGAATTATTTTGAGGAAATAAGTTGTTCGAAAATTCAAATGTTTTGAATTGTTATGAATATATATGTATATGATTTCAAACTGATTTGAAATAAAACCCAGGAATTTGAATCTCGAAATTTAAAATTTAACTTATGAAGTTAAATAAAATAGAAATAGTTAAGGTGAATAAATAAATTGGTTGGAAATGATATAGGAATAAAATTAGAATAGAGTTATGAGATAAGGATAATCGATTTTAGACTGGGGAAATGGAATTTAACTTGGTTGTAGAATTGGAGTATCGAGCAAGAATTTTGAATTGACTTTGGATTTTGAATTTGAATTGGAGTTGAAATAGGAATTTGGCTTAGTACAAGCGAATGATTGGATTGAAGAATAAGTCGATTGGAGATCAGATGGAAATACATCTGTATATGCTGATAGGGCAGTAAATAGAAAAGAAAAGAGTTGAATGCCCAATAAAAGGTAGAGGTTTACATTATATTCCGGTATGAGATTTATGATCTATCTTTAAAAAGCCTCTTGGCTGTTTGAATTTCCTTTGAATTGGAGAAATACCCAGAAAGGAAAGTTGTTGTAGTACCAAATAAGCCGTGCAGACGAGATGCTGGCAAAATTCTCTAAAAATTTGAGCTGTTAGGAAATTTTACGAATTTCTAAAAGTATTTGTTATTAAGAAGAAATTAATATTTTAATTAGAATTAATCAGTTCAATTGAAACTGAAATTAATGATCCAATCGAAAGGGAAATTAAGGGTTAAAACAAAAAGATTTTTAACCCGTTTATAACAGAGATTGTAGCATTTTCCCTATCTTAGCATTTTCGAGGACGAAATTATTTTTAAGGGGGAAGGACTGTAACGTCCCACAATTTTGTCGGTTTGTATTTGAATATTTAAATCAGTTTAAATATTGGATATAAGTGGATTTATATATTAATTAAAACAAAGTTGAACGTAGAAAAAAATATTAATTATAATCGAGCTCAGAACGACGCTGCAGTTCGTAATTTAACGTTCTGAAATTCAACTTAGTGTACAGGACCCGTTATTAATCGGATTTCTGCGAAACAAGAAACGTTGGAATCAGTTGAACAGTATATTTCGAACAGAAGTGAAAAACCAAGATTTCGCGTTATATATTGCAAGATATGTCCAAATCATATATTCAGAAGGTCGCTATAGAATCGTTTATCGACCATAACGGTTTATTTGAAATAACTAGATAACGGTTTCGAATTTAGACAAGGTTCTTTTGATACATAGTGATAATTTAATTTTAGAATTTTACTGTAATTTTTAATTAATTAAATAGAAAACTTTTTATTTGGAATATTTTGCACCCTGTATCGATATTTTGGGATTTCAAAATATGAGTCAACCTACCGGTATTATTATATTTTTGTGATCGTGACATCTCGCTGGATACAACCGTATTTTTATTTTTGTCTATAGCGGTCCGTGAAAGGAAAAAATAAAATGTTATATAATGGAGACCATAACACATCATTTGTTCGCATGTGTAATCCTTTCTACATTATAATCATCAAATAGTAATTTATGTTCCAGTTGAAGAAACGGCCAGCACGACGAAAACGAAAGGAAAAGTGTTTCTTGGGACAATTTCATTAATTCATTTTAGAACATAGGAATGCAGATATCCATGTCGTGATTACATTGGAAATGAAAACGTACAAGCCTGTGACAAAACAAATGTAATCCATGCCCTAAGCCATAAAAATTTCAAAGCCTACGACCTAATCCTTCCTTTCATATTTAAAAGAGTATGGCCGATGCAAGACTCTGCACATATTTGTCAATACCTACTCCATTTTAGCACCCTAAACTAACGGAACGAGCTGCCTATGTTGTACCAGAAAACAACAACTCAACTAATACAGACGTATGCATTTAATTACATCCATAACGCTAGTATAGGCTGAACGAAAATTTATGAAGCACACCGCTAATCTACCCTATACTATACTGTCAATTCCAACGAGGGGTATGGTTTCTTCTCTATTTCCTAGCCTATCTCTTCACGTCATGAAGTCTCAAATCATAGAGATGGGTCATGAATGTACCTTCTTCCTTAATGTTTAAGTATTAACATCTATAAAATGCCACAGCTCCAGATCTGGTTTCCTTCACCAAATGAATCATCTCGTGGAATTTAATGTTCAAACAAAAACCCAAAGCTTTTAAATAAAACAAATAATAAATTTTGTAGTTCACGTTTTAATCAGTAAGAAGTGGGATTTGGCACATGGAAGCATGGTGACGTGGAGGTCTCTTGTAATGTGGAGGTGGTGTGTTTCTGGCGACAGACGGGGCGAAGTTAGTTGGCATGAGAAGCCACGGCAGTGGCCAAGGAATGAGCAGGCGGTGGGTATATTGGATAGGAGGAAGAAGGCTTTCATTATAAGCATGTTGATGGGAGTAGCATCTGTAGGGGGTAACGCAGTGTACGTGCATGGGACAAGCCGAGAAGAGGAACTGATGTTTATATATTTGCATGCAATATGGGTTCGTGGAGTTTCAAAATGTGAAGAGAGGGAGAGAAATGCAAGTGGGGAGGGACGTGCAGATGTAAGGAAGTCCAGGAAGCTTTGATATTTGCACTGTTCACGTGCCAAAGACCTGAAGTCGCCACAGCAAAGGAGAGCGGCATTTGTTGCAGAAAGAAACAAAGTTGAGTTTGGTGTTCCAGTAGCAAAGTATGTTTTGTCTGTTACATTAGTGTGGAGGGCGCAAGCTTTAAAAATGGGAAGAGGGCACAAGTTGGAGTAGGTACAGTGGAGTCAAATGATCCAAAAAAAAATAGAGCAGTTAAAACGTTCGGTATATGGAAAAAGTCGTCAAGCTTTCGATTGATGCTAACAAAATATATACGCGAAATCATATCAAATGTGCAGTTCATTCACGTTGCCGCCAAGGAAATGCCACAGGTATTAACCTTTGTACCGATAAGAACCTCGCAGTTGTCATATCTGTAAACACGTTAGACTTGGTCAATCAAAAATGTTGTGGTGAAATAAACAATCCATTTATTCATGCTGATAGACAAGAAATTGCCAAGAAAGAAGCAACCGCTGAACGAATCCATCCAACTTTGCAATCGCAGCCAAGTTCAGGCTGATGTAGGAGAGCCTTGTTGAACGGAAATATATCGGTCAGCGGGAGTATTGGTGGGAGGAAAAGGAGGTGATAGGAAGGAGGTGTGCTTGGAAAAAGGAGGATCCGCGATTCGGAACTACGAGTGCAAGCTTGGAATGATGGCGCCGTGGGAAAGAGAACCCGAAGAGGAAATCAGCGGTGCTAGTTTATTGAATCGTGAAAAGAAAAAGGAATAGTTGCCGGAAAGAATTAGAAATGGTCGTGCAGGGAGGAATAAACTTTCGTATGAGTATTAAGCGGAAGAAGAGACTATTCCACGTGGACGTGAATGACGGTTGGGCTGGTCTAAAGAATTTTGAACAGTCTGATCCGTTGAGGTCGTATTCGCGCGGGCTACGCGATGAAGCTGATCTGGAACTGTTCGGGGCTTGTTTGGATTTTCAGCAAAATTAAACGCCTGGTCCCATCAACCGACGCAAATCGATATTTAACGGTTAATGCGCCAAGGTGAGTAAAATCACTAACTCTGATCTATTTTAAAACATTATATTCTAATGTTTTTTGAATGCTGTGTGATGGTCGGTTAGATAGATTTTAATTAAATTAGTGAAATACATATTTATCGTTGTATATATTTACACATCAGTGGTTGGATACCGATTCCATCGGTTATAAGATTCCCTAGCATGGAATCAGTGATAATTGTTTGACTAACATCTGTGGATGCGGAAACCAGTTGGAGGAATCCGATCGGATTCCTCGATATTTATATGTACTGTTTATATGTATTGTTTGAACCCGAATTATATTTAAAACCCGTGTGAATATTAATGTTGAATGAAAATTCAACATTTATTTTGATAAATCAATAAACGATATCGATTAAGAATGTGGTAACAGTCGATCGTAAAACCATCGTTCTGTTAAGAAGTGATTGGCCGTCAGGGAAATCAATGAAGTTAATTATAAAAATTATATTTTTATAATTAAAGCAAAATTTAAATTATAATAGAAGTTCTATTATAAATTAGTATTTTATAGTTCGTATTACAAAGTAAATATAAACGATTATTTAGTTAAATAAGTATGAAGCTGTAAGTATCTGACAAGTAAATAATTTGGGATAATTATTTTAAAATAAACAGTTAATGAATATCGTTATATTAATTATATTAATCCAAGGGTAAGAAGTAGATAAAATCAGTTAACGAAGTTACTGATGGAATAGAGTTAAAGTGAAGAGTAGATGTTTAATATAAATAGCCATAAACAACAGAGATTTCAAAGTAAGAATATGGTGTTATAAAACCATAGTTAAAATTAAATAAGAAAATACGGTCTGATAGATATTATAATAAATAATAGTTTAGAGTTACGGACGTATATCTATTCTCAGATAAGAACGTTGTCGATCAAGGTCTGAGAGGTAAATAAAATACCCCAACTTGAACGGCTTCGTTATTATCGAGGAACGATATTAGTTTGTAATGGAAAGAGATGTCAATATTTTTGTAACAGAAAGAGATGTAAAGATTTTGTAACAGAAAAAGATGTCGAGATTAGTTATAAAGAGGCATATAATAGCGTATTGCAAGTTTATAACTATAGCGACAAAATAAACGCTATTGACTAAGCTTAAGCTTGACTGTTATGTCCAGATTAGTTATAAAGGAGAGTATTACAGCGTATGACAAGTTTTGAACAGTAACGATAAATTAACGCTGTTAACCAAACTTAAGCGTGATTTTTATATATAGCAGCACTTCCTAGGGAATGGTAACAGTTTGGTTTGAATTCCACTTATTCTAAAAGTAATAAGTAACAATGTCTGTCTAAAGAAATATAAAAACAAGTTAAAAAGAGACTGGAATATTTTTTAGAAAGCAATGACATCATTTCGGTATTCGAAATGTGATTAGAATTAAACCATTATGATTTGGAACTAGAATTCGACGATGTCGAATGTATTAAAGTAAATCATTTTTAGGAATTATAATCTGATAGGATAATTAATGTTTAGTTTTAAACAAATAAATGTTAATAGGATACAAATCAGTATTTAGTTATAAACTTGATATCAACTTGATAAGAAGTTGACTTAAAAACAGAGTCTATAAAGTGGAATAGGAATATAAAAGTATGAAAGAGATTTCGGTAAACAAGATAAGGGAAATTTATTACGTTGATAAAGAGTATATGATAAAGATGTTCAGATTTCTATAATAAGGGATGGTATTCACCTTTTAAAGTGAATAATGTTTTAAAGTGAACGCTTAACAGGTTAAAATGTTTATAATGAAATTGGAATATTTTTCCAATGTAGATTGTGTATATTATCCAAGTATAGGAAATAAAGAACGTGAAAGGAATGGAAATTTTTCGAACGTTAATAACGTACGTTTTCTGAAACATGAGAAAATAAGAGTTTGTAATAACTGGAAATGTTTTCCAAGAAGTATAAAAAGACTAAAACGCGATTTGAGAAATATCTGGTAAGATATGGGAATTCGAATAATAAAGTCGAATGTTAAATTAAAAGTACATGTGGTTGTGTGATGTTAGTTGTACATTAGAATGGATGTTGTTTTTACTTCGATAGTTAAATAACCGACTCTTGAAGTGTTTTGACCATCGTTGTCAATATGGAGAGACCGGTTGGATTTATTATCCGAAAACCACTCCATATAGGCATAAGCGCTGCAAATTAGATATGCTGAAGATAATTGAAGACGGAGTCAAATGCAAGGGTCGTCCTGTTCTAGAATGGTGTTTTTGTTTGTCCAGTCCTAGGACAACTTGTATGGACGAGTGTCTGACAGAGTATTTCCAACGGTCACGCCATTGATTTTTACGAATATACCAAGTTGGTGGGGAGAAGGTAACTTCTCTTTATTCTACACCCAGTGTGCATTTGTGTAATCAATATGTGATTAAGGATTTGACGATGTGGCATTCAAAGTGAATGGTGATCAAATGTTCTGAAGATAGACATAGCCTTTAGCGTCACACCCAGGAAGTAACAAAAGTTGGGTTAGGCAGCATGGCTAGTTGGGTCATCCCGAAGCAGGGTGTATTGTCACCGATCTTGAGAAAATTCATATTTATACTTCTTTTCGATTCTGTATCTTCAGATGACGGTTGGATGGCCTACAACCGTGGTGGCAATATATTCGCGACGCTCAAGCTAAATGAGTGAGCGGTCATGTGTGGTCGGGTTGTAAGACGTTCTTGTTGAACCCTGAGTGTATCCCCTCTAGAGTACACTATTCAGAAGGTGCTCCCATACCTTGTCTGTTGGGATCCATTCTCCGATAAGCGCCCTGCGGTTTATGATTTTATACTATATATATGTGGAACGTGAGATGCAAGCGTTCTGCTACTTGGATAATTATTTGTTTAGACATTATCATAATATCACTGGTTTTGATATCAAGGTAAATTGGGTTATAGTAAGGTAAAAGCCGTACATGTTTATGTGTGGGCTGGTCTTACTATTTTCCTTTTGGTTCAAAAGAATTTTTCAAAGTTAAAGTATATGTTTGAATTTTACTCACACCAGTCCCATGACTAACCCAGAGTTTATTTGTTTGTGTTTTTCCTAAACTCTTGGGTGCCCAAATTTGTATAGGCAGTCAAGTGTTTCAGGCTTTTACAGATTCACTTGGAGGAGTTGGAAACAGATTGCTTCACCATTAATTAGTTAGAGATTATTTCCGCTGTGATACGATGTATTGTACTCTTATATATGGTATGTATTTATACAAATTCAGATTTGTATTTCAAAGTTATGTTATAATAAAATTTATTCATTCCGCTGTGAGTTTCGTGTTTACTCTAATTATGTTTAGTTGTGATCTTCTTCTTCTCCTATTTTATTAGTTCTATCTTTCTATCTCACCCTCTCAATTCTTCTATTAATGACCTGAATTTTCATGCATTTTGAGTTGAATGTGTAGGATATTAGTCAGCTCAAATTGGTACGGATTTTCGGGCCATTACAATTGGTATCAAAGCTGAAGGTTAAGTATTTACCTTCGCTCTGTGACGTAACTCAATAGAGATAGAGTTAGTAATACTCAAGATTGAGTTTGAGTGTATATCTATGAGCGCGTATTTGTAATTAATATAAATACCGTTTTATATTGTGTTGACTGGTCAGTAGAGTAGTTTATGAATTCTGGTCGAAACAGTAATGCAAACTGTGTCGATAGGTGTTTCTAAACTCTTGAACAGAGTAATCGGACATAGTATGTTTTGAAAGAGGGTAAATAAAATAATTTTACCCAAAAATATATTTTGATATAAAAGAAGTATATATCTTGAGATCACTATATTATATTAGAAGAGTTGATCGTTATTATGATCGAATAAGATTTACAATTGAGTTGGCTATATAAATAACCAACCGAAATATTATATAAGTATAATATGAAAAATCAGATGAACTAAATCTGAATTTAAAACCAGAATTGAAATAAAACTCTAGAAACTTGGAAAGGTGTTGTAAATAAATTTTGAATTAAATATATGAGAATTTTAAAATCCTGGGAGATTTGAAATTGTTTTCCAAGTGAGGTGAATTTTGAAGTAAAATTCAAAATGGAATTGTTTTGAATATTAGTTTTGAAAATGATATAGTATTGAACTCACTTTGAAGGCTGGAAAATAAATTCTGATGATGAACCGCGGCATTATCGGTGTTCATTTTCGAGTTCTAAGTGACGAATTACTACCAAAGATATTGTTTTGAATTATTTTGAGGAAATAAGTTGTTCGAAAATTCAAATGTTTTGAATTGTTATGAATATATATGTATATGATTTCAAACTGATTTGAAACAAAACACAGGAATTTGAATCTCGAAATTTAAAATTTAACTTATGAAGTTAAATAAAATAGAAATAGTTAAAGTGAATAAATAAATTGGTTGGAAATGATATAGGAATAAAATTAGAATAGAGTTATGAGATAAGGATAACCGATTTTAGACTGGGGAAATGGAATTTAACTTGGTTGTAGAATTGGAGTATCGAGCAAGAATTTTGAATTGACTTTGGATTTTGAATTTGAATTGGAGTTGAAATAGGAATTTGGTTTAGTACAAGCGAATGATTGGATTGAAGAATAATTCGATTGGAGATCAGATGGAAATACATCTGTATATGCTGATAGGGCAGTAAATAGAAAAGAAAAGAGTTGAATGCCCGATAAAAGGTAGAGGTTTACATTATATTCCGGTATGAGATTTATGAGCTATCTTTAAAAAGCCTCTTGGCTGTTTGAATTTCCTTTGAATTGGAGAAATACCCAGAAAGGAAAGTTGTTGTAGTACCAAATAAGCCGTGCAGACGAGATGTTGGCAAAATTCTCTAAAAATTTGAGCTGTTAGGAAATTTTTAGAATTTCTAAAAGTATTTGTTATTAAGAAGAAATTAATATTTTAATTAGAATTAATCAGTTCAATTGAAACTGAAATTAATGATCCAATCGAATGGGAAATTAAGGGTTAAAAAAAAAGATTTTTAACCCGTTTATAACAGAGATTGTAGCATTTTCCCTATCTTAGCAATTTCGAGGACGAAATTATTTTTAAGGGGGAAGGAATGTAACGTCCCACAATTTTGTTGGTTTGTATTTGAATATTTAAATCAGTTTAAATATTGGATATAAGTGGATTTATATATTAATTAAAACAAAGTTGAACGTAGAAAAAAATATTAATTATAATCGAGCACAGAACGACGCTGCAGTTCGTAATTTAACGTTCTGAACTTCAACTTAGTGTACAGGACCCGTCATTAATCGGATTTCTGCGAAACAAGAAACATTGGAATCTGTTGAACAGTATATTTCTAACAGAAGTGAAAAACCAAGATTTCGCGTTATATATTGCAAGATATGTCCAAATCATATATTCAGAAGGTCGCTATAGAATCGTTTATCGACCATAATGGTTTATTTGAAATAACTAGATATCGGTTTCGAATTTAGACAAGGTTCTTTTGAGACATAGTGATAATTTAATTTTAGAATTTTACTGTAATTTTTAATTAAATAAATAGACAACTTTTTATTTGGAATATTTTGCACCCTGTATCGATATTTGGGGATTTCAAAATATGAGTCAACCTACCGGTATTATTATATTTTTGTGATCGTGACATTTCGCTGGATACAACTGTATTTTTATTTTTGTCTATAGCGGTCCGTGAAAGGAAAAATAAAATGTTATATAATGGAGACCATAACACATCATTTGTTCGCATGTGTAATCCTTTCTACATTATAATCATCAAATAGTAATTTATATTCCAGTTGAAGAAACGGCCAGCACGACGAAAACGAAAGGAAAAGTGTTTCTTGGGACAATTTCGTTAATTCATTTTAGAACCTAGGAATGCAGATATCCATGTCGTGATTACATTGGAAATGAAAACGTACAACCCTGTTACAAAACAAATGAAATCCATGCCCTAATCCATAAAAATTTCAAAGCCTACGACCTAATCCTTCCTTTCATATTTAAAAGAGTATGGCCGATGCAAGACTCTGCACATATTTGTCAATACCTACTCCATTTTAGCACCCCAAACTAACGGAACGAGCTGCCTATGTTGTACCAGAAAACTACAAGTCAACTAATACAGACGTATGCATTTAATTACAACCATAACGCTAGCATAGGCTGAACGAAAATTTATGAACCACACCGCTAATCTACCCTATACTATACTGTCAATTCCAACGAGGGGTATGGTTTCTTCTCTATTTCCTAGCCTATCTCTTCATGTCATGAAGTCTCAAATCATAGAGATGGGTCATGAGTGTACCTTCTTCCTTAATGTTTAAGTATTAACATCTATAAAATGCCACAGCTCCAAATCTGGTTTCCTTCACCAAATGAAGCATCTCATGGAATTTAAAGTTCAAACAAAAACCCAAAGCTTTTAAATAAAACAAATAATAAAGTCTGTATTTCACGTTTTAATCAGTAAGAAGTGGGATTTGGCGCATGGAAGCATGGTGACGTGGGGGTCTCTTGTAATGTGGAGGTGGTGTGTTTCTGGCGACAGACGGGGCGAAGTTAGTTGGCATGAGAAGCCACGGCAGTGGCCTAGGAATGAGCAGGCGGTGGGTATATTGGATAAGAGGAAGAAGGCTTTTATTCTAAGCATGTTGATGGGAGTAGCATCTGTAGGGGGGTGACGCAGTGTACGTGCATGGGACAAGCCGAGAAAAGGAACTGATGTTTATATATTTGCATGCAATATGGGTTCGTGGAGTTTCAAAATGTGAAGAGAGGGAGAGAAACGCAAGTGGGGAGGGACGTGCAGATGTAAGGAAGACCGGGAAGCTTAGATATTTGCACTGTTCACGTGCCAAAGACCTGAAGTCGCCATAGCAAAGGAGAGCGACATTTGTTGCAGAAAGAAATAAAGTTGAGTTTGGTGTTCCAGTAGCAAAGTATGTTTTGTCTGTTGCATTAGTGTGGAGGGCGCAAGCTTTAAAAATGGGAAGAGAGCACAAGTTGGACTAGGTACAGTGGAGTCAAATGATCCAAAAAAAAGTAGAGCAGTTAAACCGTTCGGCATATGGAAAAAGCCGTCAAGCTTTCGATTGATGCTAACAAAATATATACGCGAAATCATATCAAATGTGCAGTTCATTCACGCTGCCGCCAAGGAAATGCCACAGGTATTAACCTTTGTACCGATAAGAACCTTGCAGTTATCATATCTGTAAACGCGTTATACTTGGTCAATCAAAAATGTTGTGGTGAAATAAACAATCCATTTATTCATGCTGATAGACAAGAAATTGCCAAGAAAGAAGCAACTGCTGAACGAATCCATCCAACTTTGCAATCGCAGCCAAGTTCAGGCTGATGTAGGAGAGCCTTGTTGAACGGAAATATATCGGTCAGCGGGAGTATTGGTGGGAGGAAAAGGAGGTGATAGGAAGGAGGTGTGCTTGGAAAAAGGAGGATCCACGAGCCGGAACTACGAGTGCAAGCTTGGAATGATGGCGCCGCGGGAAAGAGAACCCGAAGAGGAAATCAGTGGTGCTAGTTTATTGAATCGTGAAAAGAAAAAGGAATAGTTGCTGGAAAGAATTAGAAATGGTCGTGCAGGGAGGAATCAACTTTCGTATGAGTATTTAGCAGAAGAAGAGACTATTCCACGTGGACGTGAATGACAGTTGGGCTGGTCTAAAGAATTTTGAACAGTCTGATCCGTTGAGGTTGTATTCGCGCGGGCTACGCGATGAAGCTGATCTGGAACTGTTCGGGGCTTGTTTGGATTTTCAGCAAAATTAAATGCCCGATCCCATCAATCGACGCAAATCGTTATTTAACGGTTAACGCGCCAAGGTGAGTAAAATCACTAACTGTGATCTATTTTAAAGCATTATATTTTAATGTTGTTTGAATGTTGTGTGATGGTCGGTTAGATAGATTTTAATTAAATTAGTGAAATACATATTTATCGTTGTATATATATACACATCGGTGGTTGGATACCGATTCCATCGGTTATAAGATTCCCTAGCATGGAATCAGTGATAATTGTTTGACTAAAATCTGTGGATGCGGAAACCAGTTGGAGGAATTCGATCGGATACCTCGATATTTATATGTACTGTTTATATGTATTGTTTGAACCCAAATTATATTTAAAACCCATGTGAATATTAATGTTGAACGAAAATTCAACATTTATTTTGATAAGTCAATAAACGATATCGATTAAGAAAGTGGTAACAGTCGATCGTAAAACCATCGTTCTGTTAAGAAGTGATTGGCCGTCAGGGAAATCAATGAAGTTAATTATAAAAATTATATTTTTATAATTAAAGCAAAATTTAAATTATAATAGAAGTTCTATTATAAATTAGTATTTTATAGTTCGTATTACAAAGTAAATATAAACGATTATTTAGTTAAATAAGTATGAAGCTGTAAGTATCCGACAAGTAAATAATTTGGGATAATTATTTTAAAATAAACAGTTAATGAATGTCGTTATATTAATTATATTAATCCAAGGGTAAGAAGTAGATAAAATCAGTTAACGAAGTTACTGATGGAATAGAGTTAAAGTGAAGAGTAGATGTTTAATATAAATAGCCATAAACAACAGAGATTTCAAAGTAAGAATATGGTGTTATAAAACCATAGTTAAAATTAAATAAGAAAATACGGTCTGATAGATATTATAAGAAATAAGAGTTTAGAGTTACGGACGTATATCTATTCTAAGATAAGAACGTTGTCGATCAAGGTCTGAGAGGTAAATAAAATACCCCAACTTGAACGGCTTCGCTATTATCGAGGAACGATATCAGTTTGTAACGGAAAGAGATGTCAAGATTTTTGTAACAGAAAGAGATGTCAAGATTTTGTAACGGAAAAAGACGTCGAGATTAGTTATAAAGTGGCATATAACAGCGTATTGCAAGTTTTGAACTATAGCGACAAAATAAACGCTATTGACTAAGCTTAAGCTTGAATGTTATGTCCAGATTAGTTATAAAGGAGAGTATTACAACGTATGACAAGTTTTGAACTGTAACGATAAATTAACGCTGTTAACCAAACTTAAGCGTGATTTTTATATATAGCAGCACTTCCTAGGGAATGGTAACAGTTTGGTTTGAATTCCACTTATTCTAAAAGTAATAAGTAACAATGTCTGTCCAAAGAAATATAAAACCAAGTTAAAAAGAGATTGGAATTTTTTTCAGAAAGCAATGACATCATTTCGGTATTCGAAATGTGATTAGAATTAAACCATTAGGATTTGGAACTAGAATTCGACGATGTCGAATGTATTAAAGTAAATCATTTTTAGGAATTATAATCTGATAGGATAATTAACATTTAGTTTTAAACAAATAAATGTTAATAGGATAGGAATCAGTATTTAGTTATAAACTTGATATTAACTTGATAAGAAGTTGACTTAATAACAGAGTCTATAAAGTGGGATAGGAATATAAAAGTATGAAAGAGATTTCGGTAAACAAGATAAGGGAAATTTATTACGTTGATAAAGAGTATATGATAAAGATGTTCAGATTTCTATAATAAGGGACGGTATTCACATTTTAAAGTGAATAATGTTTTAAAGTGAACGCTTGACAGGTTAAAATGTTTATAATGAAATTGGAATATTTTTCCAATGTAGATAGTGTATATTATCCAAGTATAGGAAATAAAGAACGTGAAAGGAATGGAAATTTTTCGAACGTTAATAACGTATGTTTTCTGAAACATGAGAAAATAAGAGTATGTAATAACTGGAAATGTTTTCCAAGAAGTGTAAAAAGACTAAAACGGGATTTGAGAAATATCTGGTAAGATGTGGGAATTCGAATAATAAAGTCGAATGTTAAATTAAAAGTGCATGTGGTTGTGTGATGTTAGTTGTACATTAGAATGGATGTTGTTTTTACTTCGATAGTTAAATAACCGACTATCGAAGTGTTTTGACCATCGTTGTCAATATGGAGAGACCGGTTGGATTTATTATCCGAAAACTACTCCGTATAGGCATAAGCGCTGCGAATTAGATATGCTGAAGATAATTGAAGACGGAGTCAAATGCAAGGGTCGTCCAGTTCTAGAATGGTGTTTTTGTTTGTCCAGTCCTAGGACAACTTGTATGGACGAGTGTCTGACAGACTATTTCCAACGGTCATGCCGTTGATTTTTACGAATATACCAAGTTGGTGGGGAGAAGGTAACTTCTCTTTATTCTACACCCAGTGTGCATTTGTGTAATCAATATGTGATTAAGGATTTGATGATGTGGCATTCAAAGTGAATGGTGATCAAATGTTATGAAGATATACATAGCCTCTAGCGTCACACCCAGGAAGTAACAAAAGCAGGGCTAGGCAGCATGGCTAGTTGGGTCATCCCCAAGCAGGGTGTATTGTCACCGATCTAGAGAAAATTCATATTTATACTTCTTTTCGATTCTGTATCTTCGGATGACGGTGGGATGGCCTACAACCGTGGTGGCAATATATTCGCGACGCTCAAGCTAAATGAGTGAGCGGTCATGTGTGGCCAGGTTGTAAGACGTTCTTGTTGAACCCTGAGTGTATCCCCTCTAGAGTACACTATTCAGAAGGTGCTCCTATACCTTGTCTGTTGGGATCCATTCTCTGAGAAGCGCCCTGCGGTTTGTGATTTTATACCATATATATGTGGAACGTGAGATGCAAGCGTTCTGCTACTTGGATAATTATTTGTTTAGACATTATCATAATATCACTGGTTTTGATATCAAGGTAAATTGGGTTATAGTAAGGTAAAAGTCGTACATGTTTATGTGTGGGCTGGTCTTACTATTTTCCTTTTGGTTCAAAAGAATTTTTCAAATTTAAAGTATATGTTTGAATTTTACTCACACCAGTTCCATGACTGACCCAGAGTTTATTTGTTTGTGTTTTTCCCTAAACTCTTGGGTGCCCAAATTTGTATGGGCAGTCAAGTGTTTCAGGCTTTTACAGATTCACTTGGAGGAGCTGGAAACAGAAGGCTTCACCATTAATTAGTTAGAGATTATTTCCGTTGTGATACGATGTATTTATACAAATTCAGATTTGTATTTCAAAGTTATGTTATAATAAAATTTATTCATTCCGCTGTGAGTTTCGTGTTTACTCTGATTATGTTCAGTTGTGATCTTCTTCTTCTCCTATTCTATTAGTTCTATCTTTCTATCTCACCCTCTCAATTCTTCTATTAATGACCTGAATTTTCATGCATTTTGAGTTGAATGTGTAGAATATTAGTCAGCTCAAATTGGTACGGATTTTCGGGCCATTACATTCATTTACAAACCGGACGGTTTGTTTATGTACATCTATTTGAAGGACATTGATTGGGATGATAAATTTTACACATCGCCCAAGTATACAAATAATATTCAGTGTTTTTGGATTGAAACCCTACACGGGTGTTGGCATGATTTTTGGAGTACACTAATCCCAAATATTTAATTGTATGTCGATCGATTGGTCAACAGACTGTGCAAGCGTTAATTATTTATATTTAATGCTTATGCAGTTGTTTGGTGCACTTTGGATGATGGTTGATTATTTATCGTTGCTATTTATATACATGTGTTGTGTGGAAACCATATAATTAACCTTATATGGTAATTGATTGGGCCTCATTCCAATTGGGAAATAATGAATATTATAAAAGAAAATTCATGTGTTGAATGGAATAAACCGTCGGATTCTCCTAAAACCGGAACTGTTGGGTTCATATCGAAAAGATCTTTCTAATGAATATTAGAAATTTTAAATCTAACGGTTGGATTTGGAACTACATCCAAATCAAATTTGGAAAAGGTTGTTGTAAGTGCAGTTCGATGGCCGTTGATGGAAATCGACTGTACGAGACTTGATAAAATTATTAAAAATAGTAATAATTTGTGTAAAACCATAAGAAATGATTTGCGAAAAACTGGGATGAAAAATCCCACATTTGTAAAGATAAAAATAGATTTTTATCGAAATGAACTAATTTTGAACTAGAAATTAAATCAATTTATTTTTGAAATAAATAAATTGAATTTGAAGTGGTTTTAAAAATAATCAGACTTTCCAATAAGCGAATTGGAATGGATTTGAATCGAAATTATCTTTGGAATATTTCGATGTTGGATTTCGTGATTATACAGATATGGTTGTGGGAATTTGAAAGATATATTTATATCGTTATTCCCAATATGATATTTTTTGGTTTCAGAATTTGATATTGAATATAAGCCGATATATAATTTCTATTCAGAGCCTTGTATTTAATATCAAATGTGATTTGGGTTTGTCGTGAATGGTGTCTTCATTAACACTGTTCTTAAGGCCAGTTGAGAAAAAGATTAAATCTTTTTATTTAGATTTAATGAAGTGTACCGATTAAATAATATTAGTTCGAATTGAATTTAAATTGGTTTTGGGTTTATCGTGAACCGTGTTTTAGATGACATTGGTCCTTTAACCCAGTTAAAGTCAAGATATTGATTTTTGAGAAGATTAAAACAAAGTGGAGTTTTAATGAATATTTAAATAGATTGAAATGTGAATTGATAATTTAAATTATCAAATCTGAAAAGTGATCGAGAAAGAAGTATCACCAGTTTTGCTCCAAAGCGATAGTTAAATCTTTAATTAGATTTGAACGTGAAATGGTAATTAATATTTTACCGGTAACACCGTGGTGTTAGATATGGAGTATTACCAGTTTTGCTCCATGGGATATATAGGTTGGGATTGGGAAATAAAATAAATAACTTCTTCGGTGTGGTTCGCTAATCCCGACTAGTTTGGAAAACCATGATATGGTTTGAAATGATATCCAAAGGAAGATTAAAGAATAAATTTAGAAGAATTTATCTTTGATAAAATTAATGGGAACCTTTCCCTAAGAACGTGATTTTCTTTGAATAAAAGAATATTCTGAATTGGAATGAGGCATATGTTGTGTTTGTGTAACACATGTTTATTATATACGCGGGTTATTCGGAAAGGCCGGGTCTATACCCATTCTGAATAACCGATTCGACGATATGTCAAAGATGAAGACGGTGGTTGAAGGCCAGAAGTTTTCACATCGTTTGGGTGATTACTGATGATCTTGATTGGGCCGTACACCTAAGATGAGGGAATCAGTTGGTGATCGTCCAGACGTACATGAAGATCGATGGATATGCGAGGAAAGTGCCTCCGGTTTCGTTCAGACCCAGAACGAACTTGTAAATGGACTGTGTGTCTGACACTGGATTTTATTCTATGTTGATTGATCTCTGTTAAATATACATCTATTTGGCGGCGGAGAATTTATTTTCTTGCTTAACGCCCTTCTCTTAGACATACGAGCTCAGAGGTTGTATATCGATGGACATCAGTCGTAAGGAGTGAATTGCCTGTGTGGCACGCCTAAGTGGTAGACGATCAGGGCTTCTGTTGAAAAGCAAAGTCTTGTGGTTGATGATCAAAGCATAGCCTGTGTGGCATAGCTTTGTGTATAACGTGAATTCGCGAGCCTCACACCTCGGTATGAGTCAAAAACGGGATACGGACCGTTGGGAGAACACGACGTTTCTTTCTAGCTAATGGTGGTGTCAGTGCTTACACTGGCTGACATTTATATACTTTTCACCTGTGTGGTTGTTGTAATGCGAGGCGCCTCGGATATAGGTCTGTTAGAACCGGGAAACGTGTGTTCAGGAATTGCCAATCCTCCAAAATTAGGTGAGGACCGGCCCCACCGATTCCAAGGATCATAGTGGGGTCCTGAGACATTTGCTAGAGTGCCTCGAACGGAGAGGAGCTTGCCCCTTGCCTCGACTCATGACGAAAATCCAATTTCCAATACGTGATACTGCGGTTTTTAATTGTAGAAGTAGTATGGCGACATGATATTTGGTTCCCATGCCGTCTATGATTGATATTTATGATTGAAATGTTTTGACACTATGCACTTATAATAGTATCAAATGATTTGTTTTAACGTACCCAGTATGTTTGGCTATTATAAGGGAAAACCCTATCTTCTGGCTTGCGTTGCATTGTGTGGTGGGACCTGGATCTTATAATAGCTTCATTTTTCCAAAAAGCATTGCGCTATTTTGTTATATGCACTAGTGTTCTTGGGAGGAAACCCGTTCCGTGTTATACGGCGTGGTCCTTTGAATCACTCTCTTTTAAAATAAAGATTTATAACTGTTTTAGTTCTCACATCAGTCACATGACTGACCTGGAGTTTATTGTTTTAACCTAAACTCTGGGTGCCCCTATTTTCGACACGGGCAGCTAGTAGTTTTGGTTTTGCAGATTTATATTCACAGGATCCTGATTTACAACTGGAACGATGCTCGGAAAGTTCTGTATCCGTGTGTCACTTTCAGTTGTGTTTTGTATTATTTTTCCGCTGCTATGTAATTTATTGTAATCTCAGATATTTTTGAATGTATATTTATTCATACTCTGTATATTCTTGTATTCTGATGGAATTGTTGTAATAAACTATGAAATGTTCTTCTTTTTGCATTCTATTATGTCGTGTTCTCAAGATAATCCAGGCTTTCCTTACTGGGGAAGTTACGGGCTATCAAAGTTGGTATCAGAGCTTTGGCTTTTAGAGCTCGAGAACACGACACATTAGAACCAAATGAAAGAATTCATTAGATATTGGATTAGTAATATCCAATTAGAATGACTCGTTAGAGATAGGATCAATAGTATCCTAGAACGAGTGTGAAGAGTATATTTTTCAAATGAAAACAAATTTTGTTTTGAAATTTAAACCATTTTATACGTATTTGAATATTTATTTGTATTGAATTTGGACAATCGAGTATATAAAGGTATTGCATATACGCGCCATGAACGTATATTCGAAGTTTTAACATACTGGATGGATATAGATTCGCACTCTAGTCGACCGGGGATAATTCTGGTAATGCGGTCGCATTATCAGTATTTATGTTCGAGTGCCGAAAGTGTGATATCTATATATTTCCATTAGACTGGTGTGAGAACCAAAACTATATAGATTTATTGTTCTGAATTGGCATCAAAAACATGAATTTCTGTATATATATCAAAATTATGAATTTGAAACTCTAATTCACTAATTGATTGCTGATTGTGTTGTTTGGTTATTTGTTTGATAATTTTGAACTATTTAGCCTAATTGAACCAAATAGCGAACTGTATTGAAAAATGATCGCACATGCATGCATATACATGTACTTACATTGAACAGGTCATAGCAAGGAGGCTAGAGCAGAAGAATAAAATTGTTCGCCCGACAAATAGGTACATGTTTACCATAATTTACTGTTTTGTTTGGGTGATGATGATTTTATGAGCCGATTGCTAGCCGCTTGGCTTTTTCTTTTGGATTGAAGAAGGCCATGGGAGGCTATATGAAATATCTCGAAGTCCCCGGTGCAAGGGAGGTTATGGCGAAATTTTTCGAAAATTTAGGGTGTTAGCCAAATTTTTGAAAAATTTGAAAAGTTCTTAGTAACTGAAAAGTTGAAGAACTTAAGCCGTAGTGAAAATAATGGAAGTGGAGTTGATTAGTAAAACAACTTTCGGCTTCGTTCCTTTTCGGGGACGAAAAGTTTTAAGTGGGGGAGATTGTAACAACCCGGAAATTGTGAGCCAATTTAAAATTTTTATTTTGGCAATTTTAATGGATTTTGATTATTTAAAATGAATTATTTTAAATAATATCGACAAGAAATTTATTTTGAATAGAATTCGAACGAATATATTTATATAGATCGTCGTTAGAATATAAAAAATTTATTTTAATTATAAAGGAATTGAAAATGGCGTGGTAGTTCGATAATTCGATTTCAAAACTCAAATGAATGTACCGGGTGCAAAATAAACCGGATTTTAGCGAAACCAAAAATATTTGAAACTATTTGAGAATATCTTTCCAACGAATCCCAAAATTTCATAGCGGGGATAAAAAGATATACCCAGTTGAAAATTCAGAATAGACGCTATGGAATTCTGGCCCTTAAAATAGGCATTTTGCAAACGACCTCGGTTTCCAACGAAACCACTTTTGTTGGATCCGTGATGTCAAGTTATTGCTAGATTCCAAAATTCGTAATTTTTCGAATCAATATGTGGGTGTGGCAAAGGAAAACGCATTTCACCAGTTTTAGTTGAATTTAATCGACTGGAAAATAGCCATTTTTCTAACGGTCTCAGAATTTGATGAAACTAGTTTTGTTAGGACCGTATCGTGAATACGAAGCTAGAAAATATTTTTCGGGAATTTTTAGAGTTCGTATGTGACCCCAGTAAATTGAAATGCACGTTCAAATTCAATATATAGAGTTATATGTTGATTTTGACGAAAACTGATCGAAATGGTCGAATCACCCTACGATACATATCCCATTGTGTTCGGAATGGGGGTAAAACGCTAGAGACGATAGGCGGTGGGTCCCGTTATGAGGTCGAAACAAAAAGTGCCTTTTTGAAATTAAATTAATAAAATAAAATAAAAAACCTCTCCCCTCTCTCTCTATACTCTCAGGCCCCCCTTTTTCTTTCTTCAGAATCGATTTAGAAAAAAATAAAAATAAATAAAAACGAAAGGGAGATCGACGGGGGTGGAACCGCCGCGGCCCATCGCGACCCCACCAAGGGGCGCGCCCACCACCAAGACACCCCTTAGTCGCCATCCTCCGCCTCGAACCCAACCCCCCTTTCTTCTCCTCCTTCCCCGCTCCGTTCTTCCTCTCTCCCCCTTCTTTTCTTCCTTCCACTTAAACTCCGTCGCCACCTAGGTCGCCGCCACCCCTCCAACCACCGCCCTAGCCCCCTGAGCACCACCACCTCTGGCCGCAGCCCCTCCCTCTCCGACGACCAACCTGAACCACCCCACCTCGCTATAAGCTTTTATATTTTCCTTTGATTTTAATTTCTTTTATTTTGATTTTTTACTTTGTATATAAAAATCAAATGGTTTTTGTTTATGAAAGAATTGATTTTTATTGTAGTAAAAGATTTGATTTTTATAATTTAAAATAATCGATTTGATTTCTAAAAGATTTTATTTTTAATATCTTAAGGCTTTAAATTTTTTTTTACTATGATAAAGATATGATCTTTTATAGTAGTAAAAATATAATCTTTGGTAGTAAATTTTTAGCGGTATAAAGATCGGATTTTTAACTAAGAAAAGGCAAGATTTTTATTGGATAAAGATACAATTTTTAATTATATGAAAATTCGATTTTTATATAAGTAGTAGCGAAATAAAAATATAATCTTTATCGATATGAACACCGTAGTAAAAATATAATTTTTATAAGATAGAAGTATTAAAAATTCAATCTTTATATTAGAAATAGATATATAGAAATATAATTCTTATATAGAGAATAGCGTGATAAGAATATAATCTTTATTTTATGAACACAGTTATAAAAACATAATTTTTATCTATATAGTAGCGGTGTAAAAATAGAATTTTTATCGAAATATATTGATTATAAAAATATGATTTTTATATATGTAGTGACTACGGACGATGAAATTGACAAAAGGCGAGCACGACGAAGATTCCTACATATGAAGAGTCGCGACGTTTGGGTTAGCTAGTCGGTGAGAATTTCTCACTTTAAATTTTTTTTCTAGTTAAAAATATATACTAGGATGCAGACGGTGCTTAGCAGCACCCGACACCCGTCGTCCACAGACCATGGACGGCTTGTATGCTTGTTTGATGTGTTGGGAAGTTTGTTTGCGATGTTGATGTGAAATGGATAAATAAAATATTCATGTGTTGAAATAAATTAATTATTGTTAAAAATATAATTTTTAATGTGAATATGAATATATTGAATGTGAATAAATAAATATTCATTTACAAACCGGACGGTTTGTTTATGTACATCTATTTGAAGGACATTGATTGGGATGATAAATTTTACACATCGCCCAACTACACAAATAATATTCAGTGTTTTTGGATTGAAACCCCACATGGGTGTTGGCATGATATTTGGAGTACACTAATCCCAAATATTTAATTGTATGTCGATCGATTGGTCAACAGACTGTGTAAGCGTTAATTATTTATATTTAATGCTTATGCAGTTATGTGGTGCACTTTGGATGATGGTTGATTATTTATCGTTGCTATTTATATACATGTGTTGTGTGGAAACCATATAATTAACCTTATATGGTAATTGATTGGGCCTCATTCCAATTGGGAAATAATGAATATTATAAAAGAAAATTCATGTGTTGAATGGAATAAATAGTCATGTGCTGACGATGCTCATGTGTTGAGAATTCATGTGTTGAAAGTGCGTTCATGTGTTGAATAAAATATTTATACAATAAAATTCACCCTTTTATTGTAAGTAAGAAAAAATATAAATTCATGTGTTGAATAGAATAAATATTCATTTGTTGAAGAGAATAACGAATTTATTGAAATATATAAAGCGTGTTGATTGGAGATGCGCCATTTTGACGTGAGCGATATTTATATCGATTATATTCATTTTTAAAATGAATATAGAAAAGGAAGTGATTTCAAAATATAACATTTTGGAAATATTACCATTTGTATATCGATGATGTGGAATATTCAATTTTGATTCGAAATTGAATTTGAAGTTGAAATCGTTTCGAAAATGAATTTAAAACGATTTATAAAATACGTTTTGAATTGAAATCGACGAAATATTATATATATATATATATATATATATATATATGGCCTGAATAGAACGCACCGCGCCGCGATTGTTCACAAATTTTGACCATTGACTTTGCGGGAGATCCGACCGTCGGATTCTCCTGAAACTGGAACCGTTGGGTTCGTATTGAAAACAGCTTTCCAATGAATATTAGAAATTTGAAATCAAACGGTTGGATTTGGAACTATGTCCAAATCAAATTTGGAAAAGGTCGCCGTAAGTTCAGTTCGATGGCCGTTGATGGAAATCGACTGTACGGGCCTTAATAAAATCATTAGAAATAGTAATAATTTGTGTAAAATCATAAGAAATGATTTGGGAAAAACTTGGATGAAAAATCCCACGTTTGTAAAGAAAAAAATAGATTTTTATCGAAATGAACTAGTTTGGAACTAGAAATAAAATCAATTTATTTTTGAAATAAATAAATTGAATTTGAAGTGGTTTTAAAAATAATCAGAATTTCCAATACGTGAATTGGAATGGATTTGAATCGAAATTATATTTGGAATATTTCGATGTTGGATTTCATGATTATACAGATATGGTTGTGGGAATTTGAAAGATATATTTGTATCGTTATTCCCAATACGATATTTGTTGGTTTCAGAATTCGATATTGAATATAAGCCGACATATTTTCTATTCAGAGCCTTGTATTTAATATCAAATGTGATTTGGGTTTGTCGTGAATGGTGTCTTCATTAACACAGTTGTTAAGCCCAGTTGAGAAAAAGATTAAATCTTTTTATTTAGATTTAATGAAGTGTACCAATTAAATAATATTAGTTGGAATTGAATTTAAATTGGTTTTGGGTTTATCGTGAACCATGTTTTAGATTTCATTGGTCCTTTAACCCAGTTAAAGTCAGGATATTGATTTTTGAGAAGATTAAAACTAAGTGGAGTTTTAATGAATCTTTAATTAGATTAAAATGTGAATTCATAATTTAAATTATCAAATCTGAAAAGTGATTGAGAATGGAGTATCATCAGTTTTGCTCCAAAGCGATAGTTAAATCTTTAATTAGATTTGAACGTGAAATGGTAATTAATATTTTACCGGTAACACCGTGGTGTTAGATATGGAGTATTACCAGTTTTGCTCCATGGGATATATAGGTTGGGATTAGGAAATAAAATAAATAAATACTTCGGTGTGGTTCGCTAATCCCGACTAGTTTGGAAAACCATGATATGGTTTGAAATGATATCCAAAGGAAAATTAAAGAATAAATTTAGAAGAATTTATCTTTGATAAAATTAATGGGAACCTTTCCCTAAGAATGTGATTTTCTTTGAATAAAAGAATATTCTGAATTGGAATGAGGCATATGTTGTGTTTGTGTAACACGTGTATATTATATACGCTGGTTATTCGGAAAGGCCGGGTCTATACCCATTCTGAATAACCAATTCGACGATATGTCAAAGATGAAGACGGTGGTTGAAGACCGGAAGTCTTCACATCGTTTGGGTGATTACTGATGATCTTGATTGGGCTGTACACCCAAGATGAGGGAATCAGTTGGTGATCGTCCAGACGTACTTGGAGATTGATGGATATGCGAGGAAAGTGCCTCCGGTTTCGTTTAAACCCAGAACGAACTCGTAAATGGACTGTGTTTCTGACATTGGATTTTATTCTGTGTTGATTAATCTCTGTTAAATATACATCTGTTTGGCACCGGAGAATTTATTCTCTTACTTAACGCTTTCTCTGAGACGTACGAGCTCAGAGGCTGTATATCGATGGGCATCAGTCGCATGGAGTGAATTGCCTGTGTGGCACGCCTAAGTGGCAGATGATCAGGGCTTCTGTTTAAAAGCAAAGTCTTGTGGTTGATGATCAAAGCACAGCCTATGTGGCATAGCTTTGTGTATAACGTGAATTCGTGAGCCTCACACCTCGGTATGAGTCAAAAACGGGATACGGACCATTGGGAAAACACGACGTTTCTTTCTAGCTAATGGTGGTGTCAGTGCTTACACTGGCTGACATTTATATACTTTTCACCTATGTGGTTGTTGGAATGCTAGGCGCCTCGGATATGGGTCTTTTAGGACCGGGAAACGTGTGTTCAGGAATTGCCAATCTTCCAAAGTTAGGTGAGGACTGGCCCAACAGATTCCAAGGATCATAGTGGGGTCATGAGACATTTGCTAGAGTGTCTCGAACGGAGAGGAGCTTGCCCCTTGCCTCGACTCATGACGGAAATCCAATTTCCAATACGTGATACTACGGTTTTTAATTGTACAACTAGTATGGCAACATGATATATGGTACCCATGCCGTCTATGATTGATATTTATGATTGAAACGTTTTGACACTATACACTTATAATAGTATCAAATGATTTGTTTTAACATACCAAGCATGTTTGGCTATTATAAGTGAAAACCCTATCCTCCGGTTTGCGTTGTATTGTGTGATGGGACCTGGGTCTTATAATAGCTTCATATTTCCAAAAAGCATTGCGCTATTTTGTTATATGCACTAGTGTTCTTGGGAGGAAACACGTTCTGTGTTATACGGCGTGGTCCCTTGAATCACTCTCTTTTAAAATAAAGATTTACAACTGTTTTAGTTCTCACACCAGTCATATGACTGACCTGGAGTTTATTGTTTTAACCTAAACTCTGGGTGCCCCTATTTTCGACACGGGCAGCTAGTAGTTTTGGTTTTGCAGACTTATATTCACAGGATCCTGATTTACACTGCAACGATGCTCGGAAAGCTCTGTATCCGTGTGTTACTTTCAGTTGTGTTTTGTATTATTTTTCCGCTGCTATGTAATTTATTGTAATCTCTGATATTTGTCGAAAGTATATTTATTCATACTCTGTATATCCTTGTATTTTGATGGAATTTTTGTAATAAACAATGAAATGTTCTTCTGTTTGCGTTCTATTATGTCGTGTTCTCAAGATAATCCGGGCTTTCCTTATCGGGGAAGTTACGGGCTATGACAGTAATAAAATAATTAATTAAATAAATTAAATTGTGAAAATCAGATATTCTCACATCGGTTTGGTTGAAAATTCAACCGTCTTCTTTTCAGATCTCGTCAGCGCAATCGCGAAGATCTCGGAAAGACGAATCCAACGCAATAAACGGTTAGCAAAACGGACCTCGTATGGAAAAGATACCGCGATTCAAACATTTGGAAAATTTAAGCAATAAATAAATTAATAATAAAATAAACTAAACCTTTCTTCTTCCACCATCAGTTCAGACCCCATATCACCCATAACCGCTCAGAATTTTGACCTCGAACTGCGCACACCAGGATGCATCGCACATTCATCGGAGGGGGGCCTGCTGCGCCTCCGCGGCGGCTTCCATCGCCGCCCACCGCTGGCGGTGCGGTGGCCTCGGCCGTCCTGGAAACGGCCTCGAGTGCCATGCCTTTGAAGGCTGGTTTCACGAAAAATACTCAGTGAAACTCGATCTTGTCCATACCAATTTAAAGATCTTTGAATTCCCTACAATTTGATATATGGTATGCGATTTATCGTTGAGTGGATTAAAAGATATTAGCATATGAATTTGAGATGATTTCAGCTTTCGAATTTCTATAACCGACGGCAGCCATTTTAGGGTTCTATTTTTAAGTTTTTAATAATATAATTTCTCGAAAAACGTGTTTTAAAGGTGGATTTTCGG
The DNA here is from genome assembly GCA_030737875.1 of Allium sativum. NCBI lineage: Eukaryota > Viridiplantae > Streptophyta > Magnoliopsida > Asparagales > Amaryllidaceae > Allium > Allium sativum. The sequence continues at coordinate 682,864,754 of CM060909.1, read as the reverse complement.
ACTGTCTCCAAATCAGGCCACTTAGTGTCAAACTTAAGGCTTTGACGCCTTCTGAACGCGATGGGCTATGCCCCGTGGCCCAATTCTGAAGTCTATTGCATGTTTTATTAAAATTACAATATTAAATTAATAATTTAATTTCCACCGTACATTTAAATAGCCGGGGCCACATACGGAATCCGAAAATTCCAATAAAAAATTTTCTTGGCTTTATTGACGATACGGTTCCAACGAGACTAATTTCATTGAATTCTGAGACTGTCTGAAAAATGGCTATTTTTAATATTAAAAAATATATATAAATCCTATAGCGACCATTCTGAAATTTAAACTGGGCATAACTTTTGATTCCCACTATAAAATTTCAATTTTTCGGATTCGTTGGAAAGATATTTTAAAAGAGATTCTAATATTTTTGGTTTCACTAAAATCCGTTAAATTTTGCATCATGTACGGTCAGTCAAAGTTCAAGTTTGACTTTTCAAACTACCGCGCTATTTCTTACTCCTTTTATATTTAAAATTAAATTATTCATCCTAACTTTGATTTAAATCAAATTTTAATCATTATTATTTTAAATAAATTATTTTAAATATCAAAACCCATCAAAATTAGTTAAAATAAATTTTAAATTTACCCCAAAATTCAGGGTTGTTACAGCCTCCCCCACTTAAAAACTTTCGTCCTCGAAAAGGAACGAAGCTAAAAGTTGTTTAAGTATCCTATCTTAAATAGTTTTATTTGTTAATTAACTTTTAAAATATATATAACTTTTATATATTTAAAATCATAATTCCTAATAGCGGATTATATATATAATCAAACATTAATTATGAACTAGGCACTCTCAACTCATTCTAGGGCATTGCTAACCCCATCTCTAATGAGTTTTCTCATTCTAGGATACTGCTGATCCTATCTCTAATGAGTATTCTTATTGGATATTACTAATCCAATCTCTAATGAGTCTTTTGTTCAGTTCTAACTAGTTGTACCCCAAAGATTTGAGCTAGCCAGAGCTCTGATACCAACTGTAACGTCCCCGGGTTCCGCCCGGACTCAATTCGATCGTTAGATCAACCAAGACCGTTCAAAACCCGAATACTTAAATCTGGGAATACAACACATTAGAACAATAACAGCAAACTTTTATAAACATTACAATAATGTTACATCAGAGTACAGAACATATCAGAGTACATCGAATAAAATTACAGCAGAAGATAAATTACAGAAAATTAAATACAATAAACAACGGAAGACTTCTATGCTTTGGACACAGCTTTAGGCTTCGATCCAGAATCCTGCTCAAGAGATAAATATCTGCAAAAAGCTACTCGGCTACCCGTGTGGAAAAGAGGGCACCCGAGTTTGCAAAGTGAAACAAACTACGAGTCAATCATGGGACTGGTGTGAGAATTCTTAACTAATATAACTAATAATAATAAGGCTAATCACAGGACCACGCCGCTAACGCGGAACGAGTTTACTCCATAGGACTGCCAGTGCATAAAATAAAGTGAATCGTTAAACAACGCAATGCTTTTTAGAAAAATAGAATCATCATAAGACTCAAGTCCCATCACACAATGCAAGAAAACCGGAGGATAGAGTTTTACCTTATGATGATTAAACATGCTCGGTACGATAAAACGAATTTGATATTATTATTAGTGTATATATGTTTCAAAAACATTTCAAAGTGGACGTATCAATCCTAGGAAGCATAGCTACCATATACTATGCCTCCATACTAGTAATACAATAAAGTCCATAGGGTCGTATTGGGAATTGGGTTTCCATCATGAGTCAAGGCTAGGAACGATCTCCTTACTGATTCAAGACACTCTAGCTAATGTCTCAGGATCCCCCGCAGTGAACCCTTGGAAAGCTGCAGGGCCGGTCCGCACATACGATTTTGCGGATTAGTTATTCCTGAACACACGTTTCCCGGTCCTATAGGACCTATCATCCGAGGCGCCTCATTCCATCATCCACATAAGTAAAATGTCGTGCCGTGTAAAAACCAAACACCACTTCTAGCTAGAAAGAAACGTGCTGCTCTCCCTGCGTTCACTTGCTCTGTTTTAGACTCAACCGGGTTGTAAGGCTCGTGAAGTTACGTTATACACAAAGCTACGCCTAAACAGGCCGTGCTTTGATCATCAACCACAAGGCCTGCTTTTCAACAAAAGCCTTGATCATATGCATCTTAGCATGCCACATTGTCAATCCATACCATACCATTGATTCCTACCAATATATAACCTCTAAGCTCGTATGTCTTAGAGAAGCGTGTTAAACACCAAACAGATATATATTTAGCAGAGATCAACGAATACCGTATAAAGGAATACAATGTCAGACATACAATCCATTTCCAAGTTCGTTCTGGGTCTGAACGAAACCGGAGGTACCTTATACCTCGCATATCCGAACAACCAACAAGTAGTCTGGACGGCCACCGTTATAGCCCCTTCAAGATAGCTACTCCAATCATGGGCGTCAATGGTAACTCATCCATTCAACGTGAAGATCGTCGGTCCTCAATCACCGTCTTCAACTCTTCAACTTAGTTCGACGAATAATCATTTGAAATGAGATTGAACTCGGACCTTTCAAATGATTCTCGCATATATATCATTTCAAATCATTTCTTATCGTTAATATTAATTTATAATGATTAATCTCTATTTTTATTTATATAAAAATAATTGAATTTTATTTAACGATGCTTCAAGTCAATAGGCGACCTTGGCGCTGTTTTCACACAAATTTGTTTTACACATTTCTCTAATTCTAACCGTTGGATTTTAACACAATTCATATCATTGTAAAGATCTTCCCATGGCGAACCTAATGGTTTCATTTTTGGGAAAATCCGACGGTCGGATCTTCGATATAATAATTTAAAGACACGTTTCCAAAATGCGAAATACCACGCTCGATTCATTTGATTTTAGTTTATATATATATAATTATATATAATTCCTTCATCCATATATCTTGCTAACAAAAAATATCCCTATTTGTATATATAATATCAAGGTATAACATGACAAACAATAATGTTTTATTTTTATTGTAATTCACATTCACATACTATACACAACAATGTACATTTTCTTCCATCTTTCAAGTTACACAAAATGTATATTTTGTTTCCTTATTCTTTTTAATGAAAATCCATTCATTAAAATTTACATTTCATCGTTATAATCTTTACTGAAAATCTTTTTACATAAATATGTAAATTTCATACTATTGATCTTTTACATGAAAAATGTAATTTCACTTTAATGCAATTACATGAAAAATGTAACTTTTACTTTTATTCAATTACTATCTTTTCATTGGAGTCAACTTATATTAAATTGAAGTCCTTAAACGTTTAATTCTTTCCAATGAAAATGACACTAAAATTATGCCTCATTTTAATATATGAACATGACACTAAAAACATGTTTCATCTTCAATATATGAACATGATCTTAAAAATATATTTATTTTTAAGATAATAACATAGCACTGAAATATGTTTTAAATTTCATATATTAACATAACATTAAAAATACGATTATATTTCATATAGTTAACATGACTTTAAAATATGAAGCTATTTCATATGCATTCACATGATTCCAACACACGTTTTTATTTCATTGCATTAACGCTACTCCAAACATGATTTTATTTTCATATACTTTAACGCTACTCCTAAATATGATTTTATTTTCATATGCAATTAAATGACATTAAAACAAAATATTATATTTATTTCTTATGCACTCATGTTACACTAAAAACATGATTTTATTTTCATATGCATTTTCATGATTCCAACTATAATCTAAAAATTGATTATTCTATATGTTATCCTTTTATAATAATATTATTTTCCAAAATATTAATTATGAAATTTCTCTTTTAATATTCATTATAAAATGGATAAAATAAATCGATAAACTCGTTCGCGTTATTTTTAAAATGCGTTGCTATTTTTAGAACGAATTAAATAGCCCAACTCATTTTCTTATCCATTGGTATTTTATAATGGGCTAGACCTCTCACATTAAGCCTACGACTTATGGATGCTGGATGTGCCGGTCAGTTCCGGGCAGACTTTTTCCATAAGTTGGGCTTAACCTCATGTAACCTAACCTCGTGTCCAAGCACAAATATAATTTATATTTATAATTAGTTTTTCCAAAACATATTATTTGAAATTATCCTTTCCATTATGGAATCTTAATTTTAAGATATTCTTTATTTTTAAATATCTTGATTTCAAGAATCTTAATATAAATTGTAGCTTTCCATATTATTATGATTTTATAATAACAACCTTTTCAAGATGTTCCATTTTGAAACCATATTTTTTTTTACTTTAACATATTAACCCCAAAGATGTAATCTTTTTAATTGAATCCTTTTATTGTAACTTTTAGACAATAAAGACGTAATCTTTCTAAATCAACGTCTATCAATTCCATTAATTGAATATAAAATAAAAACATTCCTTTAATTCAAGATTGATAACGATTTGGAAACAAATATTCTTAATTTAACATATTGAAAATTAAAAAGGTAATCTTTTTAAATTCTAACTTTTTCTTTTTATTGTAACCTCATCCTACTATGTTTTTACTATTACATTAAAAATGTATTTTTAATTTTGACCTTTTTATTAGCAAATAATATGTCAATAAAAATGTGTGTATAATCTTGACCTTTTTATTAACAAATAAAATGTTAATAAAAATGTGTTTATAATCTTATCCTTTTTATTAACAAATAAAATGTTAATAAAAAATTATTTTCGAAGTTGTTTCTTTTATTTGTACATGGAATGTAACTAAACATGTTAAAACAATTACGGTCTTTTTATTTAAACATAAAATCCAAATAAAAGTGTGTTTCATAATATTGTCTTTTTATTTATATATGGTGTATAAATAAAATGCAAAATAAATATATTTTCTAATCTTGTCTTTTTATTTACACATAGTATGTAAATAAAAATATGTTAAACAAGTTTGTCTATTTATTCACACATGGAATGTGAATAAACATATAATGATCAATTTCGTATTTTTATTCACATAAAGAATGTGAACAAACATATAATAATCAATTTCGTATTTTTATTCACAAATGGAGTGTGAACAAACATAGAATAATCAATTTCGTATTTTTATTCACATAAGGAATGTGAACAAACATATAATAATCAGTTTCGTATTTTTATTCACATATGGTGTGTAAACAAAAATATAATTTTAAAAAAAAGTGAATAAATAAATCTGACAACGAAATAATTTGTCTTGATTTGGCAAATTGATTACAACTCTGTACTCAACATGATATACAATTCTAATGTCAACATAATTTAACGATTCTTGATTTGCTAAACATGACCATTTCAAGTAAATGATATTTTAACAAATTCAATAACAATAAAATATCATAACAAATTTGATATTGTAAATTGGATTAAAAAAAAATTAACCTAATCAATTTCACAAAACAAAACAATATTTTAATTATATTAAAATTCTGTTTTAATCTAAATTACCTAAAGAGATGTTTTATATCGGATCCATACAGATTTAAGCAATAAAATGACATATCTACACAATACAACGCAATACAATTCAATACAATCCATCAGAACAATCAGTATAATACATCACAGCACAGATCACATGGATAATTATTTAACAAAATAAAATAATTAATTAAATAAATTAAATTGTGAAAATCAGAGATTCTCACATCGGTTTGGCTGAAAATTCAACCGTCTCTGTTTCAGATCTGGTCAGCGCCATCACGAAGATCTCGGAAAGATGAATCCAATGCAACAAACGGTTCGTAAAACGGACCTCGTATGGAAAAGATATCGCGATTCAAACATTTGGAAAATTTAAATAATAAATAAATTAATAATAAACTAAACCTTTCTTCTTCCACCATCAGTTCAGACCCGATATCACCCATAACCACTCAGAATTTTGACCTCGAACTGCGCGCACCAGGAGACATCGGACATTCATCGGAGGGGGGCATGCTGCGCCTCCGCGGCGGCTTCCATCGCCGCCTAACGCTGGCGGCGCGGTGGCCTCAGCCGGCCTGGAAACAGCCTCGAGCGCCGTGCCTTTGAAGGCTGATTTCGTGAAAAATACTCAGTGAAACTCGATCTTGTCCGTACCGATTTAAAGATCTTTGAATTCCCTTCAATTTGATATATGGTATGCGATTTATCGTTGAGTGGATTAAAAGATATTAGCATATGAATTTGGGACGATTTCATCCTTCGAATTTTTATGACCAGCGGCAGCCATTTTAGGGTTCTATTTTTAATTTTTTAATAATATAATTTCTCGAAAAACGTGTTTAAAAGGTGGATTTTCGGACTGTCTCCAAATCGGGCCCAGTTAGTGTCAAACTTAAGGTTTTGACGCCTTCTGAATGCGATGGGCTATGCCCCGTGGCCCAATTCTGAAGTCTGTTGCGTGTTTTATTAAAATTACAATATTAAATTAATAATTTAATTTCCACCGTACATTTTAATATGCAGGGGCCACATACGGACTCCGAAAATCCCAAAAAAATATTTCTGGCTTTGTATTGACGATACAGTTCCAACGAGACTAATTTAATCGAATTCTGAGACTGTATGAAAAATAGCTATTTTTAATATTAAAAAAAATATATATATATATATCCTACACCGACCATTCTGAAATTTAAACTGGGAATAACTTTTGATTCCTGCAATAAAATTTCGATTTTTCACATTCGTTGGAAAGATATTTTAAAAGAGATTCTAATATTTTTGGTCTCACTAAAATACTTTAAATTTTGCATCCTGTACGGTCAGTCAAAGTTCAAGTTTGACTTTTCAAACTACCGCGCTATTATTTACTCCTTTTATAATTAAAATTTAATTATTCATCCTAACTTCGATTTAAATCAATTTTGAATCATTATTGTTTTAAATAAATTATTTTAAATATCAAAACCCATTAAAATTAGTTAAAATAAATTTTAAATTTACTCCAAAATTCAGGGTTGTTACATCATGGGTAGGGTATCTTCTCTCGTGCGGTTTCAATTGCCGACTTGCATAAGCTACAACCCTACCTCCTTGCATCAGTACAGCTCCTAGTCCAGTACCACATGCATCTGTATATACTGTCATCTCTTCATTCCCCTTAGGAATGACTAACACTGGTGCACATGTCAACTTTTCCTTTAGACTCTTGAATGCATTCTCGCACTTTACGTCCCAGACGAAAGCTTGATTTTTCTTAGTCAACTGAGTCAATGGTGCTGCTATCCTAGAGAAGTCTTGGATAAACTTGCGATAATATCCAGCTAATCCCAAGAAACTTCTTATGTCCGTTGCATTCTTGGGCGTAGACCAATCTTGTACCGTAGCCACCTTCGCAGGGTCCACGGCGACAGCATTCTCTGAAACAACATGGCCTAAGAATCTCACTTCCCTCCTCCAGAAGTGACACTTAGAAAACTTTGCTTTCAATTGGTGTTTTCTTAACACCTCCATCACTATCGTCAAGTGTTCCTTGTGTTCTCCCTCTGTCCTTGAATAAACAAATACATCGTCCACCAACACAAGAACAAACTTATTCAACTGATCTCTGAATATCCTATTCATAAGATCCACAAAATATGATGGTGCATTGGTCAACCCGAATAGCATGACCAACCACTCATTAAATCCAGACGACGTCCGAAAGGCCGTTTTAGCTATACTCTCAGCTTCCATTCTAAGCGGATGAAAACCTGTCGCGAGATGCAACTAGGAAAATACTCTTGCGCCACTTAACTGATCAAACAAATCATCTATCTGCGGTATAGGATACTTATTCTTCCTCGTCACCTTGTTCAATTCGCGATAGTCCATACATAATCGAAGGGAACCATCTGCCTTGGTAGCAAACACAATTGGTGCTCCCCACTCAGAAACACTTCTTCTGATAAATCCCTTCCTCAAAAGATCGCTTACATGCACCCCCAAGCTCTCGCTGCTCCCTTGGCACCATACGATGAAGTGGCATCACTATAAGTCTGGCATCTTTCACCAAATCAATACGGAACTCAATCTCTCGGTGTGGTGGAAGTCCGGTCACTTCCTCGAAGACATTCGGATACTGGCCAACCACGGGCACATATAACAACTCTTCATGCGGGATGTTGAGGGAATTTAGAAAACTAGCCATTACCCTATCATTAGGTAGACCACCAAACACTACCCTCTTCCCATCATCTGCTCTAACTGTCACCAAAAAGTCCTCACAGTCTACCACCACCCCGTATCTTTGGAGCCAATCGACTCCCAAAATAATGCCAAACCTAATAAAGCCCAAAACAAAGCAATCAAAAACAAACGTGCATCCATGACTCGATAAGACCACATTACTACAAATCATGCTAAGGCTAGTCAAACCACCAATCGGGTTCGTCACTACTAAAGGTCTATCAACCTCGGGCTCCAATCCCAGCCTATCTAATAGGTCACTAGATATGAAGGAACTGGAAGCTCCGGTATCAAACAATACTCGAATAGGAACATCATAAACAGAAAGCATACCTTGGATAAAAACATTCTTTCCTTTCTCCGCCGCAGTTGGGGCATTCGACAAAGAAGGAACAGCATTGATAGCATTTTCTTTCACAATCTGCTTTTCCTTAGGGGGTTGCGGACACTTGTCCTTGTGATGTCCCACTTGGCCACAGTTGAAGCACTTCCTATCCGCTGGCTTGGCCCGACATTCTTTGCCATAGTGGCCCTTCTTACCACAGCTGAAGCACTCAACATATTTCTTATTCTTTTTCTACTGGCCATCCTTGGTCTGATTCTTCTTTTTCTTATTCTGAGAACCATTCTTGCCTCCACCGCTTGCTTGCGGCTTTGTCTCCTTTGCAGATGCAACCTCAGTCTTCGACTTAGGGTAAAGACTCTCTGACCTCAATGCTTTTCTCATGATTGATTCAAACATCTCATCGATGTGGCTAATAAGCCTTTCCCCCAAGTACTGATCCAAACCTGTTATAAACTTCTCATTCTTCTTCTCGGGAGTTTCAATGAGGGATAATCCATACTTCGATAAAGTATCGAATTCTGCAATGTACTCCAAGACTAACCTACCATTCTGCTTGAGCTCCAGGAATTTCCTAAACAACTCTGACTTCTGGGCAGCTGGGATAAATTTTTCACTGAATCGAGCCTTAAACTGATCCCATGTAACTTGATCCTATGGAGTAGCTGCCTTAATAGCGTTCCACCAATTCATTGCCCGTCCTTGCAGCTGACGGGACACTAGCTTTCTTTTCATTGCATCCTCGACACCTATGTCTTTAAAGATACGCTCACAGCTATCCAACCAATCCTGAACATCCGTAGCCGGTTCCGTTTCGTGGAATGGCTTTCCACCAAGACTAGTGTAATCCTTGCAAAGCTTGGGGAAATTATCTCTAGGCGCCTGCACCGCTTTACCACCGCCATTTGCAACATTAGGGACTGCCCTCTGAACGTCCCTAAGCATCTCTCTCATGAAATCAGTAAACATAGCTCTCATAGCAGGAGCATTCCCATTGTTGGCTCTTCTACCAGCACCCCTCGTATATCAGCTCATCGTTCAATCTGTAAAGAGAAACGATTAACCATTCTCTTTGTGGTGTTAGTGCACTGCGACTTCATCCTTAGTTATACTAATAGTGTGTGTGTGTATATATATATATATAGCTTTTGAAAACAAAATTAATCACAAATACGCGCTCTCATATCCGTACTATCTCTACCTGGTGTCTTTCCCTAGGTTAACTACGCAACCTAGAGCTCAGATACCATGTGTGACGGCCCGCCCCCCACCAGACGACATTTCCCATGAAAATGCGCTGTGTCGATGTCTAATCGGCACGGGACGGTCGCCAAAGAAAGGGAAAAGAAAAGGACTTACTGGTGAACTAACAAAAAACCTGTACAATGTCTCACATCGCAAGGAATAAAATATAATAATAACATACTTGACATAAAACAGGTGAGACAGTGCATAGGCCGAAACAAAACATCATAGCAGCGGAAAATTCAAATACAGCTTACGTTCCACATCATCATTATTACAACTTTAAAACTGTCTCTAAAGCAAAAGAAAGGAAAGGCACACTACTAATGCCCAAAGTAATGACCAACAACGACATAGGGAGAATATATATATATATATATATATATATATATATATATATATATATATATATCATACGTGGGAGCCTCCTGCTCATCTCCGGTACAGCTACCCGTGCATACCACCTAACCTGTCTCTAGTCTGCCCGTTTAAGAGCACCCAGAGTAATAAGAAGAGACATAAAACTCTTGATCAGACAAAAATCCGGTATGAGCGATAAGCATCAAAATAGAACAATAACAGGTATACTAAACCATACTTGAACCTAGACCTGCAACCAAAGAGTTAGCACAACATACTGCTCAATACTCTAAGGTGCCACCAACATATAGTGTAAAGAATACGGGGGTGGGGATGTGCATGACATAGTGAAAGAAAACAATCAAACATAGCAACCATCCTCGCATCTCTCACTCAGTGTGTAAAGCAAACGATATCCACCACTTTGATCACCCTATTCCTTGCTATGATCACTCTGCCCCATGGAGTCATGATGACACCACTGCACTGATCCATAGCCACTTGTCTTTGCTATGTCCACTATGCCCCTATGAAGTCATAACGACTCCACTGCACTGGCTCATAGCCATGCTACGATCACTCTGCCGCATGGGGCAATAACTACCCCACTGCACTGATACGTAGCCTATCATCCGTCTGGGTGGCGAATCAAAGCTATGGACGTCGATAACCACTTAGCACACTTCCCGCAGCAAAGCCCAATCATGAAGTTAACTTGTTGGTTCCCATCTAGATCCTGAGCTCTACTTCCTCTTTGGACTCCCTTTGCATCTCGGGGTTTGGTCGAATTGGAGTTGGTCTTCAAAAGAGTCGTCGAGTAGAAGTAGTTTAAGTCCGGTTCGGTTCGGCTATACATCATCTCCAAATTTCTTGTTCGGTTCGGATACTCCATCGTGGTTTGGCTCAGCTCCTCCATTCGGTTCAGTTCGGGTGCCATCCTCCAACTCGGTTCGGTTCGGGTGCTTCTGCTTGGATACAGTTCGGTCCTCTAGCCCTCCAGTTAGTCTGCTCCGATCCCCTGTCCTCCTGTCATTCTGATCCGATCCCACTTTCTAGCTCTAATCCGATCCGATCCCCACGCAAAGCTTCAACCCGATCCCAACTCCGACACAATACCAATGGCCTTCCTTTTCTCCCTGCTTTATCTTGTGCTAAGTTCCAGTTCGATTCGGTGCTCCCTTGCCCAGTCCACTATCCGACCCGAGCCCTTTTGACCGATCCGATCTGAAATCCTGCACAATTTTCCTGCGACTTTTTCCAACGACTGTTTTACAACATACGATGGTGTTTTCGACCATTCTAACCCTTCTAATCAATCACAAAGCATACCATACAGTCATAGCAACATGTATAATCAACCACAAACAAGAAAACAATAATTTGATAGGTTAAAATGGATCAAACATAGCCAAAATCCCATATTTACCCTTAAGCATGTTTAACCATAATTAATATTAGGATTAGAAAAACTTAACCAAATTAACCCAAACTTCTAACAGAGGTCTAAAATAGTATCATGTATAGATTCGCTAATTACCACTAATTACCCTTAATTAGCCATAATTAGTGAGGAACTAAGCAAATCACTCACCTTTGCTATAAATAGAATATCAAATCTGAAATGATTCTCTGTTTGGGCGCGAATACCAAGGCTATACAGCAGTTCTACCTTAATTCTTGTGCTAATCCGCTTTGATTTGATGTAGATTTGGCTTAATTAGCTATTAGAAGGTGATTTGGGGTGTTTTAGCAAGTGGAGGCCATTGCTAGGGTTCTAAGAATGAAAGTGGCGGCAGTGAAAGTGAGAAAAGGGTGTTCGCTAAACCCTAACAGCCCTTAAATACTCCAAATCCCGAAATTCCCCTTTGGGCCTAGCTGATAATCACCCGGTTAAGCCCAATTAAGCTATTTTTCACCAGCTGAAACTTGTTTCAGCCATATCTCCCAAACGGTTAGTCCATTTGGCTAATGTGACCACTCAACGGAAAGGTAAACCATCATCCAGATCTAATGGAAGTAGTTTCAGGTCAAAACTCCTTTCCAATCAAAAGTTATGGCCGAAACAAGATCAACTAGAGGTAAAACGGACATTTAAAAATCGATAAAAATCGTGAACATGAGAAATGACCCCAATAGTCGTCTTCCAAAGATACATGACCATACGACCTCGCATGTGCAAGAAATAAATATTCTACGATCCTTCGATGCGTAGAATGCAGGTAGTTACATAAAATCACGAAATCAATTAAAAAACAGTATATAAATGGAGCTTTGCAATTATGAAATACAATTGTGAAATTATCATTAAATACAATTGTGAAAATGTCAGTAAATTAATTAATTGAATTTTTTGTATTTTTTAACAAAAAGATTAAATTTCGGGCAATGATATTTATTCTAATGAACTTCAAATTTTCAATATTTGCATTCCTTCGTTGATTCTGTAACCATACATTTATTTCCTAACTCTAAAGTCACTGTATGTAAAAATAAAAATAAATTACTGATAATTTCATACGTAGTCCAATAAGCAGTGATAATTTGCACCTGATTTTTCTCTAGTTGTAGAAATCTCTTCTCTAAATCCGACACTTTACTTTAAAGTAGCAGTGTATGCTTATCCTTAACTTGCGCTAAAGCCGCTCTACTAAGACTCATTCCTCTTCCCATCGCTCTAAGTCGACCCGGTCTTTATTGCCCTAACACTTGTGCAAGTGCATCTTCTATATAATTAATTGGCGAGCTCGATTGTGTAGCACTTTCAATTTGTTTAATCTTTTCCTACAAAACATGATTAATTTCATATTATTGCAGTTTAAACTAAAACTTAGTATTTAAATTAAAATAGGAAACACACTCAGAAGCTTGCAAATTTAAATACCACATATATGACAACTTTTTTTTAAGAACTCATTAAAACATAGTATTTATATATCTATCATACATATTTGAAAAGTATGGACTTACTATAGCATCTGCAGCAATCATATTCACCAGTTCACCATTTTTATTAAAGCGAGATTTGATCCAGACTACACTTCTAGAGACGGTAGAGCGATTGCTACTTTCGCTTTTCTACATTCAAAAAACACCAAATAACAAAAGCAATTAACTTAAAAGTTTCATAAATATTGCAGTAAATTGTAACTACATTTTACTACCAAATCTTCAGCTAGTCGTGCCATTCCTTTACGACAGGACATGTGTGGCAACTGCCTCTATCTAATAGCTATGTTCTTCTCGCTCACAACCTAAAATAAGAATTGTATGGTAGTATAATATTCAACTTAGTCATTACAGATAAATATTACACTGCAATTACTGATAAATATTACCAATATTTTAGACAGCCACTTAGTGTACTATTATAAATCTGAACAATTTACTGGTAGGATACAAAATCCAGGTGTCATGACTATGTAGTGTGTAAGTATTTTCACAATCATAAGATAACGAATAATTAGAAATGGGTCAATTCTGATCTGAAATTGTAAAATTAAAGAAAAATAGTTAATTCATGTGCACATAAATTTGAATCTTAAGGTCAGGATGAAGAGTAAGAAATGAAGTGACTAAATGTCTAACATTGGATCCCACATGTCGAACCAAATTATTCAATTACATTTGGAATTGCCAGTTATTTTATAGCCTGTACAGCCAACCTGCTCTTTATCCTGCAGATTCCACCACTATAGCTGCATGACACAATTTTTTAGTTTTTGGCATAAGAACAGTTTCCCCCTGCTTTATGTCTAAATTACAACATATGTTTAAGAATGATCAATATAACTAGTACTTTCCAACAACATGCTTCTTCTGAAAATGCAGGCGGACTCTCCATATTAAACAAAGTAACTAGTTAATTTCAATTTCAAGTAAATTAGATAATCCAACATTGTTTCCTATGTGAAAAGGTTTGGTGAAGTGCCAACTTTATGGACAATTCTTTTTGAATAACTGGCAATTCCAGATGTAATTGACTAATTTGTTTTTTTAGATCTGGAGCCAAATCCTCATTAGGGTGGGACATCTTTTAGGGAAATAAGTAGACTAAAAGACATATAAACTTAATTTATTCATACCTAAAGTCTAACACTGTATCTCACATGTATTGGTTATACCATGCTACAATGACAAGTCAAAATCTATCAGCTTCTCCATGGTAATTAAGACTAGACCTATCATGTGAAAAAAGTAAGTGATTTAGTCAACAAGTTTGATAACTGCAGCTGATTAAGAGAGTAGGAAAACCTTCTTGTGGTTGCTGGCAACAAAACAGTTCATGTGAAGAGATCAAATGGTGAAGAAGAAATTAGGAAATTCGAAAAAAGTTTCTTGTTTACTTCTTACCTCTAAAACTTGTTTGACAGGTAGTAAAGCAATAAGGAAAATATCATATGGAGTTGAAACACTAGTATATAGTGAAAAAATTCGTACCTTGAATTCCAAACTTGTTTTCAACTTGATAAATTTCTTCCACTCATTCATACATCTAATGTTAGATGGTTTTAACTAAAGTCTTTCCTCTATGGAATTTGCTTGTAACACCTGCCGAACAAATTTACATTTTGATGCACGCCAAATACAACTCATTTGTTGAAAAACTATTTTTTTGTGCCAACCTAAATCCAATTTAAACCTTGCCTGCAACAATCAAAATTCAGCGTAAAGTGTTTGCGGTAAGCAATAAATAAATTTTTCACTTGACAAACCAATTAAACAATACTGAACAACGAAACAATCTGAACATTAAATATTCACCATCTGAACATGCAATTTTTTTAATAAAGTTATGCCTGGAATCCTATTTATGTATAGCAGTGTAAAGTTAAAAGTATCAATCTAGTTGAACTGTCTGTGTACGAGAAGTACTGTAAGAATGGAGGAAATAGAGTCTGTGGACGGGAAGTTAGTTGGCGAATGAAGTCCTACAAAATCCGTATCAGAATACATCAAATGTGCAATGTAAGAATGGAGGAAATGTCAAGGTTTTCAAGTTCTTCAATACTAATTTAGGTTTTTAACCTTGTCGTCTTTGTTATAATATTTATTTTATATTCCTATAATTTCCTTGTGGTCATATTTAAGCAATTCAACTGGTCGTTTTGTAGGCGGACAGTGTAAGAACACACAAATGCAAGTTAGGTTATGTAATCCGAGTAGAACTTACAATAATTTAACTTGGGTTTTTAGAAAATGTTTCAAAAATCAGCAGAATGAATATATTAGTCTTATACATAATACCTACGTACTTATATCACCATTAATTTGTAATTTTAAAAAACCTGGATAATATAAGTTATAACCAAGTAATGCATACTTTGAGCAATAAATATAAGAATTGATCTTAAAGCAATAAATATAAGAATTAATATTAATGCAAAAAAGAGTGTAACCTGGATGCTTTCCCATAAAACATCTTTCAACTCGGTGCTTCCATCCACTTAATGTAACCGGAACAATTTCTCGTACAAGTGGTCCTAAATAAGAGGATAATTTGACTGACCCTGGTCCTATTGGTTCGCCTATACTATTAAATTCAACTTTTATTTGCTCCAAAGAATTGAATTGAAGTCTTCTAACTTTGGTTGGCCCTCTAGGCTTTGTTGTCGGTTTTCCTTCCGCTTGAATTACGTTGTCAACTGGTTGTGGATTGTCTTGTATTTCAACATTGTTTTCTAATACGATTTGAATTTGATTGTTTTCTAATGCATGTGGGTTTTCATGTATTTCAGCATTCTTTTCTGGTTCAAATAAGACTCATCTTCTACTTGATTGTCTTCAAACAACTCTTCTTTTGTATGTTTCTTCCTCTGTTCGTCGATTTCATTTTGCATGTGACTTTTCCTTTTCATGGCCTTACTCTTCTTCACATTTTTATGTTTATAAAAATTAAAAGGACAACTGTCATTAACGAGGCCATTAATACATAAATTCTAATGAAATACGTCAAGTTTTCTTTGACCTTAATAAATTCTAATGAAAACCGTATCAATTCTGGAGTGGCAATGTTTTGGGCGAGATGAATTTAATATTATGTAGATGTTTTTGGTTGATATTGGGATAGATAGCTATTAAAAATGGAAAGCAAATTAATTTTCAATTGCTTTCGAATGAAGAATTGTTATATATATCCAAGTTATTGTTCATATCAAAGACGATTCTCCTAGAAACTGTATCATTTGTCCAAGTATTGTTATTGTTCTTTTCAAAGACGATTCAAAAAAATAAAACTATATCATTTGTTTTATTAAGATTGTTATTTATATCCAAGTATTGTTCATATCAAATTAAATAAAATGTAGGCTTATCCTTAATAAGAGCATAAATAATCGTTTAATAGATAGTTCCTGTAATAGTTAACATATTGCAACTTAGAAAAATAACTGTAACTGGTAAATATACATATTGTTATATAAGAAGCCAAATTAGTAATACATAATTATATTTGAACCATCGAAAAAACTTTATACAACAATTCATAAATATTTCAATCATCTATCCAAACCAGATGTGATAAAATTACCAACATGCAAGTGCAACTTTTTTAGCACTGCCATATGAAGATACTTCAAATGGGTTGTGTTAATATTCTGCAAATGCAAGTTTATTAGCGCTGCAAATGGGTTGTATTAATGATGGTTAAGCAACACAAAATGTTCGATATATACACTCAGTGTTCCATGCTCACAAATGTAACATGATATACAATAAAAAAATATAAAGATAATATATAGCGTAAGGTCATTTTTTTGGATTCAAGTTAACTGTAATAATCATAGTAGCAAGTTTTATGGAAACAATGCACTTTAGTTTTGATGAAGTGAGGCTGGATAAAAAATGGAAAGCAAAATTAATTTGCCTATTTGTATAAAATTAGTGTTCCAAAAGCCTATATATAAAGGAGCCAATGTAATAGAAAGAATATATATCTGAATGAATAGAAATGCCCTCTCTTCCTTATTTCTTCTGTTTTGTGTTCGTTTTTAACACGTTATCAGCACGAAGCTCTAATAGAGCTATTGTTTGAAATATTTTAGATCTATATTTATGGATCTATCATGTAAGTTATTTTTTTATGTTTTGAAATCATATAGATCTACATATATGAACTTATTGTATCTTCTGCTTAGATGTGATCCATACTTCTAGATCACTTTTCTTTTTCAGTTTTTGTAGATCTAGATTCTATTTTAGTGGATCTAAACTTTTTAGATCTAATTAATTTTTAACTTAATGGTTTTTAGACATCCACCTATTCATATTTGATCTAGTATTACGGTATACCAAATATTTTTTTAGGAAGATCCATTCATTTTCTTTTTATAATATTATATATGGATCTTTTGCCTCATACGCCATACATAAAACATCTTCATTTGCTACTTTATCTCTTCAATAACAGAGAAGCCATTGCTAATAGGTATGCATATATGTAAATAGCAAGCTGCTTGTTAGCCAACATATGTATTAATTTGGCCATTATTTTTGTTATGTAACATGGTGTATGGCTCCTTGACGATTTGTAATGTTTCATTATTGTAAGAAGTTCATTATAAATGTATAAAGAAAGACTTGTAGATTTGGAATTTTTTTATGATTATGTGCCGTAGTATATTCAATTTATTACATCCATGTATACGGTCCTATTCTATTTTACGAGATCTGCATATTTTTTTTATGATATAACAGCACTACAGTTTCATCATTTTGTCTGTTCGTTAATTTATTAATTCATTTTGATAATTATAGAACATGTATACTGATATGTGAATTTTGTTTAATTAAGCATATGCAATTATTATTTTTGTGTAGTTCACAAAAATGTCGAACACTGAAATCCATTTACAATCTCAATGCTTAGAGAGTACTGTTAAAAATGGTAATAATATGTCCCAGCAGGACAAAGCAAAGGCCCTGATATTTTTGAGAGGCCATATCCATGATGATCTAAAATCAAAATATTTAACTAAAAAAAGATCCTCTCCACTTATGGAACTCCCTGAAGGAGCATTATCACCACCAGAATAAGGTCATACTTCCAAACACAAAGCAAGAGTCGTTGAACCTGAAGTTCACATGCAAATGACCTGAAGCTCATATGATCTAAAGTTCATATACAAATTCTTTCAAATAAGAAGCTGAAGTTCATATGCAAACAAGGAACCTGAAGTTCATATGCAAACAAGGAACCTGAAGTTCATATGCAAACAAGGATGCCGGAGTTCATCATAAATTTATAAAATTGATATGCATATGTATGTGTATATATATTCATAGGAACTCGAAGTTCCCCAATCAATGAATTTGAAATACTTCATACTTTAAAAGCCTGAAGCTTTATTCAAACCATATGAAATAATAACATTACACTTCTTAAAGAAGTTAAATCATATGCGACAATAATAATGCATGCAAAGATTGCACAATTATCTCAAAATCAGTTGTATCTTGCTTATATATTTATATTTACATATTGTATTGAAGAATAAATTTTAGCAACTTGAAGTTGTTATATACTTTATTTGAACCAAAAGTTCAACATAGTGGAACCAGAAGTTCAATACAGTGGAACCAGAAGTTCAATACAGTAGAACCAGAAGTTCAATACAGTTTAACAAACTTGAAATTGTTTATATATTATTTGAACTAGAAGTTCAATATAGATTAACAACTTGAAGTTGTTTATATATTTCATTTGAACCAGAAGTTCAATACAGTTCCAAATCAGATATTTTGGATATTATGATACGATATTTAAGATTCGCATTGATATTGCTTGATAAACAAAAATTAATGATTGGAAACTTATAAAAAATTGTTCTAAAGTAAGTAAATCAAATGAGAATGAATATGCAAATCAATTACATATGTAATACGTGGACGAACGTATATACACATATATGCGAAAAATTTATTAACAACCTGAAGTTGTCATAAGCTTATATTATAAATAATGCATATATTATATTTCAGAAAGTCGATTGACATCAATATTGAATGACCTGAAGTCATGTGCATATTCAAATGATAGAAAATTCCTCTAAGTCATCAGATCAATGAAAGGGAATAAGCAATGAAATATGATTGCATCTTATCAACTAATAAGAGCATTATCCTTCTACAATTGAAATATATCTAATGTATTTGCTAGCTATGATGCTATAATGGATCAAAAATGAATCCAAAGTAAGTTTATTATTTAAAATGACAATGTTTGTCAACATCGAGGGGGAGGATAAAGGAATCATCGATGTTAAATATTTGCTAACATATATAATTATGCAAAGTATTAAGTAACTTGCATAAATTATCATTTATGTCCCTAATAGAATTTATCCAATATACATTTGAATCCCCGAAGGATCAAAAGGTGTAAACCACAGCTGAAAATGTGGTATAAAAGTCAGTTCAAAATATCTTTGGAGTAAGTCATAAAGATGCAAAATAAAGGAGGTAAGTGTTCCTGAAGAAAACTTAAAGGTGCTTTAAAAGAAACCCATGAAATGATTGTCAAAATAACCCCAGAAGTGGTTTAGGTACCTGAAGTATGATAATTTTTTGAGATCTCAATAAATCATGTATAGAACTGACAAAAAATAATCATCAATGATAAATTAATGAATAACAAAGCACTTACATTTATAAATGGATTAAAATCCCATATTAGAGAGAAACATGATTGGCCATCATGAAATTCTCCTAAATAAGATATATGGACTTCTAATCCATAAGTTATGAACCTGTAGTTCATAAGATAAAATAGAAATATAGATAATGACAAAAGCACATGGAAGTTACTGAAACACCATAGAGTGTCAAGTGCCATGAGCTTTGTATTTTTCAGAGATAATTGAATCGATTAAAGTGGTGAAAGTGTTTAAATCACTTACAATACCCTGAAGGTATAAACGATGAAAGTGTACAAATTCTAGAAGAATTTGAATAACTTTGATAGTGATAAAGAGTAAGAAATATAGATTACAACATTCCTTTAAGTATTGTTGTGATGAAAATCTTGAAATAATTCATGATGAGTAGATCACTTCCTGCTTTCAATAATTGTTGTAGTGAAACTCTTAATATCCATTGAAGTGGTAGTTGCGATATGCAGAAATTATTATAATATATAAGTTCCTGAAGAACATAAAGAATACAAAGAACATGTCTGATAGATTACAGCATTCTTCTAAGTATTGTTGTGATGAAAATCTTGATATACTTCAAGATGAGTAGATTACTTCCTGCTTAGTGTTGTTCTAATGAAAGTTATCTCACTCATCAAATGTGTATTGCAATATTCAAGCCCGATTGATATAGAAAATTATAAGCACCTGAAGTGTATTCATAAATGAATATTAGTATCATACAAATCACAAAAGGGAGGTGTTTTAAATAAGAAAGCATGCCTGAAGCATGGAAATGCACATGAAGTTTTAAAAGAAAAAATTCATTAAGAAGTATTTGTAAGCAATTTGAGTTATTGAAAGAAGAATACGAATTCAGAGAAAATTATTAAATCTGGGGGAGCATCCACAAGTATGATATAATGCACTATTTTTCCTTAACTAAGTTTTTCCCCACTGGGTTTTCTTAGTAAGGTTTTAATGAGGCATGGGTCATGATCCAGAAGTATCAACCCAGAGGTAACATACAAAGATAAGTTATAATGCACTCTTTTTCCTTATTTAAGATTTTTCCCACTGGGTTATTCTTATTAAGGTTTTAACGAGGCATAACATTGATCCAGAAGAATCATACTACTTTTGACGTAGTAAATTTGACATTGTATATTGTAAGTTTTTTCCTTCACTAAGATTTTTCCCGTCGGGTTTTTCTTAGTAAGGTTTTAACGAGGCAACATTTTGATCCAGAAGTATCAAGCATATTTTGATGCAGTAAACTATTATTTATGAAGAAGACAAGGCAGTTTGGATGGCTCGGATTCAAGTGAATTATATCAAGTATGATAGGATGGAGCACATTTCTTCTAAATTTCTCTTCACACATGCATGAAAGGATAATAAGAAAGAGAAGAAACAAATTCAGTTTCAAGAAAAGAGGGAAGATCCGTTCTCAAAGGCAATTTCCAAATCAACATTGCAGAAGACGATATACAAAATTGGCATACGTCGACTACATCAATAGACTAATTGAATAATGAGTTATAAATAAGGGGGAGCATATAAAATTATGCTATAATGTACTCTTTTCCTTCACTAATATTTTTCCCACTGGGTTTTTGTTAGTAAGGTTTTTAATGAGACATTATCTTGATCCTAATGATCAACCCTTATGGTAACATTGTAAAACATGTTACCTAAAGAGGAAATAAATTTGCACTCTTTTCCTTGTTTATGATTTTTCCCATAGGGTTTTTCATAAAAAGGTTTTTAAGGAGGCATTGTTTTGATCCTGAAGCATCAAACTCTTTTGAGGAATATCATTATAATATGATATTCATAATGTCAGACGTTGTACTCTTTTTCTCGTTTAAGGCTTTCCCATTGGGTTTTTCTGATAGAGTTTTGAAGGCAACGGACAATAGTTGTATCGACTGAACGGATATATGCAAGCAAGATAATAATAAAGGGGTGCAATCGTCGTATATATTTTAAAAGGTACAACTTCAAGTTAGCAGAGCATTCAAGTTTTTGAAGACGCATATTCAAGGGGGAGTGTTGTAGTATATATATATATATATATATATATATATATGAATTTTGTGAATATGCTTTTATTAGTTCTATGTTTAGTCCCACATCATTGGAATAAGCTAAAGATCAGCTCCAAAAGCCTATATATAAAGGAGCCAATGTAATTGAAAGAATATACATCTGAATGAATAGAAATGTCCTCTCTCCCTTATTTCTTCTGTTTTGTGTTCATTTTATAACAAAAGCAAATTAATTTTTAATTTTAAGTTATTTTATTTTTTGCCTGTTTATATGGATCGCTATTAAAGACGATCTCCCAAAAACCGAAACTGTCTGGTTTCAAACCACGTAAAAATTCAGCGATACTTTATCGTTGTAAGCCACAGTAAATACATCGAGTTTTATTTGTCCTTAATACATCAAATTAAATTGGAAAATGACTTAATAAAACAAATGATACATATTTCCTTTTCCTTTAATATTCAAAAGAGATAACCATAAGACTTTTGGATATACAGACTTGATCAAAGTTTGTGATGCATGTACGATAAGTAAAATTGGTAGTTGCTTAGTGATTCTCTATTGAGAGTAAACACACTATTAATATTCTATATTATATGCAATTTATATGACTAAGACTTTGTAATGCCATCTAAGATCCACTATGTGCATTGTTTTTCTCATAAAAACACTTACCAAGATTAAATACATATATAACAAATATGCTCAAGGCTAATAATTATGATTCAAATATAAAACGAGAAACTTCATCATTTTGACAAAAAAATTAGTAAATCATCTAATAGCATTGAATAAAATGAATGTGTCTTACTTTATTAAGGATTTCCCTAGCTATAACTGATTAAGGAACATTTTTTTTATAGAAAATCATCTAATAGCATTGAAAAAAATGAATGAGCTTACCAATTTAGAAAGGGTAATCTCATCATCTGCTTGATTGTCTTCAAGCTACTTATTTGTTGTGCTTTAATTTTTATGCTCGTCGAATTCTTTTTGCATATGTCTCGTTCTCACATCCCCGCAGTTGCTCATTTTCTGTACCACAAGCAACAAACTAATTAAACAACAACAAAACAATAATTACAAAACAAATTATGAAACTATACTCAAATTTGATAGGTTTGCATGATAACATGTCAAAACAAGACACTACAGACAATGTGTTACATCAAATCCACATCGAAAACATGTAAAAAAATAGTAATGATGTTTATACTGTGTTCACTCAATTTGCAGAAATATTGATGCGAATTTAATAAAAGTATACAATGTTCACTCGACATTAGCTATGACATAACCAATGTATTTGTAGAGAAATTATTTGCAAAGTCAAACAAGGCATACAAATTAAATAATACTTTAGACTTTCCTACATGTAGAATGAATAACGAAATATTTTGTGTGCTTTTTAACTTTATCTTTAAAAAATGCACAAACCCGTTTATTTGCTAATATTACGCCCTAAATCTGTACTATTATCGTATTCTAGCAAATAAGTAGGAATTACAAACCTCACAAGCAAATAAGTATGAAAATCTACTCAAATATGCCTTCATAATCTTCTCTAACATAGCTAACATTCTCAACTGAATCAATATCCATGTCGGTTTCTTTACAATCTTTCCTAACAAAGCTAAATTCTGTAATAGGATCATCTGTCTAACTCATGATAGCCTCTTGGTGGTGCTTTCATTACAACATACCAATTATAATGATCATTCTCTCTAGAACAAAAAACTTGTTTTGTTTGAGATGCAAGGATATATGGATCTTTTACAAATGAAGCTTGATTTTGTTGTAAATTGACAAGAGTGAGTCCATCTTCGACCTTCACTCCATTTCCTATATTTTCCCAGTGACATTTGAATACAAAAATATAAAAAACATGATAGTCTAACAAGATTATGTCTGTCAACACCCCATAATAAGTGACCACATCAACTCTTTGAGAAATATCTTTTGCACTTGCCCTACACATGGTAGTTGCATCGTAAGTGACTCCGTAGTTTTGGGTTTCTCTTTCAATGTCTTTTGTATGAAAACGATGCCCTTTAATTATATAACCTTTATAGGACAATGCATTACTATTTGGGCCAAAAGCATCCATCTTAATTTTTCATCACTTGTTGATTGAAAATGTACCTACAATCAAATTGTTTTACATAAATTTTGAAGTAAAAAAGAAATTTTTTTGTGACGATCCCAAAATCCGAGTGGCAGTATTAAGGATAATCATTGGAATATAACACATCAATCATCATAGTAGAGTACATATAATAGCAAAACAATAAATAGAATAATTTTACATGGATATGACAGCGGAATCACAACATGTAACAACATCAGAATAGCATAGCGTAGGATATAACTTAGAAAAAAAAAGGGAAGTGATCAGTCATCATCGCCAGAGGCGGAATACATACATGCAGTGAGACATAATAAGGGTATCATTCTACATCGCCGAAGGCGGTACATATACATACAATAAGAAGTACGGAAAGTAAATTAGTCTGCATCGCCCGTGGCGGAATCATAATATAAGTACAGTAATGGCGGAAAATGTCAAAGTCGTCTCTTTGAAGTCAGCCTCGCCATGAGCCAAAATGAACTCTATGCAATAGCGCAGAGCCAAAAACAACCTGTCACCTGTGAACTAGGCTGCCTGTGTAAAAATAAGGGCACTCGCGTTTGCAAAGTGAAACAAACAACGAGTAAGTCATGGGGACTGGTATGAGGAATCTATTTAACAGTTTAAACAACAGTAATAAGCCAATCATAGGACCACGCCACTTTCGCGGAACGGGTTTACTCCAGTGATTGCTAGTGCATTTAAAACAAAGTAAATTGTTTTAAAACAATGCAATGCTTTTAAAAGAAAAAAATGAAGCCAGTATAAGACTCAAGTCCCATCACACAATGCAACGCAAGCCGAAGGATAGAGTTTTACCTTATAATGGCCAAATATGCTTGATACGTATAAAGCAAAATCATTTGATATTATTACTAGTGCATATATGTTTCAAAAGCGAATAGCATCATAAATATCAATCATAGACGGCATAGCTACCATATACTATGTCGCCATACAAGTTCAACAATCGAGTCCGTTATTTCGTATTGGAAATTGGATCTCCGTCATGAGTCGAGGCAAGGGGTAAGCTCCTCTCCGCTTCGAGACATTCTAGCAAATGCCTCAGGACTACACACTCTGGGTAACCCTGGATGCTTCAGGGCCGGTCCTCTCTTACGTTTAAGGATTGGCAATTCCTGAACACACGTTTCCCGGTCCTTACAGACTTATAATCGAGGCGTCTCGCATTCCAAAACAACCACAAAGGTGAAAAGTAGATATAAATGTCAGGGCTGATAAGTCACTGACACCACCATAGCTAGAAAGAAACGCCGTGCTCTCCCTGCAGTCCGTATCCCGTTTTTAAGTCATACTGGGGTGTGAGGCTCGCGAATCTACGAAATACACAAAGCTAGGCCACGTAGACCGTGCTTTGATCATCATCCACAAGACTTTGCTTTGCAACAGAAGCCTTGATCACAGCATCTTGGCATGCCACATAGGCAGTCTACTCTATACGATTGATTTCCATCGATATATAACCTCTGAACTCGTATGTCTCAGAGAAGGGCGTTAAGCAAAAGAATAAATTCTCCGCCTCCAAACATATATATATTTAACAGAGATCAATCAGTATAGAACAAAATCCAATGTCAGACACACAGTCCATTTACAAGTCCATTCTGGGTCTGAACGAAACCGGAGGCGTCAAATTCCTCGTATATCCGTAAAATCAACACATACGTTCGGACGGGTACTACTTCCGTCCCTTTCCGGTAGCTACTCCGGTCAGGAACCTCGGCAGCGCCCATCCAACCGATACGAAGATCGTCGGTCTTGAATCGTCTTTGCATTTTCCAATTCGAATCGCTCGATAAATTATTTGAAATGAGGGTTAGCTCGGCCTTTTCAAATAATTCACGTCATTAGAATTTAAATCGATTCTTTCCATGGTTATATTATTCGACATCCATCTTTCAGTTATTTAGTGTTATTTTTGTCAAGCACATACAACCATCAAATATCAAACAATTCAAGCCCAATCGGTATATTTGCAATCTATGTTGCTTGTAATATTTTATAACGATTTTTCGCCATTTCTATATATTTAAAAATTGCTATATTTAATTAAACGATGTTTCAGGTCGTGCCGTGGCACTAGCGCTGTTTTTCCCCTAATTTGTTTTACACATATCAGAAAATCTAACCGTTGGATTTCTACAAAGTCTATATCAGTGGGAAGATATTCCCAAAGCGAACCCAACGGTTCCAGTTTCGTGAAAATCCGACGGTCGGATCTCCCACACTAGTCATTTGAAGTTACAGTTTCAAAATTCGAACTGCAGCATCGTTATTCGATTTAATTTAATTATATTTAGATTTATATATAAATATAAATGATTCCGTCGCTATTTTTCTTCATATTTGAATTAAATATTCCGGACAATCCAACCGTTGGATTTTTACAAGGTTGGTGCCGTTGGGAAGATATTTCCAAGGCAAACCCAGCGGTTGCGGTTTCGGGAAAATCCGATGGTCGGATTTCTCGTACTAATCGTTCCAAATTACGATTCCGAAACACGAACTGCACGGCTTCGATTCCCTTTAATTATATTTATATTTATATATATAAATATAGTTCATTCTATAATTCCAACTATAGTTCATTCTATATTTCCAACTTCGTTTTAACTTCAAATATTTCACTAACGCCTTAATATTTCGAAAAATTTCGCCATAACCTCCTTTGTACGGGGAGGGGTTTGGAAATTTATTGGGCCGTGTTAGGTACCCAATAAATCCTAAAAAGCATCCACATATTTATAGTGATATATTCTGGTGTTTACGGGGGAGCATGTATAGATAATCACTCTAGAGAATAAATTCTCGTCACCCCGTTCCGTGTGGAAATAAATAGTCCATGTGCCGTATCTAATAACTAGAGAGACGTGATTATTGTCAACTCCAGACCCGTGTGGGGTTTTTATTAATCTGGCAATTTATCGTTATATTTTATATAGTCCATATCAGTCATCAGTTCAACCTGTAGTATATAATCATCGCCATACAAGCCTCTTGCTCGTATGGTAAATCTTCCACCTCGTCACACAAGCTCCAATTGCTTATGTGGGATATGATGAAGTATGCCTATCGTCAAGAAGTATGCCATGTAATGTAGTTCAACATTAATTGTTACTATCCTATGGCGATATTTATTATTTCACAAAGAATAACCAGCACTCCGCATCCAATGGCATTCACAGGAGTTGATCTAAATATAAAATAGCGCAGCCAACTCATCAAGGTTTACCTATTTGTCGGGCACGCAAATAATTTCTTTACTCTACAGCTAATCCATTTTTCCTGTTCAACACATGTATATATATGCATAACAAAGCTAATAATAATATTTCTAGCAAACTATTATTTATTTCAACACGTGTGCATTTTTATCAAAGCGTATACATGATAAAAGAAACATTTTTATCATCAAAAATATTTATTCAACACGTGAATGTTTTTAACATTTCATATTCACAATAAAAATGTAGTTTTTATTGTCGATTCATTTTATTTTAAAATACGATAACATTCAACACATGAATTTCAACTCGACGAACGAATTTCAATTCAACACATGAATATTCTCTATAGTTTGTATATATATAAAAATGTGATTTTTATCGCTAAAACTATTTGTTTAAATTCAAATAATATTCAACACATGAATTTCAACTCAACGAAGGAATTGCAACTCAACACATGAATATTCGCTATAGTTTGTATACATATAAAAATGTGATTTTTATCGCTAAAGCTATTTGTTTAATTTCAAATAATATTCAACACATGAATTTCAACTCAACGAATGAATTGCAACTCAACACATGAATATTTGCTATAGTTTGAATATATATATAAAAATGTGATTTTTATCGCTAAAGCTATTTATTTAAATTCAAATAATATTCAACACATGAATTTCAACTCAACGAATGAATTGCAACTCAACACATGAATATTCGCTATAGTTTGAATATATATATAAAAATGTGATTTTTATCGCTAAACCTATTTGTTTAAATTCAAATAATATTCAACACATGAATTTGAACTCAACGAAGGAATTGCAACTCACATGAATATTCGCTATAGTTTGAATATATATAAAAATGTGATTTTTATCGCTAAAGCTATTTGTTTAAATTCAAATAATATTCAACACACGAATTTTTCAGAAAATTTCGGCAGCATAACGGCAGGGTAGTTAAAACCGGGACCGTCCCTAGTACGGCTCCTCGCTCTACCTTAAAACCTCGCGGTTTTTGACAATGGGGATCATGCATCTAGTTCGCATGCAGGCGGCATGTTTTATTTTCAATTCCACAATCCTATTCTAATTTGTTTCAACCACAAGAGGGTATTTGTCAACCACAAAGGTATTTTTCAACCACAAAGGTATTTTTCAACCACAATATCAACCACAAACAATTATTTCCAACCATTCGTCATACCATATAATATCACGTCAATCACAAGCAATAAATATCGTCCATGGTCTGTGGACGAGGGGAGTATATATATATATATATATTATATTATAATTCACTTGCATTTCATCACAATTCAAAGCATATATGTTTCATTCAACGCTAGTATAATTTATACATCACTAATATAACTTATACAACACATGTACATGAGGTATACAATGCGTATATAATTTACACTTTGCTTATATAATTTATACAACGCAATTTCCATTCACACAATTCAGTTTAGATTCCTCACATTGGTTTTTGCAGTGCTAAAAAACCTAGGAAGATCAGAAAAATCCGCGGCTTACGAACGAAAAGATATTATTTTTCAAAGTTTTGCAACGCTTTATAGTGTTATTTTCATTTCAGAATAATAAAGGTCGTACCTTTATTTTTGATTCGAAACTAGGGTTGAAAAATTCGTGAAATCTATCGATCGCTGCTTCGATCAGGTGGTGCCACGTGGAAGAGCTATGAACCAGCTCCCTGTCGGTGGTGGTGCGGTCCCCTTCGATGATCGGAGGAAGGAGGCGCGACGTCAGGAAGGCGGAGACTTCCTCGACGTGGTTCAGGCGATTCAGGCGAAAGTGGAGGGCGGCGTTTGGTCGGATGTGGAGAGGGGAGGAGGGGTTGTCGAACGGCGGTGGTGGCGCGGCTTAGCGTCGCCTGTGGCGGTCGAAAAATGGAGGAGAAGCACGGAGCAACCTGGATCGTCGGTTTTGTCTAAGGCGGCTAGGGTTTTGAGATTTTTTTTTTTAAAGAAAAATTCTTATTGGTCGAGACTTTATAGGAAAATTTAAATAGTGTTTTTGCAAACGAACTCGAAATCAAACCCTACGACTGTCGCCCCTAGCTAAATACCCCCATTCCGGACACAATAGGATATGTTTCGTTGGCCATTTCGACTGTTACAGTCAGTTATTTTTCAAATTAAAATATAAAACATTCAATATTTAATTTGAACGTACATTTCAATTTGCCAGGCCCACAAACTGAATCGAAAAATTCCAGAAAAATAAATCTAGCTTTGTTTTGACGATACGGTCCTAACAAAACCAGTTTCGTCGAATTCTGAGCTCGTTTGAAAAACGGCCATTTTTAGGTCGACCCATTTTAACAGAAATTGACCAATCACATTTTCTTTTGCCCCGCTCACATACTAGCTTCAAAAATTATGAAATTTGAAACTTAGCAATTATTTGACATCCCGGACCTAACAAAAGTGGTTTCGTCGAATTCCGAGGTCATATGCAAAATATCAATTTTCAAGGGCTATATATGCTATATAGCGACCTTTCTGAAAATTCATTTGGCCATAACTTTTGATTCCCGCTATGAAACTTCGATTTTTCAGATTCGCTAAAAAGGTATTCATAAATAGATTTAAATATTTTCAGTTTTGCTAAAATCCGTTATATTTTCCACCCGGTACAGTCAGACAAAATTTATATTCAAAACTTCAAACTGCAATATTATACCCAATTCTTTAATTTATTGAAATATACTATTTCAATTATTCAAATCCTTTGGTAATAACCAAATTTAAAAAATTTAAATTGGTTCACATTTTCCGGGTTATTACAATCTCCCCCACTTAAAACTTTTCGTCCTCGAAAAGGAAATAACAGCTAAGTAGGAAATAAAATGTAAATGTAAAGTATTGTAAAGGTACCATGCACCAGAGTTAGTCAGAGATGTCTACTCTGCATTTGGGGTAGGCTTGTTTAATGCTTTCCTCAGTCTCCCAAGTACAGTCTCTAGGATCACTACTCCACTGCACTTTGACTAAATGAATCTTTTTGCTCCTTAGCTCTCTAGTTTCTTTGCCAACTATCTTTAATGGCTCTCTTCTGAGCGCTAATTCTGGAGTTATGTCTATATCATGTTGCGCTGCTTCTTCCACAACAAGATCTGGATCATGAACATGTTTTCTGAGTTGAGACACGTGGAACACATCATGTACACTAGGCAGTCAGGTAACGAGACCCTATATGCAAGAGTTCCAATCCGTTCAAGTATAGGAAAGGGACCAATAAATCTCGGTGCCAACTTCCCAGTCCTGCCAAATCTAATTACTCCCCTCATTGGAGAAACTCTTAAATAAACATAATCGCCAACGGCAAATGATAGGTCTCTTCTTCTCGCATCAGCATAACTTTTCTATCGTCTTTGTGCGGTTTTCAATCGCTTCTTAATGAAGTCGACTTTATCCGATGCTTCTTGGATCATATCGGGCCCTAACACAAGTCTGTTGCCAGGTTCTACCCAACATGCGGGAGATCTGCACGGTCTACCGTATAATGCTTCAAATGGAGACATTCCCAGACTTGCTTGATAGCTATTGTTATAAGAGAATTCAGTTAAATGTAAGTGATCTTCCCATGAGCCTCCAAAATCAATAATGCAAGCCCGCAGTAAATCTTCTAGAATTCTATTCACCCGCTCAGTTTGGCCGTCTGTCTGAGGGTGATAAGCGGTGCTTAAATATAATTTGGATCCCAATTCTGTCTGGAATGCTTCCCAGAATTTGCTAGTAAGCAGGGGATCTCTATCACTGACTATATTGAGCGGCACTCCATGTAATTTAACTATTTCTTTGAAGTAAATCTGTGCTAAACTTTGAGCCGTTCTATTGGATCGGACAGGTATGAAATGGGCAGTCTTTGTGAAGCGATCTACGATTACTCATATATTATTGTTTCCTTTCTTAGTTCGAGGCAAGTCATCAATGAAGTCCATCGAAATTTGCTCCCACTTCCATCCTGGAATTTCTAGTGGTTGTAATAGTCCAGCCAATTTCTGCTGATCACTCTTAACTAGCTGACAAGTGGGGGCATCTACTAACATATAATGAAATATCTCTTTTCATTGACCTCCACCAGAATGTACGTTTGATATCGTTATACATCTTGCTCACACCTGGATGGATACTTAGTTTGGACTTGTGGCACTCATCAAGTATTTCTCTTCTGAGCTCAGGAAGGTTTAGGATGCAAATTCTGCCCTTTGATCTTAGAACTCCTTTGTCATCAAGTCGGAAACTTGTGGATTCACCTCCCTTGACTCTCTGACTGACTCTTTGAATAAATTCGTCGTCTTTCTGAAGAGTCGAGATCCTGTCTATTAATGAAGACGTGATGACAAAACTGGCGATGATTTCATTCTTTCTGCTGAGCGCATCTGCTACAACATTGGCTTTCCCCGGAGTGTATAGAATTTCAAAATCGTATGCTGTAAGGAATTCTAACCAACGCTGTTGTCTCAAGTTTCGGTCTTTTTGAGTGAATAGATATTTCAAGGATTGATGATCGGTAAATAGTTCGAACTTCTCACCTAATAAATAATGCCTCTAGATTCTTAAAGCAAACACGATAGCTAATAACTCAAGATCATGAGTTGCATAGTTTCTTTCATGCAGCTTCAGTTGACGGCTGGCTTAAGCGACCACTTGGCCTTTTTGCATTAATACTACACCTAGCCCTCTAATAGAAGCGTCCGTCCATACAGTCAAGTCTTGGTTGCCTTCTATAATTGTCAATACTGGAGCGGTTGTTAACTTCAGTTTCAGCTCCTGGAAAGCTTCTTCACATTCGGGAGTCTATTTGAATTTCTCATGCTTCTTTGTAAGCTTTGTCAATACACCAGATATCTTTAAAAAATCCTGAACGAATTTACGATAGTAACTAGCCAATCCAAGGAAACTTCGAACATCCGTGGGGGTAGTAGGTTGTTTCCAGTTCTGAATTGCTGTAATTTTGCTTGGATCTATAGCAATCCCTTCTTACGATACGACATGGCCTAGGAACTTAACTTCATCCTGCCAGAAGACACACTTAGAAAATTTAGCTTTCAAGACATTTCTCCTTAGAATTTTCAATACTTGTTCTAATTGTTTTGCATGTTCGTCTTCCGACTTTGTGTAGATTAAAATGTTATCGATGAAGACTAGAAAAAATTTATTCAATACACCACGGAACACTCTGTTCATAAGATCGACGAAGTATGCCGGAGCGTTACACAGGACGAACGACATTACTAACCATTCGTAGAATAAATCGGGACCCCTGAAGGCTGTCAAAGGAACACAGTCTTCTGCTATACGTAATTGGTGGAAACCTGTTGCTAGGTCCATTCTGGAGAATACTGTTGCTCCATTTAATTGATCTAACAGATCATCTATACATGGCAAGGGATATTTGTTCTTCAGTGTCTGCTTATTGAGGTCTCGGTAATCAACACAAAGTCTTAGAGTACCGTCTGACTTCGGAACAAATACTACTGCTGCTCCCCAAGCCGAAAAGCTCGGTCTAATCAGACCTTTCCAAAGCAATTCTCGGGTTTGACTACCTAACTCTTCTTTTTCTTTCGGGTCCATTCTTCTAATTGGATGTACTACTGGTCGGTCGTTAGGAATTAAATCTATCCTGAATTCAATTTCTCTTTGCAGCGGTAAGTTTTCTACTTCTTCAAACACATCCGCATAGTTTTTAACGACCGGTATCTTTTCTAATGAAGGGGGAGTAACTTCTAAAGAAGACCAAAATTCTGTTTTATTAATTCCGGAACCATGGCATGGTATATATATAGGTCCAAGCTTCGTTTTAACTTTAACGATTCGTTCGGCACATCTAACTTCGGCCTTATTTTTTGTCAACCAATCAAGTCCCAGAATAATGTTGAATTCGGAAAGGTCCATGATGATCAAATCAAAAGAGAACTTGTAACAAAAATATGAGACAGGTGCTCTACAATATGAACTGAGACGAACAGAACCTCCTATCGGGTTTTGAACTTTAATTGATTCTTTAAGCTTTCTTTGTTTCAATTTTAACTTATGAATAGTGTTACCAGAAATGAAGCTACGTGATGCACCAGTATCAAAAAGTACAGAAACAGGAATATTTTTAATGGTAAGGGTACCTCCCAAGACGTCGGGTTTACCTGATCCATCGGTGGTAGCTGGCGGGGTCTTCCCGTCATACACATGAGCCACTTGTGCATTCTGCTTCAGAGGACAGTTCCTGCTATAGTGCCCTTTCTTATGGCAGTTGTAGCATTTGGCTGAGTCTGGGCTTGCCTTTGGTTTCCTCGGGGCTTTGCACACATTAGAAAAATGACCTGGCTTCCCGCAGTTGTAGCAATTTCCTTTGGGGATCTTTCCAGGTTTCTGAGTAGCGGCCGCTGTAATGCTAGACTCTGGCTGATCTGCTGAAGCCTTGCGCTTATTTCCAACTTGTCTTTTGGCGCGGTCTTGGCTGGCGTACCTTTCATCCATATCTTCATAATTGCAAGCCATTTCTACCAATTCTGAGAAGGAGAGTTTGATGTTGCTCATAGCTCTGTCATGGTACTTGCGCTTTAGCCCAAATATAAATCTCTTGTTCTTTGCTTTGTTAGTCATAATAAGCTCTGGGGCGTAGCGCGACAACTGGGTGAATTTATTAAGGTAATCTTGGATAGAGAGATCTCCCTGCTGGAGATTAGCAAACTGCTCTCGCATCCTCTCTAGCGCCTGTTCAGGTACAAACTTCTCATTGAACATGGTTTTGATTTTCTCCCAGGTTCTGACGTAACTGCTGCATCCGCTGAGGTGATGGCATCCCACCACAGCTCTGCTTCCTCCTGTAGGAGCCAAATACCTAGTCGTGCTTTGTTGTTGGTTCCCTAACCCATGCCTTCAAAGATCTTTTCACAGGTCTTCAACCATGCAATTGCTTCTGTCACTGTACCAGTGCCAGAAAAGGGTTTTCCCCAAGGTTCCTATATCGCTTCGCTACTCTGTCTAGCTCAAAGTCCTCGGGTGCTGGTGGCTGAATAATAGGGCCTTCCTCAACTACAGGGATATTCCCCCGTCCTCCTGCTACTCCTGCTCGGCCTCCACGGCCTCCTCTAGCTGCTGCTGCTCGTGTAGCCATCAGAAAGAGTACTGTATAAGCAAGAAAAGAGTCAAGCTCACAGATTTGATAATTTTCATATATGATAAAGCAGGGGAACATAAGGAAAGGTATTGATGTACTGATCAAATTGTTTTGCTAATCTGCTTAGCTCATTCTAGGACATTGCTAATCCTATCTCTAATGAGCTACTCGCCTTAGAACACTACTGATTCTATTCTGATGAGGTGTTTAATGTGTTAGATCCCGGAACTAAGGTTAACCAAAGCTCTGAT
Source organism: Allium sativum (assembly GCA_030737875.1). Lineage (NCBI taxonomy): Eukaryota > Viridiplantae > Streptophyta > Magnoliopsida > Asparagales > Amaryllidaceae > Allium > Allium sativum. The sequence continues at coordinate 682,830,069 of CM060909.1, read as the reverse complement.
ACCAACTGTGACGATCCCAAAATCCGAGGGGCTTTATTAAGGATAATCATTGGAATATAACACATCAATCATCATAGCAGAGTACAGATAATAGCAAAACAATAAATAGAATAATTTTACATGGATATGACAGCGGAATCACAACATGTAACATCATCAGAATAGCATACCGTAGGATATAACTTAGAAAAAATAGGGAAGTGATCAGTCATCATCGCCAGAGGCGGAATACATACATGCAGTGTGACATAATAAGGGTATCAGTCTACATCGCCGAAGGCAGTACATATACATACAATAAGAAGTACGGAAAGTAAATCAGTCTGCATCGTCCGTGGCGGAATCATAATATAAGTACAGTAATGGCGGAAAACGTCAAAGTCGTCTCTGTGAAGTCAGCCTCGCCATGAGCCAAAATGCACTCTATGCAACAGTGCAGAGCCAAAAACAACCTGTCACCTATGAACTAGGCTGCCCTGTAAAAATAAGGGCACCCGTGTTTGCAAAGTGAAACAAAAACGAGTCAGTCATGGGGACTGATATGAGGAATCTATTTAACAGTTTAAACAACAGTAATAAGCCAATCATAGGACCACGCAACTTTCGCGGAACGGGTTTACTCCAGTGATTGCTAGTGCATTTAAAACAAAGTAAATTCTTTTAAAACAACGCAATGCTTTTAAAAGAAAAAAATGAAGCCAGTATAAGACTCAAGTCCCATCACACAATGCAACGCAAGCCGGAGGATAGAGTTTTACCTTATAATGGCCGAATATGCTTGATACGTATAAAGAAAAATCATTTGATATTATTACTAGTGCATATATGTTTCAAAAGCGAATAGCATCATAAATATCAATCATAGACGGCATAGCTACCATATACTATGTTGCCATACTAGTTCTACAATCGAGTCCGTTATTTCGTATTGGAAATTGGATCTCCGTCATGAGTCGAGGCAAGGGGCAAGCTCCTCTCCGCTTCGAGACATTCTAGCAAATGCCTCAGGACTACACACTCTGGGTAACCCTGGATGCTTCAGGGCCGGTCCTCTCTTACGTTTGAGGATTGGCAATTCCTGAACACACGCTTCCCGGTCCTTACAGACATATAATGTGACGAGAAGGAATTTCGCTCGGTCCGAACCAGTCGCTAAACCGATCCAGGCCGTTCGAAACGCCCTATCATTTGAGAACAGGACAAAACAGAACGCATACAAAAGATCATTTCACTGTATATTACAACAATGCATCAGATTACAAGAATATACAGAGTATAAAAGAATATTACACAGAAATATCAGAGATTAACAATAAGTTACATAGCAGTGGAAAAATAATACAATACACAACTAGAATGAGATATACGGATACAAAGCTTTCCGGATATCGTTCCAGCTGTAAACCAGGATCCTATGAATATAAATCTGCAAAACCAAAACTACTAGTTGCCCGTGTCAAAATAAGGGGCACCCAGAGTTTAGGTTAAAACAATAAACTCCAGGCCAGTCATGGGACTGGTGTGAGAACTAAAACAGTTATAATTCTTTATTTTAAAGTTCGGTAAATCAAGGGACCACGCCGTAACACGGAACGGGTTTCCTCCCAAGAATACCAGTGCATAAAACAAACAGCGCAATGCTAAATAAAGAAAAATGAAGCTGTTATAAGACCCAGGTCCCATCACACAATGCAACGAAAGCCGGAGGATAGGGTTTTTACCTTATAACAGCCAAAGCATGCTTGATACGTTTAAAACACATTATTTGATACTATTATAAGTGCATAGTGTATAAAACAACTTCAAATCATAAGTATCAATCATAGGCGGCATGAGCGCCCCATCCCACTATGTCACCATACTAGGTTCTACAATTAAAACCGCAAATGTCACGTATTTGGAAATTGGATTTCCGTCTATGAACCGAGGCAAAAGATAGTCCTCAACCGATTCGAGACTGTCTAGCCCGAGCCTCAGGAACAGCCGCAACTGCCCCTTGGATCGTCAGGGCCGGTCCACCGATGTGGATTATTATGCCTGAACACTACGTTTCCCCACCCTATGGGGTGTAAGTCTGGTCCGTCCGCCGACCAGAATGCATCGGCCGAAACCGATATAACCGAGGCGCCTCGCAACAGCAACAACCACATAAGTCAAACTCGTCAGGGCGTGTAAAACCACTGACGCCACTTCTAGCTAGAAAGAAACGCAAGTCCTCCCTGAGGTCCGTCTCCCGTTTTTGGTTCATACCGGGTGTGAAACTCGCGAATTCACGTTACACAAAGCTGTGCCACACAGGCTGTGCTTTGATCATCACCACAAGACTTTGCTTTTCAACAGAAGCCTTGATCAATTGCCACTTAGGCGTGCCACACAGGCAATTCACTCCATGCGTTTGATATCCATCAATATATAACCCCTGAGCTCGTACGTCTCAGAGAAGGGCGTTAAGCAAGAGAATAAATTCTCCGCCGCCAAACAGATATATATTTAATAGAAATCAATCACACAGACTAAAATCCAATGTCAGACACACAATCCTTTTACAAGTCCATTCTGGGGCTGAACGAAACCGGAGGCACCTAGTACCCCGCATATCCATCGATCTCCAAGCACGTCTGGACGATCACTAACTGTTTCCATCTTCTTGGGTGTACAGCCCAATCAAGATCATCATTAACCACCCAAACAACGTGAAGACTTCCGGTCTTCGACCACCGTCTTCATCTTCGACACCACGTCGAATCAGTTATTCAGAATGGGATAAACCCGGTCTTTCTGAATAACTCGCGTATATATTATAAAAGTGTTACACAAACACAACATACGCCTCATTCCAATTCAGAATATTCTTTTATTCGAATATTCCTATACTTTGGGAAAAGTTTCCATTAATTTTATTCAAGATAAATTCTTTAAATTTATTCTTTAATCTCCTTTGAATATCAATTCAAACTAGTCGGGATTAGCGAACCACACCGAAGTAATCATTTATTTTATTTCCCAATCCCAACCTATTCATCCCATGGAGTAAAACTGGTAATACTTCATATCTAACACCACAGTGTTATCGGTAAATTCAATTACCATTTCACGTTCAAATCTAATTAAAGATTTAACCATCGCCTGGAGCAAAACTGGTGATACTCCATTTTCGATCATTTCAATCTAATTCAAAGATTCATTAAAACTCCACTTAGTTTTAATCTTTAACTGGGTTAAAGAATCAGTGTCATTTAAAACACGGTTCACGATAAACCCAAAATCACATTCCATTAATTATCGGGTTAAAGAACAAGTGTTATTTAAAACACTGTTCACGATAAACCCAAAAAATCAATACCAATTCAATTCCAATTAAATATCGTTTAATTGGTACACTTCATTAAATCTAAATAAAAAGATTTAATCTTTCCTCAACTGGGTTCAAGAACAGTGTTAGTGGAGACACCATTCACGACAAACCCAAATCACATTCGATATTCAATACAAGGCTCTGAATAGAAAATATATCGGCTTATATTCAATATCAAATTCTACGACTAACAAATGTCGTATTGGAAATAACGATATAAATATATATCTTTCAAATTTCCATAACAACACCTGTATAATCACGAATTCCAACATCGAAATATTCCGAAGACAATTTCGATTCAAATCCGCTCCAATGCAATCATTGGATATTCTGGTTATTTTTAAAACCCTTTTTAAATTCAATTTATTTATTGAAAAATAAATAGAATTATAATTCTAGTTCAAAACTAGTTCATTTCGATAAAAATCTATTTTTATCTTTTCAAATATGGAGTTTTTCATCCCAAATCTTTCTAAATCATTTCTTATGATTTTACACAAATTATTACTATTTTTAATAATTTTATCAAGGCCCGTACAGTCGATTTCCATCAATGGCCATCGAACTGCACTTACAGCGACCTTTTTCAAATTTGATTTGGACGTAACTCCAAATCCAACCGTTAGATTTCTAATTTATCACATTCGTTAGAAAGCTCTTTTCGATACGAACCCAACGGTTCCGGTTTTAGGAGAATCCGACGGTCGGATCTCCCGCAACGTCCGTTTGAAATAAATGGTCGAAATTCACGAACTGCCGCGGCGCGGCGCGTTCTATTCAGGCCATTATATTATATATATAATATATATATAATATATTTCGTCGATTTCTATTTAAAACGAATTATATAAATAGTTTTAAATTCGTTTCAAAAGTAATCTCAACTTCCGTTTCAATTCAAATCAAAATTGAATTCTTCTCTATGAATTCGTTTTAAAATTCATTTCTATTCAATTCAAATTTCAATTTGAATTCGTTTTCAATTCAATTCATTTCGAAATCGTTTTCAATTCAATTCATTTCGAAATCGTTTTCAATTCAATTCATTTCGAAATCGTTTTCAATTCAATTCATTTCGAAATCGATATAAATATCGTTCACGTCAAAATGGCGTCACTCTAATCAACACGGCTTCATAAATTTCTATTTTCAAATATTCCATTTCGAATATTTCTATTTCAAATATTTCTTTATTTTTCAAATTGGAATGAGGCCCAATCAATTACCATATAAAATTAATTATATGGATTTCCATACAACACATGTATATAATAGCATTGAAAAATAATCAACCATCAACCAAAGTGCACTACACTGTATAAGCATCAAATATAGATATTCAACGCTTATAAGAGCCTGTCAATCAATCGATCGACATATTTAATCAATCAGGATGAGTGAACTTCAAATTTCATCCCAACACCCATGTGGGGTTTCAAACAATCAAACACAGATTTTAGTTGTGCAGTTGGGCGATGTGTAAAATTTATCGTCCCAATCAATGTCACTCAAATAAGTGTACATAAACAAACCGTCTGGTTTGTAAATGAATATTTATTTTATTCACTTCACGTTAAAAATCATATTTTTAACGATAAAATATTTTATCTCAACATATGAATTCCTATTCAATTCATTTATTCAATAAAAATGATATTTTTATTTTTCTAACATATTTTAGAAAATTTCGGCGGCATAACGGCACGATACTAGAAACGGGACGAGGCCTCGCCTTATCCCCGGTCTAGTGAAGGCCCACGCCATTCACACATCAATCAAATCAATTCATTTCACCAAACAATTCAATTCAAATCAAATCATCAACTAATCTATGCAACCAAACAAACAAGTCCATGGTCTGTGGACGATTGTGTCGGGTGCTACTAAGCACCGTCTGCATCCTAGTATATATATATAACTAGAAAAGAAATTGAAGAGTGAGAAATTCTCACAAATAGCTATCCAAGCTCCACGGCACTTCATTGATAGAAATCTTCGCCAATCTCGCCTTTTGTCGCTTTCGTTGTCCGCTTTCACTACATATGTAAAAATCGAATTTTTACTTCGCTATTCAATATATAAAAATCGAATTTTTACTTCGACTATTCAATATATAAAAATCGAATTTTTACTTTGCCATTCAATATATAAAAATCGAATTTTTACTTCGTAAAGTTCAAATCCTTTTTCTCTTTAAAGATTAAACCTTTTTCCTATTTAAAGTTTTTACTTTTAAACAAAATCAGTTTTTATTTTTAAAACAAAATCAGTTTTTGAAAACATAAAAATCAGTTTTTTTCTTTAAACAAAATTAGTTTTTAAAAACATAAAAATCAGTTTTTTTCTTTAAACAAAATCAGTTTTTGAAAACATAAAAATCAGTTTTTTTCTTTAAACAAAATCAGTTTTTGAAAACATAAAAATCAGTTTTTTCTCTTTAAAAAAAACCAGTTTTTAAAAACATAAAAATCAGTTTTTCTCTTTAAACAAAATCAGTTTTTGAAAACATAAAAATCAGTTTTTTTTCTTTAAACAAAATCAGTTTTTGAAAACATAAAAATCAGTTTTTTTTCTTTAAACAAAATCAGTTTTTGAAAACATAAAAATCAGTTTTTTTTCTTTAAACAAAATCAATTTTTAAAAACATAAAAATCAGTTTTTTTTTCTTTAAACAAAATCAGTTTTTAAAAACATAAAAATCAGTTTTTTTCTTTAAACAAAATCAGTTTTTGAAAACATAAAAATCAGTTTTTTTTCTTTAAACAAAATCAGTTTTTAAAAACATAAAAATCAGTTTTTCTCTTTAAACAAAATCAGTTTTTGAAAACATAAAAATCAGTTTTTTTTCTTTAAACAAAATCAGTTTTTGAAAACATAAAAATCAGTTTTTTTTCTTTAAACAAAATCAGTTTTTGAAAACATAAAAATCAGTTTTTTTTCTTTAAACAAAATCAGTTTTTTTAAATTGTTAAAATAAAAACATTATTTAATCTTTAAAATAAAAACAGTTTTTAATCTGTAAATATAAAACAGAAATAAAATATTAATAATAATAAATAAAAAAACGAAAACTTACAGCCGAGGGGGGGGGGGGGTTTCTTCCTGCGTCGGAGGAGGATGGTGGGGGGGGGGGGAAGCGCGGGTCGTGCAGTTGATCGGAGGGAAGCGGCGCTGGAGGGAGGCGCGGTCTTGACTGGAGGTGGCGGCGGCATCGATTTCCGATGGGGGGGGGGGGGAGGGAAGGTCTGCGACGTATCGAAGAGGGGGGAGGTGGGTTCGGAGGTGGCGCGGTGGTCTCGAGGGGGGGGGGGCGGCTCCCTGGGCGCGGCGGCGCTGCTGCGCTCCTCCCTTCTTCTTCTTCTTTTTTTTTTTTTTTCTGAAAACTGAATTTGATCGTGGGGGGGGGGGGGGCAGCGTATATAGAGGGAGAAGGATTATATTTTTTTATTTTTAATTAATTATTTTATTCGAAAAAAGTTGACTTTTACATACGACCTCGAAACGAGGCCCACCGCCTGTCGTCCATAGCGTTTAACCCCCATTCCGAACACAATGGGATATGCCACGTAGGCTGATTCGACTGTTTGAATCAGTTTCTGTTATATTTACACTTAAATCGCTATATTGAATTTTAAACGTACCTTTCAAATTACCGGGGTCACATACTAACTCTAAAAATTCCCGAAAAATATTTTCTAGCTTCGTATTGACGATACGGTCTTAAAAAAACTAGTTTCGTCGAATTCCGAGACCGTTAGAAAAATGGCCAATTTCCAGTCGATTAAAATCAACTGAAACTGGTCAAACGCGTTTTCCTTTGCCACGCTCACATATTGATTCGAAAAATTATGAAATTTGGAATCTAACAATAACTTCACATCCCGGACCCAACAAAACTGGTTTCGTCGAAATCCGAGGTCGTTTGCAAAATGTCCATTTTTAAGGGCCTGAATTCCATAGCGACTATTCAGAATTTTCAACTGGACATATCCTTTGATTCCCACTATGAAATTTTGATTTGTCGGATTCGTTGGAAAGATATCATCATTTAGATTCCATTATTTTTGGTTTCACTAAAATCCGGATTGTTTTGCACCCGGTATGTTCAATTGAAGTTTGAAATCGAATTATCGAACTACCGCGCCATTTTCAATTCTATTTATAATTATATATAAATATTTATATTCTAACGACGACGTATATAATATATACGATCGAATTCTATTCAAACTAAATTTTCTCGTCGATATTATTTAAAATAATTCATTTTAAATAATCAAAATTCGCTAAAATTGCCAAAATAAAAAATTTAAACTGGCCCAGATTTTCGGGTTGTTACAATCTCCCCCACTTAAAACTTTTCGTCCCCGAAAAGGTACAAAGTCGAAAGTGGTTTGATTATTCAACTCTACGCTCGATCTGGCTTCCATTCTCCAACTTTTCAGTTTCTGAGAATTTTCAAATATTTCAAAAATTTGGCTAACACCCTAAATTTTCGAAAAATTTCGCCATAACCTCCCCTGCACCGGGAGCATCGGGGAATTTCAAATAGCTTCCCCGGTCCTTCAGATCTCAAAAAGAAAAAGAAAAAGCCAAGCGGCTAGCCAATAGGCTCACAAAATCATCCTCACCCAAACAAAACAGGAAATTATGTAGTAAACATGTACCTATTTGTCGGGCAAACAAATTTTATTCTCTGGCTCTAGCCTCCTTGCTATGACCTGTTCAATGATATACATGTATATGCAAGCAAATGCGACCAATTTCAATAAAATTCAATATTTGACTCAAATGAACTAAATGTTTCAAATTTTAATTATTCAAACAATAATCAAACAATACAACCATCAATCAATTTGTTGATTAGCCTTTGAAATGGATAACTTTGATACATAGTCAAAAATCAGATTTTTGATGCCAAATCACAACAATAGACCCTATCTAATTTTGGTTCTCACACCAGTCAATAGGAAATATATAGAAATCTCACTTTCGTCACTCGAATATAAATACTGATAATGTGATCACAATTATCAGCATCATCCCCGGGCGACTAGAGTGTGATTCTATATCTATCCAGTATATTAAAATTTCAAACACACGTGGATCAGACGTATACGCAAAATCTTTATATACTGGACTGTCCAACTCAATATATATAGGTAATCAAATACGAATAATTGTTTTAAATTTCAAAACAAAATTTGTTTTCACTTTAATTTATCAAAAACACTACTCTTCACACTCGTTCTAGGATACTACTGATCCCATCTCTAGCGAGTCTCTCTCATTGGATATTGCTAATCCAATATCTGATGAATTCTTTCGTATGGTTCTAATGTGCCTTGTTCTCGAGCTCTGTAAACCAAAGCTCTGATACCAACTGTGACGAGAAGGAATTTCGCTCGGTCCGAACCAGTCGCTAAACCGATCCAGGCCGTTCGAAACGCCCTATCGTTTGAGAACAGGACAAAATAGAACGCATACAAAAGAACATTTCACTGTATATTACAACAATGCATCAGATTACAAGAATATACAGAGTATAAAAGAATATTACACAGAAATATCATAGATTAACAATAAGTTACATAGCAGCGGAAAAATAATACAATACACAACTAGAATGAGATATACGGATACAAAGCTTTCCGGATATCGTTCCAGCTGTAAACCAGGATCCTGTGAATATAAATCTGCAAAACCAAAACTACTAGCTGCCCGTGTCAAAATAAGGGGCACCCAGAGTTTAAGTTAAAACAATAAACTCCAGGTCAGTCATGGGACTGGTGTGAGAACTAAAACAGTTATAATTCTTTATTTTAAAGTTCGGTAAATCAAGGGACCACGCCGTAACACGGAACGGGTTTCCTCCCAAGAATACCAGTGCATAAAACAAACAGCGCAATGCTAAATAAAGAAAAATGAAGCTGTTATAAGACCCAGGTCCCATCACACAATGCAACGCAAGCCGGAGGATAGGGTTTTTACCTTATAACAGCCAAAGCATGCTTGATACGTTTAAAACACATTATTTGATACTATTATAAGTGCATAGTGTATAAAACAACTTCAAATCATAAGTATCAATCATAGGCGGCATGAGCGCCCCATCCCACTATGTCACCATACTAGGTTCTACAATTAAAACCGCAAATGTCACGTATTTGGAAATTGGATTTCCGTCTATGAACCGCGGCAAAAGATAGTCCTCAACCGATTCGAGACTGTCTAGCCCGAGCCTCAGGAACAGCTGCAACTGCCCCTTGGATCGTCAGGGCCGGTCCACCGATGTGGATTATTATGCCTGAACACTACGTTTCCCCACCCTATGGGGTGTAAGTCTGGTCCGTCCGCCGACCAGAATGCATCGGCCGAAACCGATATAACCGAGGCGCCTAGCAACAGCAACAACCACATAAGTCAAACTCGTCAGGGCGTGTAAAACCACTGACGCCACTTCTAGCTAGAAAGAAACGCAAGTCCTCCCTGAGGTCCGTCTCCCGTTTTTGGTTCATACCGGGTGTGAAACTCGCGAATTCACGTTACACAAAGCTGTGCCACACAGGCTGTGCTTTGATCATCACCACAAGACTTTGCTTTTCAACAGAAGCCTTGATCAATTGCCACTTAGGCGTGCCACACAGGCAATTCACTCCATGCGTTTGATATCCATCAATATATAACCCCTGAGCTCGTACGTCTCAGAGAAGGGCGTTAAGCAAGAGAATAAATTCTCCGCCGCCAAACAGATATATATTTAATAGAAATCAATCACACAGACTAAAATCCAATGTCAGACACACAGTCCTTTTACAAGTCCGTTCTGGGGCTGAACGAAACCGGAGGCACCTAGTACCCCGCATATCCATCGATCTCCAAGCACGTCTGGACGATCACTAACTGTTTCCATCTTCTTGGGTGTACAGCCCAATCAAGATCATCAGTAACCACCCAAACGACGTGAAGACTTCCGGTCTTCGACCACCGTCTTCATCTTCGACACCACGTCGAATCAGTTATTCAGAATGGGATAAACCCGGTCTTTCTGAATAACTCGCGTATATATTATAAAAGTGTTACACAAACACAACATACGCCTCATTCCAATTCAGAATATTCTTTTATTCGAATATTCCTATACTTTGGGAAAAGTTTCCATTAATTTTATTCAAGATAAATTCTTTAAATTTATTCTTTAATCTCCTTTGAATATCAATTCAAACTAGTCGGGATTAGCGAACCACACCGAAGTAATCATTTATTTTATTTCCCAATCCCAACCTATTCATCCCATGGAGTAAAACTGGTAATACTTCATATCTAACACCACAGTGTTATCGGTAAATTCAATTACCATTTCACGTTCAAATCTAATTAAAGATTTAACCATCGCCTGGAGCAAAACTGGTGATACTCCATTTTCGATCATTTCAATCTAATTCAAAGATTCATTAAAACTCCACTTAGTTTTAATCTTTAACTGGGTTAAAGAATCAGTGTCATTTAAAACACGGTTCACGATAAACCCAAAATCACATTCCATTAATTATCGGGTTAAAGAACAAGTGTTATTTAAAACACTGTTCACGATAAACCCAAAAAATCAATACCAATTCAATTCCAATTAAATATCGTTTAATTGGTACACTTCATTAAATCTAAATAAAAAGATTTAATCTTTCCTCAACTGGGTTCAAGAACAGTGTTAGTGAAGACACCATTCACGACAAACCCAAATCACATTCGATATTCAATACAAGGCTCTGAATAGAAAATATATCGGCTTATATTCAATATCAAATTCTACGACTAACAAATGTCGTATTGGAAATAACGATATAAATATATATCTTTCAAATTTCCATAACAACACCTGTATAATCACGAATTCCAACATCGAAATATTCCGAAGACAATTTCGATTCAAATCCGCTCCAATGCAATCATTGGATATTCTGGTTATTTTTAAAACCCTTTTTAAATTCAATTTATTTATTGAAAAATAAATAGAATTATAATTCTAGTTCAAAACTAGTTCATTTCGATAAAAATCTATTTTTATCTTTTCAAATATGGAGTTTTTCATCCCAAATCTTTCTAAATCATTTCTTATGATTTTACACAAATTATTACTATTTTTAATAATTTTATCAAGGCCCGTACAGTCGATTTCCATCAATGGCCATCGAACTGCACTTACAGCGACCTTTTTCAAATTTGATTTGGACGTAACTCCAAATCCAACCGTTAGATTTCTAATTTATCACATTCGTTAGAAAGCTCTTTTCGATACGAACCCAACGGTTCCGGTTTTAGGAGAATCCGACGGTCGGATATCCCGCAATGTCCGTTTGAAATAAATGGTCGAAATTCACGAACTACCGCGGCGCGGCGTGTTCTATTCAGGCCATTATATTATATATATAATATATATATATAATCTATTTCGTCGATTTCTATTTAAAACAAATTATATAAATAGTTTTAAATTCGTTTCAAAAGCAATCTCAACTTCCGTTTCAATTCAAATCAAAATTGAATTCTTCTCTATGAATTCGTTTTAAAATTCATTTCTATTCAATTCAAATTTCAATTTGAATTCGTTTTCAATTCAATTCATTTCGAAATCGTTTTCAATTCAATTCATTTCGAAATCATTTTCAATTCAATTCATTTCGAAATCGTTTTCAATTCAATTCATTTCGAAATCGATATAAATATCGTTCACGTCAAAATGGCGTCACTCTAATCAACACGGCTTCATAAATTTCTATTTTCAAATATTCCATTTCGAATATTTCTATTTCAAATATTTCTTTATTTTTCAAATTGGAATGAGGCCCAATCAATTACCATATAAAATTAATTATATGGATTTCCATACAACACATGTATATAATAGCATTGAAAAATAATCAACCATCAACCAAAGTGCACTACACTGTATAAGCATCAAATATAGATATTCAACGCTTATAACAGCCTGTCAATCAATCGATCGACATATTTAATCAATCAGGATGAGTGAACTTCAAATTTCATCCCAACACCCGTGTGGGGTTTCAAACAATCAAACACAGATTTTAGTTGTGCAGTTGGGCGATGTGTAAAATTTATCGTCCCAATCAATGTCATTCAAATAAGTGTACATAAACAAACCGTCTGGTTTGTAAATGAATATTTATTTTATTCACTTCACGTTAAAAATCATATTTTTAACGATAAAATATTTTATCTCAACATATGAATTCCTATTCAATTCATTTATTCAATAAAAATGATATTTTTATTTTTCTAACATATTTTAGAAAATTTCGGCGGCATAACGGCACGATACTAGAAACGGGACGAGGCCTCGCCTTATCCCCGGTCTAGTGAAGGCCCACGCCATTCACACATCAATCAAATCAATTCATTTCACCAAACAATTCAATTCAAATCAAATCATCAACTAATCTATGCAACCAAACAAACAAGTCCATGGTCTGTGGACGATTGTGTCGGGTGCTACTAAGCACCGTCTGCATCCTAGTATATATATATATATATATATATAACTAGAAAAGAAATTGAAGAGTGAGAAATTCTCACAAATAGCTATCCAAGCTCCATGGCACTTCATTGATAGAAATCTTCGCCAATCTCGCCTTTTGTCGCTTTCGTTGTCCGCTTTCACTACATATGTAAAAATCGAATTTTTACTTCGCTATTCAATATATAAAAATCGAATTTTTACTTCGACTATTCAATATATAAAAATCGAATTTTTACTTTGCCATTCAATATATAAAAATCGAATTTTTACTTCGTAAAGTTCAAATCCTTTTTCTCTTTAAAGATTAAACCTTTTTCCTATTTAAAGTTTTTACTTTTAAACAAAATCAATTTTTATTTTTAAAACAAAATCAGTTTTTGAAAACATAAAAATCAGTTTTTTTCTTTAAACAAAATCAGTTTTTAAAAACATAAAAATCAGTTTTTTTCTTTAAACAAAATCAGTTTTTGAAAACATAAAAATCAGTTTTTTTCTTTAAACAAAATCAGTTTTTGAAAACATAAAAATCAGTTTTTTCTCTTTAAACAAAATCAGTTTTTAAAAACATAAAAATCAGTTTTTCTCTTTAAACAAAATCAGTTTTTGAAAACATAAAAATCAGTTTTTTTTCTTTAAACAAAATCAGTTTTTGAAAACAGAAAAATCAGTTTTTTTTCTTTAAACAAAATCAGTTTTTGAAAACATAAAAATCAGTTTTTTTTTTCTTTAAACAAAATAAGTTTTTAAAAACATAAAAATCAGTTTTTTTTTCTTTAAACAAAATCAGTTTTTAAAAACATAAAAATCAGTTTTTTTCTTTAAACAAAATCAGTTTTTGAAAACATAAAAATCAGTTTTTTTTTCTTTAAACAAAATCAGTTTTTAAAAACATAAAAATCAGTTTTTCTCTTTAAACAAAATCAGTTTTTGAAAACATAAAAATCAGTTTTTTTTCTTTAAACAAAATCAGTTTTTGAAAACATAAAAATCAGTTTTTTTTCTTTAAACAAAATCAGTTTTTTTAAACTGTTAAAATAAAAACATTATTTAATCTTTAAAATAAAAACAGTTTTTAATCTGTAAATATAAAACAGAAATAAAATATTAATAATAATAAATAAAAAAACGAAAACTTACAGCCGAGGGGGGGGTTTCTTCCTGCGTCGGAGGAGGATGGTAGGGGGGGAAGCGCGGGTCGTGCAGTTGATCGGAGGGAAGCGGCGCTGGAGGGAGGCGCGGTCTTGACTGGAGGTGGCGGCGGCATCGATTTCCGATGGGGGGGGGGGAGGAAAGGTCTGCGACGTATCGAAGAGGGGGGAGGTGGGTTCGGAGGTGGCGCGGTGGTCTCGAGGGGGGGGCGGCGGCTCCCTGGGTTTTTTCTTTCTTCTGAAAACTGAATTTGATCGTGGGGGGGGGGGCAGCGTATATAGAGGGAGAAGGATTATATTTTTTTTATTTTTAATTAATTATTTTATTCGAAAAAAGTTGACTTTTACATACGACCTCGAAACGAGGCCCACCGCCTGTCGTCCATAGCGTTTAACCCTCATTCCGAACACAATGGGATATGCCACGTAGGCTGATTCGACTGTTTGAATCAGTTTCTGTTAAATTTACACTTAAATCGCTATATTGAATTTTAAACGTACCTTTCAAATTACCGGGGTCACATACTAACTCTGAAAATTCCCGAAAAATATTTTCTAGCTTCGTATTGACGATACGGTCTTAACAAAACTAGTTTCGTCGAATTCCGAGACCGTTAGAAAAATGGCCAATTTCCAGTCGATTAAAATCAACTGAAACTGGTAAAACACGTTTTCCTTTGCCACGCTCAAATATTGATTCGAAAAATTATGAAATTTGGAATCTAACAATAACTTCACATCCCGGACCCAACAAAACTGGTTTCGTCGAAATCCGAGGTCGTTTGCAAAATGTCCATTTTTAAGGGCCTGAATTCCATAGCGACTATTCAGAATTTTCAACTGGACATATCCTTTGATTCCCACTATGAAATTTTGATTTGTCGGATTCGTTGGAAAGATATCATCATTTAGATTCCATTATTTTTGGTTTCACTAAAATCCGGATTGTTTTGCACCCGGTATGTTCAATTGAAGTTTGAAATCGAATTATCGAACTACCGCGCCATTTTCAATTCTATTTATAATTATATATAAATATTTATATTCTAACGATGACGTATATAATATATACGATCGAATTCTATTCAAACTAAATTTTCTCGTCGATATTATTTAAAATAATTCATTTTAAATAATCAAAATTTGCTAAAATTGCCAAAATAAAAATTTTAAACTGGCCCAGATTTTCGGGTTGTTACATATAATCGAGGCGCCTCGCATTCCAACAACCACAAAGGTGAAAAGTAGATATAAATGTCAGGGCTGGTAAGTCACTGACACCACCATAGCTAGAAAGAAACGTCGTGCTCTCCCTGTAGTCCGTATCCCGTTTTTAACTCATACCGGGGTGTGAGGCTCGCGAATCTACGAAATACACAAAGCTAGGCCACGTAGACCGTGCTTTGATCATCATCCACAAGACTTTGCTTTGCAACAGAAGCCTTGTTCACAACATCTTGGCATGCCACATAGGCAGTCTACTCTATACGGTTGATTTCCATCGAAATATAACCTCAGAGCTCGTATGTCTCAGAGAAGGGCGTTAAGCAAAAGAATAAATTTTCCACCGCCAAACAGATATATATTTAATAGGGATCAATCAGTATAGAACAAAATCCAATGTCAGACACACAGTCCATTTACAAGTCCATTCTGGGTCTGAACGAAACCGGAGGCATCAAATTCCTCGTATATCCGTACAATCAACACATACGTTCAGACGGCTACTACTTCCGTCCCTTTCCGGTAGCTACTCCGGTCAGGAACCTCAGCAGCGCCCATCCAACCGATACGAAGATCGTCGGTCTTGAATCGTCTTTGCATTTTCCAATTTGAATCGCTCGATAAATTATTTGAAATGAGGGTTAGCTTGGCCTTTTCAAATAATTCACGTCATTAGAATTTAAATCGATTCTTTCCATGGTTATATTATTCGACATCCATCTTTCAGTTATTTAGTGTTATTTTTGTCAAGCACATACAACCATCAAATATAAAACAATTCAAGCCCAATCGGTCTATTTGCAATCTATGTTGCTTTTAATATTTTATAACGATTTTTCGCCATTTTTATATATTTAAAAATGGCTATATTTAATTAAACGACGTTTCAGGTCGTGCCGTGGCACTGGCGCCGTTTTTCCCCTAATTTGTTTTACACATATTGGAAAATCTAACTGTTGGATTTCTACAAAGTCTATATCAGTGGGAAGATATTCCCAAAGCGAACCCAACGGTTCCAGTTTCGTGAAAATCCGACGGTCGGATCTCCCACACTAGTCATTTGAAGTTACGGTTTCAAAATTCGAACTGCAGCGTCGTTATTCGATTTAATTTAATTATATTTATATTTATATATAAATATAAACGATTCCGGTGCTGTTTTTTTTCAGATTTGAATTAAATATTCCGGACAATCCAACCATTGGATTTTTACAAGGTTGGTGCCGTTGGGAAGATATTTCCAAGGCGAACCCAGCGGTTGCGGTTTCGGGAAAATCCGATGGTCGGATTTCTCGTACTAATTGTTTCAAATTACGATTCCGAAACACGAACTGCACGGCTTCGATTCCCTTTAATTATATTTATATTTATATATATAAATATAGTTCATTCTATAATTCCAACTATAGTTCATTCTATATTTCCAACTTCGTTTCACTTCAAATATTTCACTAACGCGTTAATATTTCGAAAAATTTCGCCATAACCTCCTTTGTACGGGGAGGGGTTTGGAAATTTATTGGGCCGTGTTAGGTACCCAATAAATCCTAAAAATCATCCACATATTTATAGTGATATATTCTGGTGTTTACGGGGGAGCATGTATAGATAATCACTCCAGAGAATAAATTCTCGTCACCCCGTTTCCGTGTGGAAATAAATAGTCCATGTGCCGTATCTAATAACTAGAGAGACGTGATTATTGTCAACTCCAGACCCGTGTGGGGTTTTTATTAATCTGGCAATTTATCGTTATATTTTATATAGTCCATATCAGTCATCAGTTCAACCTGTAGTATATAATCATCGCCATACAAGCCTCTCGCTCGTATGGTAAATCTTCCACCTCGTCACACAAGCTCCAATTGCTTATGTGGGATATGATGAAGTATGCCTATCGTCAAGAAGTATGCCATGTAGTGTAGTTCAAAATTAATTGTTACTATCCTATGGCGATATTTATTATTTCACACAGAATAACCAGCACTCCGCATCCAATGGCATTCACAGGAGTTGATACAAAAATAAAATTGAGCAGCCAACTCATCAAGGTTTACCTATTTGTCGGGCACGCAAATAATTTCTTTACTCTACAGCTAATCCATTTTTCCTGTTCAACACATGTATATATATGCAGAACAAAGCTAATAATAATATTTCTAGCAAACTATTATTTATTTCAACACGTGTGTATTTTTATCGAAGCGTATACATGATAAAAGAAATATTTTTATCATCAAAAATATTTATTCAACACGTGAATGTTTTTAACATTTCATATTCACAATAAAAATGTAGTTTTTATTGTTGATTCATTTTATTTTAAAAAACGATAACATTCAACACATGAATTTCAACTCGACGAACGAATTTCAATTCAACACATGAATATTCTCTATAGTTTATATATATATAAATGCGATTTTTATCGCTAAAACTATTTGTTTAAATTCAAATAATATTCAACACATGAATTTCAACTCAACGAAGGAATTGCAACTCAACACATGAATATTCGCTATAGTTTGTATACATATAAAAATGTGATTTTTATCGCTAAAGCTATTTGGTTAATTTCAAATAATATTCAACACATGAATTTCAACTCAACGAAAGAATTGCAACTCAACACATGAATACTCGCTATAGTTTGAATATATATATAAAAATGTGATTTTTATCGCTAAAGCTATTTGTTTAAATTCAAATAATATTCAACACATGAATTTCAACTCAACGAAGGAATTGCAACTCAATACATGAATATTCGCTATAGTTTGAATATATATAAAAATGTGATTTTTATCGCTAAAGCTATTTGTTTAAATTCAAATAATATCCAACACATGAATTTTTCAGAAAATTTCGGCAACATTACGGCAGGGTAGTTAAAACCGGGACCGTCCCTAGTACGGCTCCTCGCTCTACCTAAAAACCTCGCGGTTTTTGACAATGGGGATCATGCATCTAGTTCGCACGCAGGCGGCATGTTTTATTTTCAATTCCACAATCCTATTCTAATTTGTTTCAACCACAAGAGGGTATTTTTCAACCACAAAGGTATTTTTCAACCACAATATCAACCACAAACAATTATTTCCAACCATTCGTCATACCATATAATATCACGTCAATCACAAGCAAAAAATATCGTCCATGGTCTGTGGACGAGGGGAGTGTGTATATATATATATATATATATATATATATATATATATATATTATAATTCACATGCATTTCATCACAATTCAAAGCATATATGTTTCATTCAACGCTTGTATAATTTATACATCGCTAATATAACTTATACAACACATGTACATGAGGTATACAATGCGTATATAATTTACACTTCGCTTATATAATTTATACAATGCGATTTCCATTCACACAATTCAGTTTAGATTCCTCACATTGGTTTTTGCAGTGCTAAAAAACCTAGGAAGATCAGAAAAATCCGCGGCTTCTTCTAGATGGTAGAGAGCCTCCTTGCGGTTACGGTGTCTCCTGTTTCATCGAATTTCTTTAACGAACGAAAAAGATATTATTTTTCAAAGTTTTGCAACGCTTTATAGTGTTATTTTCATTTCAGAATAATAAAGGTCGTACCTTTATTTTTGATTCGAAACTAGGGTTGAAAAATTCGTGAAATCTATCGATCGTTGCTTCGATCAGGTGGTGCCACGTGGAAGAGCTACGAACCAGCTCCCTGTCGGTGGTGGTGCGGTCCCCTTCGGTGGTCGGAGGAAGGCGGCGCGGCGTCAGGAAGGTGGAGACTTCCTCGACGTGGTTCAGGTGATTCAGGCAAAGGTGGAGGGCGGCGTTTGGTCGGATGTGGAGAGGGGAGGAGGGGCTGTCGAATGGCGGTGGTGGCGCGGCTTAGCGTCGCCTGTGGCGGTCGGAAAATGGAGGAGAAGCACGGAGCAACCTGGATCGTCGGTTTTGTCTGAGGCGGCTAGGGTTTTGAGATTTTTTTTTAAAGAAAAATTCCTATTGGTCGAGACTTTATAGGAAAATTTAAATAGTGTTTTTGCAAACGAACTCGAAATCAAACCCAACGACTGTCGCCTCTAGCTAAATACCCCCATTCCGGACACAATGGGATATGTTTCGTTGGCCATTTCGACTGTTACAGTCAGTTATTTTTCAAATTAAAATATAAAACATTCAATATTTAATTTGAACGTACATTTCAATTTGCCAGGCCCACAAACTGAATCGAAAAATTCCAGAAAAATAAATCTAGCTTTGTTTTGACGATACGGTCCTAACAAAACCAGTTTCATTGAATTCTGAGCTCGTTTGAAAAACGACCATTTTTAGGTCGACCCATTTTAACAGAAATTGACCAATCACATTTTCTTTTGCCCCGCTCACATACTAGCTTCAAAAATTATGAAATTTGAAACTTAGCAATTATTTGACATCCCGGACCCAACAAAAGTGGTTTCGTCGAATTCCGAGGTCGTATGCAAAATATCAATTTTCAAGGGCTATATATGCTATATAGCGACCTTTCTGAAAATTCATTTGGCCATAACTTTTGATTCCCGCTATGAAACTTCGATTTTTCAAATTCGTTAAAAAGGTATTCATAAAAAGATTTAAATATTTTCAGTTTCGCTAAAATCCGTTATATTTTCCACCTGGTACAGTCAGACAAAGTTTATATTCAAAACTTCAAACTGCAATATTATACCTAATTCTTTATTTTATTGAAATATACTATTTCAATTATTCAAATCCTTTGGTAATAACCAAATTTAAAATTTTTAAATTGGTTCACATTTTCCGGGTTATTACATTTTTTGTCCATGGAAGGATAATTAAAATTAAAATAACCTTCTTTTTAATCCAATCTGAGAAATTATCAGTATGTTTTTTCCACAACAATGTCGCATTTTTTTTCGAACACTTATCAGAATTTTGTAACTCCTCCAAATGCATACTGTTGTTTAAATAATTTTACTCAAGTTATATTAAACATTATAAATTTATTAAAAAGGTATAAACAAAATATATTATGTACTTACTGTAAGTATGGTTCCACCACATCTATATTCATTAGCACAAGCAAATGAGCAATGTCTTTTTCATTTGATGACAATGTATTTGTCTTGGGGTTTAAAATTGGACGTCCTTCAAGTAACGCTTTGTTTTCATAATCTTCAGTTCATACTTCTTTCCCCTCCATTTGTGCTTTTTTTTGTAGAAATTAACTAAAGAATCTCATTGATTCTTCTGCAAGATAAGTATCTGCAATACACTCTTTAGGTCGTGCATAATTCCTTATATAATCTTTAATCGTTTTCATATACCTTTCAAAAGGGTACATCCAATGACAATGAACCGTACCACATAATTGTGCTTCTCTTCTAAGATGAATTGTCTAATGTACCATTATATTAAAAAAGGAAGGTGGAAAATATCTTTCGAATCCACACAAAATTTTAATAATCTCATCATTAAGTCGCCTCAATGTATCTCTTTTAAGAACACTTTGACATATTTGATTGAAAAACGAACATAAACGAATTATTAGAGTTCTAACTCTTTTTGGTAACAAATCTCTAACTGCAACAGGTAATAATTGTTGCATTAGGACATGATAATCATGTGACTTCAACACACTAGCTTTGCACTCTTCTAATGACACAAATCTTTTGAAATTTGAGCAATAACCATCGGGACCTTTAAAATCGTGTAACCTTTTACAAAATATTTTCTTTTTCGAATAATGACAAGGTATATGGTGCTGGTGATAGGTATATTCTATTCCCACGAGGTTATGCATAAAGACTTTGTCGAATCCTCCATTCCTCCAAATCCTACCTTGAATTAAATCCATCTTTCGATTTACTGTCATGCAACATCGTGCTTAGTAGGGTTTCAGTGACATTTTTCTCAACATGCATCACATTTAAATTATGTCGCAAAGGAAGTTCCTAGAAATATCAGTAATAAAAAATTTATTAACTTTTACATTGTTAGGTTTACTAGACAAAATAAAATTTTAATACTAAGCTCCCAAATGGCAAAGCAAAAAAGATTGATTTTTTCTTCCACCTTAATAGCTCTTTTTTTTCTAACATCTTGTCTTCTTTACTGTGAGTACTCCTCCCTTTCCTCTTTTTACTTTTTAACTTCTTATGCAACTCTGTCTTTAGCTTCTTCTTACACATCCTACTTTTTGTTGCTTCATTCTTATCTTTTCCAAAAACATTTGGAAACCATTAAAAATAGCAGAAATGTTTCATTCCATTAGAATTCTAGGTCTATTACCATCCTCTGCAGTGTTATCAATCCAAGTTTTTTGTTTTCTCCATGGATGCGAAGGGTCTAGAAACCTTCTATGTCCCATATATACACTTTTCTGATGATGCTTCAACCATCGATGATGAGTGTTAACACCACATAATGGACAAGCTTTTTCGCCTTTTACACAACATCGTGCAAGACTTCCATAGACTGGAAAGTTGTTTATTGTCCATAGTAAAATTGCTCTTAAATTAAAAACTTATTTATTGAATGCATTATGTATATCAATTCCATTATTCCATAAATAATTTAAGTCTTCTACCAATGGCGCCAAGTACACATCAATATCATTTCCAGGTTGCTTTGGTCCAAGAATTATTAATGTTAGGATCATATTTTCTTTTTTCATACGTAACATAGGCAAGAGTTTATAAGTCACAAGCATTACTGACCAACAACTGTATTTGGAGCTCATCGAGGCAAATGGATTGACACTATCTGAAGCAAGACCAAGTCTGAGATTGTGTGGATCAGATGAAAATGATTTCCACCTCTCGTCCACTGCATTTCATGTTATAGAATCTACAGGATGTCGCATTTTTCCATCACTGTTTTATTGTTAAAATGCCACCTTAGGTCTTTTGCCATCTGTTGAGATCTATACATTCTCCTAAATCTTGGAATGATTGGAAAATACCTCAACAATTTAGCTGGAACACGTCGTATAATCTCCTTGGTGTCCTCATTTATCTTCTATCTCGAAGAGTTACATTTCACACAACTTTCTAAATCTTGAAACTCTTTTCTAAAAAGGCAACAATCCTTCTTACAGGCATAAGCCTTTTCAAACCCCATGTCAAATACTTTAAGAAACTTTTTTACATCATATGAAGTCTTAGAAAGTACATTATTCACCGGCAACAACAACTGTAGTACGTTCAAAAGCTTATCAAAACCATTATCGGATAATCCAACCTCACATTTAAGATTATACAAAGCAGTGATGACGGATAATTTAGGTTGATCTACACAATCAGGATATAAGGGGGTTTCTACATCCTCCAAATTCTTAGGTAAATCATCCTCACATTTTTGAACATCCTCATCTTCATTAGCATCTGTAAAAAATCCATGATTAAAAAAATCTTCATCTTCAAAATGAATAGCTTTAAGTAGACCAAATGTATTGTCCAACTTCATGTCTATGCGCACATTTAATTATTCGCCATGATGATACCACTTAGTACCGCTCTTGTACGTAGGATCCATCCCCCTTATAATTAAATGCTCAACAATAGTGTCATCATGTTGTCAACTAAGATTTCAACAATCTAAACAAGGGCATAAAAGTTTCGCTCCATTTCTTATATTTCTCTTTTTAGCATCTACAAAGCTTCTTGCACCTTGGGATACTCCTTAGAAGTTCTATAATGAAAAAAAAATCAACATAATAGTTGAATTTTAACGTCAAATATTTTTATTTTCTAAAATTAAATACAGTTGAGATTATTGGATTATCTATTTACCTGTGTAAATAAACCCAATCTTTTTCCATTAACATACAATTAAGGATACGCACGGGAAGAAAGAGTGCTTAAGCTCTAAAACTAAATAGAAAAAACATTGCTACAACATAAAGTACATTAAATTTGTACTCACTCTGTTAAGAAAGACAAATTTGTTAGTGAATATTGGAATATTTGAATGAACATTTCCTGAACAAAATACACATTTCCAATAATAAGGAGAAATGCTTGATTATTGTATAATATGTTAAAAATGCAATTGCGTACCACAGTAAAAGCGAATCAACCATTCCTGAGTGCTACACATTCTTCTTGAAAGATACAACTCATTCATCATTTTTTAAGTTTATCTAAAATATGGAACCTAAATTATTATTGCAGTCAGCCTACGCTCAAAGATGTTGTCACGAAATGCTTCGCTCTACGCTGTAACTATTGAACTCTCTTTTAGCCACAACTACGTATTTCAGCATAGGGTCCTAGAATATCCTATTACTAGTTAACTTCAACCTAATGAGAATTCTAATTTACATTACTATCCACATTTGCAGGAGATCTCCTTGACCTTTTGCATATCTTAGAGCCATTGACCTTTAGCATTTCATTATTTTCCATGCTCGCTCTCTTGCCCATGAAATGTCTCATTCACATATATAACCTTAGTAACATTACATATGTTGACCACTATAACACCCGCAGAAGCATCTTTACCAGGATCATCTATATTATATTCGCATATCCCTATTATTAAATTGATTATCACACACTATTTTTATAATAACCACACTATCATTTTTATCAACACAAACTACATTTTCCATAGCAACATGCACATATTTCTCGTTTTCATTCCTAAAGCAGCTAATGTTCTCTGTCCTTTCTATTATATTGTCTACACATATTGTATCCCTACAATTATAATGTTCATCATAATGTATAACTACTTCCTTGTCAACTAATTTGTCCCCAATATTCGTTGAACCCACTACCAACGTTTTCAGCCCCTCCAACACCAAAAATGCTTAAAACTCCATTTATTGCTAATCCAAACCAATTCCTTCCAATCTACATCAAAAACCAATCGCACCAACTGTTGCATACGCCTTCATGCAACTATTTTCATGTTGATTACTAAATTATTGGAAAAAAATTAAATTTGAGGCAATGAAAAAGCATGTTGGAGATTTGATTACCAGCATGTTGATTACTAAACTATTTTCACGTTGATTACTAAACTATTTTCTGGCTATTGAGGCACCAGAAAAGTGCTCTAGGCGGCGAAGCCCTAAAAAAGCGATGAAGTAAAAAAGCGGGCTTCACTTAGTTTTTTTCCAAGTTTAGCCCAAATGGAGCCCACTTAGAAAAAATTAGAGTTAGTCGGCTTACATCGAACAGTTAAAAAAAAGGGCGAAGCGGTCGAAGACGTCGGCTAGGTCATTTTCAACTGCAGAATTTTCTCTCATCCAAATCCAATCAAATCTTGTTTGATCGCCATCATTTGAAGCTCGAGCCTTCAGCAGCTGTTCTTCTATAAGATTTTTTTTGGTTCCTTGAACAGCAGCTCTTTTTTTTCGTTTCTTTGAAGAAATGCGATTTTCTTTTTAAAACAAATGCTGCTTTTTTAACAAATGCATATTTTTTTATAAATGCATTTTTTGTTTGAAGCTTTGAAAAAATGCAGTTTTTTGTTTCGAACAAAACCAGTGCAGCTTTTTTTTTAAAACAAGTTCAGTGTAGTCTTTTTATAAAACAAATGCTGTTTTTTTTTATCAAATGCAGAATTTTTTTGAAACAAATGCAGTTGAGATATATTGCATTTATAAACACTTTTTAAAAACCAAATATGGAGTTTTATGCCATTTTAAGTGCACACCGATTGGTTTAAATTGTTGATCTGTTGCCTATGCACTTGTTGGACTCTACCCCGAAATCCAACTTATGCAAAAAAGACCCTCTAACAACAAATATCAATATTGAAATTATATAATCCAATTATAAAAAAATTAACAAAGCAGTAGAAAAAGATCATACTAGTTGCTTAATAAAAAAAAAGTAGAATTTCAAACGAGCACTAGATATCCTAACTACACTAAATCTAAAATCATCGAATTTCAAACAAATGGCCAAATTTAAAAACTTTAAATGAAAATTTTATCTAAATATGCATGAATTGTCAAGTAACCGAACAATATTAACATTTGAATAATTTACAAACAACAAACGCAAATTCATATCATATTCTAAAACTACACATACAACCTCTTATTCCTAAATGTAAGAACAATTTATCGCTTGCAATGAAATTCAAACACAAATGTAAGAACAACTTTTGAAATTAGAAGCCACACATCCCATCAATAAGCCCTGCTACTAGATCCAATATCCTAAGCAAGCAAATTTCCTCGAGGAATTCTCACCAAAATGACAACCCATTTAGCTAATGTATCTTAAAAACGTCAGTTACATTCAAACTTTGCAATAAATATTAAGGTTTACATATTACAGAATAAATAAGTTAAGATGCAAACTAAGGAAATGATACTAAAAAATCCAAGCTCAACCCACATAATTGAATGCCCAAAACCAGCAGTAAACTCCTTATATTTTCAGTAAACCTAGAATTTATTATACCACTTGCCATTAATTAACCAAACAATTTTCAGTGAAATACCCAAGACTAACCACAAATCATACTATTCTTAGCCTTCATGGTAAGAAAGTTTTCAACAAAATTTCGCCACGCTTCCCCATAAATAAACGGTGAAGTTGTAAACTTCAAATGGAGAACCTTCTTTCTATTTTTAAAACTAAACGTGTCTCTGAAATTAATAAACAAGTCATAGCTTAAGATCCACCAAATCTATACGGGTTCAGTCACTGTGGTCGAATAGAACAAACAACATAGGAAATCTATTTTTTTTACTTCAACAAAATCTCTGTAAAATATCATGCAACACATCAATTACCATCACCAAAAAATCAAAATCTACAGAAGAGGGAAAAAGCTTATAGCCTAAGGATTTTAGCTGAGCAACCTACAATAAGCTAGGGATAAACGTTAATCTGATCTAAACAAAGCCATACTATAAATAGGAAATTCACGCAGAGGTAATTCACCATCCCAAAGACAACCCAAGCAAATACAGTAATAATAAAATCCAAATTCGAATCAGAAAATCAAAAGAAAACAGTATAGCAAATAAAGAAGCCAGTTAAAAGAAAACTTAGCTTTAGATGTAGGAGGAGGCTTCTCGTTTTCAGGGAAGGCTTGGTGGTAATCGATGAAGCTGTGAAGATGACGAGGTTTTTTGAGGTCTGGCCGAACTGATTGAAGAAGGAGATAAAGGGGTGAACGAGGAAGTGGTGGCGTTGCGTCGCCATAGGGCTCAATGTGCTGGAAACCGAAATAGCGATTAGGGTTTGTGATTTGGGAAAATTTGTGGCGGCTAGACTAATGGGAAAGAGGATCGGATATAGGGTTTATAATTGTGAAGCGGGTTGGGACTGTTGGGCCGACTAATAAGGTAAAGGCCCGTTTAATTTTAAAAAGGAAATCCATGTTTAAAAGTTTAATTTGATTATAAAGTTCGCAATACAATTTCTCACTCATACAGTATCGGATTTACGCACGGTCAGTTGCATTGGGACCATGGAGTCTAGTAATTCGAGATGGAGCATGCCTAGTCTGGATCTGAAGTAATTGGAATTTTTTTTAAATTAAACATCAGTTTATTTCGATTAAAAACCCGGTATTTTTCAACGGATTCAAACCCAGGTGAGTTAAACTCACTCAGCCTCCTCGTTTATATTTTATATAAATTGGGTATTTTATTTCTGCATGTTCTAATTTTTAGAGGTTGACTGTTAGGATATATATGGTTGATTCATCGATTGTTTAAATTTAGAAAATACCTACTGTTGGGGATGACCCATAACAAAGCAACTCCTTGGGTTGATCACATTTATAAACGTGTTTGGAATTATTGGAATTGTTTGAATTGGATGTTAGTTGATTTGATAATTGGCAGTAAATGGCCAAATGTAAGGTTTTAATGTCATTCGACCCGTTAGGTGAATTGACGTATTTTTAAAAGTTATAATTTCATTTATAACTAGATTAAAGTTTTCAAATTATTTTGTACGGATTGGAAATTCACAAGGAATATTTTTAATCGAGTTATCAAGAAAATTTAGTTAAATAGTTTGGATCAGTTGAAAAGCAGAAATCGAGAATTTTCCGTAGATTGATAAAAAGGAGAATAATTGTTTCAAACAATGAGAAAGTGACTTTAATTAATTAAGCTAATTAATTAATTTAACAAGGGGGAAATGACAGTTGGAATTCAGTTAATAGTTAACGGACGTGTATGGTTGGTAAATCAACCGTTCGAGTAGAATGGCCAAAGGAAATAACTATTGGTTTAATATTAGTTAACTTTTAACGAATAGTGTTGGATATTAGTAAATCTTTGATTAACAATAATCAAAGGGGATAATTGAATTGGTTATTGTGAATAAACTGGATTATTATTGAGTAAGCATGTAAACATGATGATAATGCTACTTTTGGTTAAGATTAAAGTTAACTATATGTTAATATAGTATATGTTAAAGCAAATTATTCTTTAATTTAAAATGATTTGAAGTGGTGAAGTCAATTTAATGCCAAGTTAGAATTTTAATAAGGGGATTTGTAAATTCAAGTTTCAAACAAGATTTGATAAATGGGAATCAAATTAACAAGTGATTAACTGACAATGAGTTTTAGCCAAAGAGACGATAAGGGTTTATTATAGAATGTCCAAGTAGATGTAATAAAATCATTTGACGAGGGATTGACATTATAAGTCAAGGGGGTTTAAAGTGAAAGAATACTTGAAGATTAAGTGGCGTTTTAAGGGATGTTTACTTAAATAAAGGAATTAAGTAAAAGACCTTAAACGAGGATTTCAAATATGGGTTTAAAAACCGGATTGAAACCCAAAAGGGGAAAAAGGGATTTTTGAGGTTAGCGGACGAACTAATGATATTCTGAGGTAAGAACGGGTCGATCAAGGTCTTAGAGGTAACTAAAATACCCCAACTTGATCGGCTTCACTATTGTCAAGGAATAGTATTAGTTTAGATCGAGTGAAGTGTTGAGATTGGTTTTATCCTATACGAGAGTATCAAACTCTGATGCAAGGTTTTGGAAATTAAATAATATTACGATATGAGTTCAAAAGAAATAAGGATGTTGTTTTCAAATTTATAATAAACATTTGTTAGTCAATTAGAGTTGATCGAATATAGTTAGAGATAGTCAAAACAAAGTTATCTAGGGAAGTTTCCATTGCGTACGACTGCTAGCGTAATTCGCAGGGCTGTAGATAGCCTACGGCGGTCGGATATTTCCTGAGGGAATCAGGCGTAACCATTGTGATCGCTGCGATCTAGAGTCGAGCAGTCAAGTATAAATTAATCAATAGGAGTAATCAAGTCAAGTTAATCGAGTTAAATAAGTCGAGTTAGTTAAGTAGAGATTAACCAATCAAAGTAATACAAGCAGAGTTAATCAGAGAAAAATTGTTTTATATCGTTAAGTACATTTTAAAGTGGTCGAGTTGTGTCAAGTGTTGTATTCACACTATTGTTATTTGATAGTTAAATCACCGACTATCGAAGTTTGACCAATATGCTTGTTGGTATTGAAAGTCCGGGATCGAATTATATTCAAAAACCATTCTGACCAACAAATACGTGAAGAGATCGGAAGATGATCGAGATGGAGCATTGAAGACTGTGGATTTTCATAAATGGAAGGACCGCTAATAACCTCTGGATCGCAGTCAGAGTTAAACTGTGGTTCTATCGCGGGTGAAACCTACGGGTTGCAAGGACTTCTCGCTACTGATCCATGGGGTGATTCCTATATGAGATGCAGTAGGAGAGTGCCTTCGGTTCATCCTGTTCCTGGATGACTTGTATGGACGAGTGTCTGATAGAGTATTTCCAAAGGAATTACATGCGTTGATTTCTCCAAACGTACCATAGTTGATGGCGGAGAAATGGTTATTCTCTAGCCAAGTAAACTAGAGTATTTTTGTGGATGTCAATCAGTGTGATCTGGCGGATATGACGATGTGGCATTCAAAGTGTATGATGATCAGAGGTGCTCTGACTTCAAGCCTCATCAACCGGGAAATGATAAAAATTGGGCAGGCAGCATGACTATGTGGGTCGCTCCCATTAGGATGTATGATCACTTATCTAGAGAAATTCCTATTGCTTCTTTATATATGTTCGATGCTGTCCCCTATCAGGAGACGGTGGTATGAGTCCAACCGTCGGTGATATACATTCGATACACTCAAGCGAAATGAGTGGTTGGTCATGTGAGGGCCAGGTTGCAAGATGTTCTTGTTGAACCCTGTGTATTCACCTCTAGAGATACACGTGCAGAAGGTGGTCCCATACCTTGTCAAGTTGGAAATCCAATATCCAATAAGCACCCACGGTTTTCGATTGTATATTATATACGGGGAGCGTGAGATGTAAGCATTCCTCTAGATTTGTTAATTATTTGTACCTAGACATTATCATAATATCAGATCAATGTATGATTTCAAAAGATGTTTTGGGTTATCGTAAGGCAAAAACCGTCCGTGTTTATGTGTGGATCGGTCTTACGACTATCTTTTTCTTTCGAAAGGATTTTAAATTTAAAATCAAGTTGTGTGATACCCTAAATGCTGTGCGAGTTTTTCTCACTCTGGTTCACCAGACTGACCCGGTGTTTTGTAAATGCTCGGGTTAGATCGTGTGTGCAGGTTCAGGTATTCAGGTACGGTGAAGCCCAATGACAAGGTGAAGGTGTTCAAGATGTATACTATTCCGCTGTGTGTTATATATGAGACAGGCTATTGAAAACGGTCCAGATATGTGTTGTACTCTGATATTGTAAGAATTTTCAAAGGCTCTCAATAAAGATTTATTTTTGTATTATATTTTGTTCCGCTGCGATGTGAGACTCTGTATTGTGTCGGTTCTTCTTCTTCTTCTATTCTAATTTTTCTTTCTTTCTTACCTCACCCTCTAACTTCTTTCTAGACGCTCCAGTGTTTTCGGTATTTGGAGGATCGGTATAAGATACGGTAAAAGTATTTATATCGATTTTCGGGGCCGAAGATCCCTGGGACGTTACAGTGGTATCAGAGCTATTGGTTTATAGATAACCTTGGCTCTGTGGTGTGACTCAATAGAGATGGGGTTAGCAATACCCTAGATTGAGTGTGTGTGTGTATATACGAGTGAACGTATTTGTAGATTTTATAAAAATTTGTTTTATATTGTGGAGAATTATTGGTTGGGTTGTTTATGAGTTCTGGTCGATCAGTTTGATCCACTGTATCGATAGGGGTTTCTAAACACTCAAATACGATAAACCGACGCAGTATTTTTTTGAAAGAGGGTAAATGAAATAATTTTACCCAATATATATCTTTATATAGGAAAAAGGATTTTATTTTCTATGTTACAGTGATGTGAGGTGTTTGTTTGTTCGTTCTGATTAAGTGATTTGAAATCAAATTTCAAATATGAAATAAAATAGAATTGATTTGAAAATAATCCATTGATTAAATCAGATATGAGAAATGGAACTGAACCTGGTTAAGTAAAACCAATGAAGTGAACTTGAATGAATTGAAGCTTAAAAATTTATTGGATAAATAAAGTGGGATTCGAATAAAGTAGGTTGCCATTTGGATTTTGAATTTTCAACAAAGTTGAGGCCCATAATAGCGGTTGTAGTCGTTCCCACTGAGCCATGCAGAGGAAATGCTGGCAAATTTTTAGAAATTTTTAAAGTTCGAATTTATTTTGAATTTAATATTCAAGTAATGGATTTTAAAATAATTCGTTTCGAAATATTCCTCTTACCTTACAATTTCGAGGAAGAAATTATTTTAGGGGGGGAAGAATGTAACATCCCAGATTTTTCGGCCATTTAAATTCGAATATTTAAATGAGTTTATACATTATATTGGAATTATAATAAATTTTTAATCTAATTTATTTAATTAAAATAGAGTTCGAATATATATTTATATATAAATTAAAACGAGCTCGAAAACGTCGCGGTAATTCGGAATTTTCGATTTGAACTTTAACTGGACATACAGGATCCGATATATGTCGGATTTCTGTGAAACGAGACACGTTTGAACCGTTTCGACTCTATGTTTCTAATGAAAGAGAAAAATCGGAATTTCGACTTATAGATTTCAAGTTATGGCAAATTCAAATTTTCAAATAGTCGCTGTGAAATTCGTTTTTAAATTACAATGATTTATTTATTAATATTAAAGGATTTTTATATTATTTAAAAAACAGAATTTTTATTATTTGTTCTGAATCAAATACTGATTGAATTTGAAATGTTAAACACCATGATGTTAATTTATTTTCAATAAATTTGACTGTTTGAATTATATATATATGTATATATTTATCCGTGTTTCATTTGGTATGGCATAACGAGTAAAAAGAGAAAGAAAGAAAACCCGAATACATACATTTATCATACTCATACAACAAAATAAACCAAACCCGGATTTTAGACGAAGCTTGGTTGAACATGTCCACCGATATGTATGAAACTAAAAACTGAAACTTAAAACGTATACAAAATAAATGGAGTGGCTAATACAAAGGAGAATAACATATATATATTACATTCATATACAGCAATCACATATTCAGAATTTAATTACAATGTAAAACAGTATAACAATACTGTTAGAACAACTAAGAAAAAACAGCAAATGGTTTAGCATTTAAATTCATTACAATCACAGTACAAGTTCAAGCATTCTATCTTGAACAGTACAAGTTCAGAAAGAAAAATATATAAAAAACCAAAAAGAAAGAAATCAACTTCAACATTGTCTCGCCTCTTTCCAGTGCCAGTGGATCTGTAGGCAAATCTGCGAAACAAGAAAGAAAAACCCATTAAAATCGATATTTCATGACAGCATTGAACAGAAAAAAAAAATGATATCATCAAATCTGTACTGTCAAGTTCAATACAAAGAAAATGAATATGAACAGCTAAGTAGGCAGTATAATGTGTAGTTGATAAGAACAGGTATGTATGTGCATTCATACATCAAATTTTAGCAGTACAATGCACATTCTAGAGAGAGGCAAATTCTATACTTGTACAATGCAAAACAGGGAAGACAAGACAATTCATTTTCTTTCCAGCAAATCAAAATGAAAACAACAAAACGAAATCTTTCTAAGTATAGATCATGAATAGGAAAAGAACTGTGCACGTCTAGGGAAAATAACACAAACAACTAAGGGTAAATCAATCTTGAACAACTAGAAATATAGGTATATATTTTATACCAATTCAATATAGTGAAAATATAAGGGATTTGATAACCCATTTCCACAATCAAATGTTATTCATACAAGGCTGTGTTTTCTTTTCAAATCTGAACGCAGAACCTATGGATCTAAAATATAGATTCAATCTCTGAAATTAATATACAAGTCATAACTTAAGATCCACCAAATCTATACGGGTTCAGTCACTGTGGTCGAACAGAACAAACAACATAGGAAATCTATTTTTTTTATTTCAACAAAATCTCTGTAAAATATCACGCAACACATCAATTACCATCACCAGAAAATCAAAATCTACAGAAGAGGGAAAAAGCTTATAGCCTAAGGATTTTAGCTGAGCAACCTACATTAAGCTAGGGATAGACTTTAATCTGATCTAAACAAAGCCATACTATAAATAGGACGTTCACGCAGAGGTAATTCACCATCCCAAAGACAACCCAAGCAAATACAGTAATAAGAAAATCCTAATTCGAATTAGAAAATCAAAGGAAAACAGAATAGCAAATAAAGAAGCCAGTTAAAAGAAAACTTAGCTTTAGATGTAGGAGGAGGCTTCTCGTTTTCAGGAAAGGCTTGGTGGTAATCGATGAAGCTGTGAAGACGACGGGGTTTGTTGAGGTCTGGCCGAACTGATTGAAGAAGGAGATGAAGGGATGAACGAGGAAGTGGTGGCGTTGCGTCGCCGTAGGGCTCAATGTGCTAGAAACCGAAATAGCGATTAGGGTTTGTGATTTGGGAAAATTTGTGGCGGCTGAACTAATGGGAAAGAGGATCGAATATAGGGTTTATAAGTGTGAAGCGGGTTGGGACTGTTGGGCCGACTAATAAGGTAAAGGCCCGTTTAATTTTAAAAAGGAAATCCATGTTTAAAAGTTTAATTTGATTATAAAGTTCGCAATACAATTTCTCACACATACAGTATCGGATTTACGCACGGTCAGTTGCGTTGGGACCATGGAGTCGAGTACTTCGAGATGGAGCATGCCTAGTCCGGATCTAAAGTAATTGGAATTTTTTTCGAATTAAACATCAGTTTAATTCGATTAAAAACCCGATATTTTTTAACGGATTCAAACCCAGGTGAGTTAAACTCACTCAGCCTCCTCGTTTATATTCTATATAAATTGGGTGTTTTATTTCTGCATGTTCTAATTTTTAGAGGTTGACTGTTAGGATATATATGGTTGATTCATCGATTGTTTAAATTTAGAAAATACCCACTGTTGGGGATGACCCATAACAAAGCAACTCCTTGGGTTGATCACGTTTATAAACGTGTTTGGAATTATTAGAATTGTTTGAATTGGATGTTAGTTGATTTGATAATTGGCAGTAAATGGCCAAATGTAAGGTTTTAACGTCATTCGACCCGTCAGGTGAATTGACGTGTTTTTAAAAGTTATAAATTCATTTATAACTAGATTAAAGTTTTCAAATTATTTTGTACGGATTGGAAATTCACAAGGAATATTTTTAATCGACTTATCAAGAAAATTTAGTTAAATAGTTTAGATCAGTTGAAAAGCAGAAATCGAGAATTTTCCATAGATTGATAAAAAGGAGAATAATTGTTTCAAACAATGAAAAAGTGACTTTAATTAATTAAGCTAATTAATTAATTTAACAAGGGGGAAATGACAGTTGGAATTCAGTTAATAGTTAACGGATGTGTATGGTTGGTAAATCTACCGTTCGAATAGAATGGCCAAAGGAAATAACTATTGGTTTAATATTAGTTAACGTTTAACGAATAGTGTTGGATATTAGTAAATCTTTGATTAACAATAATCAAAGGGGATAATTGAATTGGTTATTGTGAATAAACTGGATTATTATTGAGTAAGCGTGTAAACATGATGATAATGCTATTTTCGGTTAAGATTAAAGTTAACTATATGTTAATATAGTAGATGTTAAAGCAAATTATTCTTTAATTTAAAATGATTTGAAGTAGTGAAGTCAATTTAATGCCAAGTAAGAATTTTAATAAGGGGATTTGTAAATTCAAGTTTCAAACAAGATTTGATAAATGGGAATCAAATTAACAAGTGATTAACTGACGATGAGTTTTAGCCAAAGAGACGATAAGGGTTTATTATAGAATGTCCAAGTAGATGTAATAAAATCATTTGACGAGGGATTGACATTATAAGTCAAGGGGGTTTAAATTGAAAGAATACTTGAAGATTAAGTGGCATTTTAAGAGATGTTTACTTAAATAAAGGAATTAAGTAAAAGACCTTAAACGAGGATTTCAAATATGGGTTTAAAAACCGGATTGAAACCCAAAAAGGGAAAAGGGATTTTTGAGGTTAGCGGACGAACTAATGTTATTCTGAGGTAAGAACGGGTCAATCAAGGTCTGAGAGGTAACTAAAATACCCCAACTTAATGGGCTTCACTATTATCAAGGAATAGTATTAGTTTAGATCGAGTGAAGTGTTGAGATTGGTTTTATCCTATACAAGAGTATCAAACTCTGATGCAAGGTTTTGGAAATTAAATAATATTACGATATGAGTTCAAAAGAAATAAGGATGTTGTTTTCAAATTTATAATAAACATTTGTTAGTCAATTAGAATTGATCGAATATAGTTAGAGATAGTCAAAACAAAGTTATCTAGTGAAGTTTCCATTGCGTACGACTGCTAGCGTAATTCGCAGGGCTGCAGATAGCCTACAGCGGTCGGATATTTCCTGAGGGAATCAGGCGTAACCATTGTGATCGCTGCGATCTAGAGTCGAGCAGTCAAGTATAAATTAATCAATAGGAGTAATCAAGTCAAGTTAATTGAGTTAAATAAGTCGAGTTAGTTAAGTAGAGATTAACCAATCAAAGTAATTCAAGCAGAGTTAATCAGAGAAAAATTGTTTTACATCGTTAAGTACATTTTAAAGTGGTCGAGTTGTGTCAAATGTTGTATTCACACTATTGTTATTCAATAGTTAAATCACCGACTATCGAAGTTTGACCAATACGCTTGTTGGTATGGAAAGTCTGGGATCAAATTATATTCAAAAACCATTCTGACCAACAAATATGTGAAGAGATCGGAAGATGATCGAGATGGAGCATTGAAGACTGTGGATTTTCATAAACGGAAGGACCGCTAATAACCTCTGGATCGCGGTCAGAGTTAAACTGTGGTTCTGTCGTGGGTGAAATCTACGGGTTGTAGGGACTTCTCGCTACTGATCCATGGGGTGATTCCTATAAGAGATGCAGTAGGAGAGTGCCTTCGGTTCATCCTGTTCCTGGATGACTTGTATGGACAAGTGCCTGACAGAGTATTTCCAAAGGAATTACATGCGTTGATTTCTCGAAACGTACCATAGTTGATGGCGGAGAAATGGTTATTCTCTAGCCAAGTAAACTAGAGTATTTTTGTGGACGTCAATCAGTGTGATCTGGCGGATCTGACGATGTGGCATTCAAAGTGTATGATGATCAGAGGTGCTCTAACTTCAAGCCTCATCAACCGGGAAATGACAAAAATCGGGCAGGCAGTATGACTATGTGGGTCGCTCCCATTAGGATGTATGATCACCTATCTAGAGAAATTCCTATTGCTTCTTTATATATGTTCGATGTTGTCCCTTATCGGGAGACGGTGGTTTGAGTCCAACCGTCGGTGATATACATTCGACACACTCAAGCGAAATGAGTGGTCGATCATGTGAGGGCCAGGTTGCAAGATGTTCTTGTTGAACCCTGTGTATTCGCCTCTAGAGATACACGTGCGGAAGGTGGTCCCATACCTTGTCAAGTTGCAAATCCAATATCCAATAAGCACCCGCGGTTTTCGATTGTATATTATATACGGGGAGCGTGAGACATAAGCGTTCCTCTAGATTTGTTAATTATTTGTACCTAGACATTATCATAATATCAGATCAATGTATGATTTCAAAAGATGTTTTGGGTTATCGTAAGGCAAAAACCGTCTGTGTTTATGTGTGGATCGGTCTTACGATTATCTTTTTCTTTCGAAAGGATTTTAAATTTAAAATCAAGTTGTGCGATACCCTAAATGTTGTGCGAGTTTTTCTCACTCTGGTTCACCAGACTGACCCGGTGTTTTGTAAATGCTCGGTTTAGACCGGGTGTGCAGGTTCAGGTATTCAGGTACGGTGAAGCCCAGTGACAAGGTGAAGGTGTTCAAGATGTATACTATTCCGCTGTGTGTTATATATGAGACAGGCTGTTGAAAACGGTCCAGATATGTGTTGTACTCTGATATTGTAAGTATTTTCAAAGGCTCTCAATAAAGATTTATTTCTGTATTATATTTTGTTCCGCTGCGATGTGAGACTCTGTATTGTGTCGGTTCTTCTTCTTCTTCTATTCTAATATTTCTTTCTTTCTTATCTCACCCTCTAACTTCTTTCTAGACGCTCCAGTGTTTTCAGTATTCGGAGGATCGGTATAAGATACGGTAAAAGTATTTAAATCGATTTTTGGGGCCGAAGATCCGTGGGTCGTTACATGTCACCATCTAGAGAAGATACATTTTGTTACTTCTTTCGCTTCTGTATCTCCCGGGAACAGTTATGTTGCTAGCAATTGTAAGGTGATAATATATTCGATACACTCAAGAGAAATAAGTGGCCGGTCATGTGTGGCCGGGTTGCAAGAAGTTCTTGTTGAACCCAGTGTATTCCTCTCTAGAGATACACTATCAGTATGTGGTTCCATACCTTGTCATATTCGGAATCCAATCTCTAATAAGCGCCCGCGGTTTTGTTTGTATACTATGTATGTTGAGCGTGAGATGCAAACGTTCCGTTAGATTCTAATTTATTTGTGGAAAACCCTAGACATTATTATAATATCAGAATAGTATGATTTCAAAATGTTTTGGGTTATCGTAAGGTAAAAGCCATCCGTTTTTATGTGTGGATTAGTCTTACGATTATCTTTTCTTTCAAAACGTTTTGAAAGTTAAACCATATGCTTGGGATTCTCATAAGGAAAAACTCGTTCCGTTTTATGTCATAGTCTTATGAGATATCCATTTTGTTTTAAAATTGTCTACTCAAACCAGTCCCATGA
This sequence comes from Allium sativum, assembly GCA_030737875.1. Lineage (NCBI taxonomy): Eukaryota > Viridiplantae > Streptophyta > Magnoliopsida > Asparagales > Amaryllidaceae > Allium > Allium sativum. The sequence goes on along the minus strand of CM060909.1, from coordinate 682,792,563 downwards.
CTGACCCGGAGTTTATTTTTCTTTGTTTTAACTAAACTCTTGGGTACCCAAATTTGTATGGGCAGTCAAGTAGTTCAGGATTTTTCAGATAATCTGGAAGGAGCTGGAGTATGAGGTTTCAGCATTAGTTATATAGGGTTTATTTCCACTGTGATGTATATATGATATACTCTGATGTTGTATGTAAGTTCAGATGCAATTTTGTATTTTTTTTCCAAAACTTATATATATTATATTTTATTCCGCTGCGATTGTGAGGTTTGATGTTATTCAGTTCTTTCTTCTACCTTATTTCTTCTATTATAATTTTCTATCTATTCTATTTCTCATCGTCTAATTTCTTTCTATTAATGATTCATATTTTCATGCAATTTGGGTCAGACTTGTATTGTATTTAGTCGACTCAAAAGGTTCGAATTTGCGGGTCGTTACAGTTGGTATGAGAGCAGAAGGTTGAGTAGTAACCTTGGCTCTGCGGCGTGACTCGATATAGATAGGGTTATTAATACTCTAGATTGAGTTTGAGTGTGTATATATATATATATGAGAGCGTATTTGTTAATCGATATAAAAACTGTTTTATACTGTGCTGATTGGTTTGTTGAGTAATTTATGAATTCTGGTCGATACAGCGCTGCAAACTTTATCGATAGGTGTTTCTAAACACTTGAACAAAGTAATTCGACATAGTATTGTTTAAAAATCTGGGTAAATGGAATAATTTTTCCCAAAATTATATTTTGTTATAAAAAGAATAATTTTCTGAAATTATTATAATAGCTGCGTTGATTGTTATTATAATATGATAATCAGATTATAACATTAAGGTGATTATATAAACCCAAATTAGATTCGCATAAAAATGGGATATATAGATAAGATAAACTACAAATGGAATTTGAAATTCTGGGAAATTTGAAAGAATTTTGAAAGAATAAAAATTTGGATTTTCCACCAAATAAATTCAGAATTAAAGGATTAATTGAATATGAACTCAAGTGAATTGAACAGATTGTTTTTTTGGGACTGAAATAAACTGGAATGTAACTGGAGATTGGTTGAGTTAAATGATTTTCTTAGTGTTGATTTCGGTCTTCGAGGTTGACACTTAAAGAATTATTTTCTTACCAATTTATGAGTAGGGACCAATGAATGTTGAAGGAATAGTAATGGGTAAGTAAGAATGGAAATGTTTTCCAATTTTTATAACAGATAATTCTAGCTAAACAAATAAATATGTTTGGATTGATAAATGCTTGTAAATAAAAGTTAAACGCTGACAGAAGATACAAGTTAATATTTAATTGAATTTGACGAGCCTATGTGGAAAACTAGTTGGTTTTGTGGATTCTTGGATAATTAGAAGATACAAGGAGACGAATTTTGGGAGTTATACAATGAAGACATACGAGAGAGACACTATCAAATTTCTCAAAAAATTAAGAATTTAATTCCTAAGAGAATTTTGATAACTAAGAATTGATTTGCTGAGAACCAGATAATTAAAAATAGGTTGATCAAGTGAAGTAGTATCAATTTGATTAAATACGGATTTCATCAATGATTTATCGAGAGCACGGAAAGGAAACGAAGAAGTTTGGAGATGATAAGTAACTCTGGATGAGCTAATGAAGCTGCCTAAGGAGAAATCGAATGAAATCCTAAAGACTGTTCAGAGGAAGCTGAAAATAGTGTAGGAGGATTCTATCTGGAGTTTCGTTTGATAGCTGATTGCTGAAGTGTGCTTTGACTGCTGTGAAATGAATGTTTAATAAATAACTGATATGTTTTCGTTACCTTGTTTATTGTCATTGATAGGGGACGACCATATACGTATGATGATATAAGTCTATGATTTTATTTATAATTGGATTTTTTCCGCCATTACTTAATTTTGAGGACGAAATTCTTTTAAGGGGGCAGATTGTAATGTCCCGGATCTCTTGACCAATTTTATAATCTAAATCTTAGATTATGTTGTTGATTAAATTCAGTTAGATAATATTGGAATATTTTCGAATAATCATCAGTTTATAATCATGTGCATATTTTTAACTTGTGATTTATATACACACAGGTAAGTATTGTTTATAACATTTAAAAACTTATTTTAATAAAGAGGTATTTGCTTAAGTAAAACTTGGAGTTTTGATATTTGAGAAAATATAAATTTATCTTTTTATACATGATCTTTAGTATGTATGTACATTTAGGTATATAAATGTGTGTAAATCAAGATATAAATTAGCTTTACTAAATATTACTTCACATTAGATCATATTATAAAAGCAAATCAAACTCAATGAATAGAAATATTGATTTGTACATTATTTTGCCATTTTAATCCTTGTTATGCACTAGTTCATGATGTATTCACATCAGATCTCACTAACATGACTTGATTGCTTTTAAATGAGGTATGGCCATTTATGGCTAGAAAATTGTAGCCTGAAACCTATTGAATCTTAACATTTAATGAAAAGATGTGCTTGGTGCTTGGAAGTGAAATCCATAATAGTGTACATATATGAGCATTTAGTGGTTTCAAATGCTTAACACATAAGTATGCCTATACAAGATCACAAACCTGCACATGTTTTTGTACTCAAATTTTCTTTTTAACCGTGCAATTTGTCAATAAGAAGATCCATGAAGATTTAAAAACACGTCACCTTTCCAAATCAATAGACAGTAAATCAAATACCTGGCAAAGCCTAGTTGAAGACTCTTTGCACATGTATTTGTACCAAAGATTTGATTCAGTCGTATCTCTTCGTTCGTGTGAGGCCTTGCCAACATATCACCTGTCAATTGCAAACCATATCTCTACAACAGCTAGCCAGAAATCCTACTATCTTGCACATATCTATACTGAGGACATGCACATTAGATTAATGGCCGAACCCTGCTATATTGGAGCATGTAGACATAGAAAAACATTTAGCCTCATCTCTATTAATCAATTTCTATTCTTTTGCTCCATTCTTCAGCTAAGAAACCGCTATGAACATAGCTGTTCTTCCCCATCAACTATACCACTCCATACTAGTTTTCACTCAAACATGACAGCAGCACACACCACGGCAAGACAACCCATAACTCTACCCTATCAGGCATTTAAACCATAGACGGTCTTCACCTATAAATGCACTTCTATATCTGTCTAACTGCATACCTTAGAAGACTCCTTGAAACACTTTAAAATGGAAGACTTGAATGTTTTAAACTGGAAAGAGGAGTAGCTGAGACCAACTTAAAACAGAGGAGAGGAAAAACTGGAAATAGGAGAGCATATATGTGAGTAAACCCCTTTAAATCTTCTCTGTTGATCAACATTTGGTTGTTATATTATTTGATGTTTTGGTATTATTCATGTCAAATTATTTGTGAGATGTAGTATAGGATTTACAAATATTTGGGTATAGTGAGTGAACACCCAGTTGGTTTTCCTATTTTAGGCATTTATTTAGAATAATCTAAAACTGCATATAGATCCCTTTACACTCAAGTTTATGCTGATAAGGCATGGGTGATTTATTAAGGAGGAATGATTAGCCATAATTGATAAATGTGTTGTTGCTGAAAGACAGTATACAGTTTTTAGAGTAAACTCCATTTGAATTCATAATACAAAACGAGGATCTGATATCATACTAATCAGTATATATACACAGGCTTGAATGACTTGTTGTATGATTTTAAAGTATCACCAAACGATAGAAGACAATTAATAAAATCCTGGAAATCATGACAGTTTATTTAGAGTACAACTAGCCTCATTTGAATTTGTCCCCAGTAGTCTATAAATGATGTTAGTACAAGTATTTACTAATATGCTGTGAATACATTGAATGGAAATTGATTTATATCTGTATTTAGATGGATGAAATTGTAATTGACAAAACCTGAAAGATCAATGCCCTATTGAGCCTGAACTATCACTCTGTATCAAGAAGAAAGGAAATGATCATTATCTTAGATTCTACTGATTATTAAAGGCAAAGTTCAACTCTAATATTTCTAATATATGTCCATAAGTTTAAAATTAGTTCCACTCTAAATGGTAGTTGGTATTTTCAGATATAAATGTTCAAAATATAACAGTATTTTAATTTAGTAGAAACATATTTATATCGCTTTTAAATTAGAAATTTAACAACACAAGTTCTAACCTGAATTACAAATTGATATTAACATAAAACTTGTTTGTTAAGACCCTAGTCTAATTTAAAAATAGTCTCATTCCAAACAAGAGTGTACACCCGCATATATTAGCAAAATTGCAATAAGAGCTTAACAAAACATGGAAATCCGAACTTCAAAAATACAGGATTCATGCATGTTAATGTATAAGTATATGTAAATGATGATTTTTAATAGTTAAATCATGAATGTTAGAGTAGTGATTAAATAGATATCTTAAGATCATCGGGAAATGAAGTTTAAGCTTTCTTAGGCGATTTAGGTAATCGAAGGCTATGAGATTTATTCTAGAGAAGCGTACAGCATTGGAAAGCATGGGGAAAAATAGAAGAATTTTTCTATAGTTTGATCGAAGAAATTGACCTCGATTTAGGTTTATATGGGTTGTTAAATGAGATAACTTGGTCGATGAATAATGGGGTAACGGATGCATCGAGCTGTACTAAATCGACGGTGGAGGTCAGGCATCGAGTAATCTTTGCGATGGTGGAGTTGGAGTGGAACGGTGCGTCAGTTTGGCGAAGCGAGATTTTTTGTTGATGACTGTTTTATGGTAAGCAGGGTTTGAACATCCAGAGGGTAACGTGGTTGATCGGATGTGTATGTGATGGTGGAAAGGGGGACTAGTACCAGTGTGTGACGTGTGGGAGGGGTCGCGGGGGCGGTCCGACCATCGAAGGTAAGGTTGAGGTACACAGGGACACGTGCACGAAACTGTGCACTATAAAATGTATAGACAGAAGGAAGAAGAGAAAATTTAGTAAGGGAAAAAGAAACATAAAAAAGGAAAAGGAAGAAGAAGGCAGGCGTGGGAAGTTTTGGGCTTTTTGGGTTGAAGAAAATAAGGAAAAAAAGTATAGAAAAGAAAGAAAGGTAAGTGAAAATAAAAGAAATAAATGGAATATTTTTAAACCAATGTTCTCAAGGAAATAAATAAAGGAAATAAAAGTCAAAGAAAAGGAAAGGAGAAGGATAAAATGGAAAATATAAATATAAAGAGAAGAATTAGAAATAAAATACAATAGAGTACAAAATGGATAAAATAAAAAGGAGTCTCTATAAAAGTATAATTATTATTTAGTATATATAAATATTTATAGAAATAGAATTTCAAGTAATATTTCTAAAAAGAAATAAAAAGGAAGAAGTGTAGTATGAGAAGCAGATGGTAGATGATCAGACATGCTCATTTGTAAACGAAGTTGTACCTGATTAGAGTCAAACAAAGTTATTTTATTTTAAATAGAGTTAATTTATTTCCTTTCTAATTTATTAAAATTAGAATAAAATACGGATGCACATATTTCGAAAAATCCAGATAAATAGTTCAAATCATATAAATTGAATTGTAATCAACGTTATGTTGTGATCAACGGGTGATGTTGATCTTTTTAATATTGTAATTAACTCCAATGGTTCAAAATGAAATGTTATTCCAACTGTAATCGACTTAGGTCGATAAACAAAATTTAAATCAAGAAATGTTTTTAAAGTCGAAATAACGGCAATTAATCTTAAATTTGCAATTTATGAGAACGGGAATTTATATACTGACTAAAAATAGTATAGGTCCTGTAGTAGTGTTTATTTATGAGATCAAGTGGATAGAATAAACAAGTCCAAAAGAAAGATATTCAGAAATCCAATGTGAATAACATAAGAAGCAAATGTTTGGCAGAAAGCAGGAATGTTGGTAAGACACTTTGGTTGGCCAATGATGATGAGTTTTGTTTTGGAGATCAGAAAATATAAATGGGATATAGAAATGAATCAGAAAGGCGTTCTGTAACACCCCGTAAATCAGTTAATACTAATATTCACAAATTAAAAGAAATAATATTGAGAATTTGCACGAAATAGCCTTAAAAAGGCATATAACAAATTTGAGATATGTGAATTGCCTTAAAAGGCGAAAAATGGAATTAAGACATTAATTGGAAAATTAATGTGTACAAATGCTCATAAGTTAATTATGGATTAATTTGAATTCATGAATAGGTGCGTGTGTATATATATATATATATATATATATATATATATATATATATATATGGGCAGTTAATGTAAACATGAATAGAAGTTTATTAATTTGCTGAGTGTTTGCTGAGTCACTTCTGACTCATTGCTGAGTCAATAAGATAAACCCCATCTTGTCTGAACGGCTGCGGTTATTTCTAGGTTAAATCTAATTGCCTAAATGAATCCTAAATTCTATAAATAAGTGGGTAGTCTCTCATTCTAATTCATATGAAAAATTGGAGAGCTACCGACATGCCGTTGCCATGGAGTCCAGTGTAGCCGTCATAAACTAAAGAAGAAGAAGAAGGCCTAATCTACAAACTAAATCTACTCAAATCAAATCAAAAGCTCTCTCTCTCTATTTCTCTTCTTTAAAATTGTGAGTATGCTGATTCTCACAATGTTATTATAAAATAATTCGATTAAGTCATGAATTGGATCACAAGAAAGTGATATGAATTGTTATGTATTTGTAAATTTTGTTGTGGATCTCTTATGCTATTATGTTATCATATATATATTGTTATGTTGTAGTGATTATGTTGTAAATAATCCTATGTTATGTCATATGTGATTAATCATGCTATGCTATGTTATAAATCATGTTATGCCATGTTGTAAGTCATGTTATGCTATGTTGTAAATCATATCAAGTTATGTTGCATATTATGATATGCTATGTTGTAAATCTTACATGTGTTGTAGATCTCATATTATCATATATGTTGAAATACTTATGTTATATGATAATGATGTCATATTAAGTTGTGCTGAATCATGCAAGTTGTAAAATCATGATGTTATCATTTATGCGAATTGGATCATGTTTAAGGTTTATGTTTTTTTTATAATAGATCTTGATTACGGGAATTTGCCTATTGAGTTAGGTGTACCCATATACATGAATCTACAAATTAATTGGATCTTGAATATGGGAATTTGCCTATTAAGTTAGGTGTACCCATATACATGAATCTATGATTAAATGAATTTTGATTATTTTTGCGAATTTGCCTATTGAGTTAGGTGTACCCATAAAAAACCATATTGTTAATGATGTTGATTCACACATGAAATTTGATCAAAATCATATTATGTGAATTATGAATAAGTTGACACCCTTAGATCCATGACATGTATAACCTTATGCAAGTTGTAATTTTGATATATGCAAGTTTCACCCCTTGTTAGGATTCATTTAGTCACATATATATGTTGTTGTTGTGAATATTTTCTTTTATGCTATGAGTTAGTCTAATCGGGTCTAGCATACATTTTGTGAATAAACGTTCAAACGTGGGGTAGGGGTAATATTAGGAAACTAATAAATTGGGGTGCAATTGATATGATTTTGCATGCCTTAAATGGATGTCCATAATTGAGTCAATTATGGACATTGTTAGATTTGGAATTAATTAATAATTCAAGTAGGGAATTATTAAAATTGGGGAAAGTGGATTATTAATAATAATCAATGCTTAGGACACGAGGTTGGACCCGTTTGTGACGTAAACCTGCCCGGACCCGCCCGGCAAATCCAGTAGTCACAAATGTCGGCCTAATGTGAGAGGTCCTAGGCCCAAACAAAAGCATAACAGTTGTAAAGACACGAGGTTAGACTCTTTTATGGTGTAAGACTGCCCGGACCCGCCCGGCAAATCCAGCTGCCATAAATGCCAGTCTAATGTGAGAGGTCTTTATGAGGTTATGGTCTTAATGAATTAAGAAATACTTAACCAGATAATCATGTAAGGTGGGACATGGGGGTTAAGTAGGTGCCTTGGGGGGTATGAGGAATCTAGTGGTTGCCTTTAGAGGCATTTGAAATATGATTAGACTTAACCAAACACACATGTAACGAACATGAATAGTGGGTTAAGTGGGATTGACTAAGGGGACAAGCTTAGGTAGAATGCTTGTGGGAGATAATGGGGGCCCATTTCAACCAGTATCCCAAAACGTATCTTTGTGGGCTCGACCCAAGTCGAGGACGGGACACACATACTGGGTTTGACTATAAGAGGCCAAAACAGGGAGCGGTGGCAACGCAAGTCCAACGGGTTTCATATGCATGTGTGGACCCGGGCTGGTAGGTAAGACGTTGTTGCATAGTGTAGATATAAGGCGTGCATCTCCGTTATATTGGGTTGCCACTTTAGGGGAATGATAAACCCCACCGTGGGGCCAGCACGGGTATCTACGAGTAGGGAGCCGATCGAAAAATAGAAAGTGGGGTACGCCTAGTGGAGATAGGGGCAGGTGGCACCTATGTAGTCAGCTAGGAGTATGTAAAGCCATCAAGAATGTTTCTAAGTGAATCTAAGTGGGATCAATCTTTAGGGTGACTGGTGTGGTGCAGTATAGTGTTTATCCTTAGTATTTAGGAGCGCCTATAACGTTTCCTTTAGCGATTGTCTATGTCCTTAATCTGCTCTTTCATAGAAATTTCCTTGTTTTCCAGCTTATGCCTTAGTCCAGTTATTTTGATAATAATATTGTAGAATTATCATACTCGCCAGACTTTATGTCTGACCCCCCCTCTTTTTCATCCTTTTCTCCCTTCAATTCCTCATGTTGGGCCAAGTTCCAGTGGAGTCTGATTGGATTGCTTATCTCTTGGAAAGCTTGGACTGCTGAAGTAAAGTCCAGCTTGTTATCTTTCTTTTTAATGGCTATTTATGCAATGGGATTATGTACTTGTTTTATCAAGATAGATATTGTACTTGACTTTGATTATTGTGTTATGATGTAACCAAACATGTTTTGACTTCTACTGCAATTGAAATAAAGTTTTTAAATTTCCAAGTACTATTTTATATCTGTCTTGTTGAAATTTTACTGTTCTATATTCACCTAAAACCTCCATAGAAGTTAATGCATTCCCTTTGTGAGTGACATTAATGGACGTGGGGTGTTACACGTGGTATCAGAGCATAAGGTTACTAGAACAGATAAAATTTTTAGAAAAATATTTTTCTAAAGTATTTTTTGGAAGAAGTGCTTTCAAAAACCTATTATTTAGAGAAAGTTTTTATGAAAAACATAATCCCAAATAGCCATATCCTTATCTTTATCTTTCGAATTCTCCATTTTGAATCTTTCCTTTTTCGTTTCAGCATGGCTGAAGATCTTAGTCTCCCAGAAGGTGTGACGATTCCAGGGTGGTTTAGGAGATATTTGGAGGCTAAGGCCACCACTGCAGGCCCAGCAGATGTTCCTCCACCCCCAGTTGCACCCATTCCTCCACCTCCTACTCGTGTTGACAATTTTGCAAAGACATGCAAGGAATTTAAGGCTATGGGAGGAAAAAAATTTCAAGGGACTGAGACGTTTGTGGAGGCCAGAGACTAGCTTAAGGAGACTGAGGAATTGTTGGATATCTTTGAAGTGGAAGATGGGAGGAAAGTCCGTTTAGCTGCTTGATTAATGAAGGGAGAGGCCTCGTTTTGGTAGGAGGTCACTAACGGGGAACGTCCAGTTGATTCATGGGCGGATTTCAGACGAAGGTTTCAGGCAAAGTTTCTTTCAAGGGCAGAGGAGAATTAAATATGGAAAAATTCCTGACATTAAAGCAAGGGAGCTTATCAGTGAAGGAGTATGTCAATAAATTTAATCAGTTAGCAAGGTTTGGCTTGGAGTTGGTGAACACGCCAGAGAAGAAAGCTTTGAGGTTCGTTAGAGGCTTGAATGAACCGTTGCAAGGGTTGGCTATGACCCACATCCCTATGGGAGCCACCTTTGAAAGGCTAGTAGAAATGGCACTTATGCATGAGGATAAGGCAGTTGAAAAGAAAGGGGATCAGAAGAAACCCCAACAGCAAAATAAGAAGGGTAGTAAAAACAATAATGGCAAAGGGAAGAAGAGATGCTTCAATTGTGGGACGCCTGGCCATCTCAGAAAAGATTGTAGAAAGAAAAAGAAGACTGGTTGTTTTCATTGTGGGGATGCGGGACATTTGGTGAAGGACTGCCCAAAGAAGGGGCAGAGGGAAGGGTCTACCTCGGGAGGATAGGTGCAGGCTCTTATGGCACCAGGGCAGGAAAGGGGGCAAGTTCAGGCTATTGCGGCCCCACCGCTGCAAGAAAGAGGTAGAACAATTTCTGTTGAAAGCTTAGTTTTTTTGTTTGATCATCATGTCCATACCTTATTCGATTCTGGCGCATCTCATTCGTTTATCTCTGCATCATTAGTTGAATTACTGCACTTGAACACCAGTTTAGTAGAGGATCCCTTGGTTGTTTCAAATCCAATTGGGGGTTCGGCTCATTTGACCATGATATGTTTGGATTTGAAAATCTCTATACTTAGCGTTGAATTTAGATGTAATGCTTATGTATTGGGCTTCACGGGCTATGGGCTAATTTTAAGAATGGATTGGTTATCTAGAAATGGGGCCATTCTTGATTGTGAAAGAAGAGTAGTTAGGCTTGTGACTTGCCTTGGTAATGCTCTCGACATCTTTTGTAATCCCATAAATTCAGTTATGCTAAGTTATCTTGAATCGCTTGACGCGTTTGTAGAGAATCTGCGATCGGTAGAGGTGGTCCGGGAATATCCGGATGTGTTTGAGGAGGTGAAGGGCTTACCTCCAAAGCGGGAGATAGACTTTCGAATTTATCTTGTGGATAATGCTAAACCCGTATCTTTTCCAGTGCGCCACATGGCTCCTCGTGAAAGGAGGGAACTCAATAAGCAAGTGAAGGAGTTGCTTGAGAAGGGGTTCATAAGACGTAGTATATCGGAGTGGGGTGCTCCAGTAGTATTTGCTACAAAGGCGGATGGGTCCCTTAGACTTTGTGTGGACTATAGAGAACTAAACAAGCTTACTAAAAAGAACCGACACCCACTGCCGAGGATTGACGATCTCTTTGATTAGTTAGTTGGCGCCTCAGTGTTTTCGCAGTTGGACTTAGCCACTGCCTTTCATCAACTGAGAGTGGCTGAGGATAGTATAGATAAGACTGCTTTTAGGACTCCTGACGGATTCTATGAATGGCTAGTGATGCCCTTTGGTTTGAAAAACGCCCCCGCATATTTTGTTGATTTGATGAGTAGGGTGTTTAGGGAGTACCTTAACAAATTCGTGGTAGTCTTTGTGGATGACATCTTAGTCTTTTCTAAGAATGAAGAAGAGCATGCCCTACATCTTAGGGAAGTGTTGGAAACCCTTCGAGCGCATAACCTTAAGGCAAAATTTTCTAAGTGTCACTTCTGGAGGAAAGAAGTACGGTTCTTAGGGCACGTGGTTTCCAAGGAAGGGATAGCAGTGGATCCCGCAAAGGTGGTGGCCATCCAAGATTGGAAGGTCCCTAAAAATGTAACTGAAGTAAGAGGTTTCTTGGGGTTGGCTGGCTATTATAGGAAGTTTATCAAAGACTTCGCAAAAATATCAGCTCCATTAACACGGTTAACGAAGAAGAACCTGGTCTTTACGTGGGACGAAGAATGTGATGATGCGTTCCAACGTTTAAAGAGAGCCTTAACTTCAGCCCCAGTCTTAGTGCTGCTAGACGGGAATAAACCGTTTACCGTCTATACTGATGCTTATGGGATGGGACTTGGCGCGGTCCTCATGCAAGAGTGAAGAGTAATAGCCTATGGTGGAAGACAGTTGAGGGTTCATGAAAAGAATTACCCTACGCATGACCTTGAGTTAGCCGCAATTGTTTTCGCGCTTAAGTCCTAGCGTCACTATCTTCTTGGTGAGAAATTCGAACTGTTCACTGACCACAAATCATTAAAATACTTATTCTCTCAGAAGGATTTGAATTTAAGGCAGCAACGGTGGATGGAATTCTTAGCCTCCTACGATTTTGAAATAGCATATACCCCGGGCAAGGGTAACGTGGTAGCAGACGCCTTAAGTAGGAAAAGGTTGTCCTTGAGTCCGTTGTTTGTTGAACGACGAAGCTTAGAATTCATCTCCATGTTGGACTTTAGACCGTCCGTTGACCGAGTACCTAGTTTGTTAGCATCCTTGGAGGTTAGACCTACACTTCTAGGACGAGTTGGTGAGGTACAGCAAGACGACCCCCAGTTGGTTGAGATAGTAGAAAAGCTCAAAGGAGGGGAGTCGTCTAGCCATCTTCGTAGGTATACCCTAGACAATAAGGGTTGGTTACGAAGGGATAATAGACTTTGTGTACCACAAGACGAAGACTTAAGGAAGGCCATTCTTGATGATGCTCATCGCTCAAAGATGACCATTCATCCCGGCGGAGACAAGATGTACAAAGATATGAAGCGAGTTTTCTTTTGGGCCGGTATGAAGAAGGATGTGGCCGAGTACGTCGCTAGATGCTTGGTGTGCCAACGAGTAAAAGCGGAACAAAGGAAACCCGGTGGGTTGCTTCACCCATTGGAAGTTCCACTATGGAAATGGGAAAGCGTCTCAATGGATTTTGTGGATGGATTACCCAGATCAAGGAAGGGTAATACGAGGATTTGGGTTATAGTAGATAGACTTACTAAGAGCGCCCATTTTATTCCCGTGAAAAGTAAGAGGACTGCTCCGTGGTTGGCTTCTGTATACATTAAAGAGATAGTTTGTTTGCACGGTATTCCTTCTAGTATAGTAAGCGACCGTGATCCCATCTTCACTAGCGAATTTTGGAAGAGTTTACAAGAGGCGGTAGGGACTCAGCTATGTTTGAGCACCGCATATCATCCTCAGACGGACGGCCAGACCGAGAGGGTGAATTGTATTCTAGAGGATCTTTTAAGGCTTTGTATCCTAGACTTTGGGGGTACATGGGAAGAGCACCTTCCGTTGGTAGAATTCGCATATAATAATAGCTTTCAGTTTAGTATTGGCATGGCACCTTTCGAAGCTCTTTATGGAAGGCCTTGCCGTTCGCCTACATGTTGGTGGGAATCTACCGATAAAATCCTACTTGGGCCCGATATGGTTAGGGAAACCTCGGAGAAGATCGATTTGATTCGAAGGAGGATGAAAGTAGCATGAGATAGGCAGAAATCGTATGCTGATAAGAGGAGGACAGATCTTGAGTTTGACATTGGGGACATGGTTTTTATCAAAGTATCTCCGTTACGGAATGTTGTTCGCTTTGGGTCCGTTGGGAAATTAGCGCCAAGGTTTGTAGGGCCGTTTCCTATAAAAGACAGGATTGGGAAGATGGCGTATAGGGTGGAGTTGCCTTAGAAACTTAGTGGAGTACACGACGTATTCCATGTATCACATTTGAGGAAGTGTTTGCACAAGACCGCGGAGGTGGTAGAGCCGAGCTTGCTTAAAGAGGTGGAAATAGAGCGTGATGCAACAATTAGACGAGCTCCTACATGCATTCTTGGGTCGGAGATCAAAAAAGTTGAGGAATCGAGAGGTCAGACTAGTTAAGGTGCAATGGGGAGATGATGAGAGCAACGCTACTTGGGAGACAGAAGAGAAGATGCGTTTGTTGTACCCTTTTCTTTTTGAGGGTATGTCTTTTAATTTCTCCTTCATCACTTAGCTTATCTTATCTTATCCTTAGTATGTCCTCTCATTAGTATCTTTGACCTTTAGTTAGGATAATCCTATGGTTAAAACATGTGTTTGAGACATGTTATGTATGATGGATGCAAAATGGATGCAAGTGGTTGCTAGTGGTTGCTCGTGGATGCATATATACACACACTTTAGGCACTAGATCGGCTCAGTCACTACATATTGCATATTGCATAAATGAATGTATTTAGTATAATGGATGTATAATGGTTGTACCATCATATAGATGCTGCATTCGGTTGAATGGATGTGCACGCATATAGAAGTAGTATGTAAGCAATTATGATCTTTTGCATACATAATGGATGCATGGCACTATCATGAATTGCATCAAGGAGGTCAACTGAATCAGTGGACCGCCTAATTTTGCATTAGATACGGACATATACACACACTATGCATTTAAACATAAAAGCATTAGAAGTCTATAAGGACAATGGATGCCAGTGTTTAATGATTGAGTAGATGGTTGATTGGATGTTAGGTTAAACATTCTCCTTGATTTGAAGATTTCGGGGTCGAAATCCTTTAAGGATGGGAGAATGTAACACCCCGTAAATCAGTTAATACTAATATTCACAAATTAAAAGAATTAATATTGAGAATTTTCACGAAATAGCCTTAAAAAGGCATATAACAAATTTGAGATATGTGAATTGCCTTAAAAGGCGAAAAATGGAATTAAGACATTAATTGGAAAATTAATGTGTAGAAATGGTCATAAGTTAATTATGGATTAATTTGAATTCATGAATAGGTGCGTGTGTATATATATATATATATATATTTATATATATGGGCAGTTAATGTAAACATGAATAGAAGTTTATTAATTTGCTGAGTGTTTGCTGAGTCACTTCTGACTCATTGCTGAGTCAATAAAATAAACCCCATCTTGTCTGAACGGCTGCGGTTATTTCTAGGTTAAATCTAATGGCCTAAATGAATCCTAAATTCTATAAATAAGTGGGTAGTCTCTCATTCTAATTCATATGAAAAATTGGAGAGCTACCGACATGTCGTTGCCATGGAGTCCAGCGTAGCCGTCACAAACTAAAGAAGAAGAAGAAGAAGGCCTAATCTACAAACTAAATCTACTCAAATCAAATCAAAAGCTCTCTCTCTCTATTTCTCTTCTTTAAAATTGTGAGTATGCTGATTCTCACAATGTTATTATAAAATAATTCGATTAAGTTATGAATTGGATCACAAGAAAGTGATATGAATTGTTATGTATTTGTAAATTTTGTTGTGGATCTCTTATGCTATTATGTTATCATATATATATTGTTATGTTGTAGTGATTATGTTGTAAATAATCCTATGCTATGTCATATGTGATTAATCATGCTATGCTATGTTATAAATCATGTTATGCCATGTTGTAAGTCATGTTATGCTATGTTGTAAATCATATCAAGTTATGTTGCAAATTATGATATGCTATGTTGTAAATCTTACATATGTTGTAGATCTCATATTATTATATATGTTGAAATACTTATGTTATATGATAATGATGTCATGTTAAGTTGTGTTGAATCATGCAATTTGTAAAATCATGATGTTATCATTTATGCGAATTGGATCATGTTTAAAGTGTATGTTTTTTTTATAATAGATCTTGATTATGGGAATTTGCCTATTGAGTTAGGTGTACCCATATACATGAATCTACAAATTAATTGGATCTTGAATATGGGAATTTGCCTATTAAGTTAGGTGTACCCATACACATGAATCTATGATTAAATTAATTTTGATTTTTTTTTGGGAATTTGCCTATTGAGTTAGGTGTACCCATATAAAACCATATTGTTAATGATGTTGATTCACACATGAAATTTGATCAAAATCATATTATGTGAATTATGAATAAGTTGACACCCTTAGATCCATGACATGTATAACCTTATGCAAGTTGTAATTTTGATATATGCAAGTTTCACCCCTTGTTAGGATTCATTTAGTCACATATATATGTTGTTGTTGTGAATATTTTCTTTTATGCTATGAGTTAGACTAATCGGGTCTAGCATACATTTTGCGAATAAACGTTCAAACGTGGGGTAGGGGTAATATTAGGAAATTAATAAATTGAGGTGCAATTGATATGATATTGCATGCCTTAAATGGATGTCCATAATTGAGTCAATTATGGACATTGTTAAATTTGGAATTAATTAATAATTCAAGTAGGGAATTATTAAAATTGGGGAAAGTGGATTATTAATAATAATCAATGCTTAGGACACGAGGTTGGACCCGTTTGTGACGTAAACCTGCCCGGACCCGCCCGGTAAATCCAGTAGTCACAAATGTCGGCCCAATGTGAGAGGTCCTAGGTCCAAACTAAAGCATAACAGTTGTAAAGACACGAGGTTAGACTCTTTTATGGTGTAAAACTGCCCGGACCCGCCCGGCAAATCCAGCTGCCATAAATGCCAGTCTAATGTGAGAGGTCTTTATGAGGTTATGGTCTTAATGAATTAAGAAATACTTAACCAGATAATCATGTAAGGTGGGACATGGGGGTTAAGTAGGTGCCTTGGGTGGCATGAGGAATCTAGTGGTTGCCTTTAGAGGCATTTGAAATACGATTAGACTTAACCAAACACACATGTAACAAACATGAATAGTGGGTTAAGTGGGATTGACTAAGGGGACAAGCTTAGGTAGAATGCTTGTGGGAGATAATGGGGGCCCATTTCAACCAGTATCCCAAAACGTATCTTTGTGGGCTCGACCCAAGTCGAGGACGGGACACGCATACTGGGTTTGACTATAAGAGGCCAAAACAGGGAGCGGTGGCAACGCAAGTCCAACGGGTTTCATATGCGTGTGTGGACCCGGGCTGGTAGGTAAGATGTTGTTGCATCGTGTAGGTATAAGCCGTGCATCTCCGTTATATCGGGTTGCCACTTTAGGGGAATGATACACCCCACTGTGGGGCCAGCACGGGTATCTACGAGTAGGGAGCCGATCGAAAAATAGAAAGTGGGGTACACCTAGTAGAGATAGGGGCAGGCGGCACCTATGTAGTCAGCTAGGAGTATGTAAAGCCATCAAGAATGTTTCTAAGTGAAGCTAAGTGGGATCAATCTTTAGGGTGACTGGTGTGGTGCAGTATAGTGTTTATCCTTAGTATTTAGGAGCGCCTATAACGTTTCCTTTAGCGATTGTCTATGTCCTTAATCTGCTCTTTCATAGACATTTCCTTGTTTTCCAACTTATGCCTTAGTCCAGTTATTTTGATAATAGTATTGTAGAATTATCATACTCGCCAGACTTTATGTCTGACCTCCCCTCTTTTTCATCCTTTTCTCCCTTCAGGTCCTCAGGTTGGGCCAAGTTCCAGTGGAGTCTGATTGGATTGCTTATCTCTTGGAAAGCTTGGACTGCTGACGAAGACAAGGGTTATCTTTGGAATATTACACAGAAACAGATAATAGCAGAACAAAATTAAATAAATACATCAGATAATGAACAATAGAACATACTGGATAAAAGTAATCATCAGAGTTACATAGTATACAGGATCTTACTTAGTACAAATACAGTTCAGCTATACATAAATGTCTACAGCGGAAACAAACAAAATATGTACAATAGTAGCTGAACAGCATAAAAAGAGATAAATGATAGAATCCATCTTCAGCTCAAGCTATCCAGAAAGAACCAGCTAAACCTGAATACAAGGCTGCCTGTGTAGAAAAAGGGGCACCCAAGTTTGAAAGTGAAACAAACTACGAGTCAGTCATGGGACTGGTATGGGAAATCTACTCAACACATATATAATATGGCAAATCACAGGACCACGCCACTTTCGTGGAACGAGTTTACTCCATTGGATTGCCAGTGCTTTAAAACAAATCTTTCTTTTAAACATCGCAATGCTTTTTATAAAAATGAAACCATTATAAGACTCAGTTCCCATCACACAATGCAACGCAAACCGGAGGATAGAGTTTTTACCTTATAACGGCCAAAATATGCTTGATACGAATAAAACAAAGGCATTTGATATTATTATTAGTGTTTATATGGTTTGAAAACCATTTCAAATCATAACTATCAATCATAGACGACATGAGCGTCCCATGCCACTATGTCGCCAAATATATATATATATATATATATATATATATATATATATACACAATCGAAACCGCACAGTCACGTATTTGGAAATTGGATTTCCGTCCTGAACCAAGGCAAAAGATAGTCCTTACCGAATTCGAGACAATCTAGCCCATGTCTCAGGCCCAGACTCAGGTGGGCCCTTGGATCGTCAGGGCCGGTCCACCGATGTGGATTATTATGCCTGAACACTACGTTTCTCCGCCCTTTGGGGCATAAACGAGCCAATGAATGAATCCATCGGACCCGGATCGTCCGATCAAACCGAGGCGCCTCGCAACAGCAATAACCACATAGGTGAAAAGTATATAAATGTCAGGGCTGGTAGGTCACTGACACCACCCTAGCTAGAAAGAAACGCAGGCCCTCCCTGATGTCCTCTCCCGTTTCTGGTTCATACCGGGGTGTGAGGCTCGCGATTTTACGTTATACACAAAGCTACGCCACACAGGCGGTGCTTTGATCATCACCACAAGACTTTGCTTTTCAACAGAAGCCCTGATCACTGCATCTTAGCATGCCACACGGGCAATTCATGCCATGCGACTGATGTCCATTGATATACAACCTCTGAGTTCGTGCGTCTCAGAGAAGGGCGTTAAGCAAAAGAATAAATTCTCCGCCGCCAAACAGATGTATATTTAACAGAGATCAATCAACACAGAATAAAATCCAATGTCAGACACACAGTCCATTTACAAGTCCGTTCTGGGTCTGAACGAAACCGGAGGCACTAAATACCTCGCAAACCCATCGATCACCACGTACGTCTGGACGATCACCACTCATTATCCATATTTCGGGATGCCTCCCAATCAGGACCTCGGTTACCATCCAAACGAGGTGAAGATCTCCGGTCTTCTACCACCGTCTTCATCTTCGACTTTCAATCGTCGGTCAATTATTTGAAATGAGAATTAACTCGGCCTTTTCAAATAATTCACGTATATTTAGAATTTCAAATCAATTTATTTCAATGGTTAAATTATTCGACAACACCAATTTTGTTCTTTAATGTAATTTTCACACCAAACACATTCAACCATCAAATACTACATAAATCGAGCAAATTCAGTTTATTTCCATTCCATATTGTTTATGGTATTTTATAACGATTTATCGATATTTTTATTTATTTTAAAATAGCCAATTTACTCAAAACGACGCTTCGGGCCATAGCGCGGCCGTGGCGCTGTTTTTCTTCAGATTTGATTTACACATATCTGAAAATCTAACCGTTGGATCTTCATAAAATTTACATCATTAGAAAGGTCTTTTCAAAACGAAACCAACGATTCTAGTTTCGGGAAAATCCGACGGTCGGATCTCCCGGTACAATCGTTTGAAGTTCCGATTTCTAAATACGAACTGCAGCATCGTTATTCGATTAAATATAATTATATTTATATATATATACATATAATCGTTTCTGGCACTGTTTTTCTTCAGATTTGAATTAAACATTCCAGACAATCCAACCGTTGGATTTTTACGAAGTTGGTGCCATTGGGAAGATATTTCCAAGGCGAACCCGACGGTTGAGGTTTTGGGAAAATCCAATGGTCAGATTCACGCTCTAGTTGTTTGAAATCATGGTTTCAAAATGCGAACTGCACGACTACGTTTCGTTTTAATTTTATTTATATATATATATATATTTATATAAATATAGTTCATTCAAAAATTCCTATATCGTTTTCATTTCAAATATTTCACTAACGCCTTAAAATTTTGGAAAATTTCGCCATAACCTCCCCTGCACCGGGAGCATCGAGAAATCTCAAATAGCTTCCCCGGTCCTTCTAATCTCAAAAAGAAAAAGCCAAGCGGTTAGCCAACAGGCTCATAAAATCATCACCCAAAAAAAACAGTAGATGTGTACCTATTTGTCGGGCACAAAATTTTATTCCTCTTCTCTAGCCCTTTTGCTATAACCTGTTCAATGAATATGCATGTACATATATATAGTTCTTATCATTTATCATTTTCTATTCAACTTCATATTTGATTTCTACTTGGTTTAAAAACACCATTCATTCTAATGTTACATACATAGGTACAAATCATATCATTAGCTAATTAATGAATATTTCAACTCATATATATTTATTTGAACAAGTGGCTATTTTTAACACTTCACATTTCAACGATTCATGCATATAATAAAAATGTGATTTTTATTGTAAAACAACTCATTTCAAAACACTATTATTTTATATATTTCATATTGGTGATAAAAATAGGATTTTTCTTATAAAACAATTTATTTCAAAATATGAATACCATTCAACACATGAATTTCAAATCAACGAATAAATATCGATTCAACACATGAAGGTTTTCTATAGTTTCTATATATAGATAAAAATGTGACTTTTATATTTAAAACGCGAATACCATTCAACACATGAATTTCTAATCAACGAATGAATATCGATTCAACACATGAAGGTTTTCTATAGTTTCTATATATAGATAAAAATGTGATTTTTATATTTAAAACGCGAATACCATTCAACACATGAATTTCTAATCAACGAATGAATATCGATTCAACACATGAAGGTTTTCTATAGTTTCTATATATAGATAAAAATGTGATTTTTATATTTAAAACGCGAATACCATTCAACACATGAATTTCTAATCAACGAATGAATATCGATTCAACACATGAAGGTTTTCTATTCAATGAATAAATATAGTTTAAGCAAATGAAAATAATTCAAACACACGAATATTACTCAAAATTTCGGCAGCATAACGGCAGGGTAGTTAAAACCGGGACCGTCCCTAGTACGGCTCCTCGCTCTACCTTAAAACCTCGCGGTTTTTTACAATGGGGATCATGCATCTAGTTCGCACGTAGGCGGCATGTATATATTTATTTCATTTCCACAAAACTAATCCTATGTGGTTTCAACCAAATATTTCTCAACCACAAATGGGTATTTTTCAACCACAATCAATCAATATCAACCACAAACAATCCCAAACAACCATTCGCTATCAATCAATTTTCACACCAATCACAATCAATAAATATCGTCCATGGTTTGTGGACGAGGGGCGTATATATATATATATATATATATATATATATATATATATATATATATATATATATAGCAATTCACTTTTATTTCAACACATATATAATTTCTACAACGCATATATAACTTATACATCGAACGTACAACTTATACAACGCTTATACAAGAGATGTACAACGCTTATATAACTCATACATCGACTATATAATTTAAACATCGTCGTTTCCATATTTTTTTTAAATCAGAAATCTCACCTTGGGTTCCACTCCACCAAAAATATCAGAAGGCTCAGAAAAATATGCGGTCTCTTCTAAAATGTAGAAGGCGCCCACACGGTCACGATGTTTCCTATTTCATCGAATTTCGTTAACGAATGATAAAGATATGATTTTTCAAAGTTTGCAACACTTTAAAACTGTTAAAATCTGTTTAAAATAAAAACTGACGTTATACCTCAGTTTCGTTCAAATCTAGGTTTTAGATTTTCGCAAATTCCGTAGCTCGATGTCCAGATCAGGTTGCACTATGACGTAGGGGGTGGAAAGGGCTTTCCGGCGCTGGGACCCATCTTAAGTTCGACAGCATCAGGAACCCACGGCAGCGGTCGAGAATCGGCAACTTTCGAGCGCTGGATCTTCACGCACGCTCAACGATAAATTACACAGTTAGCATGGATCTGAAGATCTCCTGATGTTCTTCAAAATCTTCCAAAGAACTATGGCGTTTCGTTGAGAGATTGGAGCAAGATCGAGGAGAGAAGGTTTGGGGTGATTTCCGTCGTTCGTCGGTGAAGGGAATCGGGTAGAGAGAAAAGCTTTCGACCAATGATTTTTTTTTTAATATTTTTATATTTCGAAAATACCCCTTTCACTCATGAATCCCAATTCAAACCCAACGATTGTCGCCCCTAGCGTTTTACCCCTATTTCGAACACAATGGGATATGTTTCGTAGGCCCATTCGACTGTTTCAGTCGGTTTCCATTCAAAGCAAAATATAAAACATTCGATATTTATTTTGAACGTGTATTTCAATTTGCCAGGGCTACAAATTGATTCGAAAAATTCCAGAAAAATAAATCTAGCTATGTTTTGACGATACGGTCCCAACAAAACTAGTTTCGTCGAATTCTGAGACCGTTTGCAAAAAGGCCCATTTTTGGTCGATCCAATTTAACTATAATTGACCAAAACACATTTTCCTTTGCCACGCTCACATACTAGCTTCAAAAATTATGAAATTTGATACCTAGCAATAACTTCACATCCCGGACCCTACAAAAGTGGTTTCGTCGAATTCCGAGGTCGTATGCAAAATGGCCAATTTCACGGGCTATATAAATTCAATAGCGACCGTTTTGAAAATTCATTCGGCCATAACTTTTGCTTTCCGCTATGAAAATTCAATTTTTCAGATTTGCTAGAAAGGTATTCACTAACAGATTTAAATATTTTTGGTTTCACTAAAATCCGGATTGTTTTGCACCGGTACAGTCCGACAAAGTTTGAATTCAATTTTTGAAACTACAGCGCCTTTTCAAGCCTTGTTTATAATTAGAATTAATTATATTCGTTTTCAATTGTCGATTCCAACTCACTTTCCATTGCCTTTATTTAAAATATTTATTTTAAATATTTAAAATCCATTATTTTAGCCAATTTAAAATTTTTAAATTGGTTCAGATTTTCTAGGTCGTTACAATCTCCCCCACTTAAAACCTTTCGTCCCCGAAAAGGAACAAAGTCGAAAGTGGTTTGATTAATTAACTCTACGTTCGATCTGGCTTCAATTCTCCAACTTTTCAGTTTTTGAGAAATTTCAAATTCTTCAAAAATTTGGCTAACACCCGGAATTTTCGAAAAATTTCGCCATAACCTCCTTTGTACGTGGAGGGGTTTGGAAATTTATTGGGCCGTATTAGGTACCGAATAAATCCTAATAAGCATACACATATTTATAGTGATATATTCTGGTGTTTACAGGGGAGCATGTATTGATATTAACTCCAGAGAATAAATTCTCGTCACCCTGCCCCCGTGTGGGAAATAAATAGTCCATGTGCCGTATCTAATAACTAGAGAGACGTGATTATTGTCAACTCTAGACCCGTGTGGGGTTTTTATTATTCTGGCAATTTAATCGTTACAATTTAAATAGTCCATATCAGTCATCAGTTCAACCTGTAAAATATAGTCATCGCCATACAAGCCTCTCGCTCGTATTGTAAATCTTCCACCTTGTCACACAAGCTCCAAATGCTTATGTGGAATATGATGAAGTATGCCTATCTTCTGAAGTATGCCATGTAATGTAGTTCAAAATTAATTGTTACTATCCTATGGCGACGTTTATTATTTCACACAGAAAAACCAGCACTCCGCATCCAATGGCATTCACAGGAGTTGATATAATAATATTTCGCATCCAACTCATTAAGGTTTACCTATTTGTCGGGCACGCAAATACAATCTTTACTCAACAGCTAATCCATTTACCTGTTCAAACATACATAATGCACAAGTATATATATTTCCATTTATTTTATAATCAGTTCAATGTGTGATTTAATCGAATAAATCCTACCATTCATTTAATTGTTGATTAAATTAACTATGGTTTCAATCATTCAATTAATCAAATTTACTATCACACAACACACACAACAATCAATCAAATTGTTTTTAACCTTTAAAAAATATACTAATTAATTCCTATACTCTTTTACAATCATTCGGACTATAGAATTAAAAGTGCACATCCATGGAGAGAAAATAACAATAAAATAGAGAATTAAATGGCAATGCAAAGTATGGTAAATATACCTTGCACCGGAGTCAAATAGAGATATCCACTCGGCATCTAGGATAAGCTTTCTGAATGCTCTCCTCAGTTTCCCAAGTACATTCTCGCGGATCTCCACTCCATTGCACCTTGACTAAGTGAACCTTCTTGTTCCTCAGCTCTTTGGTTTCTTTGCCGATAATCTTTAGCGGCTCTCTTCTCACAGCTAATTCTGGAGTAATTTCAATATCCTGTTGAGCTGCTTCTTCCACGATCAAGTCTGGATCATGAACGTGTTTTCGAAGTTGAGACATATGAAATACATCATGAACTCCAGGCAACCAGTCATGCAGTTTGACCCTATAAGCGAGAGTTCCGATCCGTTCCAGAATAGGAAACGGACCAATGAATTTGGGCGCCAACTTTCCAGTTTTACCGAACCGGATAACTCCTCTCATCGGCGATACTTTCAAATATACATAGTCACCAATAGTAAAGGATACATCTCTTCTTCTATCGGCATAGCTCTTTTGTCGGCTTTGAGCGGCGAGTAATCGCTTCTTGATAAAATCGACTTTGTCGGCAGCTTCTCGAATCATGTCTGGCCCTAACACAAGTCTATTTCCAGGTTCGACCCAACAAGCAAGAGATCGGCACGGTTTACCATACAATGCTTCGAATGGCGACATTGTCAGACTCGCTTGGTAGCTGTTGTTATATGAGAATTCAGCCAAATGCATATGGTCTTTCCATGATCCACCGAAGTCTATAACACAAGCCCGCAATAGGTCTTCTAAAATACGATTCACCCTCTCAGTCTGACCGTCTGTCTGAGGATGATAGGCGGTGCTCAAGTTCAACTTCGTTCCCAGTTCGACTTGAAATGCTTCCCAGAATTTGCTAGTGAATATTGTTTCTCTATCACTGACTATACTGAGCGGCACTCCATGTAGTCTAACTATTTCCCTGAAGTATATCTGCGCCAGACTCTGAGCGGTTCTGTTTGATCTGACAGATATGAAATGGGCGGTCTTCGTGAAGCGATCCACGATCACCCAAATACTGTCATTTCCTTTTCTGGTTCTGGGCAGACCATCAATGAAATCCATAGAAATATGTTCCCACTTCCAACCAGGAACTTCTAGTGGTTGTAACAATCCAGCAAGTTTTTGTTGGTCGCTTTTGACTAGCTGGCAAGTAGGGCATCGACTAACATATATCGAGATGTCACTTTTTAATGACTTCCATCAGAATGTGCGCTTGATATCGTTATACATTTTATTCACACCCGGATGGATACTGAGCTTAGATTTGTGGCATTCATCAAGCACATCCCTTCTGAGTTCAGGAGTTTCTGGAACACAAATTCGCCCTTCTAACCTTAGAATCCCTTCGCTGTCGAGCTGGAAATCCGAAGCATTGCCTTCACGAATTCGCTGACTCATCCCTTTGATAAATTGGTCGTCTTCTTGGAGAGCCGATATCTTATCAATCAACGAAATTGCAATGATGAAACTGGCGATCATTTCATTCTTTCGGCTTAACGCATCGGCCACGACATTGGCTTTCCCTAGAGTGTATAGAATTTCAAAATCATATGCTGCAAGAAACTCCAGCCAACGTTGCTGCCTCACATTCAGGTCTTTTTGAGTGAACAGATACTTTAACGACTGGTGATCTGTAAACAGTTCAAATCTCTCACCCAGAAGATAGTGTCTCCAGATTTTCAAAGCGAACACGATGGCCAATAACTCAAGATCATGAGTTACGTAGTTCTTTTCGTGTGGCTTCAGTTGACGGCTAGCATAACAATCACTTGGCCTCTTTGCATCAACACTGCACCCAGGCCTTCTCTAGAAGCGTCAGTCCAGACTTTTAAATCCTGGTTGCCATCAATGATGGTTAACACTGGAGCAGTTGTCAATCTTAGCTTTAGCTCCTCAAAAACCTCCTCACTTTCTGGAGTCCATTTGAATTTAGAATGCTTCTTCGTAAGCTTTGTTAAATGACCAGATATCTTCGAAAAGTTTTTAACGAACTTTCAGTAATAGCTAGCCAATCCGAGAAAACTGCGGACTTCAGTGGGGGTACTGGGCTGTTTCCAATTCTGAATAGCTGTGATTTTTCTTGGATCCACAGCGATTCCTTCTTTCGATACGACGTGGCCTAGAAATTTTACTTCATCTTGCCAGAAGATACATTTGGAAAACTTTGCTTTCAATACATTCCTTCTGAGAATTTCTAGAACTTGTCCCAGATGCTTTTCATGTTCGGCTTTTGATTTAGAGAAGATCAAAATATCATCAATAAAAACCAGAACAAATTTATTCAATACTCCTCTGAATACTCTGTTCATCAGATCGACGAAATAGGCTGGAGCGTTACATAAGCCGAATGGCATTAGTAACCACTCGTAGAATAAGTCGGGACCTCTGAATGCTGTCATTGGAACACACTCTTCGGCAATTCGAAGTTGATGGAAGCCTGTAGCTAGGTCCATCCTTGAGAATACTTGTGCGCCATTTAATCGAACCAACAAATCATCGATCCGCAGCAATGGATATTTGTTCTTTATTGTCTGTTTGTTCAGATCACGATAGTCTACGCACAGCCGTAGAGTACCATCAGATTTTGGGACAAAAACCACTATTGCTCCCCAATAAGAGAAACTAGGTCGGATTAGACCTTTCCATACTAGCTGTCGTGTTTGATTGTCTAATTCCTCTTTCTCTTTCAAGGACATTCTTCGAATAGCGTGAACTACTGGCCTTGCATTCGGAATTAAAGCAATTTTGAAATCTATTTCTCTCCGCGGAGGTAAGCGAACAACTTCCTCAAACACATCCGCATAATTTTTTACGACAGGAATGTCTTTGATGAGGTCAGGAATATTCTCCGTGATTTCAGGGACATTCTCTATTTGAGCTGGAGAAACATTCAAAGCTGCCCAGAAGTCTTTTCTATTAGATTTCTGACCTTCACAAGGGATGGCTATATAACTCCCTGATTTAATCTTAGCTCTAACAACTCTCTCGGCGCATCTAACCTCTGCTTCATATTTGGTTAGCCAATCCAATCCCAGAATAAGATCGAATTCATCAAAATTCATGACGACAGAGATAATAGGGAATTTATAGCAAGAAAAAGAGACGGGTACTGCACAAATCCAACTGAGATTGATAGAACCCCCGACCGGATTCTGGACAGTCATTGGTTCCTTGAGCTTCCTCAAATTCAAATCCAGCTTCTTGGCTGCACTCTTGGCAATAAAGCTTCGTGACGCACCTGTGTCAAATAGTACTTTGACTGGAATGTTTTTGACAGTAAGCGTGCCTTCTAAAACATCTGTCCTTTCCTGAATAGCCGATGGCTCAGAAGCTTCTGCTATTTCATTTATTTGAACCACATTGGTTTTTTTTAACAGCCAACAATTCTTCGCAATATGACCCGGCTGGTGGCACTTATGGCATCCTCTGCCCTCATAAACCCTTTTATTAGATTTAGATACTTCCTTCTTTTGCTTCTTTAAAGATTTGCATTTTCCTTGCAAATGCCCCTGCTTACGGCAGTTATTGCATATGGCAATCGTTACTGGTTCCTTCTAAGATTTATCCCATTTTGTCTTAGCACTGGGCTTCTTACTGACCTCTGACGTTGTTCTGGCCTCGGGACGATCAGTTTCTGATTCAACCTTATCGCTAGAACTGACTTCCTCTTCGTACTGTAACATACCTTTCTTGTTTAGATCTTCATATTGATAAGCCATATAAATCATTTCTGAGAAAGGAAGTTTCACATTCCTCATCACACTGTTCTGATATTTTCTTTGCAGGCCATGAATAAATCTCAGATTCTTCCTCTTTGGATCTTGAATCAGATGAGGGGCAAAGTGAGCAAGTTCGTTGAATTTCTTATGATATTCTGGGATGGTCATATCGCCTTGTATCAAATAAGAAAATTCGTCACATAGTCTCTCGGTTGCTTCGGGAGGTGTAAATCTTCCTAAGAAAATCACTTTGAATCTGTCCCAGGTGATATCACCTTCTGGATTATCTTTAATAACAGAATCTCACCAAAACAAAGCTTCTTCTTTGAGTGCCCAAGACGCCAGTAATCTTTTCTGATCGTCTCTCAGCTTTAAACCCTCAAATATTTTCTCTGCAGAACGAATCCAAGCTTGTGTTTCCATAATGGACTCCTTGCCTAAGAATGGCGATCCACCAAGATTTCGAAATCTCTTGAATTGAACTTCTATACCGGATTCTGGCTGTGGGAGCACAACTGGCTCATTAGCTGGTCGAGCCATACGATCATTTCTTATGTTCCTGTCACTCATTTTCTAGTACGTCTGCAATTAGCAGACAAAGTGTCAGGTCAACGGAAGAGATATTTGAAAACATAGAGACAAATACTTGAATGTAAATGTGTCTATCGAGGTGTAATTTCATCCTGCTTTACTCATACTAGGATATTACTGATCCTATCTGTATAGAGTTACCCGTCCTAGAACACTACTGGTTCTATTTCTGACGAGTTCGTTCAAATGTTATATTCCAGAACTAAGCTTAACCTAAGCTCTGATACCACGTTGAGACGACCCCAAATCCCGTACTGACGGAGACAAGGGTTATCTTTGGAATATTACACAGAAACAGATAATAGCAGAACAGAATTAAATAAATACACCAGATAATGAACAATAGAACATACTGGATAAAAGTAATCATTAGAGTTACATAGTATACAGGATCTTACTTAGTACAAATACAGTTCAGCTATATATAAATGTCTACAGCGGAAACAAACAAAATATGTACAATAGGAGCTGAACAGCATAAAAAGAGATAAATGATAGAATCCATCTTCAGCTCCAGCTATCCAGAAAGAACCAGCTAAACCTGAATACAAGGCTGCCCGTGTAGAAAAAGGGGCACCCAAGTTTGAAAGTGAAACAAACTACGAGTCAGTCATGGGACTGGTATGAGAAATCTACTCAACACATATATAATATGGCAAATCACAGGACCACGCCACTTTCGTGGAAAGGGTTTATTCCATTGGATTGCCAGTGCTTTAAAACAAATCTTTCTTTTAAACATCGCAATGCTTTTTATAAAAATGAAACCATTATAAGACTCAGTTCCCATCACACAATGCAACGCAAACCGGAGGATAGAGTTTTTACCTTATAACGGCCAAAATATGCTTGATACGAATAAAACAAAGGCATTTGATATTATTGCTAGTGTTTATATGGTTTGAAAACCATTTCAAATCATAACTATCAATCATAGACGACATGAGCGTCCCATGCCACTATTTCGCCAAATATATATATATACAATCGAAACCGCATAGTCACGTATTTGGAAATTGGATTTCCGTCCTGAACCAAGGCAAAATATAGTCCTTAACGAATTCGAGACAATCTAGCCCATGTCTTAGGCCCAGACTCAGGTGGGCCCTTGGATCGTCAGGGCCGGTCCACCGATGTGGATTATTATGCCTGAACACTACGTTTCTCCGCCCTTTGGGGCGTAAACAAGCCAACGAATGACTCCATCGGACCCGGATCGTCCGATCAAACCGAGGCGCCTCGCAACAGCAACAACCACATAGGTGAAAAGTATATAAATGTCAGGGCTGGTAGGTCACTGACACCACCCTAGCTAGAAAGAAACGCAGGCCCTCCCTGATGTCCTCTCCCGTTTCTGGTTCATACCGGGATGTGAGGCTCGCGATTTTACGTTATACAAAAAGCTACGCCACACAGGCGGGGCTTTGATCATCACCACAAGACTTTGCTTTTCAACAGAAGCCCTGATCACTGCATCTTAGCATGCCACACGGGCAATTCATGCCATGCGACTGATGTCCATCGATATACAACCTCTGAGTTCGTGCGTCTCAAAGAAGGGCGTTAAGCAAAATAATAAATTCTCCGCCGCCAAACAGATGTATATTCAATAGAGATCAATCAACACAGAATAAAATCCAATGTCAGACACACAGTCCATTTACAAGTCCGTTCTGGGTCAGAACGAAACCGGAGGCACTAAATACCTCGCAAACCCATCGATCACCACGTACGTCTGGACGATCACCACTCATTATCCATATTTCGGGATGCCTCCCAATCAGGACCTCGGTTACCATCCAAACGAGGTGAAGATCTCCGGTCTTCTACCACCGTCTTCATCTTCGACTTTCAATCGTCGGTCAATTATTTGAAATGAGAATTAACTCGTCCTTTTCAAATAATTCACGTATATTTAGAATTTCAAATCAATTTAATTCAATGGTTAAATTATTCGACAACACCAATTTTGTTCTTTAATGTAATTTTCACACCAAACACATTCAACCATCAAATACTACATAAATCGAGCAAATTCAGTTTATTTCCATTCCATATTGTTTATGGTATTTTATAACGATTTATCGCTATTTTTATTTATTTTAAAATAGCCAATTTACTCAAAACGACGCTTCGGGCCACAGCGCGGCCGTGGCGCTGTTTTTCTTCAGATTTGATTTACACATATCTGAAAATCTAACCGTTGTATCTTCATAAAATTTACATCATTAGAAAGGTCTTTTCAAAACGAATCCAACGGTTCCAGTTTCGGGAAAATCCGACTTTCGGATCTCCCGGTACAATCGTTTGAAGTTCCGATTTCTAAATACGAACTGCAGCGTCGTTATTCGATTAAATATAATTATATATATATATAATCGTTTCTGGCGCTGTTTTTCTTCAGATTTGAATTAAACATTCCAGACAATCCAACCGTTGGATTTTTACGAAGTTGGTGCCGTTGGGAAGATATTTCCAAGGCGAACCCGACGGTTGAGGTTTTGGGAAAATCCAATGGTCGGATTTCCCGCACTAGTTGTTTGAAATCATGGTTTCAAAATGCGAACTGCACGACTACGTTTCATTTTAATTTTATTTATATATATATATATATAAATATAGTTCATTCAAAAATTCCTATATCGTTTTCATTTCAAATATTTCACTAACGCCTTAAAATTTTGGAAAATTTCGCCATAACCTCCCCTGCACCAGGAGCATCGGGAAATCTCAAATAGCTTCCCCGGTCCTTCTAATCTCAAAAAGAAAAAGAAAAAGCCAAGCGGCTAGCCAACAGGCTCATAAAATTAACACCCAAACAAAACAGTAGATGTGTACCTATTTGTCGGGCACAAAATTTTATTCCTCTTCTCTAGCCCCTTTGCTATAACCTGTTCAATGAATATGCATGTACATATATATAGTTCTTATCATTTATCATTTTCTATTCAACTTCATATTTGATTTCTATTTGGTTTAAAAACACCATTCATTCTAATGTTACATACATAGGTACAAATCATATCATTAGCTAATTAATGAATATTTCAACTCATATATATTTATTTGAACAAGTGGCTATTTTTAACACTTCACATTTCAACGATTCATGCATATAATAAAAATGTGATTTTTATTGTAAAACAACTCATTTCAAAACACTATTATTTTATATATTTCATATTGGTGATAAAAATAGGATTTTTCTTATAAAACAATTTATTTCAAAATATGAATACCATTCAACACATGAATTTCAAATCAATGAACGAATATCGATTCAACACATGAAGGTTTTCTATAGTTTCTATATATAGATAAAAATGTGATTTTTATATTTAAAACGCGAATACCATTCAACACATGAATTTCTAATCAACGAATGAATATCGATTCAACACATGAAGGTTTTCTATAGTTTCTATATATAGATAAAAATGTTATTTTTATATTTAAAACGCGAATACCATTCAACACATGAATTTCTAATCAACGAATGAATATCGATTCAACACATGAAGGTTTTCTATAGTTTCTATATATAGATAAAAATGTGATTTTTATATTTAAAACGCGAATACCATTCAACACATGAATTTCTAATCAACGAATGAATATCGATTCAACACATGAAGGTTTTCTATTCAATGAATAAATATAGTTTAAGCAAATGAATATAATTCAAACACACGAATATTATTCAAAATTTCGGCAGCATAACGGCAGGGTAGTTAAAACCGGGACCGTCCCTAGTACGACTCCTCGCTCTACCTTAAAACCTCGTGGTTTTTGACAGTGGGGATCATGCATCTAGTTCGCACGTAGGCGGCATGTATATATTTATTTCATTTCCACAAAACTAATCCTATGTGGTTTCAACCAAATATTTCTCAACCACAAATGGGTATTTTTCAACCACAATCAATCAATATCAACCACAAACAATCCCAAACAACCATTCGCTATCAATCAATTTTCACACCAATCACAATCAATAAATATCGTCCATGGTTTGTGGACGAGGGGCGTATATATATATATATATATATATATATATATATATATATATATATATATAGCAATTCACTTTTATTTCAACACATATATAATTTTTACAACGCATATATAACTTATACATCGAACGTACAACTTATACAACGCTTATACAAGAGATGTACAACGCTTATATAACTCATACATCGACTATATAATTTATACATCGTCGTTTCCATATTGTTTTTAAATCAGAAATCTCACCTTGGGTTCCACTCCACCAAAAATAGCAGAAGGCTCAGAAAAATATGCGGTCTCTTCTAAAATGTAGAAGGCGCCCACACGGTCACGATGTTTCCTGTTTCATCGAATTTCGTTAAAGAATGATAAAGACATGATTTTTCAAAGTTTGCAACACTTTAAAACTGTTAAAATCAGTTTAAAAAAAACTGACGTTATACTCAGTTTTGTTCAAATCTAGGTTTTAGATTTTCACAAATTCCGTAGCTCGATGTCCAGATCAGGTTGCACTACGACGTAGGGGGTGGAAAGGGCTTTCCGGCGCTGGGACCCATCTTCAGTTCGACGGCGTCAGGAACCCACGGCGGCGGTCGAGAATCGACAACTTTCGAGCGCTGGATCTTCACGCACGCTCAACGATAAATTACACAGTTAGCATGGATCTGAAGATCTCCTGATGTTCTTCAAAATCTTCCAAAGAACTATGGCGTTTCGTTGAGAGATTGGAGCAAGATCGAGGAGAGAAAGTTTGGGGTGATTTCCGTCGTTCGTCGGTGAAGGGAATCGGGGAGAGAGAAAAGCTTTCGACCAATGATTTTTTTTTATTTATATATTTTTAAATTTCGAAAATACCCCTTTCACTCATGAATCCCAATTCAAACCCAACGACTGTCGCCCCTAGTGTTTTACCCCTATTTCGAACACAATGGGATATGTTTCGTAGGCCCATTCGACTGTTTCAGTCGGTTTCCATTCAAATCAAAATATAAAACATTCGATATTTAATTTGAACGTGTATTTCAATTTGCCAGGGCCACAAATTGATTCGAAAAATTCCAGAAAAATAAATCTAGCTATGTTTTGATGATACGGTCCCAACAAAACTAGTTTCGTCAAATTCTGAGACAGTTTGCAAAAAGGCCCATTTTTGGTCGATCCAATTTAACTATAATTGACCAAAACACATTTTCCTTTGCCACGCTCACATACTAGCTTCAAAAATTATGAAATTCGAAACATAACAATAACTTCACATACCGGACCCAACAAAAGTGGTTTCGTCGAATTCCGAGGTCGTATGCAAAATGGCCAATTTCACGGGCTATATAAATTCCATAGCGACCGTTCTGAAAATTCATTCGGCCATAACTTTTGCTTTCCGCTATGAAAATTCGATTTTTCAGATTTTCTAGAAAGGTATTCACTAACAGATTTAAATATTTTTGGTTTCACTAAAATCCGGATTGTTTTGCACCCGGTACAGTCCGACAAAGTTTGAATTCAATTTTTGAAACTACAGCGCCTTTTCAAGCCTTGTTCATAATTAGAATTAATTATATTCGTTTTCAATTGTCGATTCCAACTCACTTTCCATTGCCATTATTTAAAATATTTATTTTAAATATTTAAAATCCATTATTTTAGCCAATTTAAAAATTTTAAATTGGTTCAGATTTTCTGGGTCGTTACACCCATATACATGAATCTACAAATTAATTGGACCTTGAATATGGGAATTTGCCTATTAAGTTAGGTGTACCCATATACATGAATCTATGATTAAATGAATTTTGATTTTTTTTGGGAATTTGCCTATTGAGTTAGGTGTACCCATATAAAACCATATTGTTAATGATGTTGATTCACACATGAAATTTGATCAAAATCATATTATGTGAATTATGAAAAAGTTGATACCCTTAGATCCATGACATGTATAACCTTATGCAAGTTGTAATTTTGACATATGCAAGTTTCACCCCTTGTTAGGATTCATTTAGTCACATATATATGTTGTTGTTGTGAATATTTTCTTTTATGCTATGAGTTAGACTAATCGGGTCTAGCATACATTTTGCGAATAAACGTTCAAACGTGGGGTAGGGGTAATATTAGGAAATTAATAAATTGGGGTGCAATTGATATGATTTTGCATGCCTTAAATGGATGTCCATAATTGAGTCAATTATGGACATTGTTAAATTTGGAATTAATTAATAATTCAAGTAGGGAATTATTAAAATTGGGGAAAGTGGATTATTAATAATAATCAATGCTTAGGACACGAGGTTGGACCCGTTTGTGACGTAAACCTGCCCGGACCCGCCCTGCAAATCCAGTAGTCACAAATGTCGGCCCAATGTGAGAGGTCCTAGGCCCAAAATAAAGCATAACAGTTGTAAAGACACGAGGTTAGACTCTTTTATGGTGTAAGACTGCCCGGACCCGCCCGGCAAATCCAGCTGCCATAAATGCCAGTCTAATGTGAGAGGTCTTTATGAGGTTATGCTCTTAATGAATTAAGAAATACTTAACCAGATAATCATGTAAGGTGGGACATGGGGGTTAAGTAGGTGCCTTGGGTGGCATGAGGAATCTAGTGGTTGCCTTTAGAGGCATTTGAAATACGATTAGACTTTAACCAAACACACATGTAACGAACATGAATAGTGGGTTAAGTGGGATTGACTAAGGGGACAAGCTTAGGTAGAATGCTTGTGGGAGATAATGGGGGCCCATTTCAACCAGTATCCCAAAACGTATCTTTGTGGGCTCGACCCAAGTCGAGGACGGGACACGCATACTGGGTTTGACTATAAGAGGCCAAAACAGGGAGCGGAGGCAACGCAAGTCCAACGGGTTTCATATGCGTGTGTGGACCCGGGCTGGTAGGTAAGACGTTGTTGCATCATGTAGGTATAAGCCGTGCATCTCCGTTATATCGGGTTGCCACTTTAGGGGAATGATACACCCCACTGTGGGGCCAGCACGGGTATCTACGAGTAGGGAGCCGATCGAAAAATAGAAAGTGGGGTACACCTAGTGGAGATAGGGGCAGGCGGCACCTATGTAGTCAGCTAGGAGTACGTAAAGCCATCAAGAATGTTTCTAAGTGAAGCTAAGTCGGATCAATCTTTAGGGTGACTGGTGTGGTGCAGTATAGTGTTTATCCTTAGTATTTAGGAGCGCCTATAACGTTTCTTTTAGCGATTGTCTATGTCCTTAATCTGCTCTTTCATAGACATTTCCTTGTTTTCCAGCTTATGCCTTAGTCCAGTTATTTTGATAATAGTATTGTAGAATTATCATACTCGCCAGACTTTATGTCTGATCCCCCCCCCTCTTTTTCATCCTTTTCTCCCTTCAGGTCCTCAGGTTGGGCCAAGTTCCAGTGGAGTCTGATTGGATTGCTTATCTCTTGGAAAGCTTGGACTGCTGAAGTAAAGTCCAGCTTGTTATCTTTCTTTTTAATGGCTATTTATGTAATGGGATTATGTACTTGTTTTATCAAGATAGATATTGTACTTGACTTTGATTATGGTGTTATGATGTAACCAAACATGTTTTGACTTCTGCTGCAATTGAAATAAAGTTTTTAAATTTCCAAGTACTATTTTATATTTGTCTTGTTGAAATTTTACTGTTCTATATTCACCTAAAACCTCCATAGAAGATAATGCATTCCCTTTGTGAGTGACATTAATGGACGTGGGGTGTTACACGTTCTGAATTGATAATCGATTAAGGAAAGTAACGTTTACTTTCCATTTTAAATATTTAAACAACTTTTGCACAGTGAATAGTATTCATCTAAGGAAATAAAATAACAATTATATTTTAAAGTCGTAAATATTGAAGTATGGATTATAAAATACTGGTATAATCGATATAAATACATGGGATTCTTAAACTGAATTAAATTGATATGATTTGGAAATGATTATTTTCCAAGATCAACCAATGATGAATGATGTTTATTTAAATCGTCGAATTGTGGTAGACCACATCTGTTATGATAATTTATTTGTTAATTTGATTGATTGAAATGCTATGTTATGACCAAATTAACTTGATAGTTTGAATTTAATTATTTACATGTATTATTTTGATAAATCTTGATAATCCATTATGGACATAGAAACACACCTGAAATATATCGATCTAATTATGTTAAATATCACTTAGCCCGAAAAGATAATAACATTCATCGATTCAAAGAGACCGGGACTGGTTTTCTAAATGAAATCCAGTTACTGCTTTGATTCGACCTAGGAATTTATTAATTTGAAATCAAGTTGAAGACCATTGAAGACGGAGTTTATGCAAAGACTGTCTTGTTTACAGAATAATGCCTTCGGTTTGTCCAGACCTAGGACAACCTATATGGACGAATGTCTGACAGAGTATACCTAACTGATCGCGTAAGTTGATCTCTTTAAAACTATGTTTGGTGGTAGAGAAATTCATTTCTCTTAGCTTTATACCCGTAGTTTTGGGGAAATCAATTTGTGATTTGACGGGTTTGACGATGTGGCATTCAAAGTGAATGAAGACATAATATATCTAAAGGTAAGTTTTGACCTCATTCCTCACAATCAGGAAATGACAAAAATCGTGCAGGCAACATGGCTATGTGGGTCGCCCCCATTAGAGTGTATTGTCACCATCTAGAGAATATTCATTTTGTTACTTCTTTCGCTTCTGTATCTCCTGGGAACTATTATGTTGCTAGCAACCGTAAGGTGATACTATATTCGATACACTCAAGAGAAATGAGTGGTCGGTCATGTATGGTCGGGTTGCAAGACATTCTTGTTGAACCCAGTGTATTCCTCTCTAGAAATACACTATTGGTATGTGGTTCCATACCTTTTCATCGTCGGAATCCAATCTCCAATAAGTGCACACGTTTTTCTTTGTATACTATATATATTGAGCGTGAGATGCAAGCATTCCGCTAGATTCTAATTTATTTGTGGAAAACCCTAGACATTATTATAATATCAGAATAGTATAATTTAAAAATGATTTGGGTTATCATCAGGTAAAAGCCATCCGTGTTTATGTGTGGATCGGTCTTACGATTATCTTTTCTTTTGAAATATTTTGAAAGTTAAACCATACGCTTGGGATTCTCACAAGGGAAAAACTCGTTCTATTTTACGGTGTAGTCTTATGAGATATCCATTTTGTTTTAAAATCGTCTACTCACACAGTCCCATGACTGACCCAGAGTTTATTTTTCTAGTGTTTTACCTAAACTCTTGGGTGCCCAAATTTGTATGGGCAGTCAAGTAGTTCAGGATTTTTCAGATAATCTGGAAGGAGCTGGAGCAGGAGGTTTCAGCATTAGTTATGTAGGGTTTATTTCCGTTGTGATGTATATATGATATACTCTAATGTTGTATGTATGTTTAGATACAGTTTTGTATTTTTTTACAAAGCTTATATATATATATATATATTATATTTTATTTCGCTGTGATAGTGAGGTTCAATGTTATTCAGTTCTTTCTTCTACCTTATTTCTTCTATTCTAATTTTCTATCTATTCTATTTCTCATCCTCTAATTTCTTTCTATTAATGATTCGTATTTTCGTGCAATTTAGGTCGGACTTGTATTGTATTTAGTCGACTTAAAAGGTTCGAATTTGCGGGTCGTTACACGTTGCTAGTTTAAAACCACCCGACATCCGATAACTAGTAAATTTATGAATTGTTTGAATGTATTGATGTGATGTATGGACTGATTTTGATATGTTTACATATTAATGTTTATTCATGTGAATTTACCTGTTATTCGCCTTGATTTTATATGACTAGTGTTTGTATTGATTAATCCTAACCATTTACCCTAGATGTTACGGGCATCAAATAAACCCAGGATTAATCATTAAAATGAATTAAGAACATAGGTTGAAATGATAAATACCTATGACCCTGATTTGGATTGAAATGATATATATCCTTTCCCAAAATACTAAAATTAAAATTTAAGTATTTTTTGGCCATAGGATAGGAAATTCTATACGGACACCAGTTGGTTAAATAAATTTTGTTTTAACCGTGAATTTTGAAATATTATTTTAAAGACGACATGGAGAATGTTTTATAAATTGATTTCCTTTGAATTTGAACATTGGATTTGTAATATAAAAACCAAACGAAATTGTTTAATTTGTAAACTAAAGTAAAAATGAAATAAAAATTGGATTTATTGAAATTGAATTGTTTTACCCACATTTGAAATTTACTTTTAGGTTAACTTGATTTTAAAGTGATGTTTAAATTTTTAACTCGAGATTTCATAAACTAAAATAATTCAGATTGAGAATTATAATTGAAGCTTCAAATATTTGAACCGAATTGTTCGAGTTTAATTTGACTTTATATTGAATGTTGAATCAAATAGAGATATTTAAGTTGAATTATTTTGATTATTGAACTTTGAAATAAGACTTCAAATTTGACTAAAATTTAGAAGAAATGATTCGAATTCCAACTATATTATTTTTGAACCATTTTTATAAAGTATTTTTGTAGTTAAGTATTTTACTTTACAAACCATTTTACTTTATAACTATTTTTAACTTACATATATTAATTGTGTTTAATAACTATTTTAATAATTAACTACTTATTTTATAAACTACTTTAATATTTTAAATATAGATTTTATTAAATTTAGATAATTTTATTTCATATATAAACTATTTATTTTCAAGCCTTTTCAAAATTATATATTTAAACTATTTTATTATATTTTTTTTCAACTATTTTAAATATTTAAACAATTTTAAAAGTTGGAATTGTTTCAAGATTTAAGTTTTATTTTAAATGGAGATTTTATTATGAAATATTCTATCTCGACTATTGAGATGAGTTTAAAGCAAAGTATGATATTTTGATATGAATTATGAACCCCTGTGAAATGTAAAAGAACCAACCGGTGTGAAAAAATATTGTCATACTCTCTGCCAATACCGAAAACCACTTTAACAACTGTGTACGCGGTGGAGTTCCAGAATGAAGTTGATTTTGAGGTGATTACTGGATTTGAAGAAAGAGAACAATGATGGATGTCCTTGACCTTCTGATCATAATTAAAATGACAAAAACAGGGTTATACCGTAACCAAGTGGGGTTAGCTACCTCCATCGACAACACTTCTTCCTTTATTATTATAGTTCCTCGGTTTGATTGATTTGATGTGCATCCGTGATTTGGGAGGGCTGTTCTAGGTGGGCGGTAGTCGCGGCTATGCGTTACCACTAGTCCGGGCATGCAACTAGTATATTCATACTCTGGGCATTCCTCGTGTGATGACCCCAAACTTTTGTTGACCGAAAGTAAGGATAATCATTTGGAATACAACATATTTATAACAACAAAAGATCTCAGAAAATATCATAACACATAATTATAGCAGCGGAATGATAAAAGTCAAAAACATCACATCAACCGAACCACAGAGTACGCAGTTTTACAGGATACAACTTAGCAAAATAAAAGTCTGAATAAAGGTGATAAGTCCCAACTCCAAACGTACATCAAAATACAGAATGGGATAAAGTCTCTAAAGCAAAAGAAAAAGATAAAAGGAGAGTCTTCATCTTCTTCTTCCAAGCAGTCTTCAATCCAGAAAATGTCATCCTAAAAACCTGCCACTTGGCTGCCCGTGAAAATAGAGGGCACTCGAGTTTGCAAAGTGAAACAAACATTGAGTCAATCGTGGGACTGGTATGAGAAATAATTCTACACTAACTATCAATATGGCGAATCATAGGACCACGCCGCTAACGCGGAATGGGTTTACTCCATTTGATTGCCAGTGCATGATTTAATAAAGTTTATACAAAAACAACGAAATGACTTTTGAAAAATTGAATCATTATAAGACTCAGGTCCTATCACACAATGCAATGCAAACCAGAGGATAGAGTTTTTCCTTATAATGATCAAACTTGACTTGATACGTATAAAATAATATTTTTAATATTATTATTAGTGTCTAAGCAGTTTAAAATACTTCAATGTAAATGTATCAATCCTAGTCGGCATAGTACCCCATCCTACTATGGCGCCATATATAAGTTTACAATCAAGACCGTAATGTCATATTGGGAATTGGTTTTCCATCATGAAATCGAGGCTAGGGATCGTCCTCTCCGATTCGAGACACTAGCAAATGCCTCAGGATCACACCTATAGGCAACCCTTGGATCTACAGGGCCGGTCCCCTCCTAACGGTAGTGGATTGGCAATTCCTGAACACACGCTTCCCGGTTCCTTTGAACCTCCATATGGCCACTAACAACCTATAACTCCGAGGTACCTCAATCCATCATCCACATAAGTAAAATGTCAGCCAGTTTAAGCACTGACACTACCCCTAGCTAGAAAGAAACGTGTGCACTCCCTGCAGTCCATATCCCGTTTTTGACACATACCGGGGTGTGAGGCTCGCGAAGTCACGCTATACTCAAAGCTAAGCCTAAACAGGCTATGCTTTGATCATCAACCACAAGGCCTGCTTTTCGACAAAAGCCTTGATCATTGCATCTTGACGTGCCACATTGACAATTCATGCCATGCGATCGATAACTATTAATATACACCAGGGTGTTAAGCAGAGAATAAATTCCCCACCACCAAATATAAATCGATTTAATTACGTGAAATGAATTCCAACGCCAGACACGCATCCATTTACAAGTCCGTTCTGGGTCTGAACGAAACCGGAGACACCTGAGAGGTTCTCGCTTATCCGGACAATCAACACTTACGCCCGGACAACTACTGCTTCAACGCCGTCCTGGGAGCAAGTCAGTCCAAGGCATCAGTAGTCGTCGTCCTTTCGATGTGAAGATTGCCGGTCTTCAATCACCGTCTTCTAAATTTTGATTTAATCGTCGTGAAATTATTTGAAATGAGTTAAACTCGGACTTTTCAAATAATTATTGCAAAATTATCATTTAAATAATTTCAAGTTTTTAATATCTATTTATAATGATTTATCGCTATTTTTATTTATTTGAAAATAGCTCAAAATAATAAAACGACGCTTCGGGTCAGTGGGCTGCCCTGGCGCTGTTTTTACTAGATTTTGATTTACACATATCTTGAAATCTAACCGTCGGATTTTGATGAATTTTATATCATCGGAAAGCTCTTCCCAAAGCGGTCGTAACGGTTCCGGTTTTGGAAAAAATCCAATGATCGGATCTTTCAGTATAATCGATTAAAGTTACGATTGCTGATACGCAAACTATCGCGCGCGTTTCGTTTAATTTTATTATTTATATTTAAATACAAATATAAATATAAATATAAATCGTGGGCGATTTCAATTATACAAATCCATTCTTTTTATCACCTCTCATGTGACGACAAAAATGTCACTTTTAATTTCTATTCTTTTAATCGCATCTGATAAAATGTCACTATTGTATCTTTGTTTTTATTCATCTAAATTATAAGTAATATTCACCTTTTAAAACTCGTGTTTTTATTCATATCTAAGAATGTGAATAAAATACTTTTTTTAATCTCATGGTTTTATTCATATCTAAAATATGAAATAAAAATATATTTTCCCAATGTTATATTTTTATTCATAACTGAATTACAAATAAAATGTACTTTATAAGTTCTTGTTTTTATTTGCAACTAGTTTGCAAATAAAAATTTACTTTCTTAAATTCATGTTTTTTATTTGCAAACAAAAACATAATTCTTTTCTATGTCATATTTTATTAACACTAGATATAAATAAAATGTCCCTTTTTATTATGCCATGTTTTATATACACTAAATGTGAATAAAATATTACTTTTTCTTTTTTTCTTATTTATTTACTCTACCTGTAAATAAATATAACTTTTTCTATTTCCTGTCTATTTACTCCACATGTAAATAAATAACTTCTTCTATTTCTTATTTATTTACTCTACATGTAAATAAATATAACTTTTTCTATTTCTTATCTATTTACACTACATATAAATAAATATAACTTCTTCTATTTCTCATTTATTTATACTACATTTAAATAAATATAACCTTTTCTATTTCTTATCTATTTACTCTACATGTAAATAAATATAACTTTTCAATTTCTTATCTATTTACACTACACGTAAATAAATATTTCTACTCTAAATATGTTCCTTTTATACACATAGAAAATGTAAATAGAGTTTAAACTATAATTATGTTAATTTTATTTACATAGAAAATGTAAATAAAGTTTTACCTAGAATTATGTTCATTTTATTTACATAGAAATGTAAATAAAGTTTTACCACTGAAATCTGTTCTTTTTATCTACACAGAAAATGTAAATAAAATACCATCGTTAAATTTGTCCTCTTTATTTACATAGGAAATGTAAATAAAATACCATCGTTAAATTTGTCCTTTTTATTTACATAGGAAATGTAAATAAAAACGTCATCGTCAAAATTGTTCTCTTTATTTTACATAAGAAATGTAAATAAAATCCAATCGCTAAGTTTGTTCCTTTTTACTTATTTACACTAATTTTAAATTAGTGTCTTCCTTCTTCCTTTCCATGTTTATTTACACTAAATGTAAATAAATATGATCTTTTTCCTTTTTATATTTATTTACACAAAATGTAAATGAATGTGATCTTTTCTATACAAATTTATTTACATTAAATGTAGATAAAGTTTCCTTTACTCTTATCTTATTTAGTTACTCTAAATGAAAATAATTGTTTACTTTTCTATTTACGTATTTATTTACACTACAGTAAATAAATGTTTACTTTTTCTATATATATTTATTTACCCTAAATGTAAATAAAGTCTTCTTTTTCCTATACATAAGAAATGTAAATAAAATACCATCACAAATTTCATTCTTTTTTATTTACATAAGAAATGTAAATAAGGGTGTTTACAAGTCTCATTCTTTTTATTTACACTAATGAATGTAAATAAGGGTGTCATCACAAATTTTATTCATTTTCCCATTATCAAATTTTGTACTTTTTCTTCTAATGATCCAAATTTGATCTTTCTCTAGCGATCTAAATTTTGTCCTCTTTCTAATGATCAAAATTTGATGTTTTCTTAATGATCAAAATTTGATCTTTTTCTAATGATCAAATTTTATCTTTCTTTAATGATCAACATTTTTATTTACAACTATATTGTAAATAAAATAAAATAATAAAAAAGAATATACTTTTGTTTATTTCCCACAACCGATGTTTCATTGACAACTAAATGTAAAAAGGAATGGCCTTTTGTTTATTTCCTATAATCACACTAAATGTAATTAAAAGGTGTCACTTTGTTTTCTATATACGATTCACCAAAATGTGTGATTCCACAACTGATATATTATTAACATACAGATCTGAATTAACCAAATAATCAACAAGCAGATAAAACATCACACATCAGCATATGTACATTCAACAACTTCATAACATTGCAGATCTGGTTTATTAATAACCATTATTTAAATAGCGAGGAAATTATTTAAACAGCGAGGAAATTATTTAAATAATTAAATTATTAAAATTTAGAGATCTCACCTCAATCCAAATTCAGCTCAAAATTCAAAAGGTCCAGAATCAGTCCTAGTCAGTTCTGAAGCGTAGTATTTGGTGTCACAAACACAACGTCATTGAAATCGTCGAATTCCGAGTTGAAACGAATCAGTTATGGTTAAATCAAGTTTTAAAACAATTTAAATTAATTAATTAATTAAAGAATTACCCTATCTTCTTCAACACAATTCTCGGCCGTGGTTTCAAAACAACGGTTCAAATCTTTAGATCTAGGAATCGATCGATCCGAGTAATGGTTTTCAGATCAGACGGGGGGAAAGTGGCGGCCTTGGAGCGGTGCAACCACGATCAACATGCTAGCGAATTCGGCGGCCGTTATAGGACAGGGCGACGGTGGAAACCCGCGAGGTTTGGGGGGCGATTTCTCGGTCTGCGTGTGATTTCAGGTAGCTTTAACCGTATGGATGGAAAGAGGATGAAGAGAGCTTCAGAGTGGTATGAGGAGTAGGTTCTAATTCGTAGAGATGGAAGGGAAATTGAGGGAGGAAGTGCTGACGCTGGTGGCCATTGAAATGAGTGGGTGGCGGCTGGAAAAGATGATGATGAATAGTAGTTTGCTTTTAGGGTATTCTATTTTATAATGTTTTTAGTGAATTTTTACAAAAAAATCCATATCTCTTAAACTGTTTCGATTCCAACCCAGAAGAAGGTGTCCCTAACCAATAACCCATATTTCGGATCCAACGGGCCAGGTCCCTTCAACTCAAATGGTTGTCTGTGGCATGTTTTATTTAAATTAATATTTAAATCCTTTATTAAATTAATTCGTTCGCACAAATAAATCCATCGGGGCCACATACGGACTCAGAAAAAAAATATTTGGCTTCGTTACGATGATAAGGTCCTAACAAAATTAATTTCGTCAAATTCT
The DNA here is from genome assembly GCA_030737875.1 of Allium sativum. Lineage (NCBI taxonomy): Eukaryota > Viridiplantae > Streptophyta > Magnoliopsida > Asparagales > Amaryllidaceae > Allium > Allium sativum. The sequence goes on along the minus strand of CM060909.1, from coordinate 682,748,012 downwards.
GAGACTGTTTAAAAAATGGCTATTTTTCAGTCGATCAAATTTGACTGAATTGAACAAAACACATTTACCTTCGCCAAGCTCACATACTAATTCGGAAAATTCTATAAATTAAAACCTAGCAATAATTAGACATTCCGGTTCCAACAAAAGTGGTTTCGTCGAAAATAGAGATCATTTGAAAATTGACTATTTTCATTGGCTTTAATATTATTTAAAAATGAAAATTTTAATTTCTACCACACTTTTCAACCAAATTATTTAAAATAAAAATTTTAAATTGGTTCGGATTTTCCGGGTTGTTACACCTCGCATGCCTTGTCATATTATCCTGATCGAGCCCCCTACGACTTTGATTTGTGCCGTACCTATGGAGTGTCCTCTGATAGCCACTACGTACTTTGGAAATTCTCGTAACATCTCTTAAGTTATTGCACTCATATTATCACATGAATTTGATTTAACTAATATGAGAATATTTTAGTTCTGATTCGAGTATTTTTTCTCTTTTCATTTGTGCTCGGGTTAGCCTGAGTTACAGTTATCGAAGACACTATTTTGAAGATGAAGATGGAGGTTGCTAGAAATATTATATTTATTACCGCTGCGAATATTGGTATGTTTATTATAGTTAACTCTAATAATCGTTGTAAGTGTATAATCAAATGTATGTTTTAACAACTCCATGAACTGTTATTTATTTATTTATTCTATTTTGTCCTTCCGCTGTGAGATTCTGTGTTTGTTTTTCTTCTTCTTCTTTTTCTTATATAAATCCCAATAACTATCTGTATTTTTGATTTGTTTAAGTCGACATTGAGGATCATTGTCGATTTGAAAGATCAAAAATCCTGGATTTTACATTTGGTATCAGAGCTTTGGTTTAGCGAAACCTTGGCTCTATTTGGGATTAACTCACTAGAGATAGGGTAGTAATACTCTAGAATGAGTTTGAGTGTATATGAGATAACGTACTTGTAATTTTGATATAAAATGATTTTTATTTGTGTCGGTTTGCTCTGTTGAGTATTGATGAATTTTGGTCGGTACTTGGGATGCCAAGGGGTCGATGGGGATTCTAAACACTTGAATAAGACTCATTGACATAATATTGTTTTGAATTACATTTCATTTATATATAGAATTATTTGAAGATTTATGAATTTTGATTTTACTGGTGATAATATTAGATTTTCATCATTTATCATTCGATTGATCAATAATTTAAAACTATTGGTTATTGAATGACTTCGGTGATGAGTGCACGCATCATCGACGTTTATTTTCGAGAGTCTAAGTGGAGAGACCACTTAATTTTTTTGAGAAAATTGAATTTTATTCAAATCTTTTATAGTTTCGTTGATATAAAAGATACAATATATGAAATATGTTTGAAAGTTGATTTGGAAATGGACTCAAAGTTGAATTCTTAAGTTCTCGAATGACAGAAGTACTGAATTAAACTTGAAACTTTAAACATCTGAATTGTGAAATAAGTAAAATGAGTATAAGAGAAATATGAAATAAAGTAATCTCTTAGGAATGTAAAATGGGAAAATTGAAGCAAATTGGATAATACTAAATTTGTATACTATTAAACCTCTTCCATAACATATATAACTTATCAAAATATATAAGAAGGTGAAATGTTATATGAATTAATTAAAGAATAATGAATGATGAAAGGTGAAATTAAATTTATTGTTTTTAAATTTCAAAATTCCAATAATAAATGATATATTTAGTTGTGTCATGGAATTGAATTAAAAGAAGGTAAATAAAATAAACTTGTATATGGATTATTACATTTATTTAAATTACGGAGATTAGTGGAAATGAATCAATTTGGCTAAAGGACTGAATGAGTAAAATAAGCCAAATGAAATGAAATTGATATAATATGGAAATGAATTTAATTTGTGAAGTGAAAATAAAAATAGTGAACATCAATGATTGTAAAGGAGTCAATTGGATATAAGGTAATATGCATTAATTGAATATGAATTCATTGTAAGAAAATAAATGTATATAAACCTAATAAATTGAAATGAATTAAGAGAATAAAAACAACAAACGTGCAATAAAGTGGGTGCTACCAATAAATGTTAATTAATTATATATTGGTAGGAAATGGTAGTATAATAGATTAATTATTGATGTTAGAAGTATGAATGGAAACTATTTTTAAAATTTTGGATTCGGTGGTTGTAAACAAAGCAAAGTGTAAATGAAAAAAATTCTGTTCAATGAGAATCGGTTAAAATAATTGTAAGTGAATAAGTATCTAGGTAATACAACTGACGTGAATCAATTTAGAGATTAAATGAATTGAATGTAAACCTATATAATTATAAAAAAATGTCAATGAGTGTTTTATTAGGTGTGGAAGGCATGTGCTTGTTCTGGAGCTGATTTCACATAAAAATATTGTTTTGCTTGCTTTAAAATAAGATGTTATTTATTTATTATATTTAGTCCTTCCGCTGTGTGATTCTGTGTTTGTTTTTCTTCTTCTTTTTTTTCTTATATAAATCCCATTAACTATCTGTATTTTCGATTTGTTTAAGTCGACATTGAGGATCACTGTCGATTTGAACGGTCAAAAATCTTGGATGTTACACTCTAATACTGTAATACGCAGCATAAAGTAAAACAAAACACTTAAGTAGGACTAACATTCTTATGCAAGTAAATCAATTCCAAGTGAAATATTCAAAGAAATGCATCTGTAACTTAAAGGATGTTTAGGATCACCATCATTTCAAAGGTATGTGAAACTATATACATATAATACAATATGTTATTATAATAGTGTCTATGGTAAATATACCATTGAAATTTGTGTAAGTTGGATTGCGTTTTTACACTTACACTATTTATAAGTATTGTAATCTATACAATCACTAGTACAAAAAAGTCTGTTGCTTCACCTTATTTGCTTCGGATATGCTTAGAACAGAAGTAAATAGTATTATTTGTTTTTGTTACATTGTTACACCGAAGCAATTAGTGTAAGAAAAAAGCAGAAAATATGAATATGAAAATTTGCTTCCGTTGTTGTAGACCCCGAAGCAAATATATAGAAGCAAATTTAGTTTTTTGCTCTGGATTCCTATACAACGGAAGCGACTGCTTTTTTACTTGCATCGATCCTAAAACCATCAGACGCAAGTTATATTTTGATGAACCACATCATTCCCGCCCATACCCAATTGTTCCCCGCCCATAATAACTTTATGTAACCCTTTTCCTCTAAATGCAAAAAAAATAAGCAAAAAAACAAAAAAAATCTTATTTAATCCAAAACAAAATTATCAAATCAATTTCTCTCCACCTTCTCCATGGATTTCAACTTACCACGATTATAGATTCACTAATCGAATAGCTTATAACTCACAATGAAGAAAAGGAAAAGCCGTCGATTTATAGATTCACTAATTTGGGTTGCTTCTGATTCGTAACTCGATTGTATGCTAATCGGTCGATTTCCTACTTCACGTATGTAATTTCGAAGTTATTTTTACTTTGATTTTGTTATCTTACTTTGGCTATTTCGTTTTGATCGATTTATCATCGACAACGTCAAATTTTGTAGAATAGGCTTACAGGAAAAAAAAGGTTTTGATTTTTAACAGTTTAGGCTGTAGAATAAGCATTTTATGTTTTCCATAAAAAGTCGAATTCTCTTGTTGTAGAATGGCCTTGTACTAAAAATTATTCATTATTTTTCTTGTTTTTATAAAAAAAATCATTGTTTTGAATGTTCAAAAGTTATTCCAAAATTTTCCTAAGAAATTTTGAGATTATAGAATAGGCATGTAGGAATTGAACTTTCATGTTTGTATACTGTAGTGAATGAAAGTTCATGGTAAAATACTTTTATGTACATATAAACATTTTTTTTTTTGTAATTTGTAGACATTATGGACAAATGATATTAAGTTTGGTCATATATATGTTTTTAAAATAAGTATGCATCATTCATTACAATAAAATACACATAATATGAACTCTAATGTATAAAAAGGATAATTTTCAAATGCAGACGTCTTCATATTCCGTGTTTTTTCTTCAAACATCGGATAGGTATCCACTTTCCTGATACGGATAGTAATGCATTTTGGATTCTTCGGTTATTCACTCAAATGCTCCCATCTGATGAGATTCCTTAGAATGTAACTTTATATTTGACAACATGGTCTATATGCCACTAACCCTTTGGCAATCTGCCAAACTATCGTCTTTTCCTCTTGAAATATGCACAAGTTAACTAAAATTTATATTCATTTCATGTGCACCGTAATAGACCATAGATAATGGACTAACCTGAAGCAAAATTTGCGATATTTGAAGGACTTACTTGAAATACAACAAAGTATATCAGATATCAACTTAAAGTATCTAAATATATGCAAGTTTGTTCTTCCAACATTAAATTGCAGGCTAAAAAATTGTTTAACTGGTTGCATGTTTAAAAGCATAGATTATACACATAATGATAAGGTAATTAACATGTAGTTAATATATGCTCACAACTTGCATTTATATTATATATGTTGTTTGATGTGAAAAATAAATTTGGTGTGTGGAATGAGAACATGAGTTGGATAACTAATATCAGAAAATGAAATTGGATAACAAAATTTTCTGTATATAAGTCCAAACATGTTACATATACACAACAAGTGGAAATACTTGCGACGCACAGATAAATAGATTATTAGTGTTATATGTCGTATACGTGAATGAATACTTTGGCGAAATTTTTAACTTAAAAGTTGAGATACTAGCATCAAAAGAATGTTCGATAAAATGTTAAATGTTCACACAACTTCTGAATATCCTGTACTTGATTTCTTTTGGACTATTGAGTGGGTTTTATCATATCATCATTAACCAAAAACGGTATAGGTATCTAAAACATTTGAAATTATATGGGGAGAAAAAAAATATAGGCTGAAGTTCATAGAAGAAATAAAAGGTTAAGCCGAAATGCATCGATTATATAGCTAGCTGTAACAACCTAGATTTTTAGAACCAATTTAATTTTTTTTATTTTAGTTATTTTAAAGTATTTTGAGAATTTAAAATGATTTATTTTAAATAATAACGACTAAAAATTAATTTAAATCGAAGTTAAAATGTATAATTTATTTTAATTATATAACGGGCCTGAAATGGTGCAATAGTTTGAAAATTCAATTTTAAATTTCAAATGAATGTGCAGGATTGAAAATAAATCAGATTTCAGTAAAATAAAAAAAATATTAGAATCTGTTTAATTATATCTTTCTAACGAATGTGAAAAATCTAGATTTCATAACGAGAATTGAAAGTTATGTTCAGTTTGAAATTTAAAAATAACCATTTTGCAAATGACCTCCGTTTTCGATGAAACCACTTTTGTTTGATCCGGAATGTCAAATTATTGCTAGATTCCAATTTTCATAATTTTTGGAATTAATATGTGAGCGTGGTGAATTTAAACACATTCGGTACTTTCAGTATGAATTCAATCGACTGGAAAATAAACGTTTTACAAACGGTCTCCAAATTCAACAAAATTAGTTTTGTTAGGACCGTATCGTCAAAACATAGCTAGATTTATTTTTCCGTAATTTTGGAGTCAGTATGTGGCCCCGGTAAATTAAAATGTACATTTAAATCAATATATATTGATTTATATTTTAATTTTGACAAAAACTGATTGAAACAGTCGAATTGGCTTACGAAACATATCCCGTTGTGTCCGAAATGTAGGTATTTAGCTAGAGACGTTTCAGTCGTTTGGTTTGATTAGGAGTTCGTGCGCAAAGTTTTACGTTAAAGAAATAATTGAATTAAAAAATTATTATTTAAAAGGGTACAAATTCCCCTTTTGCCCCCAAAACCCTAACTCAAAACAAGGGCCGCCATCTACAAATCAAATCAACGGCCAAATCACTCAGAGTTTTGAATCCCTTTTTATACAAATCCGTTCAACGTATTCCCAAGACCATAAGGCAAAAAACGTAGAGCTCTTTACGCTCGATTTCATACGGTCAAGACTGGGTTTAATAAATCATTATGGAAAGATTTTTCATTCAAACATACACCATTTGATTGCATTTCTGGGGCCCAGGGGGGCATCGGATTTCGCGCGACTCAGCATGGAGTTGGGTGGCGCAAGGCTATTCGAGGTGACATGGTCTGATCAGCATCAAGGTGTGCTAGGGAGGAGCGGTCGCGTGCCCTAGTTGTTGAAGGTTGGATTCGTTTTCGGAGCACCTAGAGATGTATACGAAGAAGAAGGAGCGGCCCGTAATTAGTTAAGTGATTAATTAAAGTAATTAATTATTTAACTAATTAATAAAGTGTTTAATATATAAATGGTTGTATCTTGTTCATATTAGATTAGAATTCGACAAACAAAAATGCGTTAGAATCTTGAAGAGGAACTCTACGAAAAGAAAGCTACTATATTAAACGTGAAAAGGTGATTTTTAATTTAGAAAAGCATTAGTTTAAAAATCAAATTTTTATATAGAAAACATTGTTTTAAAAATGAATTTTCTATTATGAAATAGTTTAAATAAAAACAGGGATTTTTCAAATATAAATAGCGCTATTAAAATTGGTTTTTTAAAATAAAAATATGGTTTTTATACAAATGCCTTTGAAATAAAAATATAATTTATTTATATGTAGTTTGAAATAAAAATATGATTCATTTATATATAGTTTGAAATAAAAATATGATTTATTTATATATAGTTTGAAATAAAAATATGATTTATTTATATATAATTTGAAATAAAAATATAATTTTTATATGTATAGCTTTGAATTAATAATATGATTTTTAAATTATATACATTGTTTTAAAAATATCGTTGTGCTAAAAATATGATTTTTAATAAGTATAGCATAAATAAGAATATACTTTTTAATGTATATAACATTGTATAAAAATGTGATTTTATATATATAGTAGCGTTATGAAAACATGATTTTTAATGTATATGGCGTAATAAAATTGTGATTTTTATTTATAATGATCTTTGTTTAAAAATGTGATTTTTAACATAAACCGCGTGAAACAGATTGCGATGGAACCGACTGGAAACAAAACAAAATCCAAACTGTCCAGTAAAGAATGACGGAGTGGAAATTAATGGTGAGAACTCCTTCTCACTCTAATTACTTTACAGTAAATATATATTAGGATGCAGACGGGGCTTAGAATTCCCCGACACTATTTATTGTACAAACCACGGTTGGTTGTTTGTTTGAATTGAACTGAATTGTAAAAATTGACAGTATTATGTGTTGTGATCATGATATTGAAATGGAGTGAATAAAATTAAATAAATATATATGTGTGTATGTATGTGTTGTATAAATTATTTATATATGCGATATATAAATTATTTATATACACTGTATAAAATTCTCCTAAAATAAAATAAATATTTATTTACAAATCGGAAGGTTTGTTTATGTATACCCATTTAACTGACATTGATTGGGACGATAAATTTTACACACCCCCCAACTACATAAATAATGTTCAGTATGTGTTATTTGAAAACCCCACACGGGTTTTGGGATGATATTTGGTGTACACTAATCCCAATTGTTTAGTTGTATGTCAGTCGATTGGTTGACGGACTGTTGTAAGCGTTAAGTATCTATATTTAATGCTTATGCAGTTGTATAATGCATTCAGGATGATGGTTGACTGTGAATAATTATGGTTGTGTATATGTGTGTGTATGAAATCCACATAAATAACATTATATGATAATTGACTATGTCCGATTCCAATTCAGAAAGAATGGATATTTTAAAATAACGAATATTTAAAAATAATATTCAGTGAAGGATTAAAATATGATTTTTGACGTCCGATTTGGGATGGACACGAAAATATTGAAATATCTGAAGCCGTGTTAGTTAGATTTGCACCATTTTAATGCGAATGATATTTATATCGATTTTACTCATTTTTATAATGAGTATCGAAAAGGATATTATTTCAAAATCCGATATTTTGGAAATATTATCATTTAAATATTATAATGATAAGGAATATTCAAATTTGATTTAAAATTGAAATGAAAGTGGGAATCATTTTAAAACGAATTTATAAATGATTTATAAAACAAGTTTTAAATGGAAATCAATGAAACAAATAAATATATATATTACATATATTTAATGGCCTGAATAGAATGCGCCGCGACTGTTCGCGAATTTTGACCATTGACTTCATATCAATGTTACGGGAGATCCGGTCGTCGGATTCTCCTAAAACCTGAACCGTTGGGTTCGTATCGAAAAGGGCTTTCCAATGAATATATGAGATTTAAAATCTAATGGTTGGATTTGTAATTATGTCCAAATCAAATTTAGAAAAGGTCGTTGTAAATGCAGTTCGATGATTGTTTATGGAAATCGATTGAAAGGGCCTTACTAAAATTATTAAAAATATTAATAATTTGTGTAAAATCATAATATATGATTTGGAAAGAATTGGGATGAAAAATTCCATAACTGAAAAAATAAAAATATATTTTTATCAAAATGAGCTAGTTATTAACTAGAATAATAATCCAATATTTTTAAAGAAGTAAATTGGATTTGAAATGGTTTTTAAAAATAACCATTATTTTCCAATGAATAAATTGGAATGGATTGAAATTGTAATAATCTTCGGAATATTTCGACGTTGGATTCCGTGGTTATACGGATATTGTTATGGGAATTTAGAAGATACAGATATCGTTATTCCCAATACGATATCTGTTAGTTTCAGAATTTGATATTGAATATAAGCCGATATAATTTCTATTCAAAGCCTTGTATTTAATATTAAATTGGATTTTGGGTTTGTCGTGAACGGTGTGTTGAATAACACTGTTCTTAAACCCAGTTGAGAAAAGAATAAATCTTTTAATTAAGATTTAGTGAAGTTTTCCAATTAATTAATATTTAATTGGAATTGGATAAAAGAATTGGATTTTGGGTTTGTCATAAATGGTGTCTTCAGTAATACTGTTCTCAAACCCTGTGTGAAAATAATAAATCTTTTAATTAAGATTATTAGAGTTTCCAATTATATTTTGTAATTGGAATAAAATGGAATGTGAATTGGGTTTATTGTGAACTGTGTTTTTAACGACATTCGTTTTTAATCTGATTAACAGTGAAATGTGATTTGGAATATATAAATCTTTCTATTAAGATTTAATGGAATTTTCCAAAGTAAAGTTTTCGGATTTAATAAAATAAATTGGAATGGAATGGAATTCGATTTGGTAATAATCGAAGTGAACTTCTGTGGAGGAAAACTGTTAATATATATGGAATTTAAAAGGCATTGCCGTTATTCCATTTATATTATTGGTTAGATATGGACGTTTATATCGATTAGATGTATTGATCTGTTTTCCGTGAAGCCTCTATAATTAATGGAATGTGATTTTGGGTTTACCGTGAACTGTGTTTTAAATGACATTGGTTCTTTAACCTAGTTAGAGACAGGATTTATTTCCTAAATTTGAATAATCATTACAAAATGATTTTTGGGAGATTAAAACTAAGTGGAATATTAATGAATCTCTAATTAGATTGGAATGTGAATATGATAATTTAAATTATCAAATTTGTGAAATGATCGAGAATGGAGTATCACCAGTTTTGCTCCAAGCGATAGTTAAATCTTTAATTAGATTTGAATGGGAAATCGTAATTAATTTTACCGATAACACAGTGGGGTTAGATATGGAGTATTACTGGTTTTGCTCCATGGGATAAATAGGTTGGTATTGAGAAATAAAACAAATGATTATTTCGGTAAGGTTCGCTAATCCCAACTAGTTTGGAAAACCTTGATTTGGTTTAAATTCTGAAAAGAACATTTGAATAAAAGAATATTCTGGATTGGAATGAGGTGTATGTTGTGTTTTTATAATACTTGTTTATAAGATACGCGAGTTATTCGGAAAGACCGGATTTATCCCATTCTGAATAATTAATATGACGATAAGTCAACGATGAAGACGGTGGTTGAAGACCGGAGGTCTTCACATCGTTTGGACTATTACCGATGTCTTGATTGGGCTGCACACCCAAGACAAGGTAATAGCGGTAATCGTCCAGACGTACTTGGATATCGACAGGATATGCGAGGACCTCTCTCCTGTATTGGACATATGGGACGAGAAATAAGGTGCCTCAGGTTTCGTTCAGACCCAGAATTGATCTCTATTAAATATATATCTGTTTAGTGGAGTAGAATTCATTCTCTTGCTTAATACCCTTCTTTGAGATGTACGAGCTTAGAGGTTATATATCGATAGACATCAGTTGCATGGCGTGAATTGTCAATGTGGCATGCTGAGGTTCAAATGATCAAGACTTCTGTTGAAAAGAAGAGTCTTGTGGCTGATGATCAAAGCACAACTTTTAATAGCATAGCTTTGTGTATAACATTAATTCGCGAGCTTCACTCCCCGGTATGAACCAGAAACGGGATGAAGGATCTAGTGAGAACGTGCGTTTCTTTCTATGTAGGAGTGGTGTCATGGTATGGAGCCCAGACATTTTACTTATGTGGTTATTGGAAAGCGAGGTGCCTCGGATATATCGGTCACTACGGGGCCTGTAAAACCTCGTGTTTTCTGTTAACATAAACTAACGAATTGAGGAATAATTAATTTTCAATATCAGAATCAAGGGAAACGGGTTATGCCATTGTGTTCGTCTCAGAATTCTGGTTGAGATAGGTACCAATTTTGCGTAAATTGGACTTCGTATGAAGAAGTTATGGCTGTCGGAAGTTTCCAGAAAATTCAAATAAATTCAAACAGCTCGAAACCGGATTCAAAATTCAAAACAGAAGTCAGAAGCGGGCTGAGCGGGAAAATTCCCGCCTAGGACCCAGGTCGACCAGGGGGTTAACCCTAGTGTCGAATTCCCCCTGTAGGTCATCCTGAGGGACGACCTGCCCCTCCCCCTAGGCAGATCTGAAAGATGACGATTTTGTGACTCAGTGCTGAGTCATCAGGGCTGAGGTGTCACTCTATCTTGACTGGATGGTCTTGATTGATTCTAGGTTGATCGGATGGCCTAAATTAATCCTAAATTCTATATAAACACATGTAGACTCAAACCCTAAAACCTAATCAAAATTAGAACCATGGCCGTCATGCTATCACCCTACAACCTAGAGTAGCCGTCATCAACTTGAGCAAAAGTAAAGCTAATCAACTCAATTCAACTCAAGTCTATAACAACAACAACAATGAATTTTTCTACTTCAAAGGCAAGCTAAATCAATTTCAGAACTCAGGTACCAGAACTCAAGACCTTCTTTAAGTTTGAGTTCAATTTCTTTAATAAGATAATTAATAAGTTAATTGGGTTGAGTTATAATTTGGGTTTTATGACTGTGTTTGTAGAACATTGGGGAAAATGTGATATTTTGTGAATATATGCTAGTTGTTCATAATGATAGTTTTTGTTGTGGATTCCTTTGTATAAGCCCAATCACCTATGCTCAACTTGATTCATGTTTGTCATCATTCTATATGCAAGTTTGAGTGTAGATTATATGCTAGTTTCTATGTGAATTGTACACAAGTTTACATGTGAACCAAATAAAGTGATTATATGCAAGTTTAGGTAGAAATTGGATTCACATATATGCAAGTTTACCCCTTTAGATTTAGATCTATGACATGCATAGTTTTATGCAAGTTTGTGACTATGGCCTATGCAAGTTTTGGGTGAAAACTATATTCATATATGCAAGTTCACACCTTTAGGCCTATGTTTAGATTCATGACAATACCAAGTTTATGCTAGATATGTTGTAATCCTTATTTGTAAGTTAGATCCAATTTGTGTGTTATGCAAATTTGCGACGTTTCTTCCCTTTTACGTCATTAGACTAATTGCTAGTCTAATATATATATATATATATATATATATATATATATATATATGTCATGATAAGCGAACGAACAACGTGGGGACGATGGGGGTAATATTGAATATACACGTATTTAGAGGTTGCATAAATGGCCTTAAAAAGGCATTTAATTAATTTAAGACATTAATTGGTAAAATTGGTATTTATGGACATAATTTAGGTGACAATTATGGACATAAGTATATTTGGAATTTATTTACAAATCTGAATTGGGATATTAATCCACCTTGGGGTTAGATAAAGATGTGTAATAATAAACCGCCTAAGACACGAGGTTAGACTCTCTTGTGGTCTAGGACTGCCCAGACCCGCCCGTCAAATCCAGCAGCCACAAATGTCAGTCTAATGTGAGAGGTCAAAGGCATGAATTAAATGCGTAACAGTTGTAAAGACACGAGGTTAGACTCGTTTGTGGTGTAAGACTGCCCGGACCTGCCCGGAAAATCCAACAGCCACAAATGCCTGTCTAATGTGGGAGGTCTTTACAAGGTTACGATGTTAATTAATTAAGAAACACTTAACCAGATAAACATGTGGTAGGACATGGGGGTTAAGTGGGTGCCTTGGGTGGCATGTGAAGTTAAGAGGGTGCCTTGGGTGGCATGTGAAATACGATTAAGATGCACTTAACCCAGATTGAAACATGTAAGATGACATGAATAAGAATGGGGTTAAGTGGGGAAAACTTAGAGGGGACCAAGCATAGGTGAAAGCTTGTGTCCTGCTTGGGGGCCCTTTTCGAACCAGTAACCCATTAAGTATATTTGTGGCTCGACCTAAGTCGAGGACGGGACACGCGTACTGGGTTTGATTGTAATAGGTCAAAACAGGTTAGCGGTGGCAACACAAGTCCAACGGGGTCATGTGCGTGTGTGGCCCCGGGCTGGTAGGTAAGACGTTGTTGCATCGCGTAGATAGAAGCCGTGCATTTTTGGTGGTATCGGGTTGCCAGTTTGGACAGTGATACACCCCACTATGGAGCCAGCACGGGTATCTACGAGTTAGGGAGCCGATCGCATGGCGGTAGTGGGTACACCTAGTGGAGATAGGTGTAAATGGCATCTATGAAGGAAGCTAGGGGTACACGAAACTACCATTATCATTATTAAGTTTTATAGGCGGGATCAACTTTAAGGGTGTTTGTTGTGGTGCAATGTACTAATTATCTTATAGTGATTAGGTGCGCCTTTAACGTTATCTTTTGTTCATGTTATTTCCTTTGTTTGCTTTGTCATGCCCATTTGTTCACAGTCATTTCCTTATTTTCCAGCTTATGCCTTTCCTAGTTACTTAATGATTATACTGTTAAAGTTATTGCACTCGCCAGACTTTATGTCTGACCTCATTTGTTTCCACTTCTTTTCTTCCTTCCCCACCTAGGTGCTCAGGGTGGGACTAGTACTAGTGGAGCTTGATTTGGACAGCTTTATCTCTTTCTTTTGGAAGTTGCTAGGATCGCTGAAGTAAAGTTCAGCGTATCTTATTTATGGCTATTTTTGGGGTTATGTCTTTTATTTTATGTACCCAGAACTTATTTGTCAAGATGGATAATAAATGTATTTGGTTTTGTAGTGGTTTTTTGATGTGATGTAACCAAACTATTTCTCCACTGCAATAAAAGTGGTTTTTATTTTCCAAGTACCAATATATTTATCTTTCTTGTTTACTTTTGTGTTCTATACACAATAAATGCTCCACCAAAATTAAGGCATTCCCTTTGTGAGTGACCTCAATGGAGATGGGGTGTCACACGTGGCATCAGAGTTGAAGGTTACCAGAACAGATAAGATATTTTGAAAAACTATTTTTCAAAAAGCATTTTATAAAGAAATACTTTCAAAAGTATGTTTTAAGAAAAATATTTTTAAGAGAAAAGTTTATTTAAAAACATAACCCCCAAGAGCCATATATCTTTCTTTCGAATTTTCCGTTTGAATCTCTTCATTTTCTTTTCAGCATGTCTAGAATTCCCGAGATACCCGAAGGGATACCAGTACCGGGATGGTTTAGAAGGTATCTGGAAGCTAGGGCCAATGTCGCAGGCCCAGCAAATGCTCCTCCTCCTCCTCCTCCCCGTGTTGATACTTTCACAAAGATATGCAAGGACTTTCAGGCAATGGGCAGAAAACCTTTTCACGGGTCGAAGACGTTTGTTGAAGCTCGAAATTGGCTAAAGGAGGTGGAATAATTGTTTGGAACCTTTGAGGTAGAAGATGTGTAACAACCCAGAAAATTGGACCAGTTTGAAAATTTTAATTTGGCTAATATAGTGGATTTTATTTAAAATAAATATTTTAAATAGTAACGACGAAGAGTAAGTTTGAATCGATGTTTGAAAATGAATATAATTAATTCTAATTATAAACAAGGCCTGAAATGGCGTGGTAGTTTCAAAATTTGAATTCAAACTTTGCCTGACTGTATCGGGTGCAAAACAAAACGGATTTGAGTGAAACCAAAAATATTTAAATCTGTTAGTGAATACCTTTCTAACAAATCTGAAAAATCGAAGTTTCATAGCGAGAAGCAAAAGTTATAGCCAAACAAATTTTCAGAAAGGTCGCTATAGAGTTTATATAGCCCATGAAAATGGCCATTTTGCAAACGACCTCATAATTCGACAAAACCATTTTTGTTGGATCCGGGATGTCAAATTATTGCTAGGTTTCAAATTTCATAATTTTTGAAGCTAGTATGTGAGCGTGGCAAGAGAAAATGTGTTTGGTCGATTTCTATTAAATTGGATCGACCAGAAAAGGGCCATTTTTCAAACGGTCTCAGAATTTGATGAAACTAGTTTTGTTGGGACCGTATATTCAAAACATAGCTAGATTTATTTTTTGGGAATTTTTAGAATCGGTATGGGGCCCCGACAAATTGAAATGTACGTTCAAATTAAATATTGAATGTTTTATATTTTAATTTGAAGGAAAACTGACTGAAACAGTCGAATGGGCCTACGAAACATATCCCATTGTGTTCGAAATGGGGGTATTTAGCTAAGGACGACAGTCGTTGGGTTTGGATTGGAGTTCGTATGAGATAAGGGGTATTTTTGGATTTTTAAAATTTATAAATAAAATAAAAAATCTGATTGGCTGATTCATTTCTCTCTTCCCGCTAATCTTCAGAAACGATCGGTGGAAATACGTTCTTCCTTTCTCTCCTCAATTCCTCTCAATCCGCTCAAAATTAGACCTCCATCCTGTTGGGGATTTTGTAGTGCTCGTCAAGATATTCAAATCCATAGCAAGTTTGGATTTTTTTTCATTAAGAAATTGGAGAGATTCGTCGCCTGGAAATTTCGAGCTTCAACCCGCCGCCGCACCCTCCTTCGGCGGTCGAACTGGCCAACTCCTCTAGGCGCAGGTGCGCCGCTGCTCCCCCTCCGACGCTGCAAAGGCCGATCCATGAATAGCTACACGGATTCGAAGAAAAATAGAAACCTAGTTTTGAACCCTTCAGTGAGTTAACGGCTGAAAATTATATAAACTATATTATAGCACTTTAAATCACTACGGTTTTTTATTTCACTGTAAAAATCATATATTTTTCATTTGTTGATGAAATTCAGTGAAACAAGAGACAATGGACTCGTGTGGACGTCTTCTACATTCTAGAAGAGACCGCATATTTTTATGAGCCTTCTGCTATTTTTGGTGGAGTGGAACCCAATGTGATATTTCTAAACTATAAACGATATGGAAAACGACTATATATAAATTATATAGTCGATTTATGAGTTATATATGCATTGTACACCTCATGTATAAGCGTTGTATAAGTTGTGCGTTCGATGTATAAGTTATATATGCATTGTAAAAATTATATATGTGTTGAATAGAAGTGAAATTTACTTATATA
Organism: Allium sativum; assembly: GCA_030737875.1. Lineage (NCBI taxonomy): Eukaryota > Viridiplantae > Streptophyta > Magnoliopsida > Asparagales > Amaryllidaceae > Allium > Allium sativum. The sequence goes on along the minus strand of CM060909.1, from coordinate 682,732,174 downwards.
TAAACGCCCCTCGTCCACAAACCATGGACGATATTTATTGGTTACGATTGGTGTGAAAATGGGTTAATAGTGAATAGTTGAAATTGATTGATTATGGTTGAAAAATACCCCTTTGTGGTTGAGAATTATTTTGTTGAAACCACATAAGATTAGTTTGTGGAAATGAAAAAAATATACATGCCGCCTATGTGCGAACTAGATGCATGTAATCCCCATTGTCAAAAGCTGCGAGGCTTTAAGGTAGAGCGAGGAGCCGTACTAGGGACGACCCCGGTTTTAACTACCCTGCCGTTATGCTCCGAAATATTCTGAAATATTCATGTGTTCGAATTATTTTCATTTATTGAAATTATTTTCATATGTTGAAACCTTCATGTGTTGAACGGAAATTCATTCATTGAATAAAGATTCATCTGTTGAATGGTATTCGTGTGTTAAATAAATCGCTTTAACAATAAAAATCACGTTTTTATAATATATACGAACTATAGAAAACCTTCATGTGTTGAATAGAAATTCATTCGTTGAATAGAAATTCATGTGTTGAATGATATTCGTATTTTGAAATAAATCGTTTTATAATAAAAATCATATTTTTATCATCTATATGAATTATATAAAATAGTCGTGTTTTGAAATAAATTGTTTTATACTAAAAATCATATTTTTATCTTCTATATGAATTATATAAAATATTCGTGTTTTGAAATAAATTGTTTTATAATAAAAATCATATTTTTATCACCTATATAAACTATATAAAATAGTTATGTTTTGAAATAAATTGTTTTACAATAAAAATCACATTTTTATTATATACATGTATTGTTAAAAATAGTGAAGTGTCGAAATAAATGTCGGTTGGATAAAAATATCATTTTTATCAAATGTATGAAAAGAAAATAGATTTGAAATCGAAGAATCGATTATATTTATATTTATATAAATATAACTGAAATATATCGAATAACGAAGCTGCAATTCGTGTTTTGAAACCGTGATTTCAAATGATTTCTACAGAAGATCCGACCATCGGATTTTCCCGAAACCGTTGGGTTCGCCTTGGAAATATCTTTCCAACGACACCCACTTTGTGAAGATCCAACGGTTGGATTTCCTGGAATGTTTAATTCAAATCTGAAGAAAAACAATGCCAGAATCGATTATATATATATATATAATTAAATTAAATTGAATAACGAGACTGCAGTTCGTATTTCGAAATCGAAACTTCAAACGAGTATACCGGGAGATCCTACCGTCGGATTTTCCCAAAATTGAAACCGTTGGATTCGTTTTGAAAAGATCTTTTTATGATATAAAATTTTTGAAGATCCAACGATTAGATTTTCAGATATGTGTAAATCAAATCTGAAGAAAAATAGCACCATGGCCGCGTTATGGTTCAAAGCGTCGTTTGAATGAATTGGCTATAAATAAATAAATAAAAACAGCGATAAATCGTTATAAAATATTATAAATGATATGGAATGGAAATAAACCGAATTTACCCAGTTTATTGAATATTTGATGGTTGAATGTGAAATTTATAAACTAATTGGAGGTTTGCTAAGACGGATGGTTTCCTGGGCTTTGATCTAATGTTGGTTTCGGCCTTCGGGATTAGTATTTGGGAAATCGTTCTCTTACGAATTTACGGTTAGTGAATAATGAATCGGAATGAAGCGTATGTTGTGTTTGTGTAGCACTTGTTAATTATATACGTGAGTTGCTTAGAAAGACCGGGTTTATCCCATTCTGAATAACTGAATCGATGATAAGAAGTCGAAGATGAAGGCAGTGGTTGAAGACCGGAGATCTTCACCTCGGTTGGATGATAACTTATGTCCTGATTGGGAGGCATCCCGAAATATAGATAATGAGTGGTGATCGTCCAGACGTACAGGGAGATCGATGGGTATGCGAGGTATATAGTGCCTCCGGTTTCGTTCAGACCCGGAACGGACTTGTAAATGGACTATGTGTTTGACATTGGAATTCACTCTGTGTGATTGATAGCAATCAGTCGCATGGTGTGAATTGCCTGTGTGGCATGCTAAGATGCAGTGATCAAGGCTTCTGTTGAAAAGCAAAGTCTTGTGGTTGATGATTAAAGCACCGCCTGTGTGGTGTAGCTTTGTGTATAATGTGAATTCGCGATCCTCACACCCCGGTATGAACCAGAAACGGGAGAGGACCTCAGGGATGGCATGCGTTTCCTTCTAGCTAGAGGTGGTAGTGCTTAAACTGGCTGACATATATATTATTTTCACCTGTATGGTTGTTGCTGTTGCGAGTCGCCTCGGTTATATCGGTTGATCCGGGACCGATGGAGTCATTCGTTGGCTCATTGACGCCCCAAAGGGCGGGGAAACGCACTGTTCAGGCATTTTAATCCACATCGGTGGACCGGCCCTGACGATCCAAGGGCCCACCTGAATCTGGGTCCTGAGACACGAACTAGAGCGTCCCGAAGTGGTAAGGACTATCTTTTGCCTTGGTTCATGACAGAAATTCAATTCCCAAATACGACATGTGCTGTTTTGATTGCATATCTATATATGGCGACATGATATATGGTACCCATGATGTCTATGATTGATATTTATGATGGTTTTATGAAATTAGAAACTAACTAGAAACGAGCTAAGACAGATGGTTTCCTGGGTATTGGTCTAATGCTGGTTTCGGCCTTCGGGGTTAATACCTAGGGAATCGTTCTCTTACTATTTTACAATTGGAGTCTGATTAAGAATTCTTTTGTTTTATTCGTATCAAGAATATTTTGGCCATTATAAGGTAAAACTCTATCCTCCGGTTTGCGTTGCATTGTGTGTTGGGAACTGAGTCTTATAATGGCTTCATTTTTGTAAAAAGAACTGCGATGTTTAAAAGATTGACTTATTTTAAAGCACTGGCAATCCAATGGAGAAAACCCGTTCCGTGAAAATGGCGTGGTCCTGTGATTAGCCATATTATAAAATGTGTTAAGTAGATTTCTCAAACCAGTCCCATGACTGACTCGTAGTTCGTTTCACTTGCAAACTCGGGTGCCCCTTTTTCTACACGGGCAACCTTGTCTTCAGGTTTTAGCAGGCTCTTTCTGGATAGCTGGAGCTAAAGATGGATTCTATCATTTATCTCTTTTTATGCTGTTCAGCTCCTATTGTACATATTATGTTTGTTTTCCGCTGTAGACATTTATGTATAGCTGAACTGTATTTGTACTAAGTATGATCCTGTATACTGTGTAACTCTGATGATTACGTTTATCCAGTGTATTCTATTGTACATTATCTAGTGTATTTATTTATTTTCGTTCTACTATTATCTGTTTATGTGTTATATTCCAAGGATTACCCTTGACACCGTCATAGGGGTTTTGGGGTCATCACAAGATGGAAGAAAGGTCTAGTTAGCTGCCTGGTTGATGAAGGATGAGGCCTCGTTTTGGTGGGAGGTCACTAATAGAGAGCGTCCAGTTGATACATGGCCGGATTTCAGACGTAGGTTTGAGGCAAAGTTTCTCTCATGGGCCGAATAGAATCTATACATGGAAAGGTTTTTGGCATTAAGGCAGGGAAATCTATCAGTGAAAGAGAAGGTCAACAAGTTCAATCAGTTGGTGAGATTTGGCTTGGACTTGGTAAATACACCCGAAAAGAAGGCCCTGATATTTGTTAATTGTTTGAACGATCCGCTACATGGGTCAGCTATAAAGCACATCCTTATGGGGGCCACCTTTGAGAGACTAGTTGACATGGCACTTATGCATGAAGAGGAGAAAGGCGCCAATGCTAATAAGGCACCTGAGAAGAAAGGGGATCAAAAGAAGCCACAACTGCAATAGCAGAACAAGAAGGGTGGTAAAGACAACAATGGAAAGGGAAAGAGAAGATGCTTTAACTGTGGGACACCAGGCCATCTGAGCAAAGACTGTAGGAAGAAGAAGAAGACTAGTTGTTTCCATCCTGGCAAGCCAGGACATCTGATTAGGGACTGCCCAAAGAAACGGCAGAGGGCAGGGACTACCTCTGGAGGGCAGATTCAGGCTCTCATGGCACCGGGGCAGGCAAGGGGGCAGGTCCAGGCTCTCATCGCCCCACCGCTGCAAGAACGAGGTAGAATGATTTCCATTGAAAGTTTAGTTTATCTTTTTGATCATCCTGTTTGCACACTGTTTGATTCTGGCACATCGCACTCTTTTATATCTACTGCTTTAGTTGAATCACTCCACCTAAACACCAGTATAGTAGAGGATCCCTTAGTTGTTTCAAATCCAATGGGGGCTCAGCCTATTTGTCGATGATTTGTTTGGATTTGGAAATTTCTATACTTAGCGTTGGGTTTATATGTGATGCTTATGTTTTGGGCTTCACGGCTTATGGGTTAATTTTGGGCATGGATTGGTTATCCAATAATGGAGCCGTCCTAGATTGTGAAAAGAGAGAGGTTAGGCTTATGACTCGCTAGGGCAACACTCTCGAAATCTCTTGTAATCCCATGAATTATGTTATGCTAAGTTATCTAGAATCTCTTGACGCGTCTGTTGAGAATTTGCAGTCTGTTAAAGTAGTCCGTGAATACTCGGATGTCTTTGAGAAAGTAGAAGGCTTGCCTTCGAAGAGGGAGATAGACTTCTGCATATACCTAGTTGATAACGCAAAACCCGTTGCTTTACCCGTTAGACACATGGCTCCAAGGGAGAGAAAGGAGCTTAGCAAGCAAGTTAAGGAGCTGCTAGAAAAAGGGTTTATAAGGAGGAGTATTTCTGAATGGGGTGCTCCAGTGGTGTTCGCAACCAAAGCGGACGGTTCGCTTCACCTATTCGTTGATTATAGGGAGCTAAACAAGCTGACCAAGAAGAATAGGCACCCACTGCCAAGAATAGACGATTTGTTCAATCAGCTTGTAGGTGCAACGGTTTTCTCCCAATTAGATCTGGCTATCGGATTTCATCAGCTAAGAGTGGCTGAAGATAGCAATGATAAGACCGCATTCAGAACCCCGGATGGTTTCTTCGAATGGATCGTCATGCCTTTCGGCTTGACAAACGCACCTGCTTATTTAATTGATTTGTTGAATTTAGTGTTTCAGGAATTTTTCAATAAATTCGTGGTGGTCTTCGTAGATGATATTCTGATTTTCTCAAAGATTGTGGAAGAGCATGCTTTGCCTTTAAGGGAAGTCATGGATACTCTCCATGCACATCAGTTAAAAGCAAAATTTTCCATCTGCCACTTCTGGAGAGAAGAAGTAAGATTTCTTGGGCATGTGGTGTCCAAAGAAGGGTTAGCTGTGGACCCCGCAAAAGTAGTTGCAGTCCATGATCGGAAGGTTCCAAAGAATGCAACCGAGGTCCGAAGTTTTCTTGGACCAGCAGGCTTTTATCGCAAGTTCATTAAAGACTGTGCGAAAATCTCAGCTCCACTTACAAGGTTAACGAAGAAGAATCTGACTTTCACTTGGGATTTGGATTGCGAAGTCCCTTTCCAACGATTGAAGAGGGCCCTAACAACAGTCCCAGTTTTGACATTACCCGATGGCAGCAAGATGTTTACGGTATAACAAATGCATGCGATACGGGACTAGGCGCTGTTTTGATGCAAGAAGGGAAGGTAGTAGCTTATGGTGGAAGGAAGTTGAAAGTGAATGAGAAAAACTACCCAACCCACGATCTAGAGTTAGCAGCCATCGTTTTTGCGCTTAAATCTTGGCGCCACTATCTCTTAGGTGAGAAATTTGAATTTTATACTAACCATAAATCGTTGAAGTACCTTTTCTCGCAGAAGGACCTCAATCTAAGGCAGCAAAGATGGATGGAGTTTCTCGCCTCATACGACTTTGATATCTCCTATACTCCTGGAATGGGCAATGTAGTAGCAGACGCCCTAAGTAGGAAGAAGATGACCTTAAGTCCTCTCTTTGTAGAAAGGCATAGTTTGGAGTACATAGCGAATTTTGATTTAAGACCCTCTGTTGATTATGTGACTGGCTTGATGGCAATGCTAGAGGTGTGGCCTACTTTGTTGGACACAATAGGAACCGCGCAACGTGAATACCCTTAGCTAGTTGATGTGATAGATAAAATGATTAGGAGAGAGACTTCTAGTCACCTCAATAGATACTCCATCGATGATAAGGGTTGTTTGAGACGGGATGGAAGACTTTGCGTCCTGCAAGAAAGAGATTTAGTGAAGATGGTTCTGGAAGAAGCACACCATTCCAAGATGACCATACACCCCGGTGGAGACAAGATGTATAAATATATCAAAAGAGTTATCTTTTGGAATGGCATGAAGAGGGATGTAGCTGAATTTGTTTCGAAATGCATGATATGCCAGCATGTCAAGGCGGAGCAGAAGAAGCCTGGCAGTTTGCTTCATCCTCTAGAAGTTCCGCAATGGAAATAGGAGAGCATCTCGATGGACTTTGTTGATGGGTTTCCTAGGTCAAGAAGGGGCAATACCGATATTTGGGTAATAGTGGATAGGCTCACGAAAAGCGCTCATTTTATACCTGTCAAAAGCAGAAGGACCGCCTCGTCTTTAGTCTCTATTTATCTCAAGGTGATAGTTCGACTCCATGGGATACCCTCCAGCATAGTGAGTGATCAAGACCCTATCTTTACAAGCGAGTTCTGGAGGAGTTTGCAAGAGCCTGTAGGTACATAGCTATGTTTAAGCACAGCCTATCACCCTCAAACCAATGGTCAGACGGAAAGGGTGAACAGAGTACTTGAAGATCTTTTGAGACTGTGCATTCTTGACTTTGGAGGTTCTTGGGAGGATCATCTCCCTTTGGTGGAATTCACTTATAACAATAGCTACCAAGCCACTATAGGCATGGCACCCTTCGAAGCTTTATATGGGAAGCCATGTCGATCACCGACTTGTTGGTGGGAGTCCATAGATAAACTTATACTTGAGCCGGACATGATTAGAGAGACTTCAGAGAAAGTGGCCTTGATACGAAGGAGAATGAAGACTGCCCAAGATAAATAGAAATCCTACGCAGACAAGAGAAGGACCGACCTTGAGTTTGAAGTTGGGGATAAGGTGTTCCTTAAAGTATCTCCTTTGAGGAATGTCATCCGCTTTGGTCCGTAGGAAAGTTGGCACCATGATTCGTAGGACCATTTCCTATCATCGAAAGTATTAGGACGATGGCCTACAGAGTAGAGCTACCTGAAAGACTGGCTGGAGTTCATAATGTTTTTCATGGCTCTCATCTACGAAAGTGCTTATATGAGTCGGCAGAAGTTGTGGAACCCAGCATACTAAAGGAAGTCGAAGTGGAACGAGAAGCAACTATGAGGAAAGTTCCAACTTATATCTTGGGGATGGAAGTCAAAAAGCTACGCAACCGTGAAGTTAAGCTTGTCAAAGTTCAATGGAGCGACGCCGAGGAAGACGCGACTTGGGAGACTGAGGCCAAAATACATGCAGCCTACCCTTTTCTTTCTGAGGGTACATCTTTGATCTCTTTTTCCTTAAGTTTATTCAAGCTTGTATCTACCTTTTTAGTGTATCTCCTCGGTCATTTTCTTTATCCTTAGGTAGAGGCCAATGGATGTAAACATGTATTTGAAACATGTTATGATTGATGGATGTTAGTGGATGCAAGTGCTTGCTAGTGGTTACTTTTGGATGCATATACGCACACATTAGGCACTAGATCGGCTCAATCACTTTCATACTGCATATAAATGTGTGCTTATTTAGATTAATGGATGTATAATGGTTGTGTTATCATATGGATGCTGCATTCGGATGAAGGGTTGCGCACGCATGTAGAAATAATATGTATCATTAGGGATCTTTTGCATACATAATAAACGCATGGCACTATCATAATTTGCATGAAGGAGGTCAACTGAATTAGTAGAACCCCTGATTTTGCATTAGATACGGACATGTACTCACACTGTGCATATAAACATGAAAGAATTAGAGGTCTTTTAAGGACAATGGATTCCTGTGTTTGATGGTTGAGTAGATGGACGATTAGATGGTAGGATATGTATTCTTCATAACTTGAATATTTCGGTGTCGAATTCCTTTAAGGAGGGGAGAATGTAACACCCCGTGTTTTCTATTAACATAAACTAACGAATAGAGGAATAATTAATTATAAATGTGAGAATCAAGGGAAACAGGTTACGCCATTGTGTTCGTCTCAGAATTCTGGTTGGGGTAGAATCCGAGTTTGCGTAAATTGGACTTCGTATGAAGAAGTTATGGCTGTTGAAAGTTTCCAGAAAATTTAAATAAATTCAAACAGCTCGAAATCGGATTTAAAATTCAAAACAGAAGTCAGAAGCGCGCTGCGCGGGAAAATTCCCGCTTAGGACCCAGGTCGACCAGGGGGTCGATCTTAGTGTCGACCTCCCCCCTACAGGTCGACCTGCCCCCCTCCCCACCCTCCCGGGCAGATCTGAAAGATGACGATTTTGTGACTCAGAGCTGAGACATTAAGGCTGCGGTGTCACTCTATCTGGACTGGATGGTCTTGATTGATTCTCGGTTGATCGAATGGCCTAAATTAATCCTAAATTCTATAAAACACATGTAGAATCAAACCCTAAAACCTAATCAAAATTAGAACCATGGTCGTCATGCTATCACCCTACAACCTAGAGTAGCCGTCATCAACTAGAGGAAAAGTAAAGCTAATCAACTCAAGTCTATAACAACAACAACAACAACGAATTTGTCTACTTCAAAGGCGAGCTAAATCAATTTCAGAACTCAGATCCCAGAACTCAAGACCTTATTTGAGTTGTGAGTTCAATTTTTTTAATAAGATAATTAACAAGTTAATTGGGTTGAATTATAATTTGGGTTATATGGCTATATTTGTGGAACATTAGGAAAAATTGTACACAAGTTTACATGTGAACCAAATAAACTGGTTATATGTGATTGACATTGAAAAATGTTTATTTTATGACTCTTATGCTTTATCTTTTGTAAATAAATAAATGATACTTTGGGTATTTTTTTATGTGTTTTTACAGATTTCAAGCGTTGCCTCCTTCAATTCAAATCAAAGGCCGACTACAAGAAAGAGCTACTTCCTCACATCAAATTCATTTCAATTGCAAAAGAAGTAGTAGCTCACTGGTAAAGGCATAGGAATTGGTGCTGAGAGACCTGAGTTCGAACCCCATCAAGCTCACTTTTTGCCAAAGAAACGGAGCGCGTTCACACTGGCCCTTTGCTTTGAGAAATATTTGGATTAGTGTTATGTTATATATATACATACACATATTCATGTGTATGTATGATGTGCACCAATTAACATTTCAGAAATAGCCATATTCTTATCATGGAATTAAATTCAAATCATTCAATTTCAATTAGAAGAATTTCTGATTGAATTGTTGCCAAGAAGAAAAATCAATTTTGAAGATTTTATCTTATGTTGCCTTTGGAGTCTGATAAGCGTCCTTGTTTGGAAGAATTAATTGCAATCTTTTATCAATCAATTAGCCATATGGGAGAATTGAAAGATATGGAAAATATTTACCATGATATGCCTAGATTTTCTCCAATCAAGTTAGTCAAGGAAGGCAAGAGATAATCATGAATGAGGAGGCCCATTTATTCATAGACCTAATTATGGTTTTCCCATTCTCATCTATAAATATGTGTTGTAACCATTGTAAAAATCATTCATTCTTCTGTACTCTCTTTTAGTTCTAATAAAGCTTTCTTTTCTTTAGTTTCTACATTTTATTTTCGTGGCAAATTGTGTTGTCTAGTCAATTAGATTTGCTAGAACACAATTTGCTATTGCTTCTATTTTTCTTACTAGTGATTGACCGTCTGATTAGATTCAGCGGTAATCCTAGTTTTTATTTTCAGTTGTTGATTTCTTTCCTGCAATTTTATTTCCAGTGTTCTATTTTATTTTAATCATTGGATTTATTACAGATCCGATTAGATTCGAATCTGTAGTGAATTTAATTGCATCTTTTATTCGTAGTTTCAGTTTTTATTTTGCTTTGCAAAAAAAATCAACCTCTAAGCTTTGTCTAACTCGCCCAAGAGATTAGATAAATAATTGATTTAATTCACCTCCCTGTGTTCGACCTGTATGCTACACACCTGTATGCTTGCAGAATTTAATTTAAATGTCGCAATTTTCTAATTCATAGACTAGCGTCGATCAAGTTTTTGGCGCCGTTGCCAGGGAGGTAACGTTTAAATTTTATTATTTATTTAATTTCTGATTCGTGTTAGTTTTTGTTTTTTTTATTTTATTTAATTTTCTTTTGCTTTCCTGTATATATATTAAAAAAAATTCTTGAGTGGTTTGATTTGGTATTATATATTGATACTGTAAACTCCACATCAAGAGAAAAAGAGAAAAAAAACACTTCTCAAAATTCCTTGATTTATTTCCCGTTTTCATCTATTTCCCTTCTTATATTTCTCATCTACAAGTCCCTTCCTTTTACAAACCTCTTTTCCTTGAAAAAAAAAAGAGAGAGAAGTTTCTTCATTGATTAGATTTGGTATTGCTCCATGATACCATAATCTTCCTAATCAAGAAAAAAAAATTCCATTCTTTTGTTCACTTTCTTTCCTCTTTTCTGTACCTCATTTTCTTCTTTTCTAAGTATAAAATAATAAAAAAAAACAACTTGCCACTTTTCATTGATTTTTTGCCTTTTTCAAGTCCTTCCATTCTTTTTCTCCTTTACATTGACTACAATCTGATTTCTTTCCAATTCTCTAAAAAAAAAAAAAAAACAAAACAAAACAAAACTTGCTTCTTTGTCTCAAATTTCCTTCCTTTTTCTGATTTCTTTTCCAACTTGTACATCCTTCTACATAGTTCTCTTTAAATAAAAAAAAAACAACAATTTCCTTTTCGAATTTTTTTTTCTATTCATTGTCTTCTATTTTCTAAATTTCATAAGCCCCTTACCATCTTCTCTTTTGCCCTCCTTTCATCTATTCCATCTTTGATTTCCTTCCCCTTATTTCTCAATCTATTCCTTTTCCTTTACAAAATCTTTCCTCTTTTCAAAAAAAAATTTGTGCAATCTTTTTCTTTCTTTCCACTGATTTCTTTCCTACTCCACACTGCCATACCATCCTCTCCTTTCACAAGCCATCAGCCACGTTCTTCTCAAAGACCTAAACCCGTCTTCATAATCTTTCCTTTTTTCTTTTACAAATTAAAATAAAAACATTTGCCAAATTTCCTTTATTTTTTTTTCTTTTCATTTATCTCTTTCCCCTTTTCAAATTTGTCCTTTTTCATTTTTTTCTCTCTCTCTTCTACTATTACAAAAAAAAACAATTTTTTTTTATTGCCATTTGTTTCTTTTCCTTTTACAACTTTCCTTCCTATTTTCATTACATCTGTTTTTCTCTTTTCAACCGTTAGAAAAAAAAAATCCCTTTTTCTATCTATATAAAGATCTTTTTTGTCTACATCATCCTTAACCGCAAAATCTGATTAGCACCATCCTTCTTCTACTCCATCACCGAACATCACATCAGTACAAGCATCATCAACAATCATCACCCATTTTTCAATTCATTTCCACTACCCGCAATCACATCCCCACGCACAAGCCTCTCGCTGACTACAACAACATCAGTTCTCCCTCATCGGCACTCACTTCAAACAAACCAAGGATCCCCTGTATTACAGCCGAACCGCAATCCCCTTCTCCTAATTACACCGCCTTCTTCATAAACCTTCATACCCGTAACGCAACAAATCCATATCACCAAAACCGTGTTCACAAAAAAAAACCACCTGATCGACAAGCCAGGTTCATACAGCTTTACCACAAACCAACGTTCTAATTCCAACCTGTTTCACAACCAAACAATCGATCTCTCCCTTCTCCAAAGCAACGACCTTCAGACCATAGTCATCTTCAGACCCTACCGAAGCTACCCGAGTTGAACAAACCTCCTCCACCGTCAGTACTGAACCCCTCAGCCGATTCGAGAAATCCCAATTCAAACCTCCGATTCAAAAGTTTGAACTTCCGATTTGTTTAAAATAGTTCTGAAAAAAAAAGAAAAAAAAAAGCGAATTTACTGAGCGTAAGAAGTAAAGGATGGTCTATTGTTTCCTTTTATCGAGGGGGTGTGAGTTTGATACCTTTCTGAGTTTGGTCTAAAATTGAGAAATTGCTTATATTGTGTTCAACAATTGGGTAGGTTTTGAATTCACTCTTGTTTTCTTTTATCGAAGGTGCATTGACTTTTTTGGGAAACAAAAAAAGGGGGGCCTGAGTTCTGTAAATTTATAAAAAGAGGAGGAGAGTGTGTCTGTTTTGAAGGGGGGCTGGTTCTCTTTGTGGAGTTGATCGCACGAGTTAATTTTGTTTTTGTTTTTGTTTGTTAGGTTAGCTCTTTTATTTTTGTTGAGTCAATTGTTAGTTTTTTTTTCTTTAGCTAAGTTAGTTTGTTTATTTTATATTTTTTAGTCGAGTCAATTGTTAGTTTTATTTTTATTTTATCTTTACTTTTTTTGTTGTTGTCGTTGTTTGTCTTCTTTAAAAAAAAAGCACACAAATCATAGGCCAAAGCGAAGGAACAAGATTCAAGCAAAACAAGTAGAAAAATTCAAAGGTCAAACGATTCTCAAACAGTATAGCTGAATAGCTAGCACTACTCAAAATTTCTGGACGGACTGCTATACCCCACGGTAATATTTTTCTAAACTCTATAGGTGTTGAAGCTGCTTGAAAAATATAGAAATTGCTTGTAAAAATCTTTTGCAAGGCTAGCGGCTTGCTTGTACAATATCTTAATTTTCTGTTCTGTGACTGTTCTGTGCTGTGATTGTTCTGTGACTGATATATCTGAATTAATTTGGTGAGAAACGAATTTCCATAGTTACTATCATCTATCTCATTGTTTTCAACAATATTAAAAAATTGATGCTACAAAATAATATAATTGAAAAGTGGTGTTTTGTGAAGTTGACTGTCTCGTATAATTGGATCGCGGATATATAGTAGTTCAATTTATTGAACTATTAGCAAAAGAGGTTGCATACTACCCGTAAAACATTGGTCGTATCCCTTAGTTTTATATTATACGTGAACGGCCATAAGACCCTCTTCCCCCTACCAATTGAGTCAGTTGATTGATAGAGCACTACTCTTTCTTTTATACTATTTTGAACTGAGAATAATTTCTGCCGTGACTTCATTCAAATGTCTGATTCAAAAAAATCTTTGAGAGAATTGTGGGATAATAATCGGAGTAGACACCCTCTTGAAGAGTATAAGTATGAATTACAACTGATGAAGCAAGATTTTCCAAAATTTCATGAGGCAAATGTCAACAATTTTCAATATTTTCAAAATGACCAACATTTTCAAAATCACGATTATAATCAAAACGACGATTTTAATTCAAATTTCAATAACTTCGATTATAGGCCACATCCACATCAAAACGGTTTTGAATCGCAACGTACCTTTGATCAACATCAATATGGGTTGGAAACCAATTCGAAAATAATTTTGAAAATGATTTTCAAATCGATCAAAATTTTCAAAACTACAACCCATATCCACATCTTGAGATTAACCAAAATTGCAACTTTCCCTCGAATTTCAACAGTTTTGGTTACGAACCTGATTTTTTCCAATATCCTTGTCCTTTTTCTGAAAATTCAAACAACTATAACTTCGGAAATAATTTTGATTGTGAAGTTGATGTGGACTATAATTTTGAGAATCAAGAAATCCAAAACGAGAGCTCTCAAATCAACGATCGTCTTAACATTCTTAGAGAGAGGGAAGAAAGGCTAAATAAAAAGGCCGATGAACTTCTTGGTTTATTAATATCTTTGAAAGAGCAACAAGAAGAACAAAATCAAATTCAAATAAGCGATGAATCAGAAAATAATTCAACTCTTACTAACATTGAAAATTTTCAAATAACGACTCTGGAAATTGAGAATAATTAGCTTGATGAAGTTTTTCAAAAATCAACAAACGATTTGGACTTCAACTCTTTTCAGAAAAAAGATTTAAGCTTGGATTTTGATCTTCCTCTTTTGGGCTGTGAGAAACTTAAAATCTTTGAAATTGAACAGAATAAAAATGTTGAATTTTTCAATTCAAATGTGGAAAAGGATTTTAATGAGCAGGAATTTTTTGGATTGTACGAGGATGAATTGCCAAATGAGGAAGAAGCAGATTCACGTCACGAGTTCGAAAATTTTAACTTTGAGAAAATTTCAAACGAACTTGAAATTGTCTGTGTCGAAAACATATAGTCCAGTAATGAAATTGAGAATTGTGATCACATAGTCTTGAACAACAGTCAGATTTCAACTTTCACTAAATTTATATACGATCACAAATTTTTGAAAAATTACACTGAAAAATTTGTTGAATACATGAATTACTTTTGGAATGCTGGCTTGGTCGAAAAACTTCAGGTTAGGAAGACCCTAGATATTTATCTCCTGGACTACAAATCGAGGTATAAAGATGAGATGGTTTTCAAAAACTCTTGCTTGTTAGAAAACATGTCTAGACATAGTGGGAATGGGACTCATAGGGCTAGAACCAAGTGTGGGGGAAAGAGTTGGTGGAATTCTTTGCACCGCATGCACCGCAAACACATATATCATTGTAAATATGATCCATTCCTACATATAGCTAAACTGCATTTCATTCTTCAAATTATTTTGCATCGCATTCACCTTTGGGTACGATCTTTCAAATTTAGGAAACGTTCACAGTGTGGACACTGTTTAGTTCTAGTGTGGGGGGAGTCTGCATTACATCCTTTTATTTTTTTAATTTTTTTTTCTTTTTTTATCTTTTTCCTTCTTTTCATATAGGACCATCATGCATTTTAGATCGCAGTAACATGCCATTTTTTTTTTTTTTTGAAACATGACTCATTTTAGATTTGATACAACAAAATAAGTTAAGGATTATTAATCAGTTGATAGTAGTTTTTTCTCTCAGCTTAGATCAAATAAGAAATATAATGAGCTACAGTCAGATTTCAAGCGTTGCCTCCTTCAATTCAAATCAAAGGCCAACTACAAGAAAGAGCTACTTCCTCACATCAAATTCATTTCAATTGCAAAAGAAGTAGTAGCTCACTGGTAAAGGCATAGGAATTGGTGCTAAGAGACCCGAGTTCGAACCCCGTCAAGCTCACTTTTTGCCAAAGAAACGGAGCGCGTTCACACTGGCCCTTTGCTTTGAGAAATATTTGGACTAGTGTTATGTTATATATATACACATATTCATGTGTATGTATTTATGATGTGCACCAATTAACATTTTAGCAATAGCCATTTTCTTATCATGGAATTAAATTCAAATCATTCAATTTCAATTAGAAGAATTTCTGATTGAATTGTTGCCAAGAAGAAAAATCAATTTTGAAGATTTTATCTTATATTGCCTTTGGAGTCTGATAAGCGTCCTTGTTTGGAAGAATTAATTGCAATCTTTTATCAATCAATTAGCCATATGGGAGAATTGAAAGATATGGAAAATATTTACCATGATATGCCTAGATTTTCTCCAATCAAGTTAGTCAATGAAGGCAAGAGATAATCATGAATGAGGAGGCCCATTTATTCATAGACCTAATTATGGTTTTCCCATTCTCATCTATAAATATGTGTTGTAACCATTGTAAAAATCATTCATTCTTCTGTACTCTCTTTTAGTTCTAATAAAGCTTTCTTTTCTTTAGTTTCTGCATTTTATTTTCGTGGAAAATTGTGTTGTCTAGTCAATTAGATTTGCTAGAACACAATTTGCTATTGCTTCTATTTTTCTTACTAGTGATTGACCGTCTGATTAGATTCAGCGGTAATCCTAGTTTTTATTTTCAGTTGTTGATTTCTTTCCTGCAATTTTATTTCCAGTGTTCTATTTTATTTTAATCATTGAATTTATTACAGATCCGATTAGATTCGAATCTGTAGTGAATTTAATTGCATCTTTTATTCGTAGTTTCAGTTTTTATTTTGCTTTGCAAAAAAAATCAACCTCTAAGCTTTGTCTAACTCGCCCAAAAGATTAGATAAATAATTGATTTAATTCACCTCCCTGTGTTCGACCTGTATGCTACACACCTGTATGCTTGCAGAATTTAATTTAAATGTCGCGCTTTTCTAATTCATAGACTAGCGTTGATCAATATGCAAGTTTAGGTAGAAATTGGATTCACATATATGCAAGTTTATCCCTTTAGATTTAGATCTATGACATATATAGTTTTATGCAAGTTTGTGACTATGGCCTATGCAAGTTTTGGGTGAAAACTATATTCGTATATGCAAGTTTTGGGTGAAAATTATATTCGTATATGCAAGTTTTGGGTGAAAACTATATTCATATATGCAAGTTCACACCTTTAAGCCTATGTTTAGATTCATGACAATACCAAGTTTATGCTAGATATGCTGTAATCCTTACTTGTAAGTTAGATCCAATTTGTGTGTTATGCAAATTTGCGATGTTTCTTCCCTTTTACGTCATTAGACTAATTGATAGTCTAATATATATATATATATATATATATATATATATATATATGTATGTCATGATAAGCGAAAGAACAACATGGGGATGATGGGGGTAATATAGAATATACACATATTTAGAGTTGGCATAAATGACCTTAAAAAGGCATTCAACTAATTTAAGACATTAACTAGAAAAATTGGTATTTATGGACATAATTTAGCTGACAATTATGGACATAAGTATATTTGGAATTTATTTACAAATCTAAATAGGGATATTAAACCACCTTGGGGTTAAATAAAGATGTGTAATAATAAACCGCCTAAGACACGAGGATAGACACACTTGTGGTGTAAGACTGCCCAGACCCGCCCGGCAAATCCAGCAGCCACAAATCCCAGTCTAATGCGAGAGGTCAAAGGCATGAATTAAATGCGTAATAGTTGTAAAGACACGAGGTTAAGCTTGTTTGTGGTGTAAGACAACCCGTACCCGCCCGGCAAATCCAGCAGCCACAAATGCCGGCCTAATGTGGGAGGTCTTTACAAGGTTACGGTGTTAATGAATTAAGAAACACTTAACCAAATAAACATGTGGTGGGACATGGGGGTTTAAGTGGGTGGCATGTGAAGTTAAGAGGGTTCCTTGGGTAGCATGTGAAATACGATTAAGATGCACTTAACCAAGATTGAAACATGTAAGAAGACATGAACAAGAATGTGGTTAAGTGGGGAAAACCTTAGAGGGGACCAAGAATAGGTGACAGCTTGTGTCATGCATGGGGGCCCTTTTCAAACCAGTAACCCATTAAATATCTTTGTGGGCTCGACCCAAGTCGAGGACGGGACACGCGTACTGGATTTGATTGTAAGAGGTCAAAATGGGTTAGCGGTGGCAAAGCAAGTCCAACGGGGTCATGTGCGTGTGAGGCCTCGGGCTGGTAGGTAAGTCATTGTTGCATCGTGTAGATATAAGCCATGCATTTTTGGTGGTACCGGGTTGCCATTTTGGGGAGTGATACACCCCACTATGGGGCCAGCACGGGTATCTACGAGTTAGGGAGCCGATCGCATGGGGGTAGTGGGTACACCTAGTGGAGATAGGGGCAGACGGCACCTATGAAGGCATCTAGGGGTACACGAAACTACCATTATCATTATTAAGTTTTGTGGGCGGGATCAACTTTTAGGGTGTTTGGTGTGGTGCAATGTAGTAATTATCTTATAGTGATTAGGTGCGCCTTTAACGTTATCCTTGTTCATCTTATTTCCTTTGTTTGCTCTGTCATGCCCATTTGTTCACAGCCATTTCCTTAATTTCCAGCTTATGCCTTTACCTAGTTACTTAATGATTATATTGTTAAAGTTATTGCACTCGCCAGACTTTGTGTCTGACCCCCTTTGTTTCCACTTCTTTTCTTCCTCCCCCCCCCCAAGGTGCTCAGGGTGGGACTAGTACTAGTGGAGCTTAATTTGGACAGCTCTTTTGGAAGTTGCTGGGATCGCTGAAGTAAAGTTCATCATATCTTATTTATGGTTATTTTATGTTGGGGTTATGTCTTTTATTTTATGTACTCAGAACTTATTTGTCAAGATGGATAATAAGTGTTTTTGGTTTTGTAGTTGGTTTTTGATGTGATGTAACCAAACTATTTTTCCGCTGCAATAAAAGTGGTTTTTATTTTCCAAGTACCAATATATTTATCTGTCTTGTTTACTTTTCTATTCTATACACAATAAAAACTCCACCAAAATTAAGGCACTCCCTTTGTGAGTGACCTTAATGGAGATGGGGTGTCACATGGCCGATGGATGATATGGTCGACATACCGACCATTACGCCCCATAGGGCGGGGAAACGCATTGTTCATGAGTTATAATTCTCAAACGTAAGGGAGGACTGGCTCTGTGGCTCCTAGGTGCAGTTGCGGCTGTAGCCTGAGGCATGGGCTAGAGTGTCTCGAATTCGGCAAGGACGATCCCTTGCCTTTGTTCATGATGGAAATCCAACTTCCAATGCGACATTGTGTAGTTTTAATTGTAGAACTAGTACGGCGACAAGATATATGGTACCCATGCCGTCTATGATTGATACATTTATGTTTGAAGTTGTTTTAAACACTATGCACTTATAATAGTATCAAATGATTTGTTTTAAACGTACCAAGAATGTTTGACTATTATAAGGGAAAACACTATCCTCCGGCTTGCGTTGCATTGCGTGATGGGACCTAAGTCTTATAATAGCATAATTTTTCAAAAAGAATTGCGCTGTTTATTTTTATGCACTCGTATTCATGGGGGTAAACCCGTTCCGTTTTATACAGCGTGGTCTCTTGATATACCTAACTTCAAAGTAAAGTTTTAAATAACTGTCTTAGTTCTCACACCAGTCACATAACTAACCTTGAGTTTATTTTTACAACCTAAAATCTGGGTGTCCCTACTTTCCACACGGGCAGCTAGTAGTTTTGGTTTTGCAGATTTATTTTTATAAGATCCTAGTTTACAGCTGGAGCTATATTCAGAAAGCTCTGTATCCGTGTATTTCTTTTAGTTGTGTTATGTATTATTTGTCCACTGCTATGTATTTAAGTGTGATTTAAATCTCTGATATTTATCAAATGTATATTATTTATTCATACTCTGTTATTTTCTTGTACTCTGATGTAATTGTTGTAATAATAATGAGATGTTCTTCTGTTTGCGTTCTAATTCGTCGTGTTCTCAACTCAATCCGGGCTTTCCCGTAAGGGTGAGTTTCGGGTTGTTTCACTAGTGGAGTGCTTTACAAAAAGTTATATTTAATGATATTAATAAACAACAATGTAGTGAGTGGTACAGATGACATATGGAAATTTAAGAAAATATATAACTGAGTTGCCATATTAATAACTGAGTAATTAACAAATTTTTTAATTAATGTATAGCAATTGTAAAATGAGTAATTAATTTACATGGACAATTGGCATTAAAAATTTATTCATAAGGACAAAAGCCTAAAATTTTATTCAAAATGTCAAAACAAAGGAAAATTTATTTTAAAGGACAAAAAAAAAGAGAAACTTTTTTTCTTTGCAGATTTTAGTTATCAGTTTTGTATGTTTATAGATATTAGTTTGCTCTCTGCAGCTAATAGGTAGCAGTTTTGTGTGTCTAAAGTTATCAGTTTGCTCTCTACAACTAATAGGTAGCAGTTTTGTGTATTTGAAGGCATTGTGATTCGATAATATAAAACAGTTACATGTAAAACTGATATAAAAAACAATATAAAACTGATATCTAAAAACTGTAAAACCAATACTGATACCCAACTACATGCAAAACTGATACCTAAAATCTACAAAAAAAAACTTTTTTTTGAACTTTTTTTAAAAAAATAAATTGTCCTTTGTTTTGTCCTTTTGAATAAATTTGGGCTATATTTTGTCCTTTTTATTAAATATTTAGTCTTTTTCCCTTATGGTTAAAATTTTCAAACAATTTGTCCTTCACATTATTTTCCTGTTGTAAAAAAACTCCTTTTGTGCCTTATATCAGTTGATTGTTGTTTCCTTAAATGTCAATTCATTTATGGGTTTGTTAAATAGTAAAAGAAAACTGGTGTAAAGTGATTAAAAATAAAAAAAGACAATAATACAAATATTGAAAATATAGAAAGTGAGTAGTTGGTAGGAATATTAAACTAAAGATTGAATAACAAATTGGAACATGGCAGCAGACATAATCAACTAAGTGCGAGCTGGCTGGCATGTTCTAAAAGTGAGTAATATGTTTTTTCATATACATCTGATATATGAATAAATTGTGTTTTGATGACAAAACCGATAATATGGAAAGAAATTTAAATAATAGCACATGTTGGAAATAATGTAAATTTTGATTTGTATATAGGTTTATCAATATGGTCTTGCCAATCGTAAGCACACATGGTAAGAAAACAATCAAATTAGAGATATATTTTATATTTTGATGACAAAATGCTTCCTCTTTCAGTTCAATTATGAACAATCTTAGCGGATATATTTACTTTGAATAGTGGAAATTAATGATCTATGTTTGTGTTGCAGCAATGATAGGCAATTTTGAATCCCTTCATATTTTCTGTTATATTCATTGTCATTAAATTTAATATTTTCCTAAGTATGGTTAAACATTAGGAAGCAAAATATGTTAACAATGTCTAAATTAGATATATTTTGATTAATTCGTATAGGTAAACTAATTTGTTAACATTTTTTGTTGCTTTATGTAAGATGAGTTATGTACTTTGCATGAAGTTATGCAATTTATATGTCTTAACATAATGGAAGATACGAATGAATATTTAAATATGATTTATTGTGAAAAGAGTATACAACTTGAGGTTAGATAATAATTCATTGTTCCATACAAATGGAAGGAAATATGCAGAGTTAGTAAGTTCAAAATTAGTGGTATATGTTCACATCTAAAAACTGCAGGATTTTGATAATTTGTCAACCTATCCTATATTTGGTATTTATCCAGCTTTTAATTTTAGCTGCTACTTTATATTAGATTCATCCATATCTTGGGATTTGTTGGTTAGTTTGGGAATCTCATAATCTAGATTGTAATAAGTTGGTTCTTTCCAAATCAAATTTTCATTGATTTCAACAAAATATAGGAACATACACTTTCTGTAACACAGAGGACACTGATTTGTGGGTACCAGCATGGGTCCTATAGCAGTGAGGATATAGTTTTTAAATCCTTTTAGTCATTAAAGATTGTATTTGTTTTTTCTTATCGTATTTTTCAATGGAACAAAGCTGCTATTTTAGTGTATGTGGATAAGATCTTTTCTGATGACAAATGCTTATGGACTAAGTATGTGAAAAGCAACTTGATTGGTAAGAAAATTTTTTGAACAATGCAAATTCCAAGTTTCTGCAGTTGGAGCTGGAGGAAAATTCTGAAGCTAAGAAGTTTATTCCTACCTTTTGTTTAATGCTTTGCCCGTCAATTGCCTGGTCTTTCTGGCAAACTCCATGGGCAGGTAAGGGGTTGGTTTTATTTGATGTGGTAGATTATAATTTGAGGGGAAATTGTGGTATTCCTGATTTAGCTAAAGATGATGATATGTTACATGATGGTGAACTTCTATTGCATCATAGTAGTTCTACAATTTTAAGAAGTTTATGGTCTGAAATTTCAAATAATTTCAAGTCTGCAAATGATAATATAACTTAGATGGGAAAGAAGCATTCCATCAGTTTAGTTTATGATCTTTTTTGTGGTGATAAGCCACTCTTTCCATGGTACAAAAGAATATGGAGCTTGACGAGCAATGCAAAACAAAATTTAATGCTTTGGAAAGTGATGTCTAATGCTTTAAATATGAAGGACAAGTTGTTCAAACTGGGGATCATTCCTGCTGACATTTGTGCGCTCTGTAGGGCTGACACAGAATGTAACACTCATTTATATTTCGAATGCTCCTTTGTATTTCAAATTCGGAAGAGAGTGCTTGCATTCGGAAAGTTTCATCAGCCTACTAGTAGCAGTAGGGAAGAAAGGTTCAATTTGTTTAAGGCAACAAGATGGAAGTCGAGTAGGAGTTTGCTGCTTTTAAAGATGTTAAAGATTTCTGTGACAGAAATTTGGGCAGAAAGAAATAGAAGGGTTTTCTCTTTAGTGGATTTAAAAGCTGATGATCTCTTTTCAGTGATTCATAATGCAATTATTAGGAAAACTGGATGAATATTTGTTTGATGCTATTGATTCATATGAAGCAGCTCGTTTATGCAATTTAGATATGGTATTTCTTCAGGATTCCTGCAGTGTGATAGCTTTTGATACTGTGATGATTTAATTTGAAGATGCCGGTCTGTGCAATTCAATAAAGATGTTGTTGATACTTTGTTATTTCTGTTTTAGGTTTGTTTGGTAGATAGTATTGAGTTTTTTCTGTTTTTCTTGTATAGATCATAGTTTTTTTCCTCACTGCTATTACCTTGTATAGCCGAATGTTACTCATGTAATAGTACGTTGTTATAGTGAATGAAGTTTTAATTTGTCTTTCAAAAACTATGATAAAAACCAATTCTTCTTTCTATTGTTATGGAAAAAATTTGGATATCACAATATGAAATTGTAAAATGGACCCTTTGTACTCCAATATAGGATTTCCCTAATCGTGATTAATTTTCTTCCTATAATAATTTCTTCCAAAAAGCTTGAGGACGTATGAGGTTTCTATATGTCACATCTATTTATAATCAGAATGTAAAAAAAGTAATATAAGATATATAGCATGTTGTATTACAAAGTATATTAAGGACAAGTAACTAATCAGTATTTGTTCTTCCTTTCTTTGACTTCGTGCTAGTAACTATGCCTAACTTGAAGACGACATCATCAGTGTTGTTTCCGATTATTCTTCTTTTCCCTAGTTTTATACCCACGGTTTTCCTTCACTCACCCTACGGACTCTACGATTTGCTTTTACACTGTAATAACCCGGAAAATCTGGGCCAGTTTAAAATTTTTATTTTGGCAATTTTAGCGAAGTATGAATATTTAAAATGAATTATTTCAAATAAAATCAACGAAAAATTTATTTTGAATAGAATTCGACGTATATATTATATACGTCATCGTTAGAATATAAATATTTATATATAATTATAAATAGAATTGAAAATGGCGCGGTAGTTCGATAATTCGATTTCAAACTTCAATTGAATGTACCGGGTGCAAAACAATCCGGATTTTAGTGAAACCAAAAACATTAGGATCTAATTGTTGATATCTTTCCAACGAATCCGAAAAATCAAAATTTCATAGCGGAAATCAAAAGATATGTCCAGTTGAAAATTTTGAATAGTCGCTATGGAATTCAGGCCCTTAAAAATGGAAATTTTGCAAACGACCTCGGATTTCGACGAAACCACTTTTGTTGGATCTGCAGTGTCAAGTTATTGCTAGATTCCAAATTTCATAATTTTTCGAATCAATATGTGAGCGGGGCAAAGGAAAACGCGTTTGACCGGTTTCAGTTGATTTTAATCGACTGGAAAATGGCCATTTTTCTAACGGTTTCGGAATTCGACGAAACTAGTTTTGTTAGGACCGTATCGTCAATACGCAGCTAGAAAATATTTTTCGAGAATTTTTAGAGTTAGTATGTAACCCCAGTAATTTAAAATGTACGTTTAAAATTCAATATAATGATTTAAATGCAAATTTAATGGAAACTGATCAAAACGATCAAATCAACCTACGATACATATCCCATTGTGTTCGGAATGGGGGTAAAATGCTATGGATGACAGGCGGTGGGCCTCGTTTCGGGGTCGTATGTAAAAGTCAGCTTTTTGAAAATTAATTAATTAAATAAAATATAAAAAAAAACTAAAACCCTCTCCTCCCCTATACGTTCTGCCCCCCCCCCCCCTTCGTTTCATTTCAAAACAAGATCCAAAAAAAAAAAAAAATTATGAAACCCGTCGTTGCCAGGCCCCCCCCCCATCCACGTCGACGACCTGCCTCCCCCCCCCCAAGGTGGCGCCACCGCCGACGGACCCCCCCAATCCCCTAGGGAGCGACCTCCCCTTCCCCTCCACCTTCCCTCTCGTCGCTCCCCCTCCTAGCACGAAGACCAAGGCCGAGGGCCCCTTCCCCTGCAGCGCCCGACGCCCCGACGTCAGCACCACCCTCCAGCGCCCCTCAGCTCCGCCCTCCCTTCCCCTTTCGAACCCCTAGCGAGCTACCCCCTAATCTGTCCTCCTCAGTTCGAACACCTCGCCGGAGACCCCAAATCAGCAACCACTACAAATGGACAGCCGCCTTGGCAGCCGTAGGCCCCTCTCCATCTGCAAATTGATTTTTTTTAATGGAAAAAGGTGAGTCTTTATTTCTATTTTTATTTATCTATGTAAATAAAATATGGTTTTCATAGGAAATGATTTTAGACATAAGAATATGATTTTTATATTTTTAAAGTATTAAAAATATGATTTTTATATTTTTAAAGTGTTAAAAATATAATCTTTACTATATAGAAGATGTAAAAATATGATTTTTGGTTAGGTAGAGAGTTAAAAATATAATTTTTACATGATAAGAATATTAAAAATATCATCTTTATATGTGTAGAAAAATAAAAATGAGATTTTTATAAAGATGAAATCTTTAAATTTGAAAAGGCGACGTCTATGTTTTTATAAAGGCGAAAACTATATTTTAGAAAGGTGAAATCTTTATATGGAAAATAGCGTGATAAAAATATAATTTTTATCTATATGACATAGTAGTAAAAATTAGATTTTTATATATTGAACATCGAAGAAAAATATATGCATTAGTTTTGAAAATAAAATTAGAACTATTTTTGAAAATAAAGGCAGAATTGATTTTCAAAATATAGAATACTTTGATTTGAAAAATACAAAAAGTTGTTTTTATAAAATATATACGAAGTTGATTTTATAAAATGTATAAAGCAAAATAGAAAAAGATTTGTTTTGAAAGTAAAAATAGATTTGCTTTGAAAATAAAATCACTGTTTTAGAAATAGAATTTTTTATATATCTAACAACGATGTAAGAATATGTTTTTATATAAATAAAATTGGTATAAGAGTATAATTTTTATAATAAAGACATCGATATAAAAATATGATTTTTCCTTATGTAGAAGGCAAAGCAAAATATGATTTTTTATTTATTCATATAGCGAAGTAAAAATTCGGTTTTTATATATCGAATAGCATAGTAAAAAATTCGGTTTTTATATATTGAATAGCATGGTAAAAAATTCGATTTTTATATATTGTATAGCAATATAAAAATGTGATTTATATATACGAAAGCGACAAAAGGCGAGGATGACGAAGATTTCTACCTAAGAAGAGTCGCGATATTGGATAGCTATCGGTGAGAATTTCTCACCTTTCAATTTCTTTTTCTAGTTATATATATATACTAGGATGCAGACGGGGCTTAGTAGCACCCGACACAATCGTCCACAGACCATGGACTTGTTTGTTTGGTTGCATAGATTAGTTATATGATTTGATTTGAATTTGGTTGTTTGGTGATTTTGATTGATGTGTGAATGGCGTGGCCTTCACTAGACCGGGGATAAGGCTAGGCCTCGTCCCGTTTCTAGTATCGTGCCGTTATACCGCCGAAATTTTCTAAAATAAGTTAGAAAAATAAAAATATCATTTTATCGAATAAATGAATTGAATAGAAATTCATATGTTGAAATAAAATGTTTTATCGTTAGAAATATAATTTTTAACGTGAATGTGAATAAATAAATATTTATGAACAAATCGGCCGATTTGTTTATATACACTGATTTGACTGATATTGATTGGGTCGATAAATTTTACACATCGCCCAACTGCACAACTAAATTCTGTGTTTGATTGTTTGAAAACCCCACACGGGTGTTGGGATGAAATATGAATTTCACTCATCCTGATTGATTAAATATGTCGATCGATTGATTGACAGGCTGTTATAAGCGTTAGATATCAATATTTGATGCTTATACAGTGTAGTGCACTTTGGTTGATGGTTGATTATTTTTCAATGCTATTATACATGTGTTGTATGGAAATCCATATAATTAACTTTATATGGTAATTGATTGGGCCTCATTCCAATTTGAAAAATAAAGAATATTATAAAATAAAGGTTCATGTGTTGACAGTACTCATCCGTTGAGATTGGTCATGTGTTGAACGAAATATTTTAGTAATAAAATTTACATCTTTATCAATATAAAATAAAAGTTCATGTGTTGACAGTACTCATCCATTGAGATTGGTCATGTGTTGAATGAAATATTTTAGTACTAAAATTTACATCTTTATCAATATAAAATAAATGTTCATGTGTTGACAGTACTCATCCATTGAGATTGGTCATGTGTTGAACGAAATATTTTGATAATAAAATTTACATCTTTATCAATATAAAATAAATGTTCATGTGTTGACAGTACTCATCCATTGAGATTGGTCATGTGTTGAACAAAATATTTTGATAATAACAACTATTTTGAAAAAGAAATATTTGAAATAGAATATTTGAAAATAGAAATTTATGAAGCCGTGTTGATTAGATTGACGCCATTTTGACGTAAACGATTTATATCGATTCTATTCATTTCGAAATGAATTGAATTGAAAACGATTTCGAAATGAATTGAATTGAAAACGATTTCGAAATGAATTGAATATATAACGATTTCGAAATGAACTGAATATAAAACGATTTCGAAATGAATTGAATATATAACGATTTCGAAATGAATTGAATATATAACGATTTCGAAATGAATTGAATATATAACGATTTCGAAATGAATTGAATATATAACGATTTCGAAATGAATTGAATATATAACGATTTCGAAATGAATTGAATATAAAACGATTTCGAAATGAATTGAATTGAAAACGATTTCGAAATGAATTGAATTGAAAACGATTTCGAAATGAATTGAATTGAAAACGATTTCGAAATGAAATGAATTGAAAACAATTTCGAAATGAATTGAAAACGAATTCAAATTGAATTGAAAGCGAATTGAAATGAATTCAAATTGAATTGAAATTTGAATTGAATAGAAATGAATTTTAAAACGAATTTATAAAGAAGAATTCAATTTTGATTTGAATTGAAATGAAAGTTGAAATTGCTTTTGAAACGAATTTTAAAACTATTTATATAATTCGTTTTAAATAGAAATCGACGAAGTATATATTATATATATTATATATATAATATAATGGCCTGAATAGAACGCGCCGCGCCGCGGTAGTTCGTGAATTTCGACCATTTATTTCAAACGGACATTTCGGGAGATCCGACCGTCGGATTCTCCTAAAACCGGAACCGTTGGGTTCGTATCGAAAAGAGCTTTCTAAAGAATATTAGAAATTAGAAATCTAACGGTTGGATTTGGAGATACGTCCAAATCAAATTCGAAAAAGGTCGCTGTAAGTGCAGTTCGATGGCCATTGTTGGAAATCGACTGTACGGGCCTTGATAAAATTATTAAAAATAGTAATAATTTGTGTAAAATCATAAGAATTGATTTAGAAAGAATTGGGATGAAAAACTCCATATTTGAAAAGATAAAAATAGATTTTTATCGAAATGAACTAGTTTTGAACTAGAATTATAATTCTATTTATTTTTAAATAAATAAATTGAATTAGAAATGGTTTTGAAAATAACCAAAATTTCCAATGGTTGCATTGGAATGGATTTGGATCGAAATTGTCTTCGGAATATTTCGATGTTGGATTTCGTGATTATACAAATGTTGTTATGGAAATTTGAATGATATATATATATATATATCGTTATTTCCAATGCGATATTTGTTAGTCGTAGAATTTGATATTGAATATAAGCCGGTATATTTTCTATTCAGAGCCTTGTATTGAATATCAAATGTGTTTTGGGTTTGTCGTGAATGGTGTCTTCACTAACACTGTTCTTGAACCCAGTTGAGAAAAGATTAAATCTTTTTGTTTAGATTTAACGAAGTGTACCAATTAAATAATATTTAATTGGAATTGAATCGATATTGATTTTTGGGTTTATCGTGAACAGTGTTTTAAATAACACTCGTTCTTTAACCCGATAATAAATGGAATGTGATTTTGGGTTTATCGTGAACCGTGTTTTAAATGACACTGATTCTTTAACCCAGTCACAGATTAAAACTAAGTGGAGTTTTAATGAATCTTTAATTAGATTGAAATAATCGAGAATGGAGTATCACCAGTTTTACTCCAGGCGATAGTTAAATCTTTAATTAGATTTGAACATGAAATGGTAATTGAATTTACCGATAACACCGTGGTGTTAGATATGAAGTATAACCAGTTTTACTTCATGGGATGAATAGGTTGGGATTGGGAAATTAAAACAAATGATTACTTCGGTAAGGTTCGCTAATCCCGACTAGTTTGAATTGATATTCAAAAATAGATTAAAGAATAAATTCAAGAAATTTATCTTGGATAAAATTAATGGGAACATTTCCCTGTGAATGTGAAATTTAGAAACTAACTGTCGGTTAGCTAAGTAGAATGGTTTTCTGGATATTGATCTGATGTTGGTTTCGGCCTTCGGGGTTAATATTTGGGAAATTATTCTCTTGATTAATTTACGGTTAGTGACTGATGAATTGGAATGAGGCGTATGTTGTGTTTGTGTAACACTTATTTAAAATATACGCGAGTTATTCGTAAAGACCGAGTTTATCCCATTCTGAATAACTGATACGACGATAAGTCGAAGATGAAGACGATGGTCGAAGACCGGAAGTCTTCACGTCGTTTGGGTGATTACTGATGATTTTGATTGGGCTGTACACCCAAGAAGATGGAAACAGTTAGTGATCGTCCAGACGTACTTGGAGATCGATGGATATGCGGGGTACTAGGTGCCTCCGGTTTCGTTCAGACCCAGAACGGACTTATAAATGGACTGTGTGTCTGACATTGGATTTTAGTCCGTGTGATTGATCTCTATTAAATATATATCTGTTTGGCGGCGGAGAATTTATTCTCTTGCTTAACGCCCTTCTCTGAGACGTACGAGCTCAGGGGTTATATATTGATGGATATCAAACGCATGGAGTGAATTGCCTGTGTGGCATGCCTAAGTGGCAATTGATCGAGGCTTCTGTTGAAAAGCAAAGTCTTGTAGTGATGATCAAAGCACGGCCTTTGTGGCATAGCTTTGTGTAACGTTTACTTCGCGAGTTTCACACCCGGTATGAACCAAAAACCGGAGACGGACCTCAGGGAGGGCATGCGTTTCTTTCTAGTTAGAAGTGGCGTCAGTGGTTTTACACGCCCTGACGAGTTTGACTTATGTGGTTGTTGCTGTTGCGAGGCGCCTCGGTTTGATCGGACGATCCGGGTCCGATGGAGTCATTTAGTTGGCTCACCTACGCCCCATAGGGCGGGGGAACGCATGTTCAGGCATTTTAATCTACATCGATGGACCGGCCCTGACGATCCAAGGGCCCACCTGTGTCTGGGTCCTGAGACACGGACTAGAGCGTCTCGAATCGGTTGAGGACTATCTTTTGCCTCGGTTCATAGATGGAAACCCAATTTCCAAATACGTGATTCTGCGGTTTTATTTGTAGAGCCTAGTATGGCGACATAGTGGTATGGGGCATTCATGCCGCCTATGATTGATACTTATGATTTGAAGTTGTTTTATACACTATGCACTTATACTAGTATCAAACGATTTGTTTTAAACGTATCAAGCATTCTTTGGCTGTTATAAGGGAAAACCCTATCCCCCGGTTTGCGTTGCATTGTGTGATAGGACCTGGGTCTTATAACAGCTTCATCTTTCTTTATTTAGCATTGCGTTGTTTGTTTTATGCACTGGTATTCTTGGGAGGAAACCCGTTCCGTGTTATACGGCGTGGTCCCTTGATTTACCTAACTTTTAAAATAAAGAATAATAACTGTTTTAGTTCTCACACCAGTCCCATGACTGACCTGGAGTTTATTGTTTTTAACCTAAACTCTGGGTGCCCTTATTTTGACACGGGCAGCTAGTAGTTTTGGTTTTGCAGATTTATATTCACAGGATCCTGGTTTACAGCTGGAACGATATCCGGAAAGCTTTGTATCCGTATATCTCTTCTAGTTGTGTATTGTATTATTTTCCGCTGCTATGTATTTAAATGTAATTTAAATCTCTGATACTTCTGTGTAATATTCATTTATACTCTGTATATTCTTGTAATCTGGTGCATTGTTGTTATATACAATGAAATGTTCTTCTGTATGAGTTCTGCTGTGGTTTGTTCTCGAACTATCCGACGCTTTCCTTTACGGGGAAGTTACGGGTTTTCACATACACCTCACATCAGGTAATTCCAATTGCTCTTTACTTGCCGCTAAATTTATTTTGGGGCTTCTTCCTATGTCAGAATTCATTTTTTAATTTGAAAGTTGATACTCCTATACTGAATCATCTTATATGTGAAGGGCTTGAGAATATGGTGTTCGGTGAACCAACAGCTTACATGTCAATGGCATGTGAATATGACATTCGGTGAACCAGCTATATCCATTATTTGTTAGCTTATAGTTATACATGTCGACTTCTATCTTGGATATATCAAAATTTGAAGGTAAAATATTTATTTATCCTTCATTTTCTTTATACATTATTGTTGGCATAAATGACACTCACGAAGTATATAACTAACCGAAAAATCAGAACTAATTTAAAAAATTTATTTTAGCAATTTTAGTGGATTTTGAATATTCAAAATGATTTATTTTAAATAATAACGACTAAAAATTTATTTTAAACGCAGTTAGATCGAGTAAATTTATTTTAATTATAAAACGAGTCTGAAATGGCGCGGTAGTTTGAAAATTCGATTTCAAATTTCAATTGAATATACATAATTCGATGTAAGTCAGAATTGGACGAAACAAGAAATATTTGAATCTGATTAACAATATCTTTCTAACAAAGTTAAGAAACTGAGATTTCACTTTATAAATTATAAGTTACGTCGAGTTTAAAATTCAGAATAGTCGTTGTGGAATTCGTATATATTTTAATACAATATATAGCCCTTAAAAATAACCATTTCGCAAACGACCTCCGTTTTCGATGAAACCACTTTTGTTGGATCCGGAATGTCAAATTATTGCTAGATTCCAATTTTCATAGTTTTTGGAATTAATATATGAGCGTAGTAAATTAAAACGTGTTTGGTAATTTCAATTTGAATTTAATCGACTGGAAAGTGACCGTTTTCAATCGGTCTCCAAATTAATTTTGTTAGGACCGTATCATCAAAACATAGCCAAATTTATTTTTCTGGAATTTTTGAGTCCGTATATGGCCCCAGTAAATTAAAATGTACGTTCAAATGTAATATAAGTTGATTAATATTTTAATTTAAATGAAAATTGATCGTAACAGTCGAATTGGCTTACGGGACATATCCCATTGTGTTCGGAATGGGGGTAAATGGCTAGGAGCGACAGTCATTGTGTTTGATTCGGAGTTACAATGAAAAACTAACTTTTTGGAAAATTTAATTAATAAAATAATTATATATATACACACGCACACTCTTCCCCTAGTTGTTCAAACCTTAAAGTTTTAAACCATCGGTCAAAATAAAAAAAACCCATCCCGCTTTTTCCCTCAAACCCCGTCGCTTTTCCTAGAACCGCCCCCACCGTCGCCGCTTCCAACCGACGTCGCCGCCTTCCCTTAGCACCGTACCACCTCCCTTCAGCCACCCAAGCCATCACCGGCCTCCTCCTCTCTTTCACAACCCCCTCCCCCGAACCCCAAATTGAGCCGCCGCCCAAAACCCTAGCCTGCCCCCACTTGACCCTGACGCCTCCAGCCACTGTACGACCGGCGCACCCCCTTCTGCCCTCCGACAAACCCTAGCAGCCCCCCTCTTCCTATTTCGACTGTAAGTTTTTTATATTTTAATTTTAAATCTGAGTTTTTATACATTAAAAACATATTTATAAAATCGGTTATATATATATATATTAGCATTTACAAAATCAGTTTATATATATGTTAGCATTTATAAAATCAGTTTTTATGTAGATTGCGTACAAAAATATGAATTTTATTATACATAATGATGGAAAAAGATTATATTTTTATAAATGAAAAGATTTGATTTTTATAAATGAGAAGATTTGTTTTTTAACTTGAAAAAGATATGATTTTTAACTTGAAAAAGATATGATTTTTAACTTGAAAACGATATGATTTTTAATTTGAAAAAGTTATGATTTTTAATTAGAAAAAAATATATGGTTTTATTAAAGGAATAACAATATAAAAATATGATTTTTATATATGTTGTAGCGAAATAAAAATTCAATTTCTATATATATGATAACTAGATAAAAATGTGATTTTTATATGTATATGAGTGATATAAAAATGTGATTTTTAAAATATAAATATCGTTGATTTAAAAAAATGATTTTTAATGTATAAACATCATATTAAAAATGTGATTTTTACCATGAACAACGTGGAAAAGTTTGCATTGGAATTTCAGGCAAATCCAAACTATTCAGAAATTCAAAAATAGAACTGGAGGTGTGGACCCCAAAGGTGAGAACTTCTCACTCTAATTTATTTTCTAGTTAAGTATATATATTAGGATGCAGACGGTGCTTAGTAGCACCTGACACCTTTGTTTGAAACCATGTTGGTTTGGTTGATTGGTATATTTGTTTGAATTTGGTTTGGGAAGTGAAATGAACTGATTAGAATTGGTATGTGTACGGCGCGAGCCATTGTTGGGCGAGGGATAAGGCTAGACCTTATTCTGCTTCTAGTATCGCATCGTTATGCTGCCGAAATTTTGTGAAAATGTTAGAACAATAAAAATATCATTTTTATTGTATAAATGAACTGTATAAAATATTCATGAGTTGAAATAAATATTTTATAGTTAAAAATATAATTTTTAACGTGTATATGAAAAAAATAAATGTTCATTTACAAATCAGATGATTTGTTTATGTACATACATTGAACTGATATGGATTTGGACGATATATTTTACACATCGCACAACTGCACAAATAATAATCAGTGTTTGTTGTCTGAAAATCCCACATGGGTATTTGGACGATATTAGACATACACGAATCCTAATATTTAGTTGTATGTTAATCGATGGGTTGACAGACTGTTGTAAGCATTAATTATTTATATTTAATGCTTATGCAGTTGTGTAACACACTCTGGTTGATGGTTAACTGTGTTTGATTATCGTTGTGTACATGCGTGTATGAAATCCATATAAATAAAATTATATGGTAATCGGCTGTGTCTAATTCCAATTCGGAAAGAACGAATATTTTAAATTAACGAATATTTTGAAATGAGGAATAATGAATATTTTAAAATAACTAATATTTTAAAATGATATTCAGTAACGGATCAAAATATGATTTTGATGTCCGATTTGGGATGAACACGAATATATTTAAATATATAAAGCTATGTTGATAGATATGCGCCATTTTGACGCGAACAATGTTTATATCGATTTTATTCATTTTTATAATGAATATAAAAAAGGAAGTGATTTCAAAATCTAATGTTTCGAAAATATTATCATTTTTATATTAATGATATGGAATATTCAATTTTGATTTAAAATTGAATAAGAAGTTGAAATCATTTTTACACGAATTTAAAACGATTTATAAAATACGTTTTAAATGGAAATCGACGAAATATATATAATATATATATTACGTATATCTAATGGCCTGAATAGAACACGCCGCGCCGTGGCAGTTCACGAATTTCGACCATTGACTTTGAATTGACATTACAGGAGATCGGACTGTCGGATTCTCCTAAAACCGGAACCGTTGGGTTCATATCGAAAAGTGCTTTCAAACGAATATAAGGCTTGAAATCTAATTGTTGGATTTGGAATTATGTCCAAATCAAATTCGGAAAAGGTCGATGTAAGCGCAGTTCGATGACTGTTTATGGAAATCGACTGTACGGGCCTTGATAAAATTATTAAAAATATTGATAATTTGTGTAACATCATAATAAATGATTTGGAAAGAATTTTGATGAAAAATTCCACGTTTGTAAAGATAAAAATGTATTTTTACAAAAATGAACTAGTTATGAACTAGAATTACAATCCAATATGTTTCAATATTAAATTGGATTTCAAAAGGTTTTAAAATAATCAGAATTTCCAATATATGAATTGGAATGGATTTGAATCGAAATTATCTTCGGAATATTTCGATATTGGATTCCGTGATTATACGGATTTTAGGGAGGAATTTGGAAGATATATATATTGCTATTCCCTATACGATATTTATTGATTTTAGAATTTGATATTGAATATAAGCCGATATAATTTCTATTCAGAGGCTTGTATTTAATATTGAATTGGATTTTGGATTTATCATTAATGGTATCTTCATTAACACTGTTCTTGAACCTAGTTGAGGAAAGAATAAATCTTTTAATTAAGATTTAGTGAATTTTCTAAATAATTTAAGATTTAACTGGAATTGAATAAAAGAATTGGATTTTGGGGTTTGTCGTGAATGGTGTCTTAAATAACACTGTTCTTAAACCCATGTAAAAAGAATAAATCTTTTAATTAAGATTATTAGAGTTTCCAATTATATTTAATAATTGGAATAAAATGGATTGTGAATTGGGTTTATTGTGAACTGTGTTTTAACAACATTCGTTCTTTATCCCGATTTACAATGAAATGGGATTTGGAATTTATAAATCTTTTTATTAAGATTTAATGGAAATTTTCCAAAGTAAAGTTTTCTAATTTAATAAAATAATTGGAATTGAATGGAATTCGATTTGGTAATAATCGAAGTAAGCTTCTGTGGAGGAAGACTGTTAATATATATGGAATTTAAAAGGCTTTGTCGTTATTCCATTTATATTATTAGTCGGATACGGAAATTGATATCGATTATATACTGGTCTGTTTTCCGTGAAGATTCCATAATTAATGAAATGTGATTTGGGATGACATTTGTTCTTTAACCCATTTAATGACAGGATTAATTTTCCTAAGAGTTGAATAATCATTAATTAATGATTGGTTAGATTAAAACTAAGTGAAGTTTTAATGAATCTTTAATTAGATTGTAATGTGAATGAGATAATTTAATTTATCAAATTCATGAATTGATCGAGAATGGAGTATCACTAGTTTTGCTCCAAGCGATAGTTCAATCTTTAATTAGATTTGAACATGAAATGGTAATTAATTTTATCGATAACACTGTGGTGTTAGATATGGAGTATTACCAGTTTTGCTCCATGGGTTTAATAGGTTGGGATTGGGATATTAAACAAATGATTACTTCGATAAGGTGCGCTAATCTCGACTTGTTTGGATAAACCTTAATTTGGTTTGAAATGATATCCAAAGGAAGATTAAAGAATAAATTTAAAAGAATTTATCTTTGATAAAATTAATGGGAACCTATCACTAAAGATGTGAATATTTAAATAAAAGAATATTCAGAATTGGAATGAGGCGTATGTTGTGTTTATATCACTTGATTATAATATATGCCGGTTATTCAGAAAGGCCGGATTTATACCCATTCGGAATAACTGATTCGACGATAAGTCGACGATGAAGATGGTGGTGGAAGATCGGAGGTCTTCAATCGTTTGGATGATTACTAATGTCTTGATTGGGCGGCACACCCAAGACAAGGTGATAAGTGGTAATCGTCCAGACATACTTGGAGATCGACAAGATATGCGAGAACCTCTCTCCTGTATTGGACATATGGGATGAGGAGTAAGGTGCCTCCGGTTTCGTTCAGATCCAGAATGAACTAGTAAATGGATGTGTGTCTAACATTGGATTTTATTCTGTGTTGATTAATTTCTATTAAATATATATTTGTTTGGTGGTGGAGAATTTATTCTCTTGTTTAACACCCTTCTCTGAGACGTACAAGCTCAGAGGTTATATATCGATAGACATCAGTCGCATGGAGTGACTTGTGTGGCATGCTGAAATGCAAATGATCAAGGTTTCTGTTGAAAAGCAGAGTCTTGTGGTTGGTGATCAAAGCATGGTTTTAATATAGCATAGTTTGTGTATAGCGTTAATCGTGAGCCTCACACCTCAATATGAGTCAAAACGAGTTGAGGGGGGAGAACATGACGCTTCTTTCTAGCTATGGGTGGTGTCATGGTATGGAGCCCAGACATTTATATTTTTTTGATATGGATGATGGATTGCGAGTCGACTTGGACATATCAGTTACTACAGAGCCGATGGATATAGGTTCGATAGGACCGGGAAACATGTGTTCAGGAATACTAATCCACTAACGTAAGTGTGGACCGGCCCTTCCGTTCCCATGGTTCATGGCGGGGGATACTGAGGCATTTTCTAGAGTGTCGAATCGTTGAGGAGCCATCCCTGGCCTCGACTCATAGATGGAATCCAATTTTCAATACATGACATTTTGGTTTTAGTTGTAAAACCTAGTATGGCGACAAAGTAGCATAGGATACTATGCCGTCTATGATTCATACATTTATATTTGAACTTGTTTTCATACACTTTACACTTACAATAGTATCAAAATGATTTGTTTTAAACGTACCAAGCATGCTTGGCTATTATAAGGTAAAACTCTATCCTCCGGCTTGCGTTGCATTGTGTGATGGGACCTGAGTCTTATAATAGCTTCATTTTTCCAAAAAGCATTGCGCTGTTTGTCTTATGCACCGGAATTCTTGGCAGGAAACCCATTCCATGTTATACGGCGTGGTCCCTTGATTTACTCCATTTTAAAGCAAAGTTTTAAATATATGTTTTAGTTCTCACACCAGTCACATGACTGAACTGGAGCTTTTTGATTTAACCTAAACTATGGGTGCCTTTATTTTCCACATGGGCAGCTAGTAGTTGGGTTTCTGTAAATATTATATTCAAAGGTTTCTGGATTTACAGCTGGAACTATACTCGAAAGCTCTGTATCCGTGTATTTCTTTCAATTGTGCTATGTATTATTTTGCAGCTGCATTGTAATTTTAAATCTCTGATATTTATCAAATATATATTATTTATTCATACTCTATTATATTCTTGTACTCTGATGTAATTGTTGTAATAAGCAATGAAATGTTCTTCTATTTGTGTTCTCATTTGTCGTGTTCTCAACTAAATCAGGGCTTTTCTTTATGGGGAAGTCGGGTTGTTTCATCATGGTATCAGTGCTTTGGTTTACAGAGCTCGAGAACAAGACACATTAGAACCAAACGAAAGAATTCAATAGAGAATGGATTAGTAATATCCAATAAGAATGACTTGTTAGATATAGGATCAGTAGTATCCTAGAATGAGTTAGAAGAGTATTATTTATGAAAACAAATTTTGTTTTAAGAATTTAAACCGTTTTATACATATTTGAATATTTATTTTATATTGAATCTGGATAATCGAGTATATGAAGATTTTGCATATACGCCTTGCAAACATGTATACAAAGCCTCAAATATACTAGATATATATAGAATCACACTCTAGTCGCTCGGGCATAATTCTGGTGATGTCGCAACATCATCATCGTTCATTCTCGAGTTTCGAAAGTGGGTTATCTATATATTTCCAATAGACTGGTGTGAGAACCAAAACCTAGTTAGGGTCACTTGTTATTAATTAGCATCAAAAATGTGATTTTTGACTATGTATTAAAGTTATGTGTTTGAAAAGTTAATTAACTAATTGCTTACTGTTTGTGTTGTCTGATTATTTGTTAACTAATTTAACTAACATGTGAATGAAAGGCAAATTTAGCGAAATTGATCAAATGTTGAACTGAATTGAAAATTGTTGGGAAATTGCATAAGTGTACATGCATATATATTGAACAGCTCATAGCAAGGAGGCTAGAGAAGAGGAATAAAATTGTATGCTCGACAAATAGGTATATGTTTATTATATTTCTTGGGTTTGGATGATTTTATGAGCTGATTGGCTAGCCCCTTGGCTTTTACTTTTTCTTTTTGGATGATGATGACTCTGCGTGGCTAGTTGCAGTTTTAAATGTCTCCCCATACAAAGGAGTTTATGGCTAATTTTTTCGAAAATTTACGGTGTTAGCCAAATTTTTGACGAATTTGAAAATTCTTAGAAACTGAAAAGTTGAAGAATGAAAGCCAGAAGGAAAGTTGAACAGATTATTTAAACAACTTTCAGCTCCGTTCCTTTTCGAGGACGAAAAGATTTTAAGTGGGGGAGATTGTAACAATCCGGAAAATCAGAACCAATTCAAATTTTTATTTTAGTAATTTTAGTGGATTTTGAATATTTAAATGATTTATTTTAAATAATAACGACTAAAAATTTATTTTAAACGAAGTTAGATCGAATAAATTTATTTTAATTATAAAACAAGCCTGAAATGGCGCGACAGTTTGAAAATTCGATTTCAAATTTCAACTGAATATATAGAATTCAGTATAAGTCAGAATTGGACGAAATAAGAAATATTTGAATCTGATTAATAAAATCTTTCTAAAGAAGTTAAGAAACTGAGATTTCACTTTATAAATTATAAGTTACGTTCAGTTTAAAATTCTAAATAGTCGCTGTGGAACTTATATATTTCTTAATACAATATATAACCCTTAAAAATAACCATTTTTCAAACGACCTCCATTTTCGACGAAACCACTTTTGTTGGATCCGGAATGTCAAATTATTGCTAGATTCCAATTTTCATAATTTTTGGAATTAATATGTGAGTGTGGTGAATTAAAACGTATTTGGTAATTTCGGTTTGAATTTAATCGACTCGAAAGTGACCATTTTTCAAACGTTCTCCAAATTCGATGAAATTAGTTTTGTTAGGACCGTATGGTCAAAACATAGCCAGATTTATTTTTCTGGAATTTTTGGAGTCCGTATGTGGCCCCAGTAAATTAAAATGTACGTTCAAATGTAATATAAGTTGATTTATATTTTAATTTAAATGAAAACTGATCGTAAAAGTCAAATTGGCTTATGGGACATATCCCATTATGTTCGGAATGGGGATAATTGGCTAAGGGCGACAGTCGTTGCGTTCGATTCGGGGTTAGAATGAAAAACTAACTTTTTAGAAAATTAAATTAATAAAATAATTATATATATATACACACACTTCCCCTAGTTGGTCAAACCCTAAACTTTTAAAACCATCAGTAAAAATAAAAAAACCCGCCCCCCTTTTCCTCTCAAACCCCCGTCGCTTTTCCCAGAACCGCCCCCATCGTCGCCGCTTCCAGCCGACGTCGCCGCTTTTCCCTAGCACCGCACCTCCTCCCTTCAGCCATCCAAGCCATCACCCACCTCCTCCTCATCCCTTTCCAACCCCCCCAACCCCCCGAACCCCAAATTGAGCCACCGCCCAAAACACTAGCCCGCCGCCACCTGACCCCAACGCCTCCAGCCACCATACGGCCGGTGCACCCCCTTCCGCCCTCTGACGAACCTTAGCAGCCCCCCTCTTCCCATTTCGAGTGTAAGATTTTTTATTTTAATTTTAAATCTGAATTTTTATATATTAAAAACATATTTATAAAATTAGTTTTATATATATTAGCATTTATAAAAATCAGTTTATATATATACGTATTTATAAAATCAGTTTTTATGTAGATAGCGTATAAAAATATGACTTTTATTGTACATAACGATGGATAAATATTAGATTTTTGTAAATGAAAAGATTAGATTTTTATAACTGAAAAGATTAGATTTTTTATAAATGAAAATATTTGTTTTTTAACTTGAAAAAGATATGATTTTTAACTTGAAAAAGATATGATTTTTAACTTGAAAAAGATACGATTTTTAATTTGAAAAAGTTATGAATTTTAATTAGAAAAAAATACGTTTTTATTATAGGTATAACAATATAAAAATATGATTTTTATATATGTTGTAGCGAAATAAAAAATCTTTTTTTATATATATAATAGCTAGATAAAAAGGTGATTTATATATATATATATATATATATATATATATATAAGCGATATAAAAATGTGATTTTTAAAATATAAATATCCTTGATTAAAAATATGATTTTTAATGTATAAACATCATATTCAAAATGTGATTTTTACTATAAACAGCATGTAAAAGTTTGCATTGGAATTTCGGGCAAATCCAAACGGTTCAGAAATTCAAAAATAGAATTGGAGGAGTGTATCCCAAAGGTGAG
The DNA here is from genome assembly GCA_030737875.1 of Allium sativum. Classification (NCBI taxonomy): domain Eukaryota; kingdom Viridiplantae; phylum Streptophyta; class Magnoliopsida; order Asparagales; family Amaryllidaceae; genus Allium; species Allium sativum. The sequence continues at coordinate 682,691,880 of CM060909.1, read as the reverse complement.
ATCTTCTCACACTAATTTATTTTCTATTTAAATATATATACCACGATGCATATGGCGCTTAGTAGCACCCAACACCTTTGTTTGAAACCATGTTGGTTTGGTTGATTGGTTTATTTGTTTGAATCTGGTTTCGAAAGTGAAATGAATTTATTAGAATCGGTATATGTATGGCGCGAGCCATTATTAAGCGAGGGATAAGGCTAGACCTTATTCCGGTTCTAGTATCGCGTCGTTATGCTGCCGAAATTTTCTAAAAATGTTAGAAAGATAAAAATATCATTTTTATTGTATAAATGAACTATATAAAATATACATGAGTTGAAATAAATATTTTATAGTTAAAAATATAGTTTTTAACGTGTATATGAATACATTAAATATTCATTTACAAATTGGACGATTTGTTTATGTACACACATTTAACTGATATGGATTGGGACAATATATTTTACACGTCGCCTAACTGCACAAATAATAATCAGTGTTTGTTATTTGAAAACCCCACATGGGTATTGGGATGGTACTGGACATACACTAATCCCAATATTTAGTTGTATGCCAATCGATGGGTTGACAGACTATTGTAAGCATTAATTATTTATATTTAACGCTTATGCAGTTATGTCACGCACTCTGGTTGATGGTTGACTGTGTTTGATTACCGTTGTGTACATGCGTGTATGAAATCCATATAAATAAAATTATACGGTAATTGCCTGTGTCTGATTCCAATTCGGAAAGAACGAATATTTTAAATTAACGATTATTTTAAAATGACGAATAAAGAATATTTTAAAATAATTAATATTTTAAAATAATATTCAGTAGTGGATCAAAATATGATTTTGATGTCCGATTTAGGATGGACACGAATATATTTAAATATATAAAGCCGTATTAATTAGATATGTGCCATTTTGACGCGAACGATATTTATATCGATTTTATTCATTTTTATAATGAATATCGAAAAGGAAGTAATTTCAAAATCTAATGTTTTGAAGATATTATCATTTATATATTAATGATATGGAATATTCAATTTTGATTTAAAATTGAATATGAAGTTGAAATCATTTTTAACACGAATTTAAAACGAGTTATAAAATACGTTTTAAATGGAAATCGAAGAAATATATATAATATACATATTATATATTTAATTGCCTGAATAGAGCGCGCCACGCCGCGGAAGTTCACGAATTTCAACCATTGACTTCGAATTGACATTACGGGAGATCGGACTGTCGGATTCTCCTAAAACCAGAACCGTTGGGTTCGTATCGAAAAGAGCTTTCAAAAGAATATAAGGGATTTGAAATCTAATGGTTTGATTTGGAATTATGCGACGATCACAAAACCCCTTGCTACGGTGTTAAGGATAATCATTGGAATATAACACATTAATCATCATTAGCAGAGTACATATAATAGCATAAACAAGAAATAGAATAATTTACACAAATATGACAGAGGAATCATATATATCACCACATCAGAGAGCGCAGTGCATGATACTACTTAGTGCATAATAATACATAATCAGTCTATATCGCTTGTGGCAGAATCATATACATAGAGAGTACATAAACGAAACATCAGTCTACATCGCCTGTGGCGGAATCATATACATATATAGTTATGGCGGAAAGAATCATAGTCATCACAATGTAGTCAAGCCTCTCCATGAGCCCAAAAGTGCACCTCTACTGCGGTGCCAAGCCAAAATATGTCGGCTACCTATAACTAGGTTGCCCGTGTGAAAATAAGGGCACCCGAGTTTGCAAGGTGAAATAAACTACGAGTCAGTCATGGGACTTGTATGAGAAATCTACCTAACTTATTAAACAACAATAATAAGGCAAATCAAAGTACCACGCCACTTTCGCGGAATGGGTTTACTCCAATGAGTGCTAGTGCATGAAATAAAGTAAATGATTAAATCATTGCATTGCTTTTTATAAAAATGAAGCCATTATAAGACTCAGGTCCCATCACACAATGCAATGCAAGCCGGAGGATAGAGTTTTACCTTATAATGGCCAAGAAATGCTTCATACGAATAAAACAAAAGTGTTTGATATTATTACTAGTGCATATATGTTTCAAAAACGATTTCAATCATAAATATCAATCATAGACGGCATAAATGACCCATACCACTATGTCGCCATACTAGTAATACAATCACATCCGCAATTTCGTATCAGAAATTGGATTCCATCATGAGTCGAGGCAAGGGGCAAGCTCCTCTCCGTTCGAGACACTCTAGCAAATGCCTCAGGATCGCACACAGCGGTCCTTGGAATCGGCTGGGCCGGTCCTCTATTACTTTTGAGGATTGGCAATTCCTAGACACACGTTTCGCGGTCCTTACAGACCTATAATCGAGGCGCCTCACATTCCAACAACCACACGGGTGAAAAGTATATATAAATGTCAGGGCTGGTAGGTCACTGACACCACAGTAGCTAGAAAGAAACGTCGTGTTCTCCCAGCGGCCCTTCTCCCGTTTTTGACTCATAACGATGTGTGAGGCTCGCGAATCCACATTATACACAAAGCTACATCACACAGACCATGCTTTGATCATCAACCACAGGACTTTGCTTTGTAGCAGAAGCCTTGATCATATGCCACTTAGGCATGCCACACAGGCAATTCACTCCATGCGACTGATTTGTATCGATATACTAACTCTGAGCTTGTACGTCTCAGAGAAGGGCGTTAAGCAAGAGAATAAATTCTCCGCCGCCAAACAGATATATATATTTAATAGAATCAATCATCACAGAACAAAATCCAATATCAGACACACTGTCCATTTACAAGTTCGTTCTGGGTTTGAACCAAGCCGGAGGCACCATATTACTTGCATATCCGCACAATCAACAATACATCCGGACGGCTACTACTTCAGCTCCTTCAAGGTAGCAACTCCAATCACGAGCATCCGTAACGCCCATCCTTCCAATGTGAAGATCGTTGGTCTTGAAACGTCTTCATCTCTTCGACTTCTCACCGTCGATCGATTATTTGAAATGAGTATTAACTTGACCTTTTCAAATAATCCACATATATTTAGATTTCCAAATCAATTCTCCACAAGATTAAATTACTCAACATTCACATTTCAGTTCCTTAATATAATTTTCATCTTAAATACATTCAACCTTCACATATCAAGTAAACCCAGCAAAATCGGTTTATTTCCATTCTATATTGTTTATAATATTTTAAAAGATATATCGCCATTTTTATTTATTTAAAAATGGCCATATTTAATTAAACGACATTTCAGGTCGTGCCGAGGCACTGGCGCTATTTTTCACTAAATTTGTTTTATAAATATCTGAAAATCTAACCGTTGGATCTTCACAAATCTTGTTTCATTAGAAAGATCCTTTCAAAACGAATCCAACGGTTTCAGTTTTGGGAAAATATGACGGTCGGATTTCCCACACTAGTCGTTTGAAGTTAGGATTTCAAAATATGAACTGCAGCGTCATTATTCGATTTAATTTAATTCTATTTATATTTATATATAAATATAATCGATTCTGGCGCTGTTTTTCTTCAGATTTGAATTAAACATTCCAAAGAATCCAACCGTCGGATATTTACAAAGTTGGTGCCATTGGAAAGATATTTCTAAGGCGAACCCAACGGTTGCGGTTTCGGGAAAATCCGATGGTCGGATCTCCCGCATTAATCATTTGAAATCACGGTTTCAAAACACAAACTGCACGGCCACGATTCGTTTTAATTTTATATATATATATATATATATATATATATAAAGTCCATTCGACGATTTCAATATCGTTGTCACTTCAAATATTTCACTAACGCCTTTAAATTTTGGAAAATTTCGCCATTACCTCTTTTGTACGGGAAGGGATATGAAAATTCCCAAATAGCCACACGGGCATCTCATCTCAAATAGAAAAAGAAAAGGCCAAGCAGCTAGCCAACAGGCTCATAAAATCATCACCCAAGCAAAACGGTAAACATGTACTTATTTTTCAGGCACACAATTTTATTCCTCTTCTCTAGCCTCTTTGCTATAACCTATTCAATAAATATGCATGTACATATATGTGCAATTCTTATCACTTATCATTTTCCATTCAACTTCTTATTTGATTTAGTTTGGTTTAATGTAACACCCCGTAATTCTGTTAATATTAATATTCAAAAATTAAAGAATAACTAATCTCAGACATGAGAATTGTGGGAAATGGGTTGCGCCATTGTGTTTGTCTCGGAATTCTGGTTGAAATAGAGTCTGAGTTTGCGTGATTTGGACTTCGTATGAAGAAGATATGGCCATCGGAAGTTTCAAAAAATTCAAAACAGATTAAAGAAATTTAAAATTCAAAATTCGAAGTCAGACAGGCTAGGCGGGAAATTTCCCGCCCAGCACCCAGGTCGACTGGGGAGTCGACTGGGTAGTCGACACCCTAGGGACCAGGTCGACTGCGCAGTTGACCTGGGTGTCGACCTGGTCCTGTCGGCTAGGGTTTGACTGAGCCCAATCTTGAGCTGTTGATGTGTCTTTAGGGCTGAGTTGGCAAATTAAACGGTTCAGGTTAGTTCTGAGTTGATCTGACGGCCTAAATAAATTCTAAACTCTATATATACCTAGGTAGTCTCTCACTCTAATTCACATGAAAAATAGAATAGCCGCCGTCATGCCATCGCCATGGAACTCAGTGTAGCCGCCGCCAACTAAGAAGGAAGAAAGCTAATCAAAACCCTAATTCTACTCAACTCTAAAGCATATCAAGACTCTCTTTCTTCTCTAATTGTGAGTATGATGATCTTAACAAGATTATTAGCAAATTAATTAGATTAAGATGTGATATGGATCATAAGAAAATGATGTGAATTGTCATATATGTTGTTGTAAACCTTATGCAATCATGCATATTGTAAAGCCTATGTTATGTGATGATGATATCCTATATGTTGTAAATCATGCTATGATGATATTGTATAGGTTGTAATTTTCTATGATAAGTTGTGATAAATCATACATGTTATTATCTATGCTAATTAGTTCATGTTAATCAAATCATAATGTTGATATTATTTGGGCTATGTTGATCTATATGACAAATCATGTATACAAGTTTAGATTAATTAGTAAAGATTATGAACATATGCCATGACATCTATTTAGATCTAGAATTGTGCGATGACATGTGTGAATTCTATGTGTTAGATGCTAGTTCACATCATCATTATGTTGCATAAACCACATATGCAAATTTATACATGAATTTGGTTTATGATCATATTATGTAAGTTGTGACATTCAACCAAACAAGTTGACACCTTTAGATCCATGACATGTGTAGTTTTATGCAAGTTGTAGTTTTTGCCTATGCAAGTTTAGGTGTTGGACATCCATCACACATGCAAGTTTCACCTTTTTATTAGATCTATTTTAGTCATATGTATATGTTGTTGTTGTGATAATTTATCTTTGTGCTATGAGTTAGACTATTCGAGTCTAACGTATATCTTGCGTTGAATAAGCGAACGTATAACGTGGGGTAGGGGTAATATTAAGGATTTAATATTAAGAGATTGGGGTGCAATTGATATGATTTTGCATGCCATAAGTGGATGGCCATAATTGAGTCAATTATGGACATCATTAAAATTGGAATTAATAAATGACTTGAATAGGGATATACTTAAAACTGGGGTAAAAGATTATAAGTGTTAATCAATGCTTATGACACGAGGTTGGACTCGTTTGTGACGTAAACCTGCCCGGACCCGACCGGCAAATCCAGTAGTCACAAATGTCAGCCCAATGTGAGAGGTCCTAGGTCCAAACTAAAGCATAACAGTTGTAAAGACACGAGGTTAGACTCTTTTATGGTGTAAGACTGCCCGGACCCGCCCGGCAAATCCAGCTGCCATAAATGCCAGTCTAATGTGAGAGGTCTTTATGAGGCTATGGCCTGAATGAATTAAGAAATACTTAACCAAATAAACGTGCAAGGTGGGACATGGGGGTTAAGTAGGTGCCTTGGGTGGCATGAGGAATCTAGTGGGTGCCTTTAGTGGCATTTGAAATACGATTAGTAAGACTTAACCAAACACACATGTAAATGAACATGACTAAGAGGGTTAAGTGGGATATACTTATGGGGACAAGCTTAGGTGGATAGCTTGTGGGGGCCCATTTCAACCAGTAACCCAAACGTATCTTTGTGGGCTCGACCCAAGTCGAGGACGGGACACGCATACTGAGCTTGACTATAAGAGGCCAAACGGGGTAGCTGTGGCAACGCAAGTCCAACGGGTTTCATATGCGTGTGTGGACCCGGGCTGGTAATTAAGACGTTGTTGCATCGTGTAGGTATAAGCCGTGCATTCTCAAGTTGTATCGGGTTGCCACTTTAGGGGAGTGATACACCCCACTGTGGGGCTAGCACGGGTATCTACGAGTAGGGAGCCGATCGAAAGTGGGTAGTGGGGTACACCTAGTGGAGATAGGGGAAGGCGACACCTATGTAGTCAGCTAGGGGTACATGAATCTATTTATATAATTTCTAAGTGGAGCAAGTGGGATCAACCTTTAGGGTGATTGGTGTGGTGCAGTGTAGTAATTATTCGTTAGTAACTAGGTGTGCCTTTAACGTTATCTTTATCTGCTCTTCCATACCCAATAGTTCATAGACATTTCCTTGTTTTCCAGCTTATGCCTTAGTTTAGTTATTTTGATAATAGTATTGTTAGAATTATCATACTCTCCAGGCTTTATGTCTGACCCCCTCTATTTCTACCCTTTTCCCCCCTCCAGGTCCTCAGGGTGGGCCCAGCTCTAGCGGAGTTTGATTGGATTGCTTTATCTCTTTTGGAAAGCTTGGATCGCTGAAGTAAAGTCCAGCTTGTTATCTTCTTTAATGGCTATTTATGTAATGGGATTATGTATTTGTTTTATCAAGATGGATATTGTGCTTGACTCTGATTTATGGTTTTATGATGTAACAAACATGTTTAATTTCCGCTGCAATAAAATAAACTTTTAGATTTCCAGTACTGCTTATTATCTGTCTTGTTGTAATTTTTCTTTTCTATATTCACTTAAAACCTCCATGGAAGTTAATGCATTCCCTTTGTGAGTGACATTAATGGACGTGGGGTGTTACACGTGGTATCAGAGCTTAAGGTTACCAGAACAGATAAATTTTTTAGAAAAACTATTTTTCTAAAGTATTTTTGGAAGAAGTGTTTTCAAAACATGTCTTAATGAGTTATTTTAAGAGGAAAGTTTTTATGAAAAACATAATCCCCAATAGCCATATATCTTTATCTTTCGAATTCTCCATTTTGAATCTTTCCTTTTTCGTTTCAGCGTGGCTGAAGATCTTAACCTTCTGGATGGTGTAACAATACCAGGATGGTATAGGAGGTTATTAGAGGCTAGGGCCGCTACAGGTCCAGCCAATGTTCCTCCACCACCAGTTGCACCCGCTCCTCCTCCCCCTCCTCGCGTTGATACTTTTGCAAAGTCATGCAAGGAATTTAAGGCTGTAGGTGGAAAACCTTTTCAAGGGTCAGAAACGTTTGTGGAAGCTAGAGATTGGCTTAAGGAGGTGGAAGAATTGGTAGAAATCTTTGAAGTAGAAGAAGGGAGAAAAGTCAAATTAGCAGCTTGGTTAATGAAGGGAGAGGCCTCGTTTTGGTGGGAGGTCACTAATGGGGAGCGTCATGTTGATTCTTGGGCGGATTTCAAGCGTAGGTTTGAGGCAAAGTTTCTCTCAAGGGCAGAAGAGAATCTATATATGGAAAGGTTCTTGACATTGAAGCAAGGAAGCTCATCAGTGAAAGAATATGTCAACAAATTTAATCAGTTAGCAAGGTTTGGCTTGGACTTAGTGAACACGCCAGAGAAGAAGGCTCTGAGGTTCGTTAATGGTTTGAATGAGCCATTGCAAGGGTTGGCTATGACCCACATCCCTATGGGGGCCACCTTTGAGAAGCTAGTAGACATGGCACTCATGCATGAGGAGAAAGGCGCTAATACTAATAAGGCACCCGAGAAGAAAGGGGATCAGAAGAAACCTCAATAGAAAAACAAGAAGGGTGTTAAAGACAATAGTGGCAAAGGAAAGAAAAGATGCTTTAACTGTGGGTCACCAGGCCATCTCAGCAAGGATTGCAGAAAGAAAAAGAAGACTGGCTGTTTTCACTGTGGTGAAGCGGGACATCTAGTGAAGGACTGCCCAAAGAAGGGGCAGAGGGCAGGGTCTACCTCGGGAGGACAGGTGCAGGCTCTTATGGCACCAGGGCAGGCAAGGGGACAAGTTCAGGCTCTCGCGGTCCCACCGCTGCAAGAACGAGGTAGAACCATTTCTGTTGAAAGCTTAATTTTTCTGTTTGATCATCCTGTCCGTACCTTATTCGATTCTGGTGCATCGCATTCGTTTATCTCTACATCATTAGTTGAATCACTGCACTTAAACACCAGTTTAGTAGAGGATCCCTTAATTGTTTCGAATCCAATTGGGGGCTCGGCTTATTTGTCCATGATGTGTTTGGATTTGAAAATTTCTATACTTAGCGTTGAGTTTAGATGTGATGCTTATGTTTTGGGCTTCACGGGCTATGGGATAATTTTAGGAATGGATTGGTTATCCAGAAATGGTGCCGTTCTTGATTGTGAAAGGAGAGTAGTTAGGCTCATGACTCGCCTTGGCAACACTCTCGAAATCTTTTGTAATCCCATAAATTCCATTATGCTAAGTTATCTAGAATCGCTTGACGGGTCGGTGGAAAATCTACGATCAGTTAGAGTGGTCCGAGAATATTCGGATGTGTTTGAGGAGGTGAAGGGCTTGCCTCCGAAGTGGGAGATAGATTTTCGAATATATCTTGTGGATAATGCAAAACCAGTATCTTTACCAGTACGCCACATGGCTCCTCGTGAAAGGAGGGAACTCGATAAGCAAGTGAAGGAGTTGCTTGAGAAGGGGTTCATAAGACGTAGTATATCGGAGTGGGGTGCTCCAGTAGTATTTGCCACGAAGGCTGATGGGTCCCTTAGACTTTGTGAGGACTATAGGGAGCTTAATAAACTTACTAAGAAGAATAGACACCCACTGCCGAGGATTGACGATCTTTTCGATCAGTTAGTATGCGCCTCAGTGTTTTCACAGTTGGACTTAGCCACTGGTTTCCATCAGTTGAGAGTGGCTGAGGATAGCATAGACAAGACTGCCTTTAGGACTCCGGGCGGTTTCTATGAATGGCTGGTGATGCCCTTTGGTTTGACAAATGCCCCCGCATACTTTGTTGATTTGATGAGTAGGGTGTTTAGGGAGTACCTTAATAAATTCGTGGTGGTCGTTGTAGACGACATCTTGATCTTTTCTAAGAATGAAAAAGAGCATGCCCTACATCTTAGGGAAGTGTTAGAGACTCTACGAGCGCATAACCTTAAAGCTGAATTTACTAAGTGTCACTTCTGGAGAGAGGAAGTGCGATTCTTAGGGCACGTGGTTTCCAAAGAAGGGATAGCTGTGGATCCCGCGAAGGTGGTGGCCATCCAAGATTGGAAGGTCCCTAAAAATGCTACCGAAGTGAGAAGTTTTCTGGGGTTGGCTGGCTACTATAGGAAGTTTATCAAAGACTTCGCAAAGATATCAACTCCATTAACGCGTTTGACGAAGAAGAACCTAGTTTTCACATGGGACGTAGATAGTGATGATGCGTTCCAACGTTTTAAGAGAGCTTTGACTTCAGCCCCAGTCTTAGTGTTGCCAGATGGGAGTAAGCCATTTACTGTTTATACCGATGCTTGTGGGACAGGTCTAGGTGCAGTCTTAATGCAAGAGGGAAGGGTAATAGCCTATGGTGGAAGGCAGTTAAGGGTGCATGAGAAAAATTACCCTACACATGACCTAGAGTTAGCCGCTATTGTTTTCGCACTTAAGTCTTTGCGCCATTATCTTCTTGGGGAGAAATTCTAATTGTTCACTGATCACAAATCGCTAAAATACTTATTCTCTCAGAAGGACTTGAACTTAAGGCAGCAAAGGTGGATGGAGTTCTTAGCATCCTACGACTTCGAGATGGCATATACCCCTGGCAAGGGTAACGTAGTGGCAGATGCCTTAAGTAGAAAAAGATTATCCTTAAGTCCTTTATTTGTTGAGCGGCGAAGTTTAGAGTTCATTTCTACGTTTGACTTTACACCTTCCATTGACTTCGTACCCGGTTTACTAGCATCCTTGGAGGTCAGACCTACGCTTTTGGGACGGATTGGCGAGGCACAGCGAGACGACCCACAGTTGGTTGAGTTAGTAGAAAAGCTCAAAAGATGGGAGTAATCAAGCCATCTCCGTAGGTATACCCTAGATGATACGGGTTGGTAACGTAGGGATAGTAGACTTTGTGTACCACGAGACGAGGACTTGAGGAAGACTATTCTTGACGAAGCACATCATTCGAAGATGACCATTCATCCCGGCGGGGACAAGATGTACAAAGACATGAAGCGAGTTTTCTTTTGGGCCGGTATGAAGAGGGATGTGGCCGAGTATGTCGCTAGATGCTTGGTGTGCCAACAAGTAAAAGCGGAGCAAAAGAAACCCGATGGGTTGCTTCACCCATTGGAGATTCCACTATGGAAGTGGGAAAGTGTCTCGATGGACTTTGTGGATGGATTACCAAGATCAAGGAAGGGTAATACCGGGATTTGGGTTATAGTAGATAGACTTACTAAGAGCGCCCATTTCATTCCCGTGAAGAGTAAGAGGACTGCTCCATGGTTAGCTTCTATATACGTCCGAGAGATAGTTCGTTTGCATGGTGTTCCTTATAGCATAGTAAGCGACCGCGATCCTACCTTCACTAGCGAATTTTGGAAGAGCTTGCAAGAGGCGGTAGGGACTCAGTTATGTTTGAGCACCGCAGATCATCCTTAGACGGACGGCCAGACTGAGAGGGTAAATCGCATTCTAGAGGATCTTTTGAGGCTATGTATCCTAGACTTTGGGGGTAAGTGGGAAGAGCATCTTTCGTTGGTAGAGTTCGCATATAATAACAGCTTTCAATCTAGCATTGGCATGGCACCTTTCGAAGCTCTTTATGGACGACCTTGTCGTTCACCTACATGTTGGTGGGAATCTACGGATAAGATCTTACTTGGGCCCGATATGAATAGAGAGACTTCGGAAAAGATTGATTTGATCCGAAGAAGGATGAAGACGGCGCAAGATAGACAGAAATCTTATGCGGACAAGAGGAGGTCAGATCTTGAGTTTGAGGCTGGGGACATGGTCTTTGTCAAAGTGTCTCCATTACGGAACGTCGTACGCTTTGGGTCCGTTGGGAAGTTAGCACCAAGGTTCGTAGGACCGTTTCCTATTAAGGAAAGGATTGGGCAGATGGCGTATAGAGTGGAGTTGCCCGAGAGACTTAGTGGTGTACATGACGTATTCCATGTATCAGATTTGAGGAAGTGCTTGCACGAGACAGCGGAAGTGGTAGAGCCGAGCTTGCTTAGAGAGGTGGAGATCGAGCGTGATGCGACGATTCGACGAGCTCCTACATGCATTCTTGGGTCGGAGATCAAGAGGTTGAGGAATCGAGAGGTCAGACTGGTCAAAGTGCAATGGGGAGATGATGAGAGCAACGCTACTTGCGAGACAGAAGCGAAGATGCATTCGTTGTACCCTTTTCTTTTTGAGGGTATATCTTTTAATTTCTCCTTTATCGCTTAGCTTGTACTTATCTTATCTTTAGTATGTCCTCTCGCTAGTTTCCTTGACCTTTAGTTAGGATAATCCTATGGTTGAAACATGTGTTTGAGACATGTTATGTATGATGGATGCAAAGTGGATGCAAGTGTTTGCTAGTGGTTGCTCGTGGACGCTTATACACACACTATTAGGTACTAGATCGGCTCAGTCACTTCATATTGCATATTGCATATATATGGATGTATTTAGTAAAATGGATGTATGAGGATTTTTTTATCATATGGATGCTGCATTCAGATGATGATTGTGCACGCATATAGAGATAACATGTAGCATTAAGGAACTTTTGCATACATAATGGATGCATGGCACTATCATGATTTGCAATAAGGAGGTCAACTGAATCAGTGGACCGCCTGATTTTGCATTAGATATGGACATATACTCACACTGTGCATTTAAACATGAAAGCATTAGAAGTCTATAAGGACAATGGATGTCTGTGTTTGATGGTTGAGTAGATGGACGATTGGATGTTAGGATATACATTCTTCTTGACTTGAAGATTTCGGGGTCGAAATCCTTTAAGGAGGGGAGAATGTAACACCCCGTAATTCTGTTAATATTAATATTCACAAAATAAAGAATAACTAATCTCAAACGTGAGAATTGTGGGAAACGGGTTGCGCTATTGTGTTCGTCTCGGAATTCTGGTTGAAATAGAGTCCGAGTTTGCGTGATTTGGACTTCGTATGAAGAAGATATGGCCATCGGAAGTTTCAGAAAATTCAAAATAGATTTCAGAAAATTCAAAATTCAAAATTCGAAGTCAAACAGGCTTGGCGGGAAATTTGCCGCCCAGGGACCAGGTCGACTGGGGAGTCGACTGGGCAGTCGACACCCCAGGGACCAGGTTGACTGCGCAGTCGACCTAGGTGTCGACCTGGTCCAGTCGACTAGGGTTTGACTGAGCCCAATCTTGAGCTGCTGATGTGTCTTTAGGGCTGAGTTGGCAAATTAAACGATTTAGGCTAGTTCTGAGTTGATCTGACGGCCTAAATAAATCCTAAACTCTATATATACCTAGGTAGTCTCTCACTCTAATTCACATGAAAAATAGAATAGCCGCCGTCATATCATCGCCATGGAACTTAGTGTATCCGCTGCCAACTAAGAAGGAAGAAAGCTAATCAAAACCCTAATTCTACTCAACTCTAAAGCAAATCAAGACTCTCCTTCTTCTCTAATTGTGAGTATGATGATCTTAACAAGATTATTAGCAAATTAATTAGATTAAGATGTGATATGGATCATAAGAAAATGATGTGAATTGTCATATATGTTGTTGTAAACCTTATGCTATCATGTATATTGTAAAGCCTATGTTATGTGATGATGATATTCTATATGTTATAAATCATGTTATGATGATATTGTATAGGTTGTAATTTTCTATGCTAAGTTGTGATAAATCATACATGTTATTATCTACGCTAATTAGTTCATGTTAATCAAATCATAATGTTGATATTGTTTGGGCTATGTTGATCTATATGACAAATCATGTATGCAAGTTTAGATTGATTAGTAAAGATTATGAACATATGCCATGACATCTATTTAGATCTAGAATTGTGCTATTACATGTGTGAGTTCTATGTGTTAGATGCTAGTTCACATCATCATTATGTTGCATAAACCACATATGAAAATTTATACATGAATTTGGGTTATGATCATATTATGTAAGTTGTGACATTCAACCAAACAAGTTGACACCTTTAGATCCATGACATGTGTAGTTTTATGCAAGTTGTAGTTTTTGCCTATGCAAGTTTAGGTGTTGGACATCTATCACACATGCAAGTTTCACCTTTTTATTAGATCTATTTTAGTCATATGTATATGTTGTTGTTGTGATAATTTATCTTTGTGCTATGAGTTAGACTATTCGAGTCTAACGTATATCTTGCGTTGAATAAGAGAACGTATAACGTGAGGTAGGGGTAATATTAAGGATTTAATATTAAGAGATTGGGATACAATTGATATGATTTTGCATGCCATAAGTGGATGGATATAATTGAGTCAATTATGGACATCATTAAAATTGGAATTAATTAACGACTTGAATAGGGATATACTTAAAACTGGGGTAAAAGATTATAAGTGTTAATCAATGCTTATGACACGAGGTTGGACTCGTTTGTGACGTAAACCTGCTCGGACCCGACCGGCAAATCCAGTAGTCACAAATGTCATCCCAATGTGAGAGGTCCTAGGTCCAAACTAAAGCATAACAGTTGTAAAGACACAAGGTTAGACTCTTTTATGGTGTAAGACTGCCCGGACCCGCCCGGCAAATCCAGCTGCCATAAATGCCAGTCTAATGTGAGAGGTCTTTATGAGGTTATGGCCTGAATGAATTAAGAAATACTTAACCAGATAAACATGTAAGGAGGGACATGGGGGTTAAGTAGGTGCCTTGGGTGGCATGAGGAATCTAGTGGGTGCCTTTAGTGGCATTTGAAATACGATTAGTAAGACTTAACCAAACACACATGTAAATGAACATGACTAAGAGGGTTAAGTGGGATATACTAGTGGGGACAAGTTTAGGTGGATAGCTTGTGGGGGTCCATTTCAACCAGTAACCTAAACGTATCTTTGTGGGCTCGACCCAAGTCGAGGACGGGACACGCATACTGGGCTTGACTATAAGAGGCGAAACGGGGTAGCGGTGGCAACGCAAGTCCAACGGGTTTCATATGCGTGTGTGGACCTGGGCTGGTAGGTAAGACGTTGTTGCATCGTGTAGGTATAAGCCGTGCATTCTCAAGTTGTATCGGGTTGCCACTTTAGGGGAGTGATACACCCCACTATGGGGCCAGCACGGGTATCTATGAGTAGGGAGCCGATCGAAAGTGGGTAGTGGGGTACACCTAGCGGAGATAGGGGCAGGCGGCACCTATGTAGTCAGCTAGGGGTACACAAAGCTACTTATATAATTTCTAAGTGGAGCAAGTGGGATCAACCTTTAAGGTGATTGGTGTGGTGCAGTGTAGTAATTATTCGTTAGTAATTAGGTGTGCCTTTAACGTTATCTTTATCTGCTCTTCCATACCCAATAGTTCATAGACATTTCCTTGATTTCCGGCTTATGCCTTAGTCTAGTTATTTTGATAATAGTATTGTTAGAATTATCATACTCGCCAGACTTTATGTCTGACCCCCTCTATTTCTACCCTTTTTCCCCCTCCAGGTCCTCAGGGTGGGCCCAGCTCTAGCGGAGTTTGATTGGATTGCTTTATCTCTTTTGGAAAGCTTGGACCGCTGAAGTAAAGTACAACTTTTTATCTTCTTTAATGGCTATTTATGTAATGGGATTATGTATTTTGTTTTATCAAGATGGATATTGTGCTTGACTCTGATTTATGGTTTTATGATGTAACAAACATGTTTAATTTCCGCTGCAATAAAATAAACTTTTAGATTTCCAAGTACTGCTTATTATCTGTCTTGTTGTAATTTTTCTGTTATATATTCACTTAAAACCTCCATGGAAGTTAATGCATTCTCTTTGTGAGTGACATTAATGGACGTGGGGTGTTACATTTAAAGTCACCATTCATTCTAATGTTGCATACATAAGCAAAAATCATATCATTAGCTAATTAATGAATATTTCAACTCATGCATATTTATTTCAAAAAGTGGTTATTTTTAACACTTCACATTTCAGAAATGATATTTTTGGCGAACTAAAATATATTTCAACACATGACCATGTTATTTAGTTCATATACATGTTAAAAATAATATTCATAGCTAACAAATATTTATTTCAACACTCGTATATTTGTTTGCAAATCACATGCATGATAAAAAAATGATATTTTTATCATCTAAAATATTTATTCAACACAGGAATATTTTTAACACTTCATATTTTCAATAAAATGTAATTTTTATTGTTCGATCTTTTTATTCAACACATGAACCTTTTCAACACACGCACTTCTCAACACATGAGCATTTTCCACACATGGATAAAGTTTCAACACATGACTTTGGTTTCAACACATGAAAATAATTTCAACATATGAAAATAATTATAACACATGAATATTCTTCAAAATTTCGGCAGCATAACGGCAGGGTAGTTAAAACCAGCACCGCCCCGAGTATGGCTCCTCGCTCTACCTTAAAACCTCGCGGTTTTTGACAATGGAGATTTCATACATCTAATTCGCACGCAGGCGAGTATGATTTTTCTTTTCCATAATTATTTTCAAATTTTTTTCAATCACCAATGGGTATTTTTCAACCATAACCAAACAATATCAACCACAAACAATTCTATCAACCATTCGCATTATTCACCAAATTTTTCACACCAACTCACAATCAATAAATATCGTCCATGGTTTGTGGACGAAGGGAGTGTGTGTGTGTGTGTGTGTGTATATATATATATATATATATATATATATATATATATATATATATATGCATATAAGTATATTTTATTTCCATTCCAACACACATATCATTTAAACAATGCATGTACAATTCATACTTCGCTCATATAATTTATACAACGCATGTACATGAGGTATACAACACGTGTATAATTTATATTTCGCTCATATAATTTATATATGACATTTCAATTCACATTTCAGTTAGAAATCTCACATTGGTTTTTGAGGTGCTAAAAATCATAGATAGCTCAGAAAAATCCGCGGTCTCTTCTAGATTGTAGAGAGCGTCCTTGTGGTCACGATGTTTCCTGTTTCATCGAATTTCGTTAACACACCATAAAGATACGATTTTTCAAAGTTTGCAACACTTAAAAGTGTTATTTTCAATTCAGAAAATTCAAGCCGTATACCTTCCACTGTTGTTCAAAACTAGGTTTGCAGTTTTCGCGAAAACCGAGGCTCGATACGACGTTCGGAAGGCACAGCGTGGAAGAGGGTCGAGAGGGCTTTAGGCGCGTGGTGGTTGGAGGCAACTCGGTGGGGCCCAGTGCTCGCAGCGGCGGCTGGAAGGTCGGGGCTTTGGAGGAGGAAATCTCGAATTAGGAGCAACGATAGGGGGAGTTCTTTATATGGATTTGAAGAGGGGAAGGCAAACTACAAAAAGTTCAACTGGTGGTTGGGTTGATTCGGGCTGTGGCGATCGGAAATCGCCAGGGAAGGGAAGGAAGCAGTTTCCGCCGATGTCGAGGGGGGCGGGGGTTTTTCTGATATATTTTTTTATGAATGGAGAAATTTGATTGGTCGATTGTTTTATTAAATTCTAAAATAGTGTTTCTCCACACGAACACCAATTCAACCCAACGACTGTCGCCCCTAGCTAAATACCTCTATTCTGAACACAATGGGATGTGTTTCGTAGGTCAATTCGACTGTTACAGCCAGTTATTCTTCAAATTAAAATATAAAACAATCAATATTCAATTTGAACGCACATTTTAATTTTTCTGGGCCACAAACTGATTCAAAAAATTTCAGAAAAATAAATCTAGCTATAATGACACTACGGTCCCAACAAAACTAGTTTCGTCGAATTCTGAGATCGTTTGAAAAATGGTCATTTTCTGGTCGATCCAATTTAACAGAAATTGACCAAACACAATTTCTTTTGCCACGCTCACATACTAGCTTCAAAAATTATGAAATTTAAAACCTAGCAATAATTTGACATCCCGGATCCAACAAAAGTGGTTTCGTCGAATTTCGAGGTCGTTTGCAAAATGTCTTTTTTCAAGGGCTATATATTCTCTATAGCGACCTTTCTGAAAATTCATTTGGCCATAACTTTTGATTTCCGCTATGAAACTTTGATTTTTCAGATTCATTATAAAGATATTCATAAACAGATTTAAATATTTTTGGGTTCACCAAAATCCGTTATATTTTCCACCCGGTACAGTCAGTCAAAGTTTGAATTCAAAATTTCAAATTGTCATATTATTTTTAATTCACTATTTTATTGAAATCTTCTATTTCAATTGTTTAAATTTCTTTGAAATAACCAATTTAAAATTTTTAAATTGTCTCGTATTTTCCGGGTTGTTACAGATTGTAACACCCCGTGCTTTTAAAGGGTGACAGTAAAAACTTAGAGATCTTGATGTTCCGCTACATCTCCAATCCCATCTGTCCGTCCGCGGTTCCCTCTCTCTCCCTGGTCAGTGTGAAAATCGAGCACAGTTGAAGATAAGGGAGCAAATAAGCAGCTCCTTCTCTCCGCCGATAGCCCCGGAGCCAATTCCGGTCAACTCCAGTAGGGCATCTCCGAACCCAGCGTTCCCTGACTTCTCACTGTCATTGTCCGTCGAGTCAGGTAAGCTTGCTCACGAATTTTTTTTCCTTTGTTTTGGCACACCGATATTAACAAAAGAAAATTTAAAATGGATGGATTATAGCTGCTGCATGATTGTAGTTTCTTCTTTTTTCTTATTTTCTTTTGTGCTTTGATGATTCATGCATTGCTCTAAAAATGCATTTCTGTCTAACCTGAATGTTAAGTGAAAGAATCAATTTGAAATGGGGTTATATGATTAATTACTAGGCACTAATAGAGAGAGGTGTCAGTTTGGAATATCGTAGTTCAGTTACTCAAAGTTGTTTGATTTTATAGTGAATACTTGTTGGCATGTTTACTTATGGGCGTTAAGCCACATTTTGTTCACTGTTTCTAAGTCTTGTCCTATTGGTGAGTCTTCACTGAATCAACAGTAGTATTGATGACTTATGCAAGAAATTGTATGCCATTACAATTTTAAAATTTTCACAATTATGCCTTATACATGTGCTATTAAAGTGAAATGCTACTTTTGTTTCCAATAATACTTCTTTTTATACATATCTTCCTGAAATTTGTTTGAGGAAGAGACACAGTAGTGTCTAATTTGAACTTATTAGTATAGATGTCCTTAATTTGGAATGTTGATGTGAATTACTCATCATTTGTTTTGAGTCACTGGGGATGCTTGTTGAAATGTTAAATTATGGACATCAGCAAATAATTTGTTTGTTATTTCTAACTCTTAGCATATTAGCATGTACTTTTTAAACCCACAGTAGTATGCACGCCTCATTCAAGGAATTTTGTCCCTTTCAACTTAATTTTATGAATTCATTATTTTGCAGTCATGCACAAGTTTGTTGTTTAAAATCTCAGATTTCATTGTTGCGTACAGTAGGTCTTTTACATATGAAATATTGGACAAGTTTAGTATGTTGGGGAATATATTTTTAATTTCTTGGAATGTTAACTTGAATTTTGATCTGAGCTGTGCTACCACATCCCGGTTTCTATTGAAACTATTTGATTTTAGTCGGCATCAAGTTGTAATCCATCCTTCGTTGCTTTTGGGGATCAACTGCCGATTGACTGCAGAAATCTCGAAGAAAGTTTCGAATCAGTAGTGGAAAGCATGTATGCTTCTCATTACGGTTTGGCATCAACTTGTCAGCTATGATAAAGGGTGGATGACAATTTTGTGCTGACCAAAATTTGAGTATTCTTGTGGATAACATGGTACCGGTAGCATCACTCCTTGGTATATTCATCTTAGGCTATTGGAGGTTAACTTATAAAATGAAGTAATGATAAACATTAGCGCAATGTTAATGCTATTTTTATAATTGATACTTATATATATGTTAGCATAAACCGGTTATGTATATTATTGTTTTAGGACCTTGGAATTTCTAGTCTGTGCATAGAAAACGTTTTACCTGCTGTCTTGCATTGTGTTACATGCAATTGCTTGAAGCATTAATAGTTTGTTGCTTTAATTTTAGTTCTGTTGATTCTTGGCAACCCTGGTAACAAATAATAATAATCTTGCCTGTTTTGACTCTCGTGTGATTTTCCGATTTTGTTCCCACTGCATTGATTGCATGAAGGAATTTCTAGAAACAATAATTAGCTTATTGGAACCCCTTGCCAAAACTTTAGCACATGCCGATTTATAACCATGCTAGATATATACATTTGAGATAATACAAATTATTGCAGTGAGACCGTACTTGATTTTCTACGGTTCGAAAACCATTTCCAAAAGAAAAAAAAAATCTCATTGCTGTTATATATATGCGGGTATGCACTTCTTATGTAGACAAGTTCAAAACGTTGTCTACTGTAGAGGATTTGAACGTAATTAGTGAAGGATTATCGCAAATATAATATTTTTCCAGAAATCATTTCAATTTTATGATTTGTAGGGCCACATTCTACGCATATGCTGCACTAAATTAACATTTAATTATTAACATTCAAATATTGCATTAAACATTCATTTGGCAATTTTGCACAGTTTGATATCCGTCATTCTTATGATCCTAGTGTTCTTGTGATGCACTAAATTAACATTTAATTATTAACATTCAAGTATTGCATTAAACATTCATGTGGCAATTTTGCACATTTAATATCCGTCGTTCTTATGATCCTAGTGTTCTTGTGATGCACTAAATTAACATTTAATTATTAACATTCAAGTATTGCATTAAACATTCATTTGGCAATTTTGCACATTTAATATCCGTCATTCTTACGATCCTAGTGTTCTTGTGGTGAGTGGTTGTTTATGAAGATATCTATAACCTTGGTAGTATATCAACGGTATTTTTCTTACAACTCTTATATACCATGATCAACGGTTCAAAGTGATGAATGGATGCCGGTGTTTCAAGTATGCAAATGTTATCACCTAAATCCTTAATAACTGGAAGTGAAAAAAAAAAAAACATGCAAGAGATGTTCCTGTCCATGAATGTAAGCCACAAACAAACACATCACAACTTCCGGTTTTAAATGCAAGCACGTTATGGTCATGAGAAAAGGACATCCAACACTGTAGAATATTTGTGTAATAGCAGAATTTTCTTTATGTAAATAATAATAATAATAATTAATAATAATAATAATAATAAAATGGTAAATGAACTCAATGACAGTTGCAAATACAGTGTAGCAACATCCTGTGTGCGAAGTAGGGGTTCGCATTTCCTATTTTACAATTTGTGGGTATTAAACTGGTTTTATTTATGTATTTACCCAAGTGTTACAGATACAAAGATTTCAGTTCATTAAGAGGAGGGGCTCAAGAAGACCCAAGTGTGTGCAAAGTTCGAGAAATTTGTAAAACTTTATTCATAAAAAATTACGTATGTATTTATTCTTTCCATTGTACAAAATATTGAAATATTTAATATTAGTATAAAATTTTAATTTCGATGCAGTAATTGTACTCTGTGATTCTATGTTAATTCTGTTTAAACCTTATAAGCCAATAACACCCCGTTGTTTTGAACGCTTCAGGTTTTTAATCACCGACTTGGGGCGATCAAAATGGCGGGTTGATACACAAATTATGTCCAAATAAAATTTGGAGAAGGTCGTTGTTTGGGCAGTTCGATGGCTGTTTATGGAAATCGAATATACGGGCCTTGATAAAATTATTAAAAATGTTGATAATTTGTGTAAAATCATAATAAATGATTTGAAAAGAATTTGGATGAAAAATTCCATGTTTGTAAAGATAAAAATATATTTTTGTCAAAATGAAACTAGTTATGAACTAGAATTATAATCCAATATTTTTCAATAAATAATTTGGATTTGAAATGGTTTTAAAAATAACCAGAATTTCCAATATATGAATTGGAATGAATTTGAATCGAAAATATCTTCGGAATATTTCGATATTGGATTCCGTGATTATACGGATATTGTGGGGGAATTTGGAAGATGTATATATAATTATTCCCAGTACGGTATTTGTTGATTTCAGAATTTGATATTGAATATAAGCCGATATAATTTTTATTCAGAGCCTTCAATTTAATATTGAATTGGATTTTGGATTTATCGTGAATGGTTTCTTCATTAACACTTTTCTTGAACCCAGTTGAGGAAAGAATAAATCTTTTAATTAGGATTTAGTGAAGTTTTTCAAATAATTTAAGATTTAATTGGAATTGAATAAAATAATTAGATTTTGGGGTTTGTCGTGAATGGTGTCTTAAATAACACTGTTCTTAACCCCTTGTGAAAAGAATAAATCTTTTAGTTATGATTATTAGAGTTTCCATTTATATTTAATAATTGGAATAAAATAGAATGTGAATTGGGTTTATTATGAACTATGTTTTAACGAGATTCGTTCTTTGTAGTAACCCGTGACTTCCCCGGTAAGGAAAACACGAATTGCTTTGAGAACAAGACGAATCAGAATGCAAACAGAAGAACATTTCATTGTTTATTACAACAACTTCATCAGAATACAAGAATATACAGAGTATAAATAAATATTCTACATTTGTTAAATATCAGAGATTTAAATTACATTTAAATACATAGCAGCGGAAGAATAATACAAAGCACAACTGAAAGGAATGCATGGACACAGAGTTTTCCGAGTATCTTTCCAGCTGTAAACCAGGATCCTGTGAGTATAAATATGCAAAACCCAACTACTAGCTGTCCGTGTCGAAAATAAGGGCACCTAGAACTTAGGTTAAAACAATAAACTCCAAGTCAGTCATGTGACTGGTGTAAGAACTAAAACAGTTATTAATCTTTATTTTTAAGTTAGGTAAATCAAGGGACCACGCCGTATAACATGAAACGGGTTTCCTTCCAAGAATATCAGTGCATAAAACAAACAACGCAATGCTAAATAAAGAAAAATGAAGCTATTATAAGACCCAGGTCCTATCACACAATGCAAAGCAAGCCGGAGGATAGGGTTTTACCTTATAATAGCCAAAGAATGCTTGATACGCTAAATTTCATCTTTTATTATTACTATAAGTGAAGAAAACAACTTCAAATATAATTGTATCAATCATAGGCGGCGTGGGTACCATATATCATGTCGCCAATACTAGGCTCTACAATCAAAACTGAAATATCACGTATTGGAAATTGGATTTCCGTCATGAGTCGAGACAAGGGCAAGCTCCTCTCCGTTCGAGACACTCTAGCAAATGTCTAAGGACCACACACAGCGATCCTTGGAATCTCCAAGGCCGGTCCTCTCTTACTTTTGAGGATTAGTATTCTTGAACACACGTTTCCCCGGTCCTATAGGACCTATATCCGAGGCGCCTCGCATCCAACAACCACACAGGTAAAAATAATATGAATGTTAGGGCTGGTAGGTCACTGACATCACCCATAGCTAGAAAGAAACGTCGTGCACTCCTCGGGTCCTTATCCCGTTTTTGACTCATACCGAGGTGTGAGGCTCGCGAATTAACGCCATACACAAAGCTATGGCACACAGGCCGTGCTTTGATCATCAATCACAAGACTTTGCTTTTCAATAGAAGCCTTGATCATTTGTCACTTAGGCATGCCGCACAGACAATTCATGCCATGCGATTGATATCTATCGATATATAACCTCTGAGCTCGTACGTCTCAGAGAAGGGCGTTAAGCAAGAGAATAAATTCTCCGCCGCCAAATAGATATATATTTAATAGAAATCAATCACACAGAATAAAGTCCAATGTCAGACACACTAACATTTACCAGTTCGTTCTGGGTCTGAACGAAACCGGAGGAACCTTATTCCTCGCATATCCATCGATCTCCAAGTACGTCTGGACGATCACTAACTAATTCCCTCCTCTTGGGTGTACAGCCCAATCAAGATCATCAGTATTCATCCAAACGATGTGTAGACCTCCGGTCTTCAACCACCATCTTCATCTTCGACTTATCATCGAATCGGTAATTCAGAATGGGTATAGACCCGGCCTTTTCGAATGACCCGCGTATATAATAAACAAGTGTTATACAAACATAATATATGCCTCATTCCAATTCAGAATATTCTTTATTCAAATATTCACATTCTTAGGGAAAGGTTCCCATTAATTTTATCAAAGATAAATTCTTCTAAATTTATTCTTTAATCTTCCTTTGGATAACATTTCAAACCATGATAAGGTTTTCCAAACTAGTCGGGATTAGCGAACCACACCGAAGTAATTATTTATTTTATTTCCCAATCCCAATCTATTCATCTCATGGAGCAAAACTGGTAATACTCCATATCTAACACCACGGTGTTATTTGTAAATATTAATTACCATTTCACGTTCAAATCTAATTAAAGATTTAACTATCGTTTGAAGCAAAACTGGTGATACTCCATTCTCGATCACTTTAATCTAATTAAAGATTCATTAAAACTCCACTTAGTTTTAATCTTCCCAAAAATCGATATCCTCTCTTTAACTGGGTTAAAGAACCAATGTCATATAAACCACGGTTCACGATAAACCCAAGATCACTTTCCATTGTTAATCGGGTTAAAGAACAGGTGTTATTCAAAACACCGCTCACAATAAACCCCAAAAACCGATTTAAATTTAATTCCAATTAATTACTAATTAATTGGACAATTTCACTAAATCTTAATTAAAAGATTTATTCTTTTCTAAACTGGGTTCAAGAACATTGTTATTTAAGACACCATTCACGACGAACCCAAAATCCCATTTGATATTAAATACAAGGCTCTAAATAGAAAATATATCGGCTTATATTTAATATCAAATTCTGAAATCAACAAATATCATATTGGAAATAACGATATAAATATATCTTCAAATTTCCACAACCATATCTGTATAATCATGAAATCCAACATCGAATATTCCGAAGATAATTTCGATTCAAATCCATTCCAATTCGTATATTGGAAATTCTGATTATTTTCAAAACCATTTCAAATCTAGTTCAAAACTAGTTTATTTCGATAAAAATATATTCTTATTCTTTCAAATGTGGAATTTTTCATCCCAGTTCTTTACAATTCATATATTATGATTTTACATAAATTATTAATATTTTTAATAATTTTATCAAGGCCCGTACAGTCGGTTTTCAATAACGGCCACCGAGCTGCACTTACATCGACCTTTTCCAAATTTGATTTGGACATAATTCCAAATCCAATGATTAGATTTCAAATTTCTAATATTCATTGGAAAGCTCTTTTTGATACGAACCCAACGGTTCCGGTTTCAGGAGAATCCGACGGTCAGATCTCCCGTAACATCAATTCGAAGTCAATGGTCGAAATTCGTGAACTGCCGCGGTGCGACGCGTTCTATTCAGACCATTTAATATATATAAAAATATATATTGTATATATTTCATTGATTTCAATTCTAAACGTATTTTATAATTCGTTTAAATTCGTTTTCAAAACAATTTCAACTTTATATTCAATTTTAAATCAAAATAGAATATTTCATATCATAATATATAAATGATAATATTTTCAAAATATTATATTTTGGAATAACTCCCTTTTCGATATTCATTATGAAAATGAATAAAATCGATATAAATATCGTTCATGTCAAAATGGCACATATCTAATCAGCACGGCCTTATATATTTCAATAACTTCGTTATTCTATTCAACAAATGAATATTTTCTTCATCACATTAATATATATTTTTCAACACATGAATATGCTCAATACATGAGTATTGTCAACACATGACTATTTTTGTTATTTAATATATTTTATAAAATTATGATTTCTATCATTTAATTCTTAATCAGACTCTAATCGTGAATTAGCAAGAGAACAATCCCCTGAGTATTAACCCCGAAGGCCGAAACCAACATCAGATCAATATCCAGGAAACCACTCATCTTAACTAGTTTGAAGTTATTTTCTAATTTTATATATGATAAAGATGTAAATTTTATTGTTAAAATATTTTACTCAACACATGAATATTTACTCTATTCAACACATGAATATTTATTATATTCAACACAAGAATATTTATTCTATTCAACACATGATTATTTATTCTATTCAACATATGAATATTTATTCTATTCAACACATGAATATTTATTCTATTCAACACATGAATCTATATTTTATAATATTCTTTATTTTCCCAATTGGAATGAGGCCCAATCAATTACCATATAATGTTAATTATATGTATTCCATACAACACATGTATGTAATAGCAATGATAAATAATCAACCATCATCCAAAGTGCACTACACAACTGCATAAGCATTAAATATAAATAATTAACGCTTACACAGTCTGTCGACCAATTGATCGACATACTACTAAATATTGGGATTAGTGTACGCCAAATCTCATCCCACACCCGTGTGGGGTTTCAAATCAACAAACACTGAATATTATTTGTGTAGTTGGGCGACGTGTAAAATTTATCGTCCCAATCAATATCCTTCAAATAGGTGTACATAAACAAATCGTCTGATTTGTAAATGAATATTTATTTATTCACATTCACGTTTAAAATTATATTTTTTAACTATACAATATTTATTTGAACACATGAGTATATTTCCATTCATTCCATATCACAATCAATTTTTACAACACACAAAATCAAACAATTCGTCCATGGTTGTGGAAGACAGGTGGCGGGTGCTGATAAGCACCGTCTGCATCCTAGCATATAATTTTAACTAGAAAACAAGAATTAAAGTGAGGAGTTCTCACCTATAAACTAAACCTAACGCCACGACTCTTCATATGTAGAAATCTTCGCCGTGTTTCCTTTTGTCACTTTCGTTGTCCGTATTCACTACATATATATAAAAATCGCATCTTTATATTGTCGCTATGCATATAAAAATCAAATTTTTATACAGCTACTGTATAGATAAAAATTCTATTTTTATACCGCTGCTATATAGATAAAAATTCTATTTTTATACCGTTGCTATATAGATAAAAATTCTATTTTTATAACGGTGTTCCTATAATAAAGATCATATTTTTATATATCTACTACATATGTAAAAATCACTCCTTTACATTGCTACTTCCATGATAAAAAATTATATTTTTATCTTGCTAGTAATATAATAAAAATTATATTTTTATAACGCTCTCTTTAGAATAAAAATCATATTTTTATTATAATATAAAAATCACATTTTTGTCATCATTAAAAATCTATCCTTTTTACTTATAGAAATCGTATCTTTCTTTTCTTAAAGATCTAAACTTTCCTTCATGTTAAATGAAAAAAAATCATTTCCTTCTCATGATAAACAAAAATACTTAAAAGGAAATTAAATAAAATAATATAAAAACTTACAGTGTCTTCGATGGGAGAGAGGGGTCAGTGTTGCGCAAATCGAGGAGGCGGAGGCTGTCGGTCTTCGCAGTGGCGGGCTCCAAGGCCTTGGCGGCGGTCTTCGTATTGGTGCAGTGGGCTTTTGGGAAAATAGGGGGGGTGGGTTTGTGGGGTCCAGCGGCGGCTCAACGTTGATGGGATAGAGGTGGTGGCGTAGGGCTAGGGGCGGCGACGCGCGATTGGTGGAGGGAGGCATGCCGAGGTGGAGGCGATGGCGGACGTGGAGCTGGGGTGCGTCGCGATTTTAGATTTAGGTTTTTTTTCTTTTTAGTTGATTTGGAAAACCGATGGGGTGGTTTGACTAAGAATGGAGAGAGAGAGAAAAAAGGTTAGGTGGGGGCATATACTTTATATATCTAATTTATTTTAATCCAAAAAAGTAACTTTTTATTTCGACCTCCAAGAGAGACTCACCGACTGTCGCCCTAGCTAATCACCCCCATTCTGAACGCAATGGGATATGTTTCGTAAGCCAGTTCAATCGTTTCGATCAATTTTCATTTAAATTAACCTTTAAATCATTATATTGAATTTTATACGTACATTTCAATTTACTGGGGTCACATACTGACTCTAAAAATCCCAGAAAAAATATTTCTGGCTTCATATTGACGATATAGTCCTAACAGAACTAATTTGGTGAAATTCTGAGACCGTTTGAAAAATGGCCATTTTCTGGTCGATCATAATAGATTGAAACTATTAAAACACGTTTTACATCGTCACGCTCACATATTGATTCATAAAATTACGAATTTTGAAACCTAGCAACAACTTGACATCACGGATCCAACAAAAGTGGTTTCGTCGAAAACCGAGTTCGTTTGCAAAATTTCCATTTTTAATGGCTCAAAATTCCATAGCGACTATTTTGAAATTTCAACTTGGCATAACTTTTTATTCCCACAATGAAATTTGGATTTTTTGAATTCGTTGGAAAGATATTCTCAACTAGATTCTAGTATTTTTGGTTTCGCTAAAATCCGGTTTATTTTGAATCCTGTACATTCATTTGAAATTCGAAATCGAATTTTCGATCTACCACGCCATTTTCAGTTCCTTTTATATTTAAAAATAAATATTTATATTCTAACGTCGATCTACATAAATATATACGTTCTATTTCTATTCAAAATAAATTTCTCGTCGTTATTATTCAAAATAATTCATTTTAAATATCCAAACTTCATTAAAATCGCCAAAATAAAAATTTTAAATTGGCTCAGAATTTCTAGGTTGTTACAATCTACCCCACTAAAAACTTTTCATCCCCGAAAAGGAACGAAGCTGAAAGTTGTTTAACTAATCAGCTCAACTTCCATTATTTCCTTTACGGCTTAAGTTGTTCAACTTTTCAGCTTCTAAGAACTTTTCAAAAATTTGGCTAACACCCTAAATTTCCAAAAAAATTCGCCATAACCTCCCCAGCACCGGGAGCTTCGGGATATTTCAAATAGCCTCCCATGGCCTCACCAATCCGAAAGAAATATAAAAAGCCAAACGGCTAGCCAATCAGCTCATAAAATCATCCAAACCCAATAAATTTGTAAACATGTACATATTTGTCGGGCAAACAATTTTATTCTTCTGCTCTAGCCTCCTTGCTATGACCTGTTCAATGTAAGTACATGTATATGCATGCATTTTCAAATAATTTTCAATACAGTTCAATATTTGGTTCCATTAGGCTAAATGGTTCAAAATTTTAATTAATCAAAGCAGTAATCATACAACACAACCATCAATCAATTACTGGATAAATGTTTCAAATTCATAACTTTGATACATATACATAAAATCATGTTTATAATGCCCAATCACAACAATAAAGCCCTATCTAGTTTTGGTTCTCACACCAGTCTAATGGAAATTTATAGATATCTCACTTTTGAAGCTCGAACATAAATGATGATGTTTCGAACCACCATCAGAACATCTCCGGGCTACTAGAGTGTGATTTTATATCTATCCAGTATATTAAAACTTTGAATATACGTTCATGACGTGTGTATGCAAAATCTTTAAATACTCGATTGTCCAAATTCAATACAAATAAAATATTCAAATACGTATAAAATGGTTTAAATTTTCAAAACAAAACTAGTTTTCAAATTTTTATTTCAAAATTTTCACTCTTTACACTTGTTCTAGGACACTACTGATCCCATCTCTAACGAGTTATTCTCATTGGATATTACTAATCCAATCCCTGATGAATTCTTTCGTTTGGTTCTAATGTGTCTTGTTCTCGAGCTCTGTAAACCAAAGCTCTGATACCACTGTAGTAACCCGTGACTTCCCCGGTAAGGAAAGCACGAATTGCTTTGAGAACAAGACGAATCGGAACGCAAACAGAAGAACATTTCATTGTTTATTACAACAACTTCATCAGAATAAAAAAACATATAGAGTATAAATAAATATTCTACATTTGATAAATATCAGAGATTTAAAATACATTTAAAATACATAGCAGTGGAAGAATAATACAAAGCACAACTGAAAGGAATACACGGATACAGAGCTTTCCAAGTATCGTTCCAGCTGTAAACCAGGATCTTGTGAATTTAAATCTGCAAAACCCAACTACTAGCTGCCCGTGTCGAAAATATGGGCACATAGAATTTAGGTTAAAACAATAAACTCCAGGTCAGTCATGTGACTGGTGTGAGAACTAAAATAGTTATTAATCTTTATTTTTAAAGTTAGGTAAATCAAGGGACCACGCCGTATAACATGGAACAGGTTTCCTCCCAAGAATACCAGTGCATAAAACAAACAGTGTAATGCTAAATAAAGAAAAATGAAGCTATTATAAGACCCAGGTCCCGTCACATAATGCAACGCAAGCCGGAGGATAGGGTTTTACCTTATAATAGCCAAAGAATGCTTGGTACGCTAAATTTCATCTTTTACTATTACTATAAGTGAAGAAAACAACTTCAAATATAATTGTATCAATCATAGGCAGCATGGGTACCATATATCATGTCGCCAATACTAGGCTCTATAATCAAAACCGAAATATCACGTATTGGAAATTAGATTTCCGTCATGAGTCGAGGCAAGGGGCAAGCTCCTCTCTGTTCGAGACACTCTAGCAAATGTCTCGGGACCACACACAGCGATCCTTGGAACATCCAAGGCCGGTCCTCTCTTACTTTTGAGGATTAGTATTCCTGAACACAAGTTCCCAGGTCCTATAGGACCTATATCCGAGGCGCCTCGCATCCAACAACCGCACAGGTAAAAATAATATAAATGTCAGGACTGGTAGGTCACTAACATCACCCATAGCTGGAAAGAAACGTCGTGCGCTCCTTGGGTCCTTATCCCGTTTTTGACTCATACTGAGGTGTGAGGCACGCGAATTAACGCCATACAGAAAGCTATGCCACACAGACCGTGCTTTGATCATCAACCATAAGACTTTTCTTTTCAACTGAAGCCTTGATCATTTGCCACTTATGCATACAACACAGGCAATTCATGCCATGCGATTGATATCTATCGATATATAACCTCTGAGCTCGTACGTCTCAGAGAAAAGGGCATTAAGCAAGAGAATAAATTCTCCACCGCCAAATAGATATATATTTAATAGAAATCAATCACACAGAATAAAGTCCAATGTTAGACACATAGTCCATTTACAAGCTCGTTCTGGTTCTGAATGAAACCGGAGGAACCTTATTCCTTGCATATCCATCGATCTCCAAGTACGTCTGGACGATCACCAACTGATTCCCTCCTCTTAGGTGTACAGCCCAATCAAGATCGTCAGTAATCATCCAAACGATGTGAAGACCTCCGGTCTTCAACCACCGTCTTCATCTTCGACTTATCGTCGAATCGGTTATTGAGAATGGTTATAGGCCCGGCCTTTCCAAATAACCCGCGTATATAATAAACAAGTGTTACACAAACACAACATACGCCTCATTCCAATTTAGAATATTCTTTATTCAAATATTCACATTCCTAGGGAAAAGGTTCCCATTAATTTTATCAAAGATAAATTCTTCTAAATTTATTCTTTAATCTTCCTTTGGATATCATTTCAAACCATGTTAAGGTTTTCCAAACTAGTCGGGATTAGCGAACCACACCGAAGTAATTATTTATTTTATTTCCCAATCCCAATCTATTCATCCCATGGAGCAAAACTGGTAATACTCCATACCTAACACCATGGTGTTATCGGTAAATATTAATTACCATTTCACGTTCATATCTAATTAAAGATTTAACTATCGTTTGGAGCAAAACTGGTGATACTCCATTCTCGATCACTTTAATCTAATTAAAAATTCATTTAAACTCCACTTAGTTTTAATCTTCCCAAAAATCAATATCCTGTCTTTAACTGGGTTAAAAAACCAATGTCATCTAAACCACGGTTCACGATAAACCCATGATCACTTTCCATTTTTAATCGGGTTAAAGAACATGTGTTATTCAAAACACCGCTCACGATAAACCCCAAAACCAATTTAAATTCAATTCCAATTAATTACTAATTAACTGGACAATTTCACTAAATCTTAAATAAAAGATTTGTTCTTTTCTAAACTATGTTCAAGAACAGTGTTATTTAAGACACCATTGACGACGAACCCAAAAGCCCATTTGATATTAAATACAAGGCTCTGAATAGAAAATATATCTGTAACGACCCGCATTCTACGCATCATAGGATCGTAGAATATTTATTTCTTTCACATTCGAAGTCATATGGTCATGTAACTTTGGGAGACGACTATTGGGGTCATTTCTCATGTTCATGATTTTTGCCGATTTTTAAATGACCGTTTTGCCCTTAGCTGATCTTGTATTGGCCATAAAGTTTTGACCTGAAACCACTTCCATTGGCTCTGGATGATGGTTTACAATTCCGTAGAGTGGTCACATTGGCCAAACGGACTCAACATTTGGGAGATATGGCTGAAACAAGTTTCAGATAGTGAAAAACAGCTTAATTAGGCTTAACCGGGTGATTAACAGCTAAGCCCAATGGGGGATTTCGGGATTAGAGTTATCTAAGGGCTGCTAGGGTTGGGATTTCGGTTTTTCACTCATTTTCCAACTGCTACAAACCCTCTCTTCAACCTAACAATGGCCTCCAACATCTAAAAACACCTCTAATCACTTCTTAATCAAGTTTTGGCTTAAACTACATCAAATTAAGGAGAGAAAGCACCAAAGCAAGGTTAGAGTTGCTGTGTTGCATTGGGAACAGTGCCAAACAGAGAATCATTTCAGACTTGGTGTTTTATTTGTGGCCAAGGTGAGTGATTTGCATAGTTCCTCACTAATTATGGTTAATTAAGAGTAATTAGTGGTAATTAGCAAATTTATACATGTTAAAAATCCGGAAAAATATTTATAAATTCTTAAATGATGTTTTAGACCTCTGTTAGAAACTTGGGTTAATTTGGTTAAGTTTTGATAATCCTATCATTAACTATGCTAGAACATGCTTAAGGGAAATATGGGGTTTTGGCTATGTTTGATCCATTTTAACCTATCATATTGATGTTTTGGTGTTTGGGGTCACTTCTACTTGTTGCTATGACTGATTGGTATGACTTATGATTGTTTAGAATAGTTAGAATGGTCGAAAACGTCGTCGAATGGCGTAAAACACTCGCTGGAAAAGTTGTAGGAAATTGCTGCAGGTTTTCGGATCGGATCGGCTGGATAGGCTCGGACCGGATAGTGGACTGGGCAAGAGATCACCGAACCGAGCCTTGGCACAAGAGAGAGTATGACAAAAAGGATGGCCACTATGGATGAACTGGGATCGGATCGAGCTTAGGAAGGGGGAACCATATTGACTTGAAGGGAAGTGAGGGGGATCGGAGCGGAAGAGAATGGGGAAGTGGATCGGACCGTGACCAGGAACCCGAACCGAACCGATGGAGCAAGGGTACACCGAACCGAAACATGTATATCTGAACCAATCAATGCGATGTGGAGGATCCAACCGTGACGATGGCTAGTGACTGGGGCAACCCGAACCGAACCGATGATTAGGGAGAGACCCGAACTGATCCAGTGATGACCAAAAAACACGAGATGCAAGGGTAGTCCAAATAGGAAGTTAGAGCTCAGGATCCAGTTGGGAACCAACGAGTTCACTTCATGATTAGACTTTGCTGCGGGACGTGTGCTAAGGGGTTATCGATGTCTATAACTTTGGATCACTATGTGTAGGGAGTACGTGAACGGATTCAGGGCCATAGTGGCCTAGGTACGACTAAAGAGCTATAGACCAATGAAGTGGGGTCATTTGTAAAGATTTGGTCATGACTCCATGTGGTAAGCTTCGTAGTAGCAGTAGTTGTACAAGTTGAACTCCATCACTACTTCGATGGGTCTAGTGATCGAAGTGGTAGATATCGTATGCTTTACGCACTGAGTGAGAGATGTGAGGATGGTTGCTATGTTTGATTTGTTTGCCATCACTATGACATACACACCCCCACCCCCGTATTCTTTATACCATGTGTTAGTGGCACCTTGGAGTATTGTACAGTATGTAGTGCTAACTCTTTGGTTGCAGGTCCAGGTTCAGGTATGGTTTAGTATACCTGTTATTGTTCTGTTTAGCTGCTTATCGCTCATACCAGACTTTTTGTCTGACCCAGAGTTTTATGTCTCTTCTTATTACTCTAGGCGCTCTCACGAGCAGACTAGAGACATGTTAGGTGGTATGCACGAGTAGCTGTACCGGAGACGAGCAGGAGGCTTTCACGTATGATATATATATAGACATTCTCCCTGTGTTGCTGCGGTCACTACTTTGGGTATTAGTGGTGTACCTTTCTTTCTTATGTTTAGAGACAGTGATTTGGAAAGTTATAATAAGCTGTATTTGGATTTCCGCTACTCTGATGATGATGTTGATGTTGGTTTTAGTTATTAGCTTATGCACTGTCTCACCTGTTTTATGTCAAGTACATTATTATTATATTTTGTTCCATGCGCTGTGAGACATTCTACAGGTTTTCGATTAGTTCATTCTCTTCTTTCCTTTCTTACCGTTCCGTGCTAGTCGGGCATGTGTACAATGCACTTTCGGAGGAAATGCCGGCTGGTGCGGGGCGGGCCGTCACACTTGGTATCAGAGCTCTTGGTTGCATAGTTAACATAGGGAAGTCATCAGGGAGAGATAGTATACGTATATGAGAGCACGTATTGTGATTATTTTGGTTTTCAAAAGCTATATATATATACTATTAGTATATCTAAGGATGAAGTCGCACTGCACTAACACCACAAAGAGGATGGTTAATCGTTTTCTCTTTACAGATTGAATGATGAGCCGATACGCAAGGGGTATCGGTAGAGGAGCCAATAATGGGAATGTTGCTGATATGAGGACGATGTTTACTGACCTCATGAGAGAGATGCTTAGAGATGTTCAGAGAGCAGCTCCCAATACTGGTAATGGTGGTGGTCCAATAGTGCAGGCGCCTAGGGCCGATTTCGCCAAGATGAATAGGGATTATACTAGTGTAACACCCCGTGTATTTTATAACAGTGAAATTCACAAATTAAAGTACAACTAATTTCAAATCAAAGAATTAAGGGAAACGGGATATGCCATTGTGTTCGTCTCGAAATTCTACTTGAGATGGAGTCCGAGTTTGCGTAAAACAGACTCCGTATGAAGAAGATATGGCCTCCGGAAGTTTCAGAATTTAGTTTAAAATTCAAAACAGCTCAGAAAAACCAATTCAAAATTCAAAATCGGGCCGGATTGGCCAGGGCGGGAATTTTCCCGCCCAAGGCACCAAGGTCGACTTGGTAGTCGACCTGGGGCTACCCAGGTCGACTGGGCAGTCGACCTGTGTCACCCGTGTTGACTGCCAAGTCGACACGGTGTCGACTGGCGTGTCGACCTGGCCCCTGAGCCAGGTCGAACCCAGCCCCCCTGGCTGGCCTGATCCGTGTTTGGTCGATTTTCTGAGCCTTGCCTTGTCACTAGGGCTAGGCGTCAGCTCCTGGTTGGTCTCTCCTTCAAACGAATGGCTATTATTAAACCAAGCTTCATCGATGGTCCTAATCAACTCACAAACTCTATAAAAAGGACCTAAGACTCACCCTAATTCACACAAACTAAAATGGAGATGAGACCGTCATGCTGCTGAGGAAAGACTAGGAATAGCCGTCAGAAATTGAGAGACAATTAGGAGATAATTCGAAAGCTTAAAGCAACGTGAATTAAATCAAAACAACGCCTACAACAAAGGATAGCATCTCCAAATTCAGAATTCAGATTCCTGAATTGAAGATTC
Organism: Allium sativum; assembly: GCA_030737875.1. Lineage (NCBI taxonomy): Eukaryota > Viridiplantae > Streptophyta > Magnoliopsida > Asparagales > Amaryllidaceae > Allium > Allium sativum. The sequence goes on along the minus strand of CM060909.1, from coordinate 682,656,654 downwards.
GTCATACGTTGTAAGTAGAGTGCTATTCCGATGTGAATAAATAATTGTGTTGTGATTTGTGTAAAGTGAGAAATGGAATTGTGGCGATAATAGTCTATATTTGTATGTTGCTTTGATTCTAAACGATTTGGAATTGTTGTGGTATAACGATTGGATATTTGCAATTATGAGATTTATGTTGGAAGTTAACAACTACACGTTTGTAGTGGTTTAATTTAGAATCATGCAAGTATATGATTCATGTTAACAATCATATGTTGTGGTAGTTTATTTGGGATTCATGCAAGTATATGATTCACCATTATGCCAATATGATGTACATACTTTTATGACCACTTTTAGTGTGTAATTGGATTCAACTAAGTAATATGGTTTATATGAATTTATGTTAAATTGGCATCGTGATTCAAGTGTAAAACCATGCTTTTGGACTAGAGACAAAAGTAAGCATCTTTATGAACATGACTAAACTATGTTTGGTGTTATGCCTAGTTGAAAACATGTTTTAGGCCTATGTTATTATCAAAATCATATGGTGATATATGTGACACATAATTAAGTTAGATTTACATTCTAATTGCAAGTTTACATGAATAGACTAAAAAACATGATTTCATGTTTAGGTATGTTTATGCCATGATTATATGAATAGAATGGTTCATGTTTAGGTATGTTTATGTCATGATTATATGAATAGAATGATTCATGTTTAAGTATTGTTTATGCCATGATTATATGCTATGCAAGTTCACATGTGCCTAATTCATGTTAATTGAATCGTTATGTTGCAAGTTCATGCGTTCACCCTCCCCTTTTTATGTTACCTTATAAACACCATGTTATAAGCCTCCCCTTTTCATATGGCTAAGTTGGGTTTAAATGTTAAACCCAACATATCTTATATTGTAGCGAATGTGTAAAACGGGGGTAGTGATGTTTGGGTTAAAATATAGAACATAAGTGTTGGCATGTTTGACGCATGCCAACAACCTTGAAAAACAATTAAGTGGAATAAATAAATTTTACCCTATAAAGACGAATTTGAATAATGGGCCGCAAATATTTACATATAAAAAGAAAAGAGACAAAATATGTAAATTTAGAAAATACGATGTGTTTAACCCGAGGTTGGATTGAGTTGTGATGTAAACCTGCCCGGAACCGCCCGGCTGTCCAGTAGTCACAACAATACCTATCTAATGTGGGTGGTTAAACACGGAGCCCAATAAAGACCCGAGGTTAGACTGAGTTGTGGCGTAAGACTGCCCGGACCCAACCGACAACAGGCAGCCACAACAATACCTGTCTAATGTGAGAGGTCAAGGCTTTAATAAGACAATTAAGGCTGAGTCAGGATTGATAGGATTAAGTAAATTGAATTAATACTTAATCAAAATGGAACATGCTAAACTATACAGACTGATTGGGGGTTAGGTTTACAAAACACTTAACCAACTTAACATGTTGGCTAGAAATCGAAAACCTAGTAGCGGGGGACCCTTTTCAGCAGTAACCCTACAAGGTGTATCAGGATACCCTGAACTAGGCAGGGTGGGGCACGATTACTGGGCTGACTGTAAGAGGTCAAATCGACGGCGGTGGTGCAGGAGTGTAGGTTCTAACGGGGTGCGGGCGTGCACACACTCCGGCGCAGAAAAATAAGGCAGTAGGCACCAGTAGTATACCTGTGCATTCTAGAATTGTGTCGGGCCGCCACCATGGGACTTGATACACCCCATGGTGGGACCAGCATAGGTAACTACAACAACGGGGGCCGTAAGACACATGTAACTATGCGAGTAGGAGCCGATCATCAGAAATGGATCACTTCACCCTGATTATGGGGTGCCTGTTGGGAACTAGTTTATATGGGTACAGAGATTAATGCGGGGTACGATAGTGTATTCAACTCTAGACAACTTAACTTAGTTTATGGTGCTTTCTCATTTCCAGTTTATACTTATCATACCCAGTTCTTTATTCATAGACTGAATAGTCCTAGACTTATTCAGGCTTTATGTCTGACTCTACTTTTCTTTCGCCTTCTTTTCTTTCGTTTCCCCCCCCCCCCCAGGTCCACAGGGAGGGAATACCGCAGCTTGACCAGCTTGAAGAGAAAGAATGTATTGCTTGGATCTTTTTCGTTTTGGACTATGGCTTTGGACAGCAATTATGGGACTTATGCAGTTTATTTATGTTTTCTTTATGCTTCTTTAAATAATGTAATCAAGACAGTTATGAAGATGTTATGTTTTTGGAAGAATTGTAAGACAATTATGGCATGTTTTGTGTAACACGTATTTTAATGAAATAAAAGTTAATGCTATTTTCCGCTGTTCAAAAATATGTGTTCTTATATCTGTCTTGTATATCTGTGACTTATACTTATAAACTTCCACCAAAATTAGGGCATTCCCTTTAAGAGTGACCCTAACAGAGGTTGGGTGTTTCACTTTGTATCAGAGCATAGGTTTACCAGATAAGATAAAAAGTTTTGAAAATTTATTTTCAAAGGAAAATTTAAAGAAGCATTTTTAAAGATAAAATATTATTTTATTTTAAAAAGGCAAAGTCCCCTAAAGCCATAGGTACTATCTTTTATCCTTCGTTTTGAATCTATCCTTTTTGTTTCAGCATGTCCGAAGAACTTAACTTGCCAGAGGGTATACCAATACCTGGTTGGTTTAGACGATTCTTAGAAGCAAGGGGCACTCAGCCAGGTCCTACCATTCCTCCTCCCCCAGCTGCAGGAAATCATCCAGCTGCAGCAGCACCTCTTCCTCCACCTCCTCCGCGGGGAAATACTTTTGCTAAGATATGTAAAGATTTTAAAGCTATGGGAGGAAAGGACTTTCATGGAACTGAGTCCTTCGTGGCAGCTAGGAATTGGATAAAGGAAACCGAGGACTTATTCGTCATCTTTGAGGTAGAAGATAGGCAGAAGGTACAACTGGCAGTGTGGCTACTAAAAGGTGAGGCTTCCTACTGGTGGGAAGTCACTAATGCAGAAAGACCAGTGGAAACATGGGAGGACTTTAGGGCAAGGTTCGAGGCTAAATTTCTCTCAGAAGCTGAAAGGAGTCTTCAGTTGGAAAATTCTTATTTCTTAAGCAAGGGAATATGACAGTCAAAGAGTATGTTAACTAGTTTGATCAGTTGGCTAGGTTCGGACTGGACCTAGTCAACACCCCGCACAAGAAGGCTCTCTGCTTTGTCAAGGGGTTGAATGAGCCGTTACATAGTTTGGCCATGACCCATATACCCATGGGAGCTACGTATGAAAGGTTGGTGCAGATGGCATTGCTGAACGAAGAAGATAAGGGCAAGAAGGAGACAAAGGCAGAAATCTCTCAAGGGAAGAAAGAGGGTTTACAGCCTAAGAAGATAGACTTTAAGAAGGGCGGGAAAGACAAAAAAGAGAAGAGAAAGTGTAATTTCTGTGGCAAAGTGGGGCACTTAGTGAAAGATTGCCGGAAAAAGAAGGCCAATATGAATGGTGGGTGCTTTTCTTGCGGTGAGATAGGCCACATGGCTAAGGATTGCCCGAAGAAATGAGGACGGGGGCAGAGGGCTGGATCCACCTCAGAGGCACAGGTTCATGTGCTAGAGGCGCCACCTCTGCAACAGCGAGGTATAAATACTTCTGTAGAAAGTGTAGTTTATCTTTATGATCACCTAGTTCGCACTTTATTTGATTCTGGCACATCACACTCCTTTATCTCGTCTGCTTTAGTAGAATCTCTGCACCTAGAAACTAGTATGGTAGAGGACCCCTTAATTGTTTCAAACCCGATTGGGGGCCCAGCTCATTTGTCTATGATCTGTGTGGGATTGAAAATTTCTATTCTAAGAGTAGAATTTAGATGTAATGCTTTTGTTTTGGGCTTCTCGGGATATTGTTTGATTTTGGGCATGGATTGGCTATCCAGTATGGGGCCATCCTTGATTGTGAGAAAAGGGTGGTTAGGCTCCTGACCCAACTCGGTAATACTTTGGAAATTACTTGTAATCCCTCGTATGCGGTTATGCTTAGTTATCTTGAATTGCTAGATGCTTCTGCTGAGAGTTTGCAATCGGTTAGAGTGGTCCGGGAATATCCGGATGTCTTCGAAGAGGTGAAGGGCTTGCCCCCGAAGCGGGAGATAGACTTCCGCATATATCTTGTAGATAATGCAAAGCCCGTTGCGTTGCCCGTTAGACACATGGCTCCACGGGAAAGGAAAGAGCTCAGTAAACAGATTAAAGAGCTTCTAGAGAAGGAGTTCATTAGAAGGAGCATTTCAGAATGGGGCGCTCCAATGGTGTTCGCTACAAAGGCGGATGGTTCACTCCGTCTATGTGTTGACTATAGGGAGCTCAACAAGCTAACGAAAAAGAATAGGCACCCTCTCCCCAGAATCGACGATCTGTTTGATCAACTTGTAGGAGCGTCTGTTTTCTCCCAACTCGATTTGGCGACCGGTTTTCATCAGCTAAGGGTGGCTGAAGATAGTATCGATAAGACATCATTCAGAACCCCAGACGGCTTCTTTGAATGGCTTGTCATGCCTTTTGGCTTGACAAACGCACCCGCTTACTTCGTGGACTTGATGAGTAGGGTGTTCAGAGAATTCCTCAACAAGTTCGTAGTGGTCTTCGTAGACGATATCCTTATCTTCTCAAAGAGGGAAGAGGAACATGCTCAGCACTTAAGGGCAATCATGGAAACTCTGCGAGTCCATCAGCTAAAAGCCAAATTCTCCAAATGCCACTTTTGGAGAGAGGAAGTAAGATTTCTTGGGCACATAGTATCCAAGGAAGGATTAGCAGTAGACCCGGCTAAGGTAGTAGCGGTGCAGGATTGGAAGACACCAAAGAACGCAACAGAGGTCCGAAGCTTTCTCGGGCTAGCAGGCTTTTATCGAAAATTCATCAGAGACTTTGCAAAGATATCAGCTCCGCTCACAAAGTTGACCAAGAAGAATCTAGTGTTCAATTGGGACTTGGATTGCGAGTTTGCTTTCCAACGACTGAAAAGGGCTCTTACAACAGCCCCAGTTTTAACGTTGCCAGATGGAAGCAAGATGTTCACAGTTTATACAGATGCATGTGGGACAGGGCTAGGCTCCGTCTTAATGTAAGAAGGAAGGGTAGTAGCTTATGGCGGGAGACAATTGAAAGTGCATGAAAAGAACTACCCGACCCACGATCTTGAGTTAGCCGCCATCGTCTTTGCACTCAAGTCTTGGCGACACTATCTCCTAGGTGAGAAGTTCGAACTTTACACTGACCATAAATCGTTGAAATATCTTTTCTCACAGAAAGATCTTAACTTGAGGCAACAGAGATGGATGGAGTTTCTTGCCTCGTACGATTTCGAGATCTCCTACACTCCGGGCAAAGGCAACGTAGTGGCAGACGCGTTGAGCTGAAAGAAACTAACCCTAAGCTCGTTGTTTGTTGAAAGACAAAGCCTAGAGTTTATAGACAGCTTTGACTTTAGGCTCTCCTCCGATTTTGTACCAGGCTTGCTAGCATCTCTCGAAGTACGCCCGACTTTAGTGGACTCAATAGGGACAGCACAACGCGAAGACGCTCAGCTTGTGGAGACGATTGATAGGCTAATTTGGGGTGAGACTTCAAGTCACCTCAACAGATACTCCATCGACGATAAGGGTTGGCTAAGGCGATACGGAAGACCGTGCGTCCCACAGACAAGGGATTTAGTAAAGAAGGTTCTCGAGGAAGCACACCACTCCAAGATGACGATACATCCGGGCGGGGATAAAATGTACAAGGACATAAAGAGAACTTTCTTTTGGAACGGCATGAAGAAGGACGTGGCAGATTTCATTTCTAAGTGTATGGTGTGCCAACAGGTTAAGGCGGAACAGAAAAAGCCTGGCGGTCTGCTCCATCCTCTAGAGGTCCCGCAGTGGAAGTGGGATAGCATCTCAATGGACTTCATTGATGGGCTGCCTAGGTCTAGGAGAGGCAACACTAGCATTTGGGTAATAGTGGATAGGCTTACTAAAAGCACCCACTTTTTACCTGTCAAAAGTAAAAGAACTGCCTCATCCCTAACATCTCTTTACCTCAAGGAAATTGTTCGACTCCATGGAATACCATCCAGCATTGTTAGTGACCGAGACTCTATCTTCACAAGTGAGTTTTGGCGGAGTCTGCAAGAAGCGGTAGGCACACAGTTATGCTTGAGCACAGCCTATCATCCCCAAACCGACGGCTAAACAGAAAGAGTGAACAGAGTTTTGGAGGACCTTTTAAGACTGTGCGTCCTTGACTTCGGAGGGACATGGGAAGACCATCTTCCTTTGGTGGAATTTGCCTACAACAAAAGCTACCAAGCAACCATCGGAATGGCGCCCTTCGAAGCTTTATATGGAAGACCGTGCCGATCACCCACTTGTTGGTGGGAGTCTACTGATAAGCTCATACTTGGACCAGATATGATCCGAGAGACTTCATAGAAAGTAGACTTAATACGAAGAAGGATGAAGACGGCCCAAGACAGACAAAAGTCCTACGCCGACAAGAGGAGGACCGACCTTGAATTTGAGGTTGGGGACAGAGTTTTTCTTAAGGTATCTCCACTAAGGAACGTTGTTCGTTTTGGAACCACAGGAAAGCTAGCACCAAGGTTCGTAGGACCGTTTCCTATTATTGAGAAAATTGGGAAAATGGCCTATAGATTAGAGCTACCCGAAAAGCTGGCCGGAGTTCACAACGTATTTCATGTTTCACATCTCCGAAAATGTCTACATGAATCTGCTGAAGTGGTAGAGCCAAACATCCTAGAAGCTGAAGTGGAACGCGAAGCGACCGTGAGGAAAGTTCCAACCCACATATTAGGAACGGAAGTGAAGAAGCTACGCAACCGCGAAGTCAAGCTCGTCAAAGTTCAGTGGAGCGACGCCGAAGGAGACGCGACTTGGGAAACTGAAGCTAGAATACGCGCAACCTACCCTTTTCTTTTTGAGGGTACATCTTTGATCTTTCTTTTTCCTTAAGTTGCGCTTTTATCTATCTTTTTAGGTATATCTCCTCGACCTTATCTTTTAGGAAGAAACCCTTTGAATAAAAACATGTAATTGAAACATGTTATGGATGATGGTTGCAAGTGGTTGCAAGTGATTGCTAGTGGTTGCTCATGGTTGCCTATACACACACAATCTAGGTTTTAGATCGGCTCAGTCACTTCATATTGCATATGCATAAATGTATTTATATTCGTATATGGTTGAAGTTTAATGTGTTGTCATATGGATATTGCATTTGTATGAATGATTGTGCACTCATGTAGAATCATGAATAGGAGAATTTGCATACATAATGGATTCATGGCACTTACATAATTTGCATTAAGGAGGTCAACTGAATCAGTAGACCGCCTGATTTTGCATTAGATAAGTACATGTACACACACACACTCTTCGCATATGATCATGAAGCATTAGAAGTCTTTTAAGGACAATGGATACTCGTGTTTGATGGATGAGTAGATGGATGTTTGGATGTTAGGATGTACATTCTTCCTGAACTTGAAGATTTCGGGGACGAAATCCTTTTAAGTGGGGGAGAATGTAACACCCCGTGTATTTTATAACAGTGAAATTCAAAAATTAAAGTACAACTAATTTCAAATCAAAGAATTAAGGGAAATGGGATACGCCATTGCGTTCGTCTTGAAATTCTGCTTGAGATGGAGTCTGAGTTTGCGTAAAACGGACTCCGTATGAAGAAGATATGGCCTCCGGAAGTTTCAGAATTCAGTTTAAAATTCAAAACAGCTCAGAAAAACCAATTCAAAATTCAAAATCAGGCCGGATTGGCCAGGGCAGGAATTTTCCCGCCCAAGGCACCCAGGTCGACTTGGTAGTCGACCTGGGGCTACCCAGGTCGACTTGGGAGTCGACCTGGGGCTACCCAGGTCGATTGGGCAGTCGACCTGGGTCACCCGTGTCGACTGCCAAGTCCCCCTGGCTGGCCTGATCTGTGTCGACTGCCAGGTCGAACCCAGTCCCCCTGGCTGGCCTGATCTGTGTTTGGTCGATTTTCTGAGCCTTGCCTTGTCACTAGGGCTAGGTGTCAGCTCCTGGTTGGTCTCTCCTTCAAACGAACGGCTATTATTAAACCAAGCTCCATCGACGGTCCTAATCTACTCACAAACTCTATAAAAAGGACCTAAGACTCACCCTAATTCACACAAACTAAAATGGAGATGAGACCGTCATGCTGCTGAGGAAAGACTAGGAATAGCCGTCAGAAATTGAGAGACAATTAGGAGATAATTCGAAAGCTTAAAGCAACGTGAATTAAATCAAAACAACGCCTACAACAAAGGATAGCATCTCCAAATTCAGAATTCAGATTCCTGAATTGAAGATTCGTCATACGTTGTAAGTAGAGTGCTATTCCGATGTGGATAAATAATTGTGTTGTGATTTGTGTAAAGTGAGAAATGGAATTGTGGCGATAATAGTCTATATTTGTATGTTGCTTTGATTCTAAACGATTTGGAATTGTTGTGGTATAACGATTGGATATTTGCAAGTATGAGATTTATGTTGGAAGTTAACAACTACACGTTTGTAGTGGTTTAATTTAGATTCATGCAAGTATATGATTCATGTTAACAATCAAATGTTGTGGTAGTTTATTTGGGATTCATGCAAGTATATGATTCACCATTATGCCAATATGATGTACATACTTTTATGACCACTTTTAGTGTGTAATTGAATTCAACTAAGTACTATGGTTTATATGAATTTATGTTAAATTGGCATCGTGATTCAAGTGTAAAACCATGCTTTTGGATTAGAGACAAAAGTAAGCATCTTTATGAACATGACTAAACTATGTTTGGTGTTATGCCTAGTTGAAAACATGTTTTAGGCCTATGTTGTTATCAAAATCATATGGTGATGTATGTGACACATAATTAAGTTAGATTTACATTCTAATTGCAAGTTTACATGAATAGACTAAAAAACATGATTTCATGTTTAGGTATGTTTATGCCATGATTATATGAATAGAATGGTTCATGTTTAGGTATGTTTATGTCATGATTATATGAATAGAATGATTCATGTTTAAGTATTGTTTATGCCATGATTATATGCTATGCAAGTTCACATGTGCCTAATTCATGTTAATTGAATCGTTATGTTGCAAGTTCATGCGTTCACACTCCCCTTTTTATGTTACCTTATAAACACCATGTTATAAGCCTCCCCTTTTCATATGGCTAAGTTGGGTTTAAATGTTAAACCCAACATATCTTATATTGTAGCGAATGTGTAAAACGGGGGTAATGACGTTTGGGTTAAAATATAGAACATATGTGTTGGCATGTTTGACGCATGCCAACAACCTTGAAAAAAAATTAAGTGGAATAAATAAATTTTACCCAATAAAGATGAATTTGAATAATGGGCCGCAAATATTTACATATAAAAAGAAAAGAGACAAAATATGTAAATTTAGAAAATACGATGTGTTTAACCCGAGGTTGGATTGAGTTGTGATGTAAATCTGCCCGGAACCGCCCGGTTGTCCAGTAGTCACAGCAATACCTATCCAATGTGGGTGGTTAAATACGGAGCCCAATAAAGACCCGAGGTTAGACTGAGTTGTGGCGTAAGACTGCCCGGACCCAACCGACAACAGGCAGCCACAACAATACCTGTCTAATGTGAGAGGTCAAGGCTTTAATAAGACAATTAAGGCTGAGTCAGGATTGATAGGATTAAGTAAATTGAATTAATACTTAATCAAAATGGAACATGCTAAACTATACAGACTGATTGGGGGTTAGGTTTACAAAACACTTAACCAACTTAGCATGTTGGCTAGAAATAGAAAACCTAGTAGCTGGGGACCCTTTTCAGCATTAACCCTACAAGGTGTATCAGGATACCCTGAACTAGGCAGGGTGTGGCACGATTACTGGGCTGACTGTAAGAGGTCAAATCGACGGCGGTGGTGCACCAGTGTAGGTTCTAACGGGGTGCGGGCATGCACACACTCCGGCGCAGAAAAATAAGGCACTCGGCACCAGTAGTATACCTGTGCATTCTAGAATTGTGTCGGGCCGCCACCATGGGACTTGATACACCCCATGGTGGGACCAGCATAGGTAACTACAACAACGGGGGCCGTAAGACACATGTAACTATGCGAGTAGGAGCCGATCATCAGAAATGGATCACTTCACCCTGATTATGGGGTGCCTGTTGGGAACTAGTTTATATGGGTACAGAGATTAATATGGGGAACGATAGTGTATTCGACTCTAGACAACTTAACTTATTTTATGGTGCTTTCTCATTTCCAGTTTATACTTATCATACCCAGTTCTTTATTCATAGACTGAATAGTCCTAGACTTACTCAGGCTTTATGTCTGACTCTACTTTTCTTTCGCCTTCTTTTCTTTCGTCCCCCCCCCCCCGGTCCACAGGGAGGGAATACCGCAGCTTGACCAGCTTTCACATCCATCTTGAAGAGAAATAATGTATTGCTTGGATCTTTTTCGTTTTGGACTATGGCTTTGGACAACAATTATGGGACTTATGCAGTTTATTTATGTTTTCTTTATGCTTCTATAAATAATGTAATCAAGACAGTTATGAAGATGTTATGTTTTTGGAAGAATTGTAAGACAATTATGGCATGTTTTGTGTAACACGTATTTTAATGAAATAAAAGTTGTTGTTGTTTCCCGCTGTTCAAAAATATGTGTTCTTATATCTGTCTTGTATATCTGTGACTTATACTTATAAACCTCCACCAAAATTAGGGCATTCCCTTTGAGAGTAACCCTAACGGAGGTGGGGTGTTTCAACTAGTCTTGGTGGGAAGTCGTTTCACGGAATGGAATCGGCTACGGATGTTCAAGATTGGTTGGATAGCTGCGAGCGTATCTTCGAAGACTTGGGTATCAAGGATGCGATGAAGAGAAGGCTAGCATCCTGTCAGCTGCAAGGACGGGCAATGAATTGGTGGAATGCTATAAAGGTAGCTACCCCCGAGGATCAGATTACTTGGGATCAGTTTAAGGCTCGCTTTAGCCATAATTTCATTCCGGCTACTCAGAAATCAGTGTTGTTTAAGAAGTTCTTGGAGCTTAAGCAAAATGGCAGAGCTGTCACGGAGTATATTGTTGAATTCAATACCTTGTCGAAATATAGGTTATCCCTCATTGACACTCCCGAGAAGAAGAATGAGAAGTTTATAATAGGTTTGGATCACTACTTGGGGGAAAAGCTTATTAACCACATTGATGAGAAGTTTGAATCGATTGTGGGAAAAGCATTGAGGTCAGAGAGTCTTTACCCTAAGTCGAAGACCGAGGTCGCATCTGCAGAGGAGCCAAAGTCGCAAGCAAGTTGTGGAGGCAAGAATGGTTCTCAGAATAAGAGAAAATAGAATCAGACCAAGGATTACCAGAAGAAAAAGAATAAGAAAGATGTTGAGTCCTTCAGCTGTGGTAAGAAGGGCCATTATGTTAGTAATTGTCGAGCCAAGCCAGCGGATAGGAAATGCTTCAACTATAGCCAAGTGGGACATCACAAGGACAAGTGTCTACAACCCCCTAAAGAGAAGCGGATCATGAAAGCATATACTATTAGTGTTGTTCCTTCTTCGTCGAATGCCCCAACTGCAGCGGAAAAGTGAAAGAATGTTGTTATTCAAAGTATGCTTTCTGTTTATGATGTTCCTGTTAGAGTTTTGTTTGATACCGGGGCTTCCAGTTCTTTCATATATAGTGACCTGGTAGATAGGTTGGGATTGGAGCCCAAGATTGTCGATAGACCTTTAGTAGTGACGAACCCGATTGGTGGTTCAACTAACCTTAGCATGATTTGTCGTAATGTGGTCTTATCAAGTCATGGATGCATGTTTGTTTGTGATTGCTTTGTTTTGGGCTTTACTGGGTTTGGCATTACTTTGGGAGTCGATTGGCTCCAAAGATACGGGGTGGTGGTAGACCATGAGGGATTTTTGGTGACAGCTAGAGCAGATGATGGGCGGAGAGTAGTGTTTGGTGGTCTACCCGGTGATGGGGTAATGGCTAGTTTTCTAAATTCCCTCGACATCCTGCATAGTGAGTTGTCAGGTTTGCCCGTGTTTGGCCAGTATCCGGACGTTTTCAAGGAAGTGACCGGGCTTCCACCACACCGAGAGATTGAGTTCCGTATTGATTTAGTGAATGATGCCAGACCTATAGTGATGCCATTCGTCGTATGGCACCAAGGGAACAGCGAGAGCTCGGGGTTCAAGTCAGCGATCTTTTGAAGAAGGGATTTATCAGGAGTGTTTCTCAATGGGGAGCACGAGTTCTATTTGCTACCAAGGCGGATGGTTCCCTTCGTTTGTGTATAGACTACCGCGAGTTGAATAAAGTGATGAGAAAGAACAAGTATCCCCTACCACGGATAGATGATTTGTTTGATCAGTTGAGTGGCGCGAGAGTATTCTCTCAGTTGGATCTCGCGACAGTTTTTCATCAGCTTAGAGTGGAAGCTGAGAGTATAGCTGAAACGACATTTCGGACGCCATCTGGATTTTATGAGTGGTTGGTCATGCCATTCAGACTGACCAATGCCGTAGCATACTTTGTGGATCTTATGAATAGGGTATTCAAAGATCAGTTGAATAAGTTTGTCCTTGTGTTCGTGGATGATATTTTGGTATATTCGAGGACAGAGGAAGAACACAAGGAACATTTGAGGATAGTAATGGAGGTGTTAAGAAAACACTAGTTGAAAGCAAAATTCTCTTAGTGTCACTTCTGGAGGAGGGAAGTGAGATTCTTAGGCCATGTTGTTTCAGAGAATGGTATTGTCGTGGACCCTGCGAAGGTGGCTACGGTACAAGATTGGTCTACGCCCAAGAATGCAACGGACATAAGAAGTTTCTTGGGATTAGCTGGATATTATCGTAATTTTATCTAAGGCTTCTCTAACATAGCAGCACCGTTGACTCAGTTGACCAAGAAGAATCAAGCCTTCGTCTGGGACGAAAGGTGCGAGAATGCATTCAAGAGCCTAAAGGAAAAGTTGACATGTGCACCAGTGTTAGTCATTCCTAAGGGAAATGAAGAGATGACGGTATATACGGATGCATGTGGTACCGGACTAGGTGCTGTATTGATGCAAGGAGATAGGGTTGTAGCATATGCAAGTCGGAAACTGAAACCGCATGAGAAAAGATACCCTACCCATGACTTGGAACTGGCTGCGATCGTATTCACGTTGAAGATGTGGAGACATTATCTCTTGGGAGAAAGATTCGAGTTGTTTACCGATCATAAATCGTTAAAGTATCTTTTCTCTCAGAAGGATCTAAATCTCCGACAGCAAAGATGGTTAGAATTCTTAGCTTCCTATGATTTCAATATCGCATACACACCATGAAAGGGCAATGCGGTAGCTGATGCATTGAGTAGAAGACATGCCAGTCTAGGGGCTATGTTTCTAGAATGGAAGCAACTGGAGTACATCGCTGGGTATGATTTCAGACCAAAGTGCGAATTGGATCCAGAAATGTTAGCAAGTTTGAAGATCAGACCCACTTTGATTGAACGGATCGGTTCCAGTCATAGGAACGATCCTAACTTATTGGAAATCATCTCAAAGTTAGAGATGGGAATCGATGGAGAGATGAACAAGTATGGGCTTGATCGAGATGGATGGCTTAGAAAGAATGGAAGACTAGTTGTACCCAATGTCAATGGATTGAGAGATGAAGTGCTTAGAGAATGTCATCACTCAAAAATGACTACACACCCCGGTGGTAACAAGATGTATCGAGACATGAAGCAGACCTACTATTGGGAAGGGATGAAAAGAGACATTGGGAAATTTATATCCAAATGCATGAACTGCCAGCTAGTTAAAGCCGAGCAAAAGAAGCCTAGTGGTTTGTTACAACCATTAGAAATTCCAGAATGGAAATGGGAACAAGTGTCAATGGATTTCATTGATGGGTTACCAAGGACTAGATCGGGCCTTGATAGCATTTGGGTGATTATGAACCGATTGACTAAGAGTGCAAGGTTTATACCCGTCAAGTCAAACAGGACGGCAGCTAAGTTAGCTGAACTATATGTAAAGTGGGTAGTGAGATTTCGTGGAATACCCAAATGCATTGTGAGTGACCGAGATCCGTTGTTCACTAGTGGATTTTGGAAGAGCTGACAAGAGGCTTTAGGGTCAGAACTACATCTCGGTACCGCGTATCATCCTCAAACCGATGGTCAAACAGAGAGGGTGAATCGTATATTAGAAGACCTCTTGAGAGCCTGTGTATTGGATTTTGGTGGATCATCGGATGACCATTTGCATCTAGTAGAGTTTGCATATAATAATAGTTATCAATCCAGTATCGGTATGACTCCGTTTGAAGCTTTGTACGGAAGACCATGCAACTCACCGTCATGTTGGGTAGAAACTGGTGAGAAGTTTGTACTTGGACCCGATGTGATAAGAGAAACTTCAGCTAAGATTACGATTATCCAACAGCAAATGAAGGCTGCCCAGGATAGGAAGAAGAGTTATGCTGATTGAAGGAGAAGAGAATTAAAGTTCTCCATTGGCGACTGGGTGTTTATCAAGATTTCTCCGTTGAAGAGCATGATACGATTTGGCAGGAGAGGCAAGTTAGCACCAAGATTTGTTGGTTCATTCCCAGTTCTTGAGAAAATTGGGAATTTTGCATATAAAGTTGAATTACCAGAGAAGATTGCAGGAGTTCACAACATATTTCGTGTTTCCCATCTAAGGAAGTTCGTACACGACCCAGATGTGACTATTCCACCTGATCAGTTGGATGATATCGAGGTTGAACCCGAGGCAGTTGGGAACCGCAAGTCTTTGTGTATTGTTGGGAACGATACGAAACAACTTCGAAGGAAAGCGGTGAATCTAGTCAAAGTTCAGTGGGGCGAGGATGAGAATGACTGTACTCAGGAGACAGAGGAGAGCATTAGGAAGACGTATCCAGAACTCTTCGCCTGGTAAGATTTCAGTTTCGATTTAGTCTTTCCGCATGTTAGGATAGGTTTGTTTTGTTTGTTTTGTTTGCTTTGCATGATTGATTGTTGTATATGGCTGGTAGGCATGCGGGATCCTTTGTGTGTTTTAGGTTAAGGAATTTCGGGGACGAAATTTCTGAAGGGGGGAGAGTGTAACGACCCGCATTCTATGCATCATAGGATCGTAGAATATTTATTTCTTTCACATACGAAGTCGTATGATCATGTAACTTTGGGAGACGACTATAAGGGTCATTTCCCATGTTCATGATTTTTTCCAATTTTTAAATGACCGTTTTGCCCCTAGCTGATCTTGTTTTGGCCATAACTTTTGATTGGAAAGGAGTTTTGACCTGAAACCACATCCATTGGCTCCGAATGATGGTTTATAATCCCGTAGAGTGGTCACACTAGCCAAACGGACTCACCGTTTGGGAGATACGGCTGGAACAAGTTTCAGATAGTGAAAAACAGCTTAATTGGGCTTAACCGGGTGATCAACAACTAGGCCCAATGGGGGGTTTCGGGATTAGAGGTATTTAAGGGCTGATAGGGTTAGGATTTTGGTTTTTCACTCATTTTCCAGCAGCCACAAACCCTCTCTTCAACCTACCAATGACCTCTAACATCTAAAAACACCTCTAATCACTTCTTAATCAAGTTTTGGCTTAAACTACATCAAATTAAGGAGAGAAAGCACCAAAGCAAGGTTAGTGCTGTTGTGTTGCATTGGGAACAACGCCAAACAGAGAATCATTTCAGACTTGGTATTTTATTTGTGGCCAAGGTGAGTGATTTGCATAGTTCCTCGCTAACTATGGTTAATTAAGAGTAATTAGTGGTAATTAGCGAATTTATACATGTTAAAAACCAGGAAAAATATTTATAAATTCTTAAATGATGTTTTAGACCTCTGTTAGAAACTTGAGTTAATTTGGTTAAGTTTTGATAATCCTATCATTAACTATGCTGGAACATGCTAAAGGGAAATATGGGGTTTTGGCTATGTTTGATCCATTTTAACCTATCATATTGATGTTTTGGTGTTTGGGGTCACTTCTACTTGTAGCTATGACTGATTGGTATGACTTATGACTGTTTAGAACAGTTAGAATGGTTGAGAACGCCGTCGAATGGCATAAAACACTCGCTGGAAAAGTTGCAGGAAATTGGTGTAGGTTTACGGGCAGGTTTACGAATCGGATCGGCTGGATGGGCTCGGACCGGATAGTGGACTGAGCAAGAGATCACCGAACCGAACCGAGGCTTGGCACAAGAGAGAGTATGGCAAAAAGGAAGGCCACTATGGTTGAACTGGGACAGGATCGAGCTAAGGAAGGGGGAACCAGATTGACTTGAAGGGAAGTGAGGGGGATCGGAGCGGAAGAGAATGGGGAAGTGGATCGGACCCTGACCAGGAACCCGAACTGAACCGATGGAGCAAGGGTACACCGAACAGAAGCATGTATATCCGAACCAATCAATGCGATGTGGAGGATCTGAACCGAGACGATGGCCAGTGACTGGGGCAACCCGAACCGAACCGATGACTAGGGAGAGACCCGAATAGATCCAATGATGACCAAAAAACCCGAGATGCAAGGGTAGTCCAAATCGGAAGTTAGATCTCAGGATCCAGTTGGGAACCAACGAGTTCACTTCATGATTAGACTTTGCTGCCGGATGTGTGCTAAGGGGTTATCGATGTCTATAACTTTGGATCACTATGTGTAGGGAGTTCATGAACGGATTCGTCGCCACAGTGGCCTAGGTACGACTAAAGAGCTATAGACCAATGAAGTGGGGTCATTTGTAAAGATTTGGTCATGACTCCATGTGGTAAGCTTGGTAGAAGCAATAGTTGTACAAGTTGAACTCCGTCACTTCTTTGATCGGTCTAGTGATCGAAGCGGTGGATATCGTATGCTTTACGCACTGAGTGAGAGATGTGAGGATGGTTGCTATGTTTGATTTGTTTGCCATCACTATGACATGCACATCCCCACCCCCATATTCTTTATACCTTGTGTTAGTGGCACCTTAGAGTATTGTACAATATGTAGTGCTAACTCTCTGGTTGCAGGTCCAAGTTCAGGTATGGTTTAGTATACCTGTTATTGTTCTGTTTAGCTGCTTATCGCTCATACCTAACTTTTTGTCTGACCCAGAGTTTTATGTCTCTTCTTATTACTCTGGGTGCTCTCACGAGCAAACTAGAGACAGGTTAGATGGTATGCACGAGTAGCTGTACCGGAGACGAGCAGGAAGCTTCCACGTATGATATATATATATATATATATATATATATATATATATATATATATATATATAGACATTCTCCTTGTGTTGTTGTGGTCACTACTTTGGGCGTTAGTGGTGTACCTTGCTTTCTTTTGTTTAGAGACAATAATTTGGAAAGTTGTAATAAGCTGTATTTGGATTTCCGCTACTCTGATGATGATGTTGATGTTGGTTTTAGTTATCAGCTTATGCACTGTCTTACCTGTTTTATGTCAAGTACATTATTATTATATTTTGTTCCATGCGCTGTGAAACATTCTACAGGTTTTCGATTAGTTCATTCTCTTCTTTCCTTTCTTTGGCGACCGTTCCATGCTTGTCGGGCATGTGTACAGTGCACTTTTGGAGGAAATGCCGGCTGGTGCGGGGCGGGCCGTCACAATATCGGCTTTTATTCAATATCAAATTCTGAAACCAACAAATATTGTATTGGAAATAACGATATAAATATATCTATCAAATTTTCACAACCATATCTGTATAATCACGAAATCCAACATCGAAATATTCCGAAAATAATTTCGATTCAAATCCATTCCAATTCGTATATTGGAAATTCTGATTATTTTCAAAACCATTTCAAATCTAATTCAAAACTAGTTCATTTCGATAAAAATATATTCTTATCCTTTCAAATGTGGAATTTTTCATCCCAGTTCTTTCCAATTCATATATTTTGATTTTACACAAATTATTAATATTTTTAATAATTTTATCACGGCCCATACAGTCGGTTTTCAATAACGGCCACCGAACTGCACTTACAACGACCTTTTCCAAATATGATTTGGACATAATTCCAAATCCAACCGTTAGATTTCAAATTTCTAATATTCATTGGAAAGCTCTTTTCGACACGAACCCAACGGTTCAGGTTTCAGGAGAATCCGACAACCGGATCTCCCGTAACGTCAATTCGAAGTCAGTGGTCGAAATTCGCGAACTGTCGCGGCGTGACGCGTTCTATTCAGGCCTTTTAATATATATAATATATATATTTCGTCGATTTCAATTCGTATTTTATAATTTGTTTAAATTCGTTTTCAAAACAATTTCAACTTCATATTCAATTTGAAATCAAAATTGAATATTTCATTTCATTAATGTATAAATGATAATATTTTCAAAATATTATATTTTGAAACCACTTCCTTTTTGATATTAATTATAAAAATGAATAAAATCGATATAAATATCGTTCACGTCAAAATGGCGCATATCTAATCAACACGACTTTATATATTTCAATAACTTCGTTATTCTATTCAGCAAATGAATATTTTCTTCAACACATGAATATATATTTTTCAGCACATGAATTTTCTCAACACATGACTATTTTTGTTATTTATTATATTTTATAAAATTATGATTTCTATCATTTAATTCTTAATCAGACTCTAATCGTGAATTAACAGTAGAACAATCCCCTAAGTATTAACCACGAAGGCCGAAACCAACATCAGATCAATACCCAGGAAACCACTCATCTTAACTAATTTCCAGTTAATTTCTAATTTTATATATGATAAAGATGAAAATTTTATTGTTAAAATATTTTACTCAACACATGAATATTTATTATATTCAACACATGAATATTTATTCTATTCAACACATGAATATTTATTCTGAAACGACCCAAACTTCCCAGTAAAGGAACGACTGGATTGCTTTGAGAACAACACACGTCAGAACACAAACTGAAGAACATTTTATTGCTAATTACAACAATTACATCAGAGTACAAGAAAATCACAGAGTATGAATACTTATTACACAATAGGAATACAATAATATCAGAGATTTAAATTACATTTAAATAGCAGTGGAAAAATATTACAAATATGCAACTGAAAGGAATACACGGATACAGAGCTTTCCGAATACCGCTTCAGCTGTAAACCAGGATCCTGTAAATATATCTGCAAAAAGCTACTCGACTGCCCGTGTGCAAAACAAGGGCACCCGAATTTGCCAGTGAAACAAAGTACAGGTCAGTCATGGGACTGGTATGAGAAATCTTAACTTAACTTATCTAATAATTAGGCTAATCACAGGACCACGCCGCTGACGCGGAACGGGTTTACTCCATTGGATTGCCAGTGCATAAAATAAAGTAAATTGTTAAACAACGCAATACTTTTTAGAAAAATGAGACCATTATAAGACCCAAGTCCCATCACACAATGCAACGCAAATCGGAGGATAGGGTTTTACCTTATAATGGTCAAAAGATGCATGATACGATAAAACGGATTTAGTATTAGTGTGTATATCTATGGATATATATATATATATATATATATTTCAAAAACGATTTCAATCATAATGTATTAATCATAGACGGCATAGTACCCCATCCTACCATGTCGCCATACTAGTTCTACAATCAAAACCATAAGGTCGTATTGGAAATTGGATTTCCATCATGAGTCGAGGCTAGGGGCAAGCTCCTCTCCGATTCGAGACACTCTAGCAAATGCCTCAGGATCCCCCGCAGTGAACCCTTGGAGCGGTAGGGCCGGTCCCAGCCTATAGTATGACCACTAACAGCCTATAAAAAATCCGAGGTGCCTCAAAATCCATCATCCACATAAGTAAAATGCCAGCCAGTTTAAGCACTGACACTACCACTAGCTAGAAAGAAACCTGTGCGCTCCCTACGGTCCATATCCCGTTTTTGACTCATACCGAGGTGTGAGGCTCGCAAAGTCATGATTTACACAAAGCTATGTCATAATAGGCTATACTTTGATCATCCCACAAGGCCCTGCTTTTCAACAAAAGCCTTGATCGATTGCATCTTAGCGTGCCACATTGACAATTCACGCCCTGCGATCAATCACTATTAATATATACCAGGGTGTTAAGCAGAGAATAAATTCTCCACCACCAAACAGATATACATTAATAACAATCAATTTAATTCGCCTGGAACAAAATCCAATGTCAGACACGCATCCATTTACAAGCTTATGCTCTGGGTCTAAGCGAAAACCAAATCCGAACAATCAACAATAGTCTGGACGGTAACCACTTTAGCCCCCTCAAGGTAGCTACTCCAATCGTGGGCATCAGTAGCAACACATCCATTCGATGTGAAGATCGTCGGTCTTCAATCACCGTCTTCAACTTCAACTCTTCATCATCGTAGTGATTATTCGGAATGGGTTAAATCCGGTCTTTCCGAATAACTCGCGTATTTTTATAATTACAAATCAAGTGCTATAAGAACACATCCAACGCCACATTCCAAATTAAAATATTCTTCTAACAAAATATTTGCATTATTTTATCGAAGATCAATTCTTTACATTTACTCTTAAATCTTTCTTGTAATGATTTATTTAAAACACCATTTGGTTTTAAATATCACAAATCATTGTTCAATGATTATTTAAATTTAAGAAATAAATCTTATCTTTAACTGGGTTAAAGAACTAATGTCATTTTAAAACACCGTTCACGATAAATCTAAAATCGACTTCCATTAAATATGAAATCTTCACAGAAATCAATCAATATATAATCGTTATAAATTTCTGTATCCGACCAATAATAAAATGGAATAACGGCAAAGCCTCTTAAATTCCATATGTAGTATCGGTCTTCTTTTACAGAAGCTAATCTCGGTTATTATAAATTCGAATTCCATTCAACTCCAATTTAATATATTAAATTGGAAAACTTTACTTTTGGAAAATTTCCATTTTTAAATCTTAATAAAAGATTTATAAATTCCCAATCATATTTTCACTGTCAGTTGGGTTAAAGAACATATGTCACTTAAAAACATAGTTCACAATAAACCCAACTCACATTTCATCTTATTCCAATCACTAAATATAAATTGAAAACTTTTAATAATCTTAATTAAAAGATTTATTCTTTCTCATCTCAACTGGGTTTAAGAAAGGTGTTATTGAAGACACCATTCACGACAAACCCAAAAGCCAATTCATTTAATTAAATTTCAATTAAATATTCACTAATTGGAAAACTTCATTAAATCTTAATTTAATGATTTATTCTAGTTAATAACAAGTTCATTTCAATAAAAATATATTTTTCTAAAATATATACTTTTCCTAAAATATTTTCTAAAATATTCTTTTCTAGAATATTCTTTATTGGGATGTGACTCAATCAACAACCATATATTGCATGAAATCAGCAAGCATGATAAATAATTATCAATCATCCAATTAATCAACCAAAGTGGATTCTACACTAAATATTGGGACTAGTGTAGGTCAAATATCATCCCAACACCCGTGTGGGGTTTCATCCAACAACAAATAATGAATTATTTGTGCACTTGGGCGATGTGTAAAAATTATCAACCCAATCACATAAACATGTCGGATGACATGTAAATGGAACTGTAATATTCAGTTTGAATATACTAACATTATATTTAACATATCAAACATTACAACCTGTCAGACATATATATATATATACATCAAGCCATCGCTAACATCATGTTTTTAACATATGATTTTTTACCGTAACTCATCGACAATAAAAAATTTAACTTTTATTTCTAATCTTCTTATCGTTAACCAATGACAAAAAAATATTAACTTTTGTTTCTATTCTTTTTTATTGTTAACAAAAGACAATAAAAATCTTAACTTTATAAATCCAGTCTTTTATTGAATATAAAATGTCAATAAAAATCTATCTTTTATTCCAACTCTTGTTATTGTAAATAAATGTCAAATAAAATCTATTCTTTCAATTAAAAACAATATTACATGAGAATGTAATCTTCCAACTCTATTCTCTTTAATGATACCAATATTACATGTAAATGTAACATTCTAATTATATTCTCTTTAACGATAATTCTATCTAATCTCTTCAACGTAACATAATATGATGATTTTGTCCAATCTTTTAAAGTAAACACAAATGTCATTTTTGTATTCATTCTTTTAAAGTAAACAAAAATGCTAACTTTTCTTTTATCCTTTTTAATGATCAAAAATGTAATCTTTCTTCTTAATTCATTCTTTTAAATATGACAAAAATGTCTCTTTTATTTCATTCCATTAAATCTGACAAAAATGTCCCTTTTATTTCATTCCTTTAAATCTGACAAAAATGTCCCTTTTATTCCATTCCTTTAAATCTGACAAAAATGTCCCTTTTATTTCATCTAACATAATCTAATTAACAAAAGTGTTAAATTTGTCCAACTTAATCTAATTAACAAAAAGTGTCAATTCTCCAACTTAATCTAATTAACAAAAAGTGTTAATTTATCTCAATAATCATGTTTTGACAGAAAATGTTTCTTTTTGTTTCTATAAGCATATCTTGTCAAAAATACTCCTTTTTATTCCTATAAGCATACTTTGTCAAATATGTTTCTTTTTATTTTTCTAACCAACTTCTAATAAAAATGTTAATTTTTGATTTGAATAACACATTTCTAATTCAATCTTTTTAGTGATTCTAAAATGACGGTGAAATATGACATTCCAAATTGTAACCAAAATGACATTTTTAATCTAATATCATATTTGCTAACAAAACGGTCTTTTTATACTAATGTTACATTTCTAAAATAAAAATGTACTTTTATTACAAAGATACCATTTTATAACAAATCTTATTTATATCTATTTTAACAAAAATGATAATGATGATTTCTATTATCAATCTTTAAATAAAAACATAACCATATTAAAAATGCAATCTTTTTAATGCAAACAAATTATATAAAAAAAATATGCAACTTTGAAATCAATTCTTTTTATTGTCTCTAATTTGACAATAAAAATGCATCTTTAAAAAATATTCTTTTTATGTAGAAAATACTGCATCAAAATGTGTATTCTTTTTTTGTTGAAAATTTAGTTCAACCAAATGACACAAAATGTCTATTCATGTTTGAGTGCAAAATTGCTGATTTAACAAATTATCAAAATTCTGTGTTACATATATGTTGAAAATTTCTAAATCTACGTATTTGCAAAATCTGTTGTTTTATACATGTGATCCTTTTATATAAACAAAAATTATATATTTTTGTTTAAATCAAATTCTAATTAACAGAAGTGTAAATTTAACAATAAAATGAACAAAATAGTAAATTTGGTGAATCTAATTCTAATTAACAGAATTGTTCCAATTCCAACAGTACAATAAAAAAAAATGATAATTTTGTTTTAGTCTAATTCAAATTCACAGAAATGTTAAATTCAATCATTCCATTGCCACATCACAAAATCAAATAAACAGATGTATAATCTACATTTAACACAGGATAATAACAACTTGAATCAACTACAGATTAACAACAATAATTTCTGAAATTATTGCTAATTATAAAAGACAGGAATAAATAGATTTCTCACATTGGTTTGATTTTGAATAAATCAGATCTGGATTTTCCTGAATTTCCAACACGCTCGGTTTCAACTCTAATCAGCTCCATGTCGTAGATCTCCTCAAGAGGATTCCAACGCTAGTCATTTCGTTCGATTCTGATACAGTATGAAAGAGTTATAGCAGAATGAACTTGTTCATATTATTTTAAATAATTAATTATTAATTAATTTTCTAACACTCTCTTAACCTTTCTTCTACATCATAAACATAGGCTGCTTAGTTTGTCTTCTGTTCATAACCTAGGGTTCAAATTTCGCCACCAAACAGATCGCCGGAGTCGGATTCGGAGCCTCCGCGCCATCGACCATGCAGCCGCCCCCCTACGCCCCGAATTTGGTGCAGCTCGCACGCACCAGTGGCCCCAGAAACACCCACGAACGGCGCCACTTCCCAGCAAAATCCGATCGCTAGAAGTCCTCAGAACAGATCATGACCGTTGAATACAAAGGTCTTAAAGCCCTCAATAATATCCTATTTGCTGATTTCCTGAATACGTGAGTGGATGGAAGATTTGGAGGGAGGAAATTGGGTGCGACATGGCCATTGGTTTTGTGAAAGGCGGCTGTGAGTTAGAGGACTAGGGTTTAGCGTATTCTGAGCGTATTTATACTACTATAGGTAGCGTATTTTATTTATTTAATTATTCCTTAAATTTAGATAATTCTCGTTTAATGCCACATAGTCTCGATCGAACCCAACGAGTGTCGCCCCCAGCTAATAATTCCCATCCCGGACACATTGGAATATGTTTCGTAACCCAATTCGGCTGTTACGATATGTTTTTCTTTAAATTTAATTATAAATCATTTAATTATTAAATTCAAACGTACATTTTAAATTACCGGGGCCACATACGGACTCTACAAATTACAGAAAAAATATTTCTAACTATGTTTTGACGATACGGTTCTAACAAGACTAAATTCGTCGAATTCTGAGACTATTTGAAAAATGGCCTTTTTTCTAGTCGATTAAATTTGACTGAAACGGTCAAAACACATTTTCTTTTACCACACTCACATATTAATTCGAAAAATTATGAAAATTGAAACTTAGCAATAATTTGACATTCCGGTTCCAACAAAATTGGTTTCGTCGGAAACCGAGGTCGTTTGCAAAATGGCTATTTTCAAGGCTGATATATTTAATTAAAATATATATAAATTCTACAGCGACTTTTCTAAATTTTAAACTGGACATAACTTTCAAATTATAAAGTGAAATTTCAATTTTTTAGATTCGTTAGAGAGATATGATCAAACAGATTTAAATATTTTTGGTTTTACTGAAATCCAATTTTTTTGAATCCTGTACAGTCAGTCAAAGTTCAAATTCAAAATTTTAAACTGCAGCGTTTTTCAAACTCCTTTTAGAATTGAATAAAATTTATTTGTTTTAAAATAAGTTTTAGTCGTTCTTATTTAAAATAAATTATTTTAAATATTAAAATCCATTAAGATTTCTAAAATAAAAATTTTAAATTGGTCCCAAAATTCCGGGTTGTTACATATTCAATTCAACATATGAATATTTATTCTATTCAACACATGAATATTTATTCTATTCAACACATGAATATATATTTTATTCAACACATGAATATTTATTCTATTCAACACATGAGTCTATATTTTATAATATTCTTTATTTTTCCAATTGGAATGAGACCCAATCAGTTACCAAATAATGTTAATTATATGAATTCCATACATTACATGTATATAATAGCAATGATAAATAATCAACCATCATCCAAAGTGCACTACACAACTGCATAAGCATTAAATATAAATAATTAATGCTTACACAGTCTGTCGACTAATTGATCGACATACTACTAAATAATTAGGATTAGTGTACGCCAAATCTCATCCCAACACCCGTGTGGGGTTTCAAATCAACAAACATTGAATATTATTTGTGCAGTTGGGCGACGTGTAAAATTTATCGTCCCAATCAATATCCTTCAAATAGGTGTACATAAAAAAATCGTCTGATTTGTAAATGAATATTTATTTATTCACATTCACGTTAAAAAAAAATATTTTTAACTATATAATATTTATTTCAACACACGAGTATATTTCCATTCATTCCACATCACAATCAATTTTCACAACACACAAAGTCAAATAAGTCATCCATGGTCTGTGGACGACGGGTGTCGGGTGCTACTAAGCACCGTTTGCATCCTAGCATATAATTTTAACTAGAAAACAAGAATTAAAGTGAGGAGTACTCACCTATAAGCTAAACCAAACGCCATGACTCTTCATATGTAGAAATCTTCGCCGTGTTTCCTTTTGTCACTTTCGTTGTCCGTATTCACTACATATATATAAAAATCGCATCTTTATATTGTTGCTATGCATATAAAAATGACATTTTTATACCGCTACTATATAGACAAAAATTCTATTTTTATACCGCTACTATATAGATAGAAATTCTATTTTTATAACGGTGTTCCTATAATTAAGATCATATTTTTATTTCTCTACTACATATGTAAAAATCACTCCTTTACACCGCTACTTCCATGATAAAAAATATATTTTTATAACGCTCTCTTTAGAATAAAAATCATATTTTTATTATAATATAAAAATCACATTTTTGTCATCATTGAAAATCTATCCTTTTTATTTATAGAAATCGTATCTTTCTTTTCTTAAAGATCTAAACTTTCCTTCATGTTAAATGAAAAAAAATCATTTCCTTCTCATGATAAATATAAATACTTAAAAGGAAATTAAATAAAATAATATAAAAACTTACAGTGTCTTCGATGGGAGGGGGGTCGGTGTTGCGTGGATCGAGGAGGCTGGAGGTTGTCAGTCTTCCCGGTGGCAGGCTCCAAGGACTTGGCGCCGGTCTTCGTGTTGGGGCGGTAGGGTTTTGGGGAAAGAGGGGGGGTGATGCGATGTATATAGAAGAGGAGGGGGTTTGCGGGGTCCAGCGACGGCGGCTCAACGTCGATGGGATAGAGGTGGTGGCGTGGGGCTAGGGGCGGCGACGCACGATTGGTGGAGGGAGGCACGCTGAGGTGGAGGCGACGGCGGACATGGAGCTGGGGTGCATCGTAGTTTTAGATTTAGGATTTTTTTCTTTTTATTTGATTTGGAAAACCAATGGGGGGATTTGACCAAGAATGGAGAGAGTGAAAAGGTTAGGTGAGGGTATATACTTTGTATATTTAATTTAATTTAATCCAAAAAAAGTAACTTTTTATTTCGACCTCCAAACGAGACCCACTGAGTGTCGCCCCCAACTGATCACCCCCATTCTGAATGCAATAGGATATGTTTCATAAGTCAGTTCAATCGTTTCGATCAGTTTTCATTTAAATTAACCTTTAAATCATTATATTGAATTTTAGACGTACATTTCAATTTACTGGGGTCACATACTGACTCTAAAAATCCCAGAAAAATTAATTCTGGCTTCGTATTGACGATACGGTCCTAACAAAACTAATTTCGTGAAATTCTAAGACTGTTTGAAAAATGGCCATTTTCTGGTCGATCGTAATTGACTGAAACTGTTAAAACATGTTTTACTTCGCCACGCTCACATATTGATTAAAAAAATTACAAATTTTGAAACCTAGCAATAACTTGACATCACAGATCCAACAAAAGTGATTTCGTCGAAAACTGAGGTCGTTTGCAAAATTTCCATTTTTAAGGGCTCAAAATTCTATAGCGACTATTCTGAAATTTCAACTGGGAATAAATTTTTATTCCCGGTATGAAATTTCGATTTTTCGGATTCGTTGGAAAGATATTCTCAATTAGATTCTAGTATTTTTGGTTTTGCTAAAATCCGGTTTATTTTGAATCCTGTACATTCGATTGAAATTCGAAATTGAATTTTCGAACTACCGCGCCATTTTCAATTACTTTTATATTTAAAAATAAATATTTATATTCTAACGTCGATCTATATAAATACACATGTTCTATATCTATTCAAAATAAATTTCTCATCGTTATTATTCAAAATAATTCATTTTAAATATTCAAACTTCATTAAAATTGCTAAAATAAAAATTTTAAATTGGCTCAGAATTTCTGGGTTGTTACATTCTTTAACCCGATTTACAATGAAATATGATTTAAAATTTATAAATATTTTTATTAAGATTTAATGGAAATTTTCCAAAGTAAAGTTTTCCAATTTAATAAAATAAATTGGAATTGAATGGAATTCGATTTGGTAATAATCAAAGTGAGCTTCTGTTGAGGAAGACTGTTAATGTATATGGAATTTAAAAGGCTTTGTTGTTATTCCATTTATATTATTAGCCGGATACGGAAATTAATATCGATTATATATTGATCTGCTTTCCGTAAAGATTCCATAAATAATGGAATGTGATTTGGGATGACATTAGTTTTTTAACCCATTTAATGACAGGATTAATTTTTCTAAGAGTTAAATAATCATTAATTAATGATTGGTGAGATTAAAACTAAGTGGAGTTTTAATGAATCTTTAATTAGATTGTAATGTGAATGAGATAATTTAATTTATCAAATTCATGAAATGATTGAGAATGGAGTATCACCAGATTTTCTCAAAGTGATAGTTAAATCTTTAATTAGATTTGAACGTAAAGTGGTAATTAAATTTACCGATAACACCGTGGTGTTAGATATGGAGTATTACCAGTTTTGCTCCAATGGGTTGAATAGGTTGGGACTGGGAAATTAAACAAATGATTACTTCAGTACGGTGTGCTAATCCCGACTTGTTTGGATAAACCTTAATTTGGTTTGAAATGGTATCCAAAGGAAGATTAATTTAAATTTAAAAGAATTTACCTTTGATAAAATTAATGGGAACCTATCCCTAAAGATGTGAATATTTAAATAAAAGAATATTCAGAATTGGAAAGAGGCGTATGTTGTGTTTATGTCACTTGATTATAATATACGCGGGTTATTCGGAAAGGCCGGGTTTATACCCATTCGGAATAACTGATTCGACGATAAGTCGACGATGAAGACGGAAGTTGATGACCGGAGTTCTACACATCGTTTGGATGATTATTGATGTCTTGATTGGGCAGTACACCCAAGACAAGGTAATAAGTGGTGATCGTCTAGACGTACCTGGAGATCGACCGGATATGCGAGGACCTCTCTCCTGTATTGGACATATGGGACGAGGAATAAGGTGCCTTCGGTTTTGTTCGGACCTAGAGAGAACTAGTAAATGGATGTGTGTCTGGCATTGGATTTTATTCTGTGTTCATTGATTTCTATTAAATATATATCCATTTAGTGGCGGAGAATTTATTCTCTTGCTTAACCCCCTTCTCCGAGACGTACGAGCTCATAGGTTATATATCGATAGACATCAGTCGCATGGAGTGAATTGCCTATATGACATGTTGGGATGATAATGATCAAGGCTTCTGCTGAAAAGAAGAGCCTTGTGGTTGATGTTCAAAGCTCAACTTTAATATAGCATAGCTTTGTGTATAGCGTTAATTCGCGAGCCTCACACCTCGGTATGAGTCAAAAAACGGGTTGAGGGACCGTTGGGAGAACATGACGTTTCTTTCTAGCTATAGGTGATGTTATGTTATGGAGCCCAGACATTTATATTTTTTACCTATGTGGATGATGGATTGAGAGGCTCCTCGGATATATCGGTTAATACGGAGCCGATGGATATAGGTTCGATAGGACCGGGAAACGTGTGTTCAGGAATACTAATCCACTAACGTAAGTGTGGACCGGCCCTTCCATTCCCAGGGTTCACTGCGGGGGATCCTAAGGCATTTGCCAGAGTGTCTCTAATCGGTGAGGAGCCATCCCTGGCCTCGACTCATAGATGGAATCCAATTTCCAATACATGACATTTCGGTTTTAGTTGTAAAACCTAGTATGGCGACATAGTAGCATGGGATACTATGCCATCTATGATTGATACATTTATAATTGTGAAACGACCCAAACTTCCCCGGTCTCCGAAGAGAAAGAGAAAGAGAAAGAACGAATTGTTTTGAGAACATGACAAAATAGAACGCAGACGGAAGAACATTTCATTGTATATTACAACAATGCATCAGATTACAAGAATATACAGAGTATAAATGAATATTACACAGAAATATCAGAGATTTAAATTACATTTAAATACATAGCAGCGGAAAATAATACAATACACAACCAGAAGAGATATACGGATACAAAGCTTTCCGGATATCGTTCCAGCTGTAAACCAGGATCCTATGAATATAAATCTGTAAAACCAAAACTACTAGCTACCCGTGTCAAAATAAGGGCACCCAGAGTTTAGGTTAAAACAATAAACTCCAGGTCAGTCATGTGACTGGTGTGAGAACTAAAAACCGTAATCTATCTTTATTTTCAAAGTAAGGTAAATCAAGGGACCACGCCGTATAACACGGAACGGGTTTCCTCCCAAGAATACCAGTGCATAAAACAAACAACGCAATGCTAAATAAAGAAAAACGAAGCTGTTATAAGACCCAGGTCCTATCACACAATGCAACGCAAGTCGGGGGATAGGGTTTTCCCTTATAACAGCCAAAGAATGCTTGGTACGTTTTAAAACAAATCATTTGATACTATTATAAGTGCATAGTGTATAAAACAACTTCAAATCATAAGTATCAATCATAGGCGGCATGGGTACCATATATCATGTCGCCATACTAGTTCTACAATTAAAACCGCACAATCACGTATTTGGGAGTTGGATTTCCATCTATGAACCGAGGCTAGGGATCGTCCTCTACCGATTCGAGACGCTCTACCCTGTGTCTCAGGAACAGCCGTAACTGCCCTATGGAGCGACAGGGCCGGTCCACCGATGTGGATTATTATGCCTGAACACTACGTTTCCCCTCCCTTTGGGGCGTAAACGAGCCAACGAATGACTCCATCGGACCCGGATCGTCCAATCAAACAGAGGCGCCTCGCAAACAGCAACAACCACACAGGTGAAAAGTATATAAATGTCAGGGCTAGCAGGTCACTGACACCACCCTAGCTAGAAGGAAACGCATGCCCTCCCTGAGGTCCTCTCCCGTTTTTGGTTCACAACCGGGGTGCGAGGCTCGCGAATTCACGTTACACAAAGCTATGCCACACAGGCGGTGCTTTGATCATCAACCACAAGACTTTGCATTTCAACAGAAGCCTTGATCATTTGCATCTTAGCATGCCACACAGGCAATTCACTCTATGCATTTGATATCCATCAGTGTATAACCCCTGAGCTCGTACGTCTCAGAGAAGGGCGTTAAGCAAGAGAATAAATTCTCAGCCACCAAACAGATATATATTTAATAGAGATCAATCACACGGACTAAAATCCAATGTCAGACACACAGTCCATTTACATGTTCGCCCTGGGTCTGAACGAAACCGGAGGCACCTAGTACCCCGCATATCCATCGATCTCCAAGTACGTCTAGACGATCACCAACTGTTTCCATCTTCTTGGGTGTACAGCCCAATCAAGATCATTAGTAATTACCCAAACGACGTGAAGACCTCCGGTCTTCGACCACCGTCTTCATCTTTGCCTTATCGTCGTATCAGTTATTCAGAATGGGATAAACCCGGTCTTCCCGAATAACTCGCGTATATATTATAAAAACGTGTTACACAAACACAATATACGCCTCATTCCACTTCAGAATATTCTTTTTATTCAAATATTCTTATATTTTGGGAAAGGTTCCCATTAATTTTATCAAAGATAAATCCTTTAAATTTATTCTTTAATCTCTTTTTTGAATATCAATTCAAACTAGTCGGGATTAGCGAACCACACCGAAGTAATCATTTATTTTATTCCCCAATCCCAACATATTCATCCCATGAAGTAAAACTGGTAATACTTCATATTTAACACCACGGTGTTATCGGTAAATTCAATTACCATTTCACGTTCAAATCTAATTAAAGATTTTAACTATCGCCTGGAGCAAAACTGGTGATACTCCATTCTCGGTCATTTCAATCTAATTAAAGGTTCATTAAAACTCCACTTAGTTTTAATCTGTGGCTGGGTTAAAGAATCAGTGTCATTTAAATCACGGTTCACGATAAACCCAAAATCACATTCTATTAATTATCGGGTTAAAGAACGAGTATTATTTAAAACACCATTCACGATAAACCCAAGAATCAATTCAAATTCAATTCCAATTAAATATTATTTAATTGGTACACTTCATTAAATCTAAATAAAAAGATATAATCTTTTCTCAACTGGGCTTAAGAATAGTGTTAATGAAGACACCATTCACGAAAAACCCAAATCACATTTGATATTAAACACAAAGCTCTGAATAGAAAATATATCGGCTTATATTCAATATCAAATTCTACGACCAACGGATATCGTATTGGAAATAACGATATATAAATATCTTTCAAATTTCCATAACAACATCTGTATAATCACGAAATCCAACATCGAAATATTCCGAAGACAATTTCGATTCAAATCCATTCCAATTCAAATATCGGAAATTCTAGTTATTTTCAAAACCATTTCAAATCTAATTTATTTATTGAAAAATAAATAGAATTATAATTCTAGTTCAAAACTAGTTCATTTCGATAAAAATCTATTTTTATCTTTTCAAATATGGAGTTTTTCACCCCAATTTTTCCCTAATCATTTCTTATGATTTTACACAAATTATTACTATTTTTAATAATTTTATCAAGGCCCGTACAGTCGATTTCCATCAACGGCCATCGAACTGCACTTACATCGACCTTTTCCAAATTTGATTTGGACATAATTCCAAATCCAACCATTAGATTTCTAATTTCTAATAATCGTTAGAAAGCTCTTTTCGATATGAACCCAACGGTTCCGGTTTTAGGAGAATCCGACGGTCGGATCTCCCGTAATATCCGTTCGAAGTCAATGGTCGAAATTCGCGAACTGCCGCGGCGCGGCGCGTTCCATTCAGGCCATTATATTATATATATAATAGATATAATATATACTTCGTCGATTTCAATTCAAAACGTGCTTTATAAATCGTTTTAAATTCGTTTTCGAAACGGTTTCAACTTCATATTCAATTTCAAATCGAAATTGAATATTCCAATATAAATTCGTTTTAAATTCATTTCAAA
Organism: Allium sativum; assembly: GCA_030737875.1. NCBI lineage: Eukaryota > Viridiplantae > Streptophyta > Magnoliopsida > Asparagales > Amaryllidaceae > Allium > Allium sativum. Next base: position 682,623,763 of record CM060909.1, on the reverse strand, counting down.
TCGATTTCAATTCAAATTGATTTCTAATTCAATTTCAGTTCGTTTTCAATTCAATTTCAATTCGAATTCATTTATATTCAATTTGATTCGAATTCATTTATATTCAATTTAATTCGAATTTCAATTCTTTTCAAAATATCAGATTTATAAATCACTTTCAATATTCGTTATAAAATGAATAAAATCGATATAAATATCATTCATGTCAAAATGGCGTCAATCTAATCAACACGGCTTCATATATTTCTATTTTCCAATATTCTATTTCAAATATTTCTATGTCAAATATTTCTATTTTCAAATATTCTATCCAAATATTTCTATTTTCAAATATTCTATTCAAATATTTCTTATTTTCAAATATTCTATTCAAATATTGGAATGGGGCCCAATCAATTACCATATAATGTTAATTATATGGATTTTCTACAATACATGTATACAATAACAACGATGAATAATCAACCATCATCCAAAGTGCATTCTACACTGTATAAGCATCAAATATAAATATTTAACGCTCATAACAGTCTGTCAATCAATCGATCGACATACAACTAACTATTGGGATTAGTGTATGTCATATATCATCCCAATACCCATGTGGGGTTTCAAGCAATCAAACACAGATTTTTATTTGTGCAGTTGGGCGATGTGTAAAATTTATCATCCCAATCAGTGTCCTTCAAATAGGTGTACATAAACAAACCGTCCGGTTTGTAAATGAATATTTATTTATTCACATTCACGTTAAAAATTATATTTTTAACGATCAAACTATTTTATTCAACCTATGAATATTCTATTCGGTTCATTTATTAAATAAAATGTTATCTTAATTTTTTCCTAACTTATTTTTAGAAAATTTCCGACGGCATAACAGCACGATACTAGAAACGGGACAAGGCCTAGCCTTATCCCCGGTTTAGTGAAGGCCCACGCCATTCACACATCAATCAAATCAATTTCATTTCACCAAACAATTCAATTCAAACCAAATAATCTAACCAACTACACAACCAAACAATTAAACAAACAAGTCATCCATGGTCTGTGGATGACGGGTGTCGGGTGCTGCTAAGCACCGTCTGCATCCTAGTATATATATATAACTAGAAAAAGAAATTAAAGAGTGAGAAGTTCTCACAGATAGCTAATCCAATACACCACGACTCTTCTTTGTAGAAAATCTCCGCCACTCGCCCTTTGTCACTTTCTTTGCCCGTATTCTCTACATATGTAAAAATCAAATTTTTACTACGCTATTCAATATATAAAAATCGAATTTTTACTTTGCTATTCAATATAGAAAAATCGAATTTTTATTTCGCTATTCAATATATAAAAATCGAATTTTTACTTTGCTATTCAATATATAAAAATCGAATTTTTACTTTGCTATTCAATATATAAAAATTGAATTTTTACTTCGCTATTCAATATATAAAAATCGAATTTTTACTTCGTTATTCAATATAGAAAAATCGAATTTTTACTTCTCTATTAAATATATAAAAATCGAATTTTTACTTCGCTATTCAATATAGAAAAATCGAATTTTTACTTCGTTATTCAATATAGAAAAATCGAATTTTTACTTTGTTATTCAATATAGAAAAATCGAATTTTTACTTCGTTATTCAATATAGAAAAATCGAATTTTTATTCTCTATACTGGATAAAAATTATATTTTTGATCTTCACATCTAATAAAAATCACATTTTTATTATCCTACTTATATAAAAATTATATTTTTAACCCTCCCATAATATAAAAATTATATTTCTAACCTTCCTACATCTCGTATAATAAAAACTGATTTTATTGCAAAGATTACTTGGACTAAATAAATAGAAGTAATTAACTAAATTGAATATATAAATAGAATAGCTTACAGTTGAATTGGATGCGAGAGAGGGGGGGTCGTTGGCGGATTGCGAAGGAGGTGGTGGCCGTGGATCTGGGCGGCGCGACAACCTCGGGTTAGGGTTTCTGGGGCTTCGCGGTTCATCGGAGAAAGGGGGCGAAGGAGCTTCAGATTGGGGGAGGCGCCTGGCCGTGGGTGGTGGCCTTCGACATCGTCGGTTGCGGGAGGGGTGCACGCCTCCGTTGCTTCATTTTTTTTCTTCTGGTATCGAATTCGACGGGGAGGGCAAATGAAAGAGGGAGGGGGTTTCTGAAAATATATATATTTTTTATATTTAATTCATTTTATTTTTCAAAAAGCAACTTTTTATCTCGAACACGAAACGAGACCCACCGCCTGTCGTCCATAGCTAATTACCCCCATTCCGAACACAATGGGGTATGTATCGTAAGCTGATTCGATCGTTTCGATCAGTTTTCGTCAAAATCAAAATATAACTATATATATTGAATTTGAACGCACATTTCAATTTACTGGGGTCACATACTAACAAGAAAAATTCCAGAAAAATATTTTCTAGCTTCCTATTGACGATACAGTCCTAACAAAACTAGTTTCGTCGAATTCTGAGATCGTTTGAAAAATGGACATTTTCCAGTCGATTAAAATCAACTGAAAATGGTCAAACGCGTTTTCCTTTGCCACACTCACATATTGATTCGAAAAATTATGCAATTTGGAATCTAGCAATAACTTTACATCACGGACCCAACAAAAGTGGTTTCGTCGAAATTCGAGGTCGTTTGCAAAATTCCCATTTTTAAGGGCCCGAATTCCATAGCGACTATTCAGAATTATCAACTGGACATATCTTTTGATTCCCGCTATGAAATTTCGATCTTTCAGATTCGTTGGAAAGATATTCACAAATAGATCCTAATGTTTTTGGTTTCCTTAAAATCCGAATTATTTTGCACCCGGTATATTCATTTGAAGTTTGAAATCGAATTATCGAACTACCACGTCATTTTCAATTCCTTTTATAAATATAAATAAATATTTATATTCTAACAACGATCTATATAAATATATACGTTCGAATTCATTTTAAATAATCAAAATAATCAAAATTGTCTATAATTCATTTTAAATAATTCATTTTAAATAATTCATTTTAAATAATTCATTTTAAAATAATTCTATATAAATATTTAAACTGGCCCAGATTTTCGGGTTGTTACAAATTGAAGTTGTTTTCATACACTTTACACTTATAATAGTATCAAAATGATTTTTTTAAAAGTACCAAGCATGTTTGGCTATTATAAGGTAAAACTCTATCCTCCGGCTTGCGTTGCATTGTGTGATGGGACCTGATTCTTATAATAGCTTCATTTTTCCAAAAAGCATTGCGTTGTTTGTCTTATGCACTGGTATTCTTCGGAGGAGACTCTTTCCGTGTTATACGGCGTGGTCCCTTGATTTACTCCATTTTAAAGTAAAGTTTTAAATAACTGTTTTAGTTCTCACACTAGTTACATGACTGGCCTGGAGTTTATTGTTTTAACCCAAACTCTGGGTTCCCCTATTTTCCACACGCGCAGCTAGTAGTTGGGTTCCTGCAAATATTATATTCACATGATCCGGGGTTTACAGTTGGAACTATACTCGGGAAGCTTTGTATCCGTGTATTTATTTCAGTTGTGCTATGTATTATTTTTCCGCTGCAATGTAATTTTAAATCTATGATATTTATCAAATGTATATTATTTATTCATACTCTGTTATATTCTTGTACTCTGATGTAATTGTTGTAATAAGCAATGAAATGTTCTTCTGTTTGTGTTCTGATTTGTTGTTTTCTCAACTCAATCCAGGCTTTACTTTACGGGGAAGTTTGGGTCGTTTCGAAATAGCCAGTGCTATATAGTAAATACATTTACACATACAGATGTATGTCTAGTTTAAATCTTCTTGGTTATTCATATTTCATCTCGATATGTGCTTTATAATTTGTACGTTCTTCTTTCCAAAATATATTATTTCGGTTTTGTTTCGTGTTGTTTGTATTTTGACTTAGTTGTTCCTACGCTCTGCATAAGTCGTGTTGTATTAATTTTCCGAATAATAATTTGTGCTGCTAGTTAATGTAGCACGAAGTTATACTAAATCGGCATGTTTGTAAATTAGAGATGCCTACCATTACCTAGGCTTTAACCAAAATTAATGCATCCGATCAAGTTGTCCTTACTGTAGTAAGTTTGAAAAGGATGATGGTCTTTATTGTTGTTTTGATTGCAAATGTATGTACTTTTTGTCTATTTATATCAATTGAATATTGCCATAAATAACGATTTTCTGCCTAGACTACAATCTACGATATTCACAATTGGATCCATGATATGATTTTGTTTTCACTGTCTGCTCCATTAATCAGTATATTTTTATTTAGGAAAATATCGATTTTGTATCAAATAGATATTAGCTTAGTTTCCAGCTGTATTATTATACTGATATCATGAGTTGTGCTATTGTAGAACTGAATGATTTATTTATTTTTATAGAATCAATATTTTTCTATTTTCATTAATGCAAATTCAGTTCCCATTATGATGGTTGACGACCATTTAAATATAATTAATAGTTAGAAGTATTATCAAAGATCACAAATTATGGTTATTCGCTCATTTATTTTATTAATAAATAAATTGTATACCTCCTTGATAGCATGACCTTTAATCTTCTGCTCCTCCTCATTTTGAAATCCACTCCTATCGCATTTGTTCTGGCCTATGATTTAATACATTAAATTAATATTTCCAATTTTTCAATGCTTTCCAAATTCACTGTTTTATTTACTAATCATTTCTCATCTGCGTTTTCTCAAATTATTATGGCACTGCTCTGTATTTTTAATATCAACGTATTTTCATTGATTTGTAACTATATAAGAAGGAAGCACGAATATGTATGGTGATTAGGAGCAAAAAAAACTATTTCAAATTGTTTTCTTTATTTAAAGTTTTTTCCATTCCATCATTGATTACTTATTTTGATGTTTAAATTTTTCTTCGATGGTGCTAGACTTATACAAGTCTCATCACTTAGGAAAAATTATTTCTTGTACGAATTATCCATTTCTTTCATTTATCCTTGAAAAGGTATGACTTTAAATTTGTCTATATAACTACAAACATACCTACATATGTATGAAAATGCACACATGTGCACGCACACATTCTGTCTCTTTCTCATGCATGTTTGTACATGGATTCATTAAGTACTTTGATTAAACTTAACTACTTTTAATTGTTTGTTTAGAAACACTTAAACTTTATTTGAACTATTTTTGATAAAGTAATAAGTATTTACTACATTCATTTATGCTAACTTTTTATAATCTTGTGTAATTCCACAGTAGATATGTCCAACCTTTTACATTATGTCCAACCTCACTGTTTGTTCATTATGCTCTATAGTTTACCTATTTATTTTTTTCCTTCATCACCATACTACTGAAAATATTTTCTTCGTACATCATAATTAACCGACATAATTTCTTATCTATGTTTCTCTATGCCTTTTAAATTTTTTAACATCTCATTTTTCTCCATCTCAATCTAATTTTATTTTACATATATTTATTTCCGGACGGTGATAAGGATCACAAATATTTACCATCAGCTGCATGCAGAACACGGGAGAGGAGAAACAAAAACTGATTTCTATCGGTCCGTGAACATTTGTTCCACCGTAATCTATTTCCGATGAAGTTCGCTTGGAGTTTTATTAGTTCAATCCTCCATGTCTAGCTGTTCTATTGGTTCGCATATGTTTGTTGCCTACTTAACATTTGTTCTTAGTATTACTTACTATTTGTGTGAACCGGCTATGTATTCTGCATGCAGCTTTGTTTATGCCTATCAAGTCCATTGTCTTATATCACTTGCACCCTTTTTTATTAAAAAAACAAAAACAAAAACAAAATATTCCCCAAATTGCTTGTCAGAATCTATGTTTACAACAATATTCAAGTCGTTGTGCACAACAATTTCTGTTACTAGTTGAATACACATATGGTCGTCTATACTGTTTTCCATCACCACTGGAGCACTGTTTGCGCTATCAGCTACATTATGTATGTAATACACTTACGTTAACACTTTCGTGCCTATGAAACGACCCGAACTTCCCCGGTCTCCAAAGGGAAGAGAAAGAACGAATTGAGTTGAAGAACACGACAAATCAGAACACAAACGGAAGAACATTTCGTTGCTTATTACAACAATTTACATCAAAGTACAAGAATATATAGAGTATGAACAAATAATATACATTTGATAAATATCAGAGATTAAAATACATTACATAGCAGTGGAAAATAATACATAACACAACTGAAAGAGATATACAAATACAGAGCTTTTGAATATCGTTCCAGCTATAAACCAAGATCCTATGAATATAAATCTACAACACAAAAACTACTAGCTGCTCGTGTGGAAAATAGGGGCACCTAGAGTTTAGGCTGAAACAATAAACTCCAGGTCAGTCATGTGACTGGTGTGAGAACTAAAACAATTATTAAATCTTTACTTTAAAAATAAAGTAAATCAAGGGACCACGCTGTATAACACGAAACGGGTTTCCTCCCAAGAATACCAGTGCGTATAACAAACAGCGCAATGCTTTTTGAAAAAATGAAGCTATTATAAGACTCAGGTCCCATCACATAATGCAATGCAAGCCGGAGGATAGAGTTTTACCTTATAATAGCCAAACATGCTTGGTACGTTTAAAACAAATCATTTTGATACTATTATAGTGTAAAGTGTATGAAAACAACTTCAAATATAAATGTATCAATCATAGACGGCATAGTGCCCCATCCCACTATTTCGCCATACTAGGCTCTACAAATAAAACCGAATGTCACGTATTGGAAATTGGATTTCAGTCATGAGTCGAGGTAAGGGATGTACTCCTCGCCGGCTTTGAGACACTAGAGCAAATGCCTCAGGATCTCCCGCAGTAGACCCTTGGATCCTCCAAGACCATCCTCCCATATGTTTAAGAATTAATTATTCCTGAACACACGTTCCCCGGTCCTATAGGACCTATATCCATCAGGTTTCACAGTAGCCGATACAACTGAGGCGCCTCGCAATCCAACAACCACATAGGTAAAAATATAACCACGATGTCAGGGCTAGTAAAATGCTGATACTACCCATAGCTAGAAAGAAACGTCACGTTCTCCTTGGGTCCCTTATCCCGTTTTTAACTCATACCGAGGTATGAGGCTCGTGAATTATCGCTATACACAAAGCGGTGCTATACTAAAGCTGTGCTTTGATCATCGACCACAAGACTCTGCTTTTCAACAAAAGCCTTGATCCCTGCATCTCTGTATGCCACATAGGAAATTCGTGCCATGCGACTGATATATATCGATATACAACCTCTGAGCTCGTGCATCTCAGACAAGGGCGTTAAGAAAGAGAATAAATTCTCCGTCGCCAATAAGATATATATTTAATAGAAGTTAATCAACACAGAATAAAATCCAATGTTAGACACACATCCATTTACAGGTTCGTTCTGGGTCTAAACGAAACCGGAGGCACCTTATTCCTCGTCCCATATGTCCAATATAGGAGAGAGGCCCTCTCATATCCGTTGATCTCCAAGTACGTCTGGACGATCACCACTTATTACCTCATCTTGGGTGTACATCTCAATAAAGACATCAGTAATCATCCAAATGATGTGAAGACCGCAGGTTTTCAACCACCGTCATCATCCTCGACTTATCGTCGAAACAGTTATTTAGAATGGGTATAACCTCGGCCTTTCCGAATAACTCGCATATATAATAAACAAGTGCTATAAAAACACAACATACGCCTCATTCCAATTCTGAATATTCTTTTATTCAAATATTTATATACTTTGGGAAGGGTTCCCATTAATTTTATCAAAGATAATTTCGTTAAATTTATTCTTTGATCTTCCGTTGGATATCATTCAAACCATATTAAGGTTTTCCAAACTAGTCGGGATTAACACACCTTACCGAAGTAACCATTTATTTAATTTCCCAATCCCAACCTATTCATCCCATGGAGCAAAACTGGTAGTACCCCATAACTAACACCAGGTGTTATTGGTAAAATTAATTACCATTTCCCGTTCAAATCTAATTAAAGATTTAACTATCGCTAGGAGCAAAACTGGCAATACATCATTCTCAATCATTTTCCAAATTTGATAATTTAAATTATCAATTCTCATTTCAATCTAATTAAAGATTCATTAAAACTCCGCTTAGTTTTAATCTTCCTAAAAATCAATATTAACGATTATTTAACTTTGGAAACACAAACATGTCACATCGACAATCTACACCGTACTATTGATTTGTGCCAATATATAACCTCTGAGCTCGTACGTCTCAGAGAAGGTTGTTAAGAAAGAGAATAAATTCTCCGCTACCAAGCAAATATATATATTTAGCAGAGATCAACCATACAACTCGAAATACAATGACAGACATGTAATCCTGCCTTTAACTGGGTTGAAGAACTAATGTCATTTAAAACACAGTTCACGATAAACCCAAATAGCATTCCATTAATTATGGAATCTTCACGGAAAAACAAATCAATATATAATCGATATAAATTTCCGTATCTGACTAATAATATAAATGGAATAACAACAAAGCCTTTTAAGTTCCATATATATTAACAGTTTTCCTCCATAGAACTTCATTTCGATTATTATCCAATCGAATTCCATTCAATTCCAATTTAATATATTAAATTGGAAAACTGTTACTTTTGAAAAATTCCGTTAAATCTTATTGAAAAGATTTATAAATTCCAAATCACATTTCACTATAATCGGGTTAAAGAATGAATGTCGTTAAAAACACAGTACACAATAAACCCAATTCACATTCTATTTTCAGTTCCAATTAAATGTTAATTAATTGGTAATTCTTCTTAAAATCTTGATAAAAAGATTGATTATTTCCACAAGGGGTTAAACAACATTGTTGCTTAAGACACCATTCATGACAAACCCAAATCACATTCCATTGTTAATCGGGTTAAAGAACAAGTGTTATTTAAAACATCATTCACGATAAACCCAAAAATCAATTCCACTTCAATTCCATTAAATATTATTTAATTGGTATACTTCATTAAATCTATATAAAAAGATTTAATCTTTTCTCAACTAGTTTTAAGAACAGTGTTAAAGAAGACACCATTCACGACAAACCCAAATCCCATTTGATATTAAATACAAGGCTCTGAATAGAAAATATATCGGCTTATATTCAATATCTAATTCTGAAATCAACCAATATCATATTGCAATAACAATATATATATATGTATATATCTTCCAAATTCCTCGACAATGTCCATATAATCACGGAATCCAATATCGAAATATTCCAAAAATAATTCAGATTTAAATCCATTCCAATACATATATTGGATTATGGTTATTTTTAAAACCATTTCAAATCCAATTCATTTATTTAAAAATATTGGATTTTTAATTCTAGTTCATAACTAGTTTATTTCAATAAAAATATATTTTTATCCTTTCAAATATGGAATTTTTCATCCTAATTCTTTCCAAATTATTTATTATGAGTTTACACAAATTATTAATATTTTTAATAATTTTATCAAGGTTCGTACAGTCGATTTCCATAAACGGTAATCGAACTACACTTACAACGACCTTTTCCAAATTTGATTTGGACATAATTCAAAATCCAATCGTTAGATTTCAAATCTCTCATATCCGTTAGAAAGCGCTTTTCGATGTGAACCCAACGGTTCCAGTTTTAGGAGAATCCGACGGTCGGATCTCCCGTAATGTCCATTTGAAGTCAATGGTCGAAATTCACGAACTGCCGCGGCGTGGCGCATTCTATTCAAGCCATTATATATATATATATATATATATATATAATATTATATATATTTCATCAATTTCCATTTCAAACGTATTTTATAAATCGTTTTAAATTCGTTTCCAAAACGATTTCAACTTCATATTCAATTTCAAATCAAAATTGAATATTCCATATCATCGATATATAAATTGATAGTATTTTCAAAACATTAGATTTTGAAATCAATTCCTTTTCGATATTCATTATAAAAATGAATAAAATTGATAGAAATATCATTCATGTCAAAATGGCATTAATCTAATCAACACGGCTTTATATATTTAAATATATTCGTTTCCATCCTAAATTGGATATCAAAATCAGATTTTGATCTTTTACTGAATATTATTTTAAAATATTCGTTATTTCTGAACTGGAATCAGACACAGTCAATTACCATATAATTTGATTTATATGGATTTCATACACACTTGTATACAACAATAATCAAACACACTCAACCATCGTCCAAACTGCATTCTACACTGCATAAGCATCAAATATAAATATTTAACGCTTACAACAGTCTGTTAACCAATCGATTGACATACAACTAAATATTAGGATCAGTGTATGTCCAATATCATCCCAATATCCATGTGGGATTTCAATCAACAAATAATGAATTTTATTTGTGCAGTTGGGCGATGTGTAAAATTTATCGTCCCAATCAATATCAGTCAAATTAGTGTACATAAACAAATCGTCCAATTTGTAAATGAGTATTTATTTTATTTATATACACGTTAAAAATTATATTTTTAACTATAAAATATTTTATTCCATTCCACATCACACAATCAATTTTCACAACACAATCAATCAAACAAACAAGTCATCTAGTGTCTGTGGAAGACGGGTGTCGGGTGCTGCTAAGCACCGTCTTCATTCTAGTATATATTTTAACAAGAAAACAAAATTAAAGTGAGAAGTTCTCACCTTTGGGATCCACTCCTCCATTCGTTATTTCTGAACGGTTCAGATTTGTCCGAAATTCCAATGCGACCATTTCCTGCTGTTCATAGTAAAAATCGGAATTTTAATATGATGTTTATTTTAAAAATCACATTTTTATAATGGCACTTCATATATAAAAATTATATATTTTTACAACGCTTCTTTCTGTATAAAAATTATATTTTTATATCTCTAATTCTTATATAAAGATCGTATTTTTATTTCACTTCTCCTATAATAAAAATTATATTTTTATTATGTTATTCGTATAAAAATCTAATTTTTATTTTGCTACTATATATATATAAATTGATTTTATACTATGTATTATCGCAAAATTAACTAAATTAACTACATGGAAGAAAATAAACAAAGTAAAGAAGATTAAAAGCTTACATTTTTAATTGAAGGAGGGGTGGGGTTTCGCTGCGTGGATCGAGGATGAGGGGGTGTTGGTGGTCGCGGTCAGGTGGCGGGTCCATCAGGGTGGCGATGGTGCTGGGTTCCGTGGGTCAGGGGGTTTAGGGCGTTGTGTTTGGGTCTTGGGTTGTTCAAATCGAGAGAAGGGGAGAACGAGGAGGGGGCGTCGGAGTGAAGAGGGGAAGCCATGGCGCGATCGGCGGCGCCTCTGGAGGAGGTCGCGATAGCGGTGGCGACGGACTAGGGCTCCATCGCCCTCCATTGTTCATCCTTTTTTTCTTTTCTCGTGAGTTATACTGAAGAGAGAGAGAGGGTTGACTAGGGGGTGGTCTAATATAATATATTTAATTATTTAATTTACTCAAAAAAGTTGCTTTTCGATTCGAACACCAAATCGTACCCAACGACTATCGCCCCTAGCTAATTACCCCCACTTCGAACACAATGGGATATGTTTCTTAAGCCAATTCGATCGTTATGACTAGTTTCCGTTAAGTTTAAAATATGAATCATTATATTTTAAATTCAAACGCACATTTTAATTTACTAGGGCCCCGTATGAACTCCAAAAATTCCAGAAAAATAAATATGCCTATGTTTTGATGATACGGTCCTAACAAGACTAATTTCGTCGAATTTGGAGACCGTTTGAAAAATAGCCATTTTCTAGTCGATCCAAATTGACTTAAAATGTCAAAACACGTTTTCTTTGGCCACGCTCACATATTGTTCCCAAAAATTATGAATTTCGGAATCTAGCAATAACTTGACATCCCGGATCCCAAAAAAGTGGTTTCGTCGAAAACGGAGGTTGTTTGCAAAATTTCCATTTTTAAGGGCTATATTTCCATAGCGACTATTCTGAATTTTCAACTGGACATAACTTTTTATTCCCGCTATGAAAATTTTGAATTTTCAAATTCGTTGGAAAGATATATTCAAATAGATTCTAGTATTTTTGGTTTCATTAAAATCCGGTTTATTTTGAATCCTGTACATTCATTTGAAATTTGAAATCGAATTTTCAAACTACCGCGCAATTTCCAATTCCTTTTATAATTAAAATAAATATTTATATTCTAATTCCGATTTCAATAAATATATACGTTCTAATTCTATTCAAAATAAATTTCTCGTTGTTATTGTTTAAAATAGTTCATTCTACATATTAAAAATTCGTTAAAATAACCAAAATATAAATTTTAAATTGGTTCTGATTTTCCGGGTTATTACAATCTTCCCCACTTAAAATCTTTTCGTCCTCAAAAAGGAATAGAGCTGAAAGTTGTTTTACTAATCAACTCAACTTTCAATTTGGCTTTCACTCTACAATTTTTCAGTTTCTAAGAATTTTTCAATTCTTACAAAATTTGGTTGACACCCTAAATTTTCGAAAAATTTCGCCATAACCTCCTTTGTACGGGGAGCACCCGGAAAATCCCCAAACCGCCACACAGGCCCTCTCATCTCAAAAAGAAAAAGCCAACCAGCTAGCCAATCGGCTCATAAAATCATGCAAACCCAAGAAAATAGTAAACATGTACCTATTTGTCGGGCATACAATTTTATTCCTCTTCTCTAGCCTTCTTGCTATGACCTGTTCAATATATATACATGCACATGTATGCAATTTCAAACAATTTTCAATACAGTTTAATATTTTATACAATTTGGTTATATGTACTGTTCTTTCACATAATGTTTTTATTAGATAACAAATAATCATACAACACAACCATCAATCAATTAGTGAAATAACATTTCAAATTCATAATTTTGATACATTTGCAGAAAATCATGTTTTTGATGCCAATTCACAACAAGTAATCCTATCTAGATTTTGGTTCTCACACCAGTCAACTGGGAAAATATAGATAACCCACTTTCGAAACTCGAAAATGACATGGATGATGGGGCCCCATCATCATAATCATTCCCGGGCGACTAGAGTGTGATTCTATATCTATCCAGTATATTTAAATTTCGAATACATGTTTGCAAGGCATATATGCAAAATCTTTATGTATTGAATTGTCCAAATCTATTTAAAATAAATATTCAACTACATATAAATAGTTAAATTTTTCAAAACAAAGTTTGTTTTCATTTTAATTTTAAAACACTACTCTTCACACTCGTTCTAAGATACAACTGATCCCATCTCTAACGAGTCATTCCTTATAGAATATTACTAATCCAATCTCTGATGAATTCTTTCGTATGGTTCAAATGTATCTTGTTCTCGAGCTCTATAAACAAAAGCTCTAACACCACCTGAAACAACCCGAATTTCCCCGGTCTCCGAAGAGAAGAGAAATAATGGATTGAGTTGAGAACATGACATATCAGAACACAAATAGAAGAACATTTCATTGCTTATTACAACAATTTACATCAAAGTACAAGAATATACAGAGTATGAACAAATAATATACATTTCATAAATATCAGAGATTAAAATACATTACGTAGCAGCGGAAAAAAATACATAACACAACTGAAAGAGATACACGGATACAGAGCTTTCCGAATATCTTTCCAGCTGTAAACCAGGATCCTATGAATATAAATTTGTAAAACCAAAACTACTAGCTGCTCGTGTGGAAAATAGGGGCACCCAGAGTTTAGGTTGAAACAATAAACTCCAGGTCAGTCATGTGACTAGTGTGAGAACTAAAACAATTACTAACTCTTTACTTTAAAAATAAAGTATATCAAGGGACCATGTCGTATAACACGGAACGGATTTCCTCCCAAGAATACCAGTGCATAAAACAAACAGCGCAATGCTTTTTGGAAAAATGAAGCTATTATAAGACTCAGGTCCCATCACACAATGCAATGCAAGCCGGGGGATAGAATTTTACCTTATAATAGCCAAACATGCTTGGTACGTTTAAAAAAAATCATTTTGATACTCTTATAGTGTAAAGTGTATGAAAACAACTTCAAATATAAATGTAACAATCATAGACGGCATAGTGTCCCATCCCACTATGTCGCCATACTAGGCTTTACAAATAAAACCAAATGTCACGTATTGCAAATTGGATTCCTGTCATGAATCGAGGCAAGCGATGCACTCCTCGCCAACTTCGAGACACTCTAGCAAATGCCTCAGGACATCCCGCAGTAGACCATTGGATCCTCCAAGGCTAGTCCTCCCTTACGTTTGAGGGTTAATTATTCCTGAACACACGTTTCCCGGTCCTAAAGGACTTATATCCATCAGCTCCCGCAGCAGCCGATATATCCAAGGCGCCTCGCAATCCAACAACCACATAGGTAAAAATATAACCACGATGTTAGGGCTTGTAAAACGCTGACACCATCCAGAGCTAGAAAGAAACGTCATGTTTTCCTTGGGTCCCTTATCTCGTTTTTAACTCATACCAAGGTGTGAGGCTCGCGAATTAGCGTTATACACAAAGCGGAGCTATATTGTAGCTGTGCTTTGATCATCAACCACAAGACTCTGCTTTTCAACAAAAGCCTTGATCCCTGCATCTCCGTATGCCACACAGGCAAATCATGCCATGCGACTGATATCTATCAATATATAACCTCTGAGCTCGTGCGTCTCAGAGAAGGGCATTAAGCAAGAGAATAAATTCTCCGCCGCCAAACAGATATATATTCAATAGAAATCAATCAACACTGAATTAAATCCAATGTCAGATACACATCCATTTACAAGTTTGTTCTGGGTTTGAACGAAACCGGAGGCACCTTATTCCTCGTTCGATATGTCCAATACAGGAGAGAGGCCCTCGCATATCCGTCGATCTCCAAGTACGTCTTGGCGGTCACCACTTATTACCTCGTCTTGGGTGTACAACCCAATCAAGACCTCAGTAATCATCCAAATGATGTGAAGACCTCCGGTCTTCAACAACCGTCTTCATCCTCGACTTATCGTCGAAACAGTTATTCAAAATGGGCATAAACCCGGGCTTTCCGAATAACTCGCGTATATAATAAACAAGTGCTATAAAAACACAACATATGCCTCATTCCAATTCTGAATATTCTTTTATTTAAATATTCATATACTTTGGGAAAGGTTCCCATTAATTTTATCAAAGACAAATTCTTTAAATTTATTCTCTAATCTTCCTTTGGATATTATTCAAACTATATTAGGGTTTTCCAAACTAGTCGGGATTAACGCACCTTATCGAAGTAACCATTTATTTAATTTCCCAATCCCAACCTATTCATACCATGTAGCAAAACTGGTATTACCCCATAACTAACACCATGGTGTTATCGGTAAAATTAATTACTATTTCCCATTCAAATCTAATTAAAGATTTAACTATCGCTAGGAGCAAAACTGGCGATACTCCATTCTCGATCATTTCCCAAATTTGATAATTTAAATTATCAATTCCCATTTCAATCTAATTAAAGATTCATTAAAACTCCAGTTATTTTTAATCTTCCCAAAAATCAATGTTAATGATTTTTTAACTTTGGAAACACAAACATGTCGCATTGACAATCTACACCGTACTATTGATTTCTGCCAATATATAACCTCTAAGCTCGTACATCTCAGAGAAGGGTGTCAAGCAAGAGAATAAAATTCTCCGCCACCAAGCAGATATATATTTAACAGAGATCAACCATACAATTCGAAATCCAATGACAGACATGTAATCCTGCCTTTAACCGGGTTGAAGAACTAATGTCATTTAAAACACAGTTCACGATAAACCCAAATCACATTCCATTAATTATGGAATCTTCACGGAAAAAAAAAATCAATATATAATCGATATCAATTTCCGTATCTGACTAATAATATAAATGGAATAACGACAAATCCTTTTAAACTCCATACGTTTTAACAATCTTCCTCCACATAACTTCATTTCGATTATTATCCAAACGAATTCCATTCAATTCCAATTTAATATATTAAACTGGAAAACCGTTACTTTGGAAAATTCCCGTTAAATCTTAATAAAAAGATTTATAAATTCGAAATCACATTTTACTGTAAATCGGGTTAAAGAACGAATGTCGTTAAAAAAACAGTTCACAATAAACCCAATTTACATTCTATTTTCAGTTCCAATTAAATGTTATTAATTGGTAATTCTTCTTCAAATCTTGATTAAAAGATTTATTCTTTTCGCAAGGGGTTCAAGAACAGTGTTGCTTAAGACACCATTCACGACAAACCCAAATCACATTCCATTGTTAATCAGCTTAAAGAACAAGTGTTATTTAAAACACCGTTCATGATAAACCCAAAAATCAATTCCACTTCAATTCCAATTAAATATTAATTAATTGGTATACTTCATTAAATCTATATAAAAAGATTTAATCTTTTCTCAACTGGGTTTAAGAACAGTGTTAATGAAGACACCATTCGCGACAAACCCAAATTCCATTTGATATTAAATACAAGGCTCTGAATAGAAAAGATATCGGCTTAAATTCAATACCTAATTCTGAAATCAACCAATATCGTATTGGAATAATGATATATATATATATATCCTCCAAATTCCTCAATAATGTCTATATAATCACGGAATCCAATATCGAAATATTTCGAAGAAAATTTCGATCCCAGTCCATTCCAATTCATATATTGGAAATTCTGGTTATTTTTAAAACCATTTCAAATCCAATTCATTTATTTAAAAATGTTGGATTTTTAATTCTAGTTCATAACTAGTTTATTTCGATAAAAATATATTTTTATCCTTTCAAATATGGATTTTTTTCATCCCAATTCTTTCCAAATCATTAATTATGATTTTACTCAAATTATTAATATTTTTAATAATTTTATCAAGGCCCGTACAGTCAATTTCCATAAACGGTCATCGAACTGCACTTACATCAACCTTTTACAAATTTTATTTGGATATAATTCCATATCCAACAATTAGATTTCAAATCTCTCATATTCATTTGAAAGATCTTTTCGATATGAACCTAACGGTTCCGGTTTTAGGAGAATCCGACGGTCGAATCTCCCGTAATGCCCATTCGAAGTCAATGTTCGAAATTCACGAACTGCCGCGTCGCGGTGCGTTCTATTCAGGCCATTATATATATATTACATATATTTCATCGATTTCCATTTAAACGTATTTCATAAATCGTTTTAAATTCGTTTTCAAAATGGTTTCAACTTCATATTCAATTTCAAATCAAAATTGATTATTCCATATCATCGATATATAAATTGATAGTATTTTCAAAACATTAGATTTTGAAATCAATTCCTTTTCAATATTCATTATAAAAATGAATAAAATCGAAATAAATATCGTTGTAACACCCCACCTCCGCCAGTGCCACTCTTGCAAGCACACTAGCTTTGGAGGGGCGTTAAACAAGGTAAACATGCATGCAGATATCACAAGACAGAACATATAAGTAAAAACAGAGTAAATAAAGCAGCGGATAAAACTAGCATTTCAAAACCATAGTTAAGTTACATCAAATTACTTGTTCATTATTTTCCCATAAAACAAAGTCTAGAACATAAACTGAAAGCTGAAAAAGAAACATAAAGTAACTATCCCCAAAGTAGCATAAGGCCATAGCATGCTCAAACCATACGTGAGCTATCCAGAAAAGCAGCAAAAGATCCAAGCTAAGTACCAGTGTTTCCACCCTTTAAACCTGAGGGAGGGAAACGGAAGAAAAGAGGCGAAAGAAAACGGGTCAGTCAAAAAGACTGGTAAGTCCTATATACTATTAGTATAAAAACTAATAAAGTTAACTGAACATGCAAACAGAGATGAGGTGTAGGGTGATAACTGGCATAACAAGATAGATCAAGTGTGGCATCGCATATACAAGGTTAAGTTGCACCAGGTGTGTACTAGTATTCCAATCCATATCAAGTATCAACAAGAAATGATCCCTTGGCCCAAAGTTGGCCCAAACCCATGAGATGACCTAAATCAAGGTCCAACTACTCGGTCTAGTCTATCGGCTCCCTATCAGCCTAACTCTTCGTGTGTCAGTGTCATATGGTCCAAACATGAAATGTAGTCGACTGTGCTAGGTCAACCCTAGGGTGTATCCGGCCCTAGGGTGTCAACCACTGACACGGAACAAGCACGCACAGTCAAAACCTACTGGTGCCCAAGTCTGTCTTTCATCCCCGGACAATGTGCACGACCATGGTCCATCGGAATCTACTATGGCGCACCTACTTTTGCCGTCTTTTTGGTCGCTTACACTCCAGCCCAGTAATCGTGCCCCACCCTAGCCTAGTCCCTAGGGTATCCGATACTCCCTAGTGGGTTACTGCTGAGAAGGACTGCGTAACTAGGGTTTTCTAGTGGGTTAAGTGCGGTTAACCCCATCCAAACCATGTATCAAGTTGGTTAAGTGTTCCTAAAAAGGTTCACGACTTAACGCTATCCAACTAAGCATTGGGTTGGTTAAGTGTGTCCATGTTGACTTAACCCTATCAACCCATCAAGTTCATGTGGTTAAGTATATTCAAGTGGTCCATGACTTAACCCTATCATGTGACATTTATTATCTTAATGCACCCCAACCTCTCACATTAGACTTTGTTGTGGTTACTAGTTAAGCCGGGCGGGTCCGGGTAGCTTTACACCACAACCTAGTCTAACCTCGGGTTTTAAGTGCGACATGACCAACTACTCACATTGGGTCCTATTGCTTGTAGCCACTTGTTAAGCCGGTCGGTTCCGAGTAGATTTATGCTACAAACTCAACCCAACCTCGATTTGGCCATTCTCATGTTTTCTAGAAGTCATGTCCGAGTCCATGTTTTCAAGCATAAACATATGTCAAACTTTCATGTCATATTTTCAAGTCATGTTCTCATGTTATTTAAGTTTGCCCAACTACCCATAACGTATTCCCATCGCACGTAAATTCGCATTAACGCAAGTAGATCAAAGAGGGAACGTAACCATATGACAAGGTGGGCATAAGATGTCAAAGTCTATCACAAACTAAACATGGTGATATTGGAGGCCAAAATGGGGTTCAACATACTAGCATGTGGCCTCAACATGTATGATAGCATAAAAGGTGACTTGGCCTCATACATATCGAATAGCATAAGGGTGATTTGGCCACAAGCATGCATCATAGCATAAGGGTGCTTTGGCCACAAGTTAAACATGGTGGCATATGAGGCAAATGTGTTCATAAACTTGCATATTACATTATAAGCCTCAAAACATGCATGATATCAAACTTTAGCAAATAGGTGAAACATGATCATAAATGACATGGGATGATAGCTAGTGATTCGCATATAACATCATATGCAAGATAACATAAGTCTTATGAGAGATCATAAACTTGCATATTACATTATAAGCCTCAAAACATGCATAACATTCAAACTTAGCGAATAGGTAATACATGGTCCTAGATGACATAGGATGATGACTAGAAGTTCGCATATAACATTATATGCAAGTTATCATAAAGGTTATGAGAGTTCTCATGTTGCATAATGCAACATTTCAAATCAAAGGTCATAGCTTTCTATGCACAAAGTCAAGGTGATAGCTTTACAAACTTGCATAGGGTAAACATATGCATAACATGTTAGAATCAAAGCACATATCATACTTAGGCCCAAACTCAACTTGCAACATGTAACATTTAACTTCATAGTTAGAATCTAAGAGTAGTATAGGGCTTACAATGCTATGAAGACTATAATTAATATATAATAAGATTGAGACGAAGCCACTAGCAACTCTAAATACTCCCAAATGACAAGCTCCAATGAAAACCCTTGAGAAACAAGCAAAAGATCCTTGCTTTGATGAAGAAAGATTGAACTTTGGCCTTAATTCAAGCTTAGAAACTCTCAAACAAGCTTAGGAACTCTCATATGAATGAAGATTGAGGCTATGACAAGAGGGTGGAGGCCATGATTAAACATTTGGGCAGCATTTAGTTGTAGGAATGATTAATGACGGTTTAGGATAGGTCTAGGGGTCTTTTTATAGGTGATTAGGTTAGTTTAGACCATTGGATTAACCCTAAAACACATCAGGTCCGTCAATTCCTGCAAAAACTTATGGAACAAGACTCAGCATGTCACAAATGGTGCACCTGGAAAAATGGTCCGACCGGGGGGGTCGACATGGGTGTCGACCCATGGGTCGACATGGGTGTCGACCCATAGGGGGGGTCGACAGGGGTGTCGACCCCTGTGTCGACCCTGCCTGGGGCGGGAAAATTCCCGCCTATCCTGTTTTGGCTGAAGCTCGAATCTGAATTTGAATTTGAACTGTTTTCGGGCTTAGAATTTTTCTGAAAACTTCATTGGGCCATAACTTGGTCATACGGACTCCGTTTTTCGAAAACTCGGACTCTATTTCGCGTATTTTTCCGAGACAAACGCAATGGCACAGCCTGTTTCCCTTGATTCAGATTTTAGAATTTAATTCTGCCTTGATTTACATTATAACATGTTATTAAAAATACGGGTTGTTACATTCTCCCTTCCTTAAAGGATTTCGTCCCCGAAATCTCCAAGTTAGGAAGAACGTATCCTACCATCCGTCATCCATCTACTCAAAACATCATCCACGTGCAGTCATTGTCCTTAAAGGATTCTAAATGCTGTATGATCATATGCAAAAGGTGTGTGTATATGTACTTATCTAATGCAAAAATCAGGCGGTTACTGATTCAGTAAACCTCCTTAATGCAAAGTATGTTAGTGAAAAGAGTCCATATGTATGCAAATTACTAACATAATTTATAATCTCTACATGAGTGCACATAACATTCATTCATATGCAACATCCACGTGATAGCACAACAAGTTTCATCCATGAATAAGCATAAACACTCATGCATATGCAACATGAAAGTGTGTGAGCCGATCTTAGTGCCTAATGTGTATCATGCATCCAGGAGTATCCACTTGCAACCACTTGCAACCACTTGCAACCATCAAGCATAACATGTTTCAAATACATGTTTCATCCAAAGGGTTTCTACCTAAGGTTCTCATGACACGATTACGAGATAACAAGATAAACAAGATAAACAAGGTAAACATGGATAGCAAAAGAAAGATATGCTAATTAGGAAAAGAGATCGAGAAGATAGTATACAAGTAAGATCCACGGAAAAACAGGGATCAAGGATATACTCCTAAAAGATATATGATGCGTGTATCTAGTCTTCAACCTTCTAAGAACTTAATTCCATTGTGCTTTGACCGTTGTTAACCCTTCAATTCCGTAGCTTCCTAATTCCTACTTCAGAAATGTGAGTTGGAACTCATTCCACTATCGCTTCTCATTTCACTTTCACATATTTTTTTCTAGCATACTCGGTTCTTAACTTAACTGTATACTCATGACTTCATGCAAGCTTTCCCAAAATTCACTGTAAGGTATTCCACGTAGAAGAACTTTCCTTTGAAAATAAATACCAATCCATGTGGCCAAATGCACTTATTAACATGATTTCTATGAACCACCCGCGAACACTAATCGAATAGATCATTAATTTGCAATAAATGGGTCAAAAGATTCTAGGTAACTAATCCTGACAGAACTCTAAAGGTTACGCGAGACTTCGAGGGTATTACCAAGGCAAGTCAAGAGTCTAACTACCCTTTTTTCAAAACCGAGGATGGTAATGGATAACCACTTCATCCCTAGAATCAACCCAAAGCCCAAAAACATAATCCCTACTTCCAAACTCAACACTTAGCATAGACATCCTTTTGCGTGAAGAGATACTTGAGCGACTTGTGATCCGTATATAACGCGAATCTCTTGCCCAAAAGATAATGGTGCCATGATTTAAGCGCAAAGACAATTGCCGCCGACTCCAAATCATGCGTGGGGTAGTTCTTCCCATAAACTTTGAGTTGCCTAACCCCATAACATATTACTCTTTCTCCTTACATCAGGACCGCGCCTAATCCCATGTCACGTGCATTGGTGTTCAAGGCAAACATCTTCCCTCCATCGGGTAAAGCTAAAACTGGTGCTGTGGTAAGAGTCCCCTTAAGCCTTTGAAAAGCAGGCTCCCACTCCAATTCCCATTCAAAGGCTAAGTCCTTTTTCGTCAACTTAGTAAGAGGAGTTGAAATCTTAGTGAAGACCTTGATGGACTTCCTATAAAACCCTGTAAGACCGAGAAAGCTTCTTACTTCGGTTGCGTTCCTAGGAGCTTTCCAGTCTTGAACTACAACCACTTTCGCGGGATCCACAGCTATACTTTGCTTAGGAACTATGTGCCCAAGTAACCGAGCTTCCCTTCTCCAGAAATGGCATTTGGAGAACTTGGCTTTCAACTGATGAGCTCTAAGCATATCCCTAACTTCCTTGAGATGTGCAGCATGCTCTTCCCCGTCCTTTGCGAAGATCAGAATATCATCCATGAAAACGACCACAAACTTGTTAAGAAACTCCCGAAACACCCTACTCATCAAGTCCACGAAGTATGCGGGTGCATTAGTCAAACCGAATGGCATAACAAGCCCTTCAAAGAATCCATCTGGTGTCCTAAACGCAGTCTTATCAATACTATCCTCAGCCACTCTAAGCTGACGGAATCCGGTGGCTAGATCGAGTTGAGAGAAAACAGAAGCACCTACAAGTTGGTCAAAGAGATCATCAATCCTCGGTAACGGGTGCCTATTCTTCTTTGTCAGCTTGTTCAACTCTCGATAATCAACACATAGGTGAAGCGATCCATCCGCCTTAGTAGCGAATACCACCAGAGCACCCTATTCAGAAATGCTTCGCCTAATAAAATTCTTCTCAAGCAACTCCTTGATTTGCTTACTGAGCTCCCTTCTTTCACGTGGGGCCATGTGCCTAACGGGCAATGATACTAGCTTGGCATTATCGACTAGATAAATGCGGAAATCTATCTCTCGTTTAGGGGGTAACCCCTTAACTTCTTCAAAGACATCAGGATAGTCTCGGACCACCCTTACAGATTGCAGATCATCGATGGACGAGTCAAGAGATTCAAAATAACATAACATGACGGGACCTCTAGGGTTACAAGAAATTTCTAGGGTATTACCGAGGCGAGTCATGAGCCTCACAACCCTATGCTCACAATCGAGAACGGCTCCATAACTGGACAACCAATCCATGCCCAAGATCAACCCGTATCCCGTGAACCCGAGAACATAAGCATTACACGCGAATTCTACGGTCAAGATAGAAATCTTCAAATCCACACGAATCATAGATAGATGGGCGGAACCCCCAATTGGATTTGAAACGCTGGCGGGATCCTCAACTCGACTAGTACTTAGGTGCAAACCTTCAACAAGATCAGAAGAAATAAAACTATGCGATGCACTAGAATCGAATAAAGCGCGAACAGGAAAATAAGAAATGTAAACAAGGCTTTCTATAGAAACACTACCGCGATCAAGAGATGGAAGAGCGAGAAGAGCCTGCAATTGCCCTCCAGAGGGTCCTGCTTGCTGAGTTTGTCCTTGCCCTTGTCCTTGCTTCTTCGGGCAATCTTTGCTAAAATGTCCAGACTCTCCGCAATGAAAACACTCGCCTAACTTCCTCTTCTTCTTCCTGCAATCCTTGGCCAGATGCCCCTTGATCCCACAAAAGTTGCATTTCTTCTTCTTACTTGACGTGTTGTCGTTCTTTCCTCCTTTCCCGGAGTCTATCTTCTTGCCTTGAGACTTATTTGCCTTGACCTTCTTCTTGTCACTCTTATCTTCCTCTTGAAGTAGGGCCGTATTCACCAAATTTTCGAAGGTCGCCCCCATGGGTATACGAGACATGGCTAAACCGCGCAATGGCTCATTCAATCCTAGAGCAAAGCGTAGGGCCTTTTTCTGAGCTGTGTTAATCAAGTCTAGATTGAACCGAGCAAGTTGATTAAACGTATCCAAGTATTCCCTAACTGTCATGTCCCCTTGCCTTAGAGATAGGAACCTCTCCATCCGAAGGTTCTCTTCTGTCGATGATAGAAACCTTAGTCCAAACCTTCTCCTAAACTCATCCCAAGCCTCAATTGGTCTAATAGTGGTGGTGACCACCCACCAATAAGCAGCTTCCCCTTCCAATAGCCATACTGCCAACAGAACTTTCCTACGATCTTCCACATCAAAGATAGCAAAGAGGTCTTCAGTTTCCTTTAACCAGTTTCTTGCCTCCACGGAAGTCTCCGTACCGACAAAATTCTTGCAACCCATCGCTTAAAGTCTTTGCAAAGCTCCGCGAAATCCGCTTGAGTATGCTGAGGAGGAGGAGGAATAACCGCGGGGCCGGCTTCATTCGCCCTTGCCTCCATGTACCTTCTAAACCAAATAGGTACTGGTACACCCTCCGGGATGGCAAAATTATCGGCCATACAAAAACGAAGAAAAAGATAGATAGATTCAGAACGAAGGAACGAAGGATAGTGCTAATGGCTTTTGGGGAATAGCCTTTTAAAATAACTAGACTTTTCTTGGAAAATACTTAATTGGCTTTGAAATAGTTTTTCAAAAGGTAAGTTTTAAAAACCTTTTGCTTAGATCTTGTAAACCTTATGCTCTGATACCAAATGTAACACCCCACCTCCGCCAGTGCCACTCTTGCAAGCACACTAGCTTTGGAGGGGCGTTAAACGAGGTAAACATGCATGCAGATATCACAAGACAGAACATATAAGTAAAAACAGAGTAAATAAAGCAGCGGATAAAACTAGCATTTCAAAACCATAGTTAAGTTACATCAAAGTACTTGTTCATTATTTTCTCATAAAACAAAGTCTAGAACATAAACTGAAAGCTGAAAAAGAAACATAAAGTAACTATCCCCAAAGTAGCATAAGGCCATAGCATGCTCAAACCATACGTGAGCTATCCAGAAAAGTAGCAAAAGATCCAAGCTAAGTACCAGTGTTTCCACCCTGTAAATCTGAGGGGGGGAAACGGAAGAAAAGAGGTGAAAGAAAACTGGTCAGTCAAAAAGACTGGTAAGTCCTATCTACTATTAGTATAAAAACTAATAAAGTTAACTGAACATGTAAACAGAGATGAGGTGTAGGGTGATAACTGGCATAACAAGATAGATCAAGTGTGGCATCGCATATACAAGGTTAAGTTGCACCAGGTGTGTACTAGTATTCCAATCCATATCAAGTATCAACAAGAAATGATCCCTTGGCCCAAAGCTGGCCCAAACCCATGAGATGACCTAAATCAAGGTCCAACTACTCGGTCTAGTCGATCGGCTCCCTATCAGCCTAACTCGTCGTGTTTCGGTGTCATACGGTCCAAACATGAAATGTAGTCGACTGTGCTAGGTCCACCCTAGGGTGTATCCGACCCTAGGGTGTCAACCACTGACACGAAACAAGCACGCACAGTCAAAACCTACTAGTGCCCAAGTCTGTCTTTCATCCCCGGACAATGTGCACGACCATGGTCCGTCGGAATCTACTATGGCGCACCTACTTTTGCCGTCTTTTTGGTTGCTTACACTCCAGCCCAGTAATCGTGCCCCATCCTAGCCTAGTCCCTAGGGTATCCGATACTCCCTAGTGGGTTACTGCTGAGGAGGACCGTGTAACTAGGGTTTTCTAGTGGGTTAAGTGTGGTTAATCTCATCCAAACCATGTATCAAGTTGGTTAAGTGTTCCTAAAAAGGTTCACGACTTAACCCTATCCAACTAAGCATTGGGTTGGTTAAGTGTGTCCATGTTGACTTAACCCTATCAACCCATCATGTTCATGTGGTTAAGTATATTCAAGTGGTCCATGACTTAACCCTATCATGTGACATTTATTATCTTAATGCACCCCAACCTCTCACATTAGACTTTGTTGTGGTTACTAGTTAAGCCGGGCGGGTCCGGGTAGCTTTACACCACAACCTAGTCTAACCTCGGGTTTTAAGTGCGACATGACCAACTACTCACATTGGGTCCTATTGCTTGTAGCCACTAGTTAAGCCGGTCGGTTCCGGGTAGATTTATGCTACAAACTCAAACCAACCTCGATTTGGCCATTCTCATGTTTTCTAGAAGTCATGTCCGAGTCCATGTTTTCAAGCATAAACATATTTCAAACTTTCATGTCATATTTTCAAGTCATGTTCTCATGTTATTTAAGTTTGCCCAACTACCCATAACGTATTCCCATCGCACGTAAATTCGCATTAGCGCAAGTAGATCAAAGAGGGAACGTAACCATACGACAAGGTGGGCATAAGATGTCAAAGTCTATCACAAACTAAACATGGTGATATTGGAGGCCAAAAAGGGGTTCAACATACTAGCATATGGCCTCAACATGTATGATAGCATAAAAGGTGACTTGGCCTCATACATATCGAATACCATAAGGGTGATTTGGCCACAAGCATGCATCATAGCATAAGGGTGCTTTGGCCACAAGTTAAACATGTTGGCATATGAGGCAAATGTGTTCATAAACTTGCATATTACATTATAAGCCTCAAAACATGCATGATATCAAACTTTAGCAAATAGGTGAAACATGATCATAAATGACATGGGATGATAGCTAGTGATTCGCATATAACATCATATGCAAGATAACATAAGTCTTATGAGAGATCATAAACTTGCATATTACATTATAAGCCTCAAAACATGCATAACATTCAAACTTAGCGAATAGGTAATACATGGTCCTAGATGACATAGGATGATGACTAGAAGTTCGCATATAACATTATATGCAAGTTATCATAAAGGTTATGAGAGTTCTCATGTTGCATAATGCAACATTTCAAATCAAAGGTCATAGCTTTCTATGCACAAAGTCAAGGTGATAGCTTTACAAACTTGCATAGGGTAAACATATGCATAACATGTTAGAATCAAAGCACATATCATACTTAGGCCCAAACTCAACTTGCAACATGTAACATTTAACTTCATAGTTAGAATCTAAGAGTAGTATAGGGCTTACAATGCTATGAAGACTATAATTAATATATAATAAGATTGAGACGAAGCCACTAGCAACTCTAAATACTCCCAAATGACAAGCTCCAATGAAAACCCTTGAGAAACAAGCAAAAGATCCTTGCTTTGATGAAGAAAGATTGAACTTTGGCCTTAATTCAAGCTTAGACACTCTCAAACAAGCTTAGGAACTCTCATATGAATGAAGAATGAGGCTATAACAAGAGGGTGGAGGCCATGATTAAACATTTGGGCAGCATTTAGTTGTAGGAATGATTAATGAGGGTTTAGGCTAGGTCTAGGGGTCTTTTTATAGGTGATTAGGTTAGTTTAGACCATAGGATTAACCCTAAAACACATCAGGTCCGTCAATTCCCGTCAGAATCTTCTGGAACAAGACTCAGCATGTCACAAATGGTGCACCTGGAAAAATGGTCCGACCGGGGGGGTCGACATGGGTGTCGACCCATGGGTCGACATGGGTGTCGACCCATAGGGGGGGTCGACAGGGGTGTCGACCCCTGTGTCGACCCTTCCTGGGGCGGGAAAATTCACGCCTATCCTGTTTTGGCTGAAACTCGAATCTGAATTTGAATTTGAACTGTTTTCGGGCTTGGAATTTTTCTAAAAACTTCATTGGGCCATAACTTGGTCATACGGACTCCGTTTTTCGAAAACTCGGACTCTATTTCGCGTATTTTTCTGAGACGAACGCAATGGCACAGCCCGTTTCCCTTGATTCAGATTTTAGAATTTAATTCTGCCTTGATTTACATTATAACATGTTATTAAAAATACGGGTTGTTACAATCGTTCACTTCAAAATGGCGTTAATCTAATCAACATGACTTTATATATTTTAATATATTCGTGTCCATCCCAAATCGGACATCAAAATCTGATTTTGATCTTTTACTGAATATTATTTTAAAATATTCGTTATTTCTGAACTGGAATCAGACACAGTCAATTACCATATAATTTGATTTATATTGATTTTGATACACACTTGTATACAACAATAATCAAGCATAGTCAAACATCATCCAAAGTGCATTCTACACTGCATAATCGATTGACATACACTAAATATTGGGATTAGTGTATGTCCAATATCATCCCAATACCTATGTGGGGTTTCAATCAACAAATAATGAATTTTATTTGTGTAGTTGAGCGATGTGTAAAATTTATCATCCCAATCAATATCAGTCAAATAAGTGTACATAAACAAATCATCTGATTTGTAAATGAATATTTATTTTGTTTATATACACGTTAAAAATTATATTTTTAAGTATAGAATATTTTATTCCATTCCACATCACACAATCAATTTTCACAACACAATCAATCAAATAAACAAGTCGTCCATGGTCTGTGGACGACGGGTGTCGGGTGTTGCTAAGCACCATCTGCATCCTAGTATATATTTGAACTAGAAAATAAAATTAAAGTGAGAAGTTCTCATCTTTGGGATCCACTCCTCCATTCCTTATTTTTGAACGGTTCAGATTTGTCAGAAATTCCAATGCGACATTTTCCCGCTGTTCATAGTAAAAATCGCAATTTTAATATGATGTTTATTTTAAAAATCACATTTTTATAGTAGCACTTCATATATAAAAATCATATATTTTTACAACGCTTCTTTCTACATAAAAATTATATTTTTATATCTCTACTTCTTATATAAAGATCGTTTTTTTTATTTCACTTCTCCTATAATAAAAATTATATTTTTACTATGTTATTCAAATAAAAATCTCATTTTTATTTCGCTACTATATATATATATTGATTTTAAACTATGTATTATCGCAAAATTAACTAAATTAACTACATGGAATAAAATAAACAAAGTAAAGAAGATTAAAAGCTTACATTTTTAATTGAAGGAGGGGAGGAGTTTCGCTGCCCAGATCGAGGATGAGGGGGTGTTGGTGGTCGTCATCAGGTGGCGGGTCCCTCAGAGTGGCTGCAGTGTTGGGTTCCGCGCGTCAGGGGGTTTAGGGCGTTGGGTTGTTCAAATCGAGAGAGGGGTGGGGGAGAACGAGGAGGGGGCGTCGGGTTGAAGAGGGGGGCCACGGCGCGATCGGCGACGCCTCTGAAGGAGGCCGCGACGGCGGCGGCGGCGGACTAGGGCTCCGTCGCCCTCTGCGTTTCCTCCTTTCTTTTTTTTCCTTTTCTCGTGAGTAATACTAAAGAGAGAGAGGGTTAACTAAAGGGGGGAGTCTAATTATAATATATTTAATTTACTCCAAAAGTTGCTTTTCGATTCAAACACCAAATCGGACCCAATGACTATCGTCCCTAGCTAATTACCCCCATTCTGAACACAATTGGATAGGTTTCGTAAGCCAATTCGATCGTTACAATTAGTTTCCATTAAGTTTAAAATATAAATATTATATTTTAAATTCAAATGCACATTTTAATTTATCGGGGCCCGGTATGGACCCCGAAAATTCCAGAAAAATAAATCTGGCTATGTTTTGAAGATACGGTCCTAACAAGACTAATTTCGTCGAATTTGGAGACCGTTTGAAAAATGGCCATTTTCTGGTCGATCCAAATTTACTAAAACTGATAAAACACGTTTTCTTTTGCCACGATCACATATTGATCCCCAAAATTATGAATTTTGGAATCTAGCAATAACTTGACATCCCGGATCCAACAAAAGTTGTTTCATCGAAAACAGAGGTCGTTTGCAAAATTTCCATTTTAAGGGCTATATTTCCATAGCGACTATTCTGAATTTTCAACTGGACATAACTTTTTATTCCCGCTATGAAATTTTGATTTTTCATATTTGTTGGAATGATATTTTCAAATAGATTCTAATATTTTTTGTTTCACTAAAATCTGGTTTATTTGGATCCTGTACATTCATTTGAAATTTGAAATCGAATTTTCAAACTACCGTGCCATTTCCAATTCCTTTTATAATTAAAATAAATATTTTTATTCTAATTCCGATTTAAATAAATATATACATTCTAATTCTATTCAAAATAAATTTCTCGTCGTTATTATTTAAAATAATTCATTTTAAATATTCAAAATTTATTAAAATAACCAAAATAAAATTTTAAAATTGGTTCTGATTTTCTGGGTTATTACAGCCTAACTGCATACTAAATATGTACTCAACATATAAATACACATATATATTCTTATTCATCTTCCTGCGTTTGAAATTGAATACAGCCTACATCTATAAATTTTCTAGCTCAGGGTGGGTAAATATTCAACTCACCATCCCTAATTCTTGACATCTACAAGTAATCACATGCACATAACATGTATTTGGAATTTGTATTCCACGAAGATGTACCATTAAATAACATGTGCTAGGTGCATTAACTACACACTGATGAAGAAGGGCTATAACATTTTTTATCTTCCTCTTTCACATTATACATTCTGACAAATGCTGATTTTTGGTACACAAAGGTCTGCTTTTCCAATTATATTTTTCCATCTGCATGGATGTTTGCAACCATCTTTCCACCGTATTTATTTTACTCAGTAACTATGGCATTATATTTACATCATACGTACTCTTCACATGAATTTTTTACTTAGCAACAGTAGAATGATGGTTGTCAACATCCATGAAGATGGAAAAATATAATTGGAAAAGCAGACCTTTGCGTACAAAAAATCAGCATTTGTCAGGAGGTATAATGTGAAAGAGGAAGATAAAAAATGCTATACCCGTTCTTCGTCAGTGTAGTTAATGCATCTGGCACATGTTATTTAATGGTACATATTTGTGGAATACAATTTCCAGATACATGTTATGTGCAAGTGATTACTTGTAGATGTCAAGAATTTGGGGTGGTGAGTTGTATATTTACGCACCCTGAGCTAGAATGTTTATAGATGTAGGCCGTATTCTATTTAAAATGCAGGAAGATGAATAGGAATATGTATGTGTATATACATGTTGAGTACATATTTAGAATGCAGTTAGGCACAAAAGTGTTAATGTAAGTGTATTACATACATAATGTAGATGATAGCGCAAACAGTGCTCGAGTGGTGATGGAAAATAGTATAGACGACCATGTATGTATTCATTTGGTAACAGAAATTGCTGTGTACAACGAATTGAAATCATGTTGTAAACATAGATTCTGACAAGCAATTTGGGGAATATTTTGTTTTTGTTTTTGTATTTTAATAAAAAGGGTGCAAGCGATATAAGACAATGGACTTGATAGGCATAAACAAAGCTGCATGCAGAATACATAGTCTGTCCACACAAATAGTAGTAATACTAAGAACAAACGTTAAGTAGGCAACAAACATATTCAAATAAATAGAACAGCAAGACGTGGAGGATTGAACTAATAAAATACAAAGCGAACTTCATGGGAAATAGCTTACGTTGGATCTAGTGTTGACGGACCGAGAGAAATCAGTTTTTGTTTCTCCTCTCCCGTGTTCTGCATGCAGCTGATGGTAAATCTTTGTGATCCTTATCACCGTACGGAAGTAAACATATGTAAAATAAAATTAGATTGAACTACAGAAAAAAGAGACGTTAAAAAATTCAAAAGGCGTAGAGAAACATGGCTAAAAAAATATGTCGGTTAATTATGATGTGCGAAGGAAATATTTTCAATAGTTTGGTGATGAAGGAAAAACAAAAATAAATAGGTAAACTATTGAGCATAATGCACAAACAGCGAGGTCGGACATGACATAAAAGGTTGGATATGTCTATTGTGGAATTACACAAGATTATAAAAAGTTATCATTGAATGAATGTAGTAAATACATATCATTTTATCAAAAATAGTTCAAATCAAGTGTGACACCCCATGTCCGTTAATGACACTCACTAAGGGAATGCATTAAGCTTCGTGAAGCGTTATAGGTAAACAGAAACAAAAATATTACAAGATATATGTAAAAGCAATATCAGAATTTAAATTTTTATTTCAAACATAAATCATAACATCATGGTCCAGAATATCACAGGCCTGAAACTACACAAAGCCATTACAAAAATATAAAATTTTCAGTCTTGTTCCATCAGAGTACATAAAAAGCATAGTTTCCTAAAAAGAGACAAAGCCATAATAGAGATAAGAACTTGAGAAATACTTCAAAAATTACTCCAAGCAAGATGATAACTAAATCTTCACTAAGCTTGAGACTTCCCTCCCTGCGAACCTTGTGGGGTAGGGGGACAAAAGAAAGAAGTGGAAACAAAAAGGGTAAGACATAAAGTCTAGTGAGTCCAGTTACTTCTAGCAAGTAAATAAGTAGAAGTATCATGACAGACATATAAGACGGACAAGTAAGATAACATCATAAAAGGTAAGTATGACGAGGTAAACATGATAGAGTTTATATGCTTCCCTAATGATTAGTCCGTTTATTCTCTACACCGGTACTAGTATAACAAATATGTAACAAGATTACATACTCCCTAACTGCGTAACAGAAACAGGATGATCCCAACAGAAATATAATGGTAGTTTTAGGTGTACTCTAGTAACGGGTTTTAATCTGAACTGTATTATCCGGTACCTAAACAGAAATAATGGGTGTTAGCCCAGACAGAAACGCAGGTACCTCACAGAAACAGATAGGACTAGATGTACCCTATTTATTACCCCCTAAATTGATCGGCTCCCTATTTTGTAAATACCCTATGTCGGCCCCACAGTAGGGTGTATTACTTCCTAAAGTGGCAACCTACAAATGCACATAGACCTATTTACTGATGCTACAACGGATTATTTTCCCAGATGCAGGCCGTACTCATGCACACACATGAGTATGTTGGAACGCACCAGTACACACCTCCTCTTAGATAAACCTCTTACAATTAGTTCAGTAAGCATGCCCTGACCCTTACTTAGTGCGGGGCCCACCTTTAATACCAGAATGGGTTATTGACTAAGGTCCCACACAACAGATGGCACAAGCCAACCCTTACAGATCTTGTGTCCCCAACTAACTAGGATTTTGATGGGTTATGCCTAACAAATTTAACAAATTCACAAAACCCCTTACAGATTTACGAGTTAAACTTTACAAGTTAACGGGTCCATATAAACCCAACATATTTAACAGGTTAAGTTTTCTAAATTAACAGGTTCATATAACCCTTACAGATTTAATAGGTTACGTAACCACACAGATTTAATAGGTCCGCTTAACCCCACCGATTTAACAAGTTTACTTAACCCCACAGACTTAACAGACTTACTTAACCCACATACTTAATAGGTTTACTTAACCCCACAGATTCAATATGCTCATTCAAGTTAATTATTACAGACTAACAAGTTATCCCCATTCACATTGACTTCTTTTCACTTGCCAAAATTCCACTTGCTTATTAATTTCATATAAATATAACTTAATCCATTTAAGTTTATCAATAATCCACATCACATGTTATTCTTTAGATTGTAATCAACGGAACTAATCTTACAATCTTTCACCCCTGGATTGTAATTAACGGAAGTAATCTTACAATCTTTCACCCCTGGATTGTAATTAACGGAAGTAATCTTACATTCCCTTTTGTATTATTCATTATATGATTCCATAGTTACAATAACATGTTCTACTTAGCAGGTAATTATGCACATCTTAATTTACATGTTTATTACTTAACATGTCACTTACCGTTTATGATTAAATATAACTTATTTCATTTCATAAGTTTTCCTCATTCCTTCTTATATAATCAAAATTCCATCTTATACTGTCACCATAACTTATCGTTGTTTACTTATTAACTTAGTTCACTAACTAAGATTTACTAATAAGTTCCTTTCCCCATTTGTAACACTTATGTTATTGTCCCTAGGACATGTCAACCTAACATATTTTTCCTGTTCATGCATGTTAATGCTCTAGACCTCTCACATTAAGTCAACCACTTGTGGATGCTGGATATGTCGGGCGGTTCTGGGCAGGATTAAATCGCAAGTTTAGACTTAAGCTCGTGTCATGGTGCCCTTACGCATTGGTCCCTTCACATTAGATTAACCATTGGTGGTTGCTAGATATGTCGGGCGGCTTCGGGATGACTTATACCACAAGTGCAATCTAACCTCGTGTCTAAGCATTATTACAGTTCCATTATTTTAGGCATATTCATATTAATAATTTCCCTATTTAAGTTATGGATTTTCATGCCCCTTTTCAATTCGTATTTTATTATGCACCATATGCTCTTTTTCCCAAGTCATAAATGTAGGCATATATATATATATATATATATATATATATATGTGTGTAATGCACAAACCCATGTCCACATATTTTCCAATTTATGCCCCAAAGTCCATATTCACCCATTTCAATACAAGTTATACCCAAATCCATATTCACGTATTTTCCGATGTATGCCTAAAATTAATAATCACATATGTCCCAATTTATGTCCCAAATCAATATTTGCACATGTTCCAATTTATGCCCAATTTCATATTTACATATGTTCCAATTTATTCCCTAAATCAATATTTTTTCAACGATTCCTAATTTCGTGCGTTCGCATATTTCAGCGTTAGGCCTAGGCTCGAAGGTAGCCTGGCTATATAAAAATAAAAAGGGAAAGAGCGAGAGAAGAGAATCAAAAACAGGCATAATAGCGAATCAATAATTAACTAGAAGGAATAGGCATAAAAAACCGAATAGTTATAATATGACAAGATTTGACATGGTGACGATATAAACATATAAGAACAAATCTGGTGAATATGTCATAATAGAACTGATTTAGGCATGATTCAAGATCCGATTTTACATACATATCAAGATTACTTCTGAATATTTAGACCTAAAAATAACATAGACTCACGGTGAATAGATCTAATAAAATGGATCCAAATTATTGCGAAGAACACGTTGAATTCGTTGTTGTAGCAATCGTTGAATTGATTTTGGAGAAGAATAGGCTATTCAATTGAAGTTCCAGCAGAGCCTCGCCATCACTATGATTTTTAGAAACATGAGTTTAAGTAGTCGATCTATTAGTGAACAAGGAAAAATATTATCTAGATGGGTGAATAGATTGCCCTTGAAATAACAACGATTAATTACTATTGCTATAAACAAGCTCGTAATTTATCTTTGTTACCTTTTCTTAATAATAAAAAATAGTTTGAGAGAGCTGAGTCGATCCCTAGAACGACTACTCCCAGAACTAGAAATAAATAGATATACTCTTAGAGTATTTGTGATGGCAAGGAATTTCGCTCGATCCGAATCAGTCGTTAAACCGATCTAGACCGTTCGAAACCCCTGATCGTTTGAGAACAGGACAAATCAGAACACAAACAGAAGTACATTTCATTGCTATTACAACAATTCCATCAGATATAAGAATATATAGAGTATAATTGAATAAATTACATTCGATAAATATCAGAGATTACAATAAATTACATAGCAGCGGAAAAATAATACAAAGCACAACTAAAGGTGATATACGGATACAGAGCTTTCCGGATATCATTCCAGCTATAAACCAGGATCATGTGAATATAAATCTGCAAAACCAAAACTACTAGCTGCCTGTGTTGAAAATAGGGGCACCCAGAGTTTAGGTCAAAACAATAAACTCCGGGTCAGTCATGTGACTAGTGTGAGAACTAAAAGAGTTATTTAAAAGTTTACTTTAAAAGAGAGTAATTCAAGGGACGACGCCGTATAACACGGAATAGGTTTCCTCCCAAGAATACTAGTGCATAGAATAAACAGCGCAATGCTTTTTCGAAAAATGAAGCTATTATAAGACCCAGGTCCTATCACACAATGCAACGCAAGCCAGAGGATAGGGTTTTCCCTTATAATAGCCAAACATGCTTGGTACGTTTAAAACAAATCATTTGATACTATTATAAGTGTATAGTGTCAAAACAATTTCAATCATAAATATCAATCGTAGGCGGCATGGGTACCATCTATCATGTCGCCATACTAGGCTCTACAAATAAAACCGAGATACAAGTATTGGAAATTGGATTTCCGTCATGAGTCGAGGCAAGGGGCAAGCTCCTCTCCGCTTTCGAGACACTCTATGTAACACCCCACACCCGCTACGGTCACTCACTAAGGGAATGCCATAACATCGGTGGAGTATTTTAAGTGAATATAGAACAGAAAAATTACAACAAGACAGATATAAGTAATACTTGAGAATTTAAAACATCATTTCATTCCAGCGGAAAGTAAAACATGTTTGGTTACACCAAAACCATAAATAAGAGTCAAGTACATAATATCCATCCTGATAAAACAAAAGTACATAATCCCACTACATAACCTAATAGCCATAATAGAAAAGATAAACTGAGCTTTACATCCACGGTCCAAGCTCCAAAAGATAGATAAAGCAGTCTGATCAAAGCCCACTAGTGCTAGGCCCACTCTGAAAACCTGAGGGTTGGGAAAAAGATAAAGAAACAACGGGGTCAGACATAAGTCTGAGTGAGTCCTATAACCCTAACAATACAATCATTAAAGTAATTAGGGTATGATATAAACAAGGTACGGTACCTCTGGGGATAATGACTACACTAAGTAGCCAACTAAACACAGGATGTACTAAGATAACCGAAAAGACGCATTTATCCACCCAAGGATAATTACTAGATTGCACCACCCCAGATCTACCCACCCAAGGGTAATTCCTACACTGCACCGCACCAGTTCTACCCACCCAAGGGTAATTCCTAATTTAAGGTTGATCCCACTAAGTGTACTTAGTAATTTTACCCAGTAGTTTCTTGTACCCCTAGCTGACTACATAGGTGCCGTCTGCCCCTATCTCCACTGGGTGTACTCAGTAATTTTTAATAGTAGTTTCGTGTACCCCTAGCTGACTACATAGGTGCCGTCTGCCCCTATCTCCACTAGGTGTACTCATTAATTTTTAATAGTAGTTTCGTGTACACCTAGCTGACTACATAGGTGTCGTCTGCCCCTATCTCCACTAGGTGTACCCACTACTCCCCAAGCGATCGGCTCCCTACCGTAGATACCCGTGCTAGCCCCACAATGGGGTGTATCACTCCCCAAAGTGGCAACCCGATACAACAAATGGTGCACGGCTTATATCTACACGATGCAACAACGTCTTACCTACCAGCCCGGGTCCACACACGCATATGAAACCCGTTGGACTCGCGTTGCCACCGCTACCCCGTTTTGGCCTCTTATTGTCAAGCCCAATATGCGTGTCCCGTCCTCGACTTGGGTCGAGCCCACAAAGATACGTTTGGGATATTGGTTGAAATGGCCCCCCACAAGCTACTACTTAAACTTGTCATTTAATTATATTTCAATTGCCACTTAAGGCACCCACTAGATTTCCGCATGCCACCCAAGGCACATACTTGATTCCCACATGCCACCCAAGGCACTTACTTAACCCTTTAATCATGTTTAATTACATGTTCCACTTTGGTTAAGTATTCTAATCTTATTTTCTATTGCCACCCAAGGCAACCTACTAGTTTCCTCATGCCACCCAAGGCACCCCCACTAGTTACTACATGCCACCCAAGGCACCCACTTAACCCCTCATGCCCCTCTACATGCTAATTTGGTTAAGTGTTTCTTAATTAATTAAGATCGTAACCTTTGTAAAGACCTCTCACATTAGACTGTCTTTTATGGCAGCTGGATATGCCGGTTGGTTCCGGGCAGCCTTACACCATAACAGAGTCTAACCTCGTGTCTTTACACTTGTCACGTATTTAGTTTATGACTAAGACCTCTCACATTGGGCCAATCATTTGTAGCCGCTGGATTTGCCGGTCGGTTCCAGGCAGTCTTATGCTACAAAAGGGTCCAACCTCGTGTCTTAGTAGATTAATTACACCTAATTAATCACCCCCATAATTTGTATTAATTATCCCTAATTAATTACAAATATTTAAGAATATGGGTAGACATAACTCAATAGGTAAATTCCCAATTCCATAATATGGGTAGACCTAACTTAATAGGTAAATTCCCAATTATGTCCATCCACTTTACGGTCTGTTTAATCATACCCACTTCACACAATTTTATGTGTTCATTAATTTTTACCCCATCGTCCCCACGTAAATATGTTAACATGACATACTTCAAAAGAGAAGATTCATCATACGCACAATGGGTTCAACTTAGCATATCATTAGCATTATCATGGGTTTAAAAGGTGTCAACTTGTATATATGACCATAAACCCAACTTGCATAAATAACCAACCCAAACTTGCATGAATCACATATGTCATAAAGATGGTAACTTGCTTAAATGTTCATGTCATAGACCTATCATAAAGGTGTCAACTTGCATACATGTCATAGGTCTAAAAGGGATGAACTTGCACATGTATTTATGTCATACATAGAGGCAAACTTGCATATGAACTTGCATCATAACTTGCATATGAACTTGCACCATAACTTGCATATGAACTTGCATCATAACTTGCATATGAACTTGCATCACAACTTGCATATGAACTTGCATAACATGCCATACTTAGAGGCAAACTTGCATATATTATGCATATCATAAAAAGAGACAAACTTGCATATGAACTTGCATCATAACTTGCATATGAACTTGCATCACAACTTGCATAAAACCAAACACTTAGTATGCATAAAACCAAATACTTAGCATGCACAAAACCAAATACTTAGCATGCATAAAACCAAATACATAACTTGCATAACATGTTACATATGCATCAATGTTCAACATAGTGTTTTGCATAGTGAGCATCATAAAACATAGCATTAAACTTGCATATAGCATAAAACTTGCAAAACACACAACATACACTATACTAAACTTGCATAAGCACATTTATCCACAAACATAGCCATATCTTATCATATCCTATCATAATCAATTTAACAATTGATTATTAAGGCTATAGAAACTCACCACTAAACTCCAATAAGCAAACCCTTGCCAAAAATCACCCAAAAACTCTAGCTTTGAAAATAAAGCTTGCAACTTGATGATGAATGCAAGCTAATGATCACTCATACAACTTAAAAATGCTTGTATGAACATGAATGCCTTCATAGAAATAGTTTAGAAAGAGGATGGAGGCTAGGGTTTTGAGTGGAGGCCATGATCATAGAAAATTTTGGCATAGTTTAGTTAGAGTATAGGATTATGATCATTTAGGGCTAGCTTAGGGTCTTATTTATAGGATTAGGCAAGTGTTTTAGGCCATTAGATTAACCCTAAATTAGATTAGGACCATCAGATCTCGGAAGCTTCCAGAAACCAGCCCCAAAACACAACCCAAACCCTAAAATGGTGCACCAGGCCAAACTGGCCGAGCACCCCCTGTCGACACCCAAGTCGACAGGGCTGTCGACTTGGTCCTAGCCAAGTCGACTGCCCAGTCGACAGGGCTGTCGACTTAGGTAGCTAGGCGGGAATTTTTCCCCCCCGCGCCCAATGGCCCCAATTTCGAAATTTGAACCTGAAGTTTAAATCTGTTTTGAACTTTGAATTTTCTGCAAACTTCATTGGGCCATAACTGGGCCATACGGACTCCGATTCTCGAAAACTCGGACTCTATTTCGCGTATTTTTCCGAGACGAACGCAATGACGCAGCCCGTTTTCCCCCAATTCTCAAATCTGAGATTATTTGTTCTGTAATTAGTGAATTTTAGCATTAACCGAAATTCGGGGTGTTACATTCTCCCCTCCTTAAAGGATTTCGTCCCCGAAATCTCTAAGCTAAGGAGAATGCATATCCTACCATCCAAACAACCATCTACTCAATCCATCAAACACGGGCATCCATTGTCCTTAAAACAATTTCTAATGATGTATGAGCATATGCAAAAAGTGTGTGTATATGTTCCCTATCTAATGTATGAACATATGCAAACCATGATAGTGCCATGCATCCATTATGTATGCGAGAGAACCCTATCGACACATACAATATCTACATGAGTGCACAATCATTCACCAAAATGCATCATCCATATGATAACACAATCATTATACATCCATAAATATAGCTACCTACACACAATTATATGCAATATGCAATATGAAGTGATTGAGCCGATCTAGTGTCTAGAGTGTGTGTATATGCATCCACGAGCAACCACTAGCAAACACTTGCATCCACATGCATCCATCAATCATAACATGTCTCAAACACATGTTTCAACCATAGGTTTACCCTATCTAAAGGTCAAAGGCACTAACAAGAGGACATACTAAAGATAAGATAAGTACTAGACAAACGATAAAGGAGAAGTTAAAAGACATACCCTCAAAAAGGAATGGGTATAATGAACGCATTTTCGCTTCCGTCTCCCAAGTAGCGTTGCTCTCATCTTCTCCCCATTGCACTTTGACTAGTTGAACCTCTCTGTTTTTCGACCTCTTAATCTCTGACCCAAAGATGCGTGTAGGAGCTCGTCGAATAGTCGCATCACGCTCTATCTCTACTACTCTAAACAAGCTCGGCTCTACCACCTCTGCGGTCTCATGTAGGCACTTCCTCAAATGTGACACATGGAATACATCATGTACACCACTAAGTCTGTCGGGCAACTCCACTCTATAGGCCATCTGTCCAATCCTTTCCTTAATAGGAAACGGTCCAACAAACCTTGGTGCTAACTTCCCCACAGATCCTCCAAAATCCAAGATACATAGCCTCAAAAGGTCTTCTAAAATGCGATTCACCCTCCCGGTCTGGCCGTCCGTCTGAGGATGATTTGCGGTACTCAAACACAACTGAGTCCCTACCGCCTCTTGCAAACTCTTCCCAAAACTCTCTAGTGAAGATAGGATCTCGATCTCTCACTATGCTGGGAAGGTACGCCATGCAATCGAACTATCTCTCGAAGATATACTGAAGCTAGCCATGGAGCAGTCCTCTTGCTCTTCACAGGTATGAAATGGGCGCTTTTAGTAAGTCTGTCTACCACAACCCAAATTCCCGTATTATCCTTTCTTGATCTGGTTAACCCGTCAATAAAATCCATCGAGACGCTATCCCACTTCCATTGCGGAACTTCCAATGGGTGAAGCAACCCACCTGGTTTCTTTTGCTCCTCTTTCACCTGTTGGCACACCAAGCATCGAGCGACATACTTGGCCACATCTTTCTTCATACCGGCCCAAAAGAAAACTCGCTTCATGTCTTGGTACATCTTGTCCCCACCGGGATGAATGGTCATCTTTGACCGATGTGCATCATCAAGTATAGCCTTCCTCAAACCCTCGTCTTGCGGTACACAAAGTCTACCGTCTCTACGCAACCACCCCTTACCATCTAGGGTGTACCTACTCAAATGGCTGGACGACCCCCCCTTATGAGCTTCTCTACTAACTCAACCAACTGCGGGTCGTCTCGCTGTGCCTCGCTAATCCGTCCCAAAAGAGTAGGCCTAACCTCCAAGGAGGCTAGCAAACCGGGTACAAAGTCAACGGAAGGTCTAAAGTCAAACATAGAAATAAACTCTAAGCTCCGTCGTTCAATGAACAATGAACTCGAGGACAACCTTTTTCTACTTAAGGCGTCCGCTACCACATTACCCTTTCCATGGGCATACGCTATCTCAAACTCATAGGATGCTAAGAATCCCATCCACTTTTGTTGTCCTAAGACTATGCACTCGAAGAGTCTCCAACACTTCCCTAAGATGTAGGGCATGCTCTTCTCCACTTTTAGAGAAAACCAGGATATTACCCCATCCAGAATCATCACAACCGTCCATCTCTCACGCAGACCACCCTAGTCGAACTCGACATCCCCCAAATGCAAGCCCCAAAGGCCTAAACCAATATCAGACAAACACCCAAGGGATACCTCCTTCGAATTCAGACGACCTACGTGGGATGATACTAGTACAAATGGCTAAATAATTAAGCCCTTGTCCAACTCTGGATGTCCTCGCCAGTCTCGCTCCAAAACCAACGTTTATCCCATAACTGGCTTTGCTCAACCTATTGAGCACATACGAAAACTTATTTCGCTCCTAGAAAAGACCAAGATGTCATTTACAAAGACCATCACGAACTTATTTAGGTACTCCCTGAAAACCCTTCTCATCAAATCAACAAA
This sequence comes from Allium sativum, assembly GCA_030737875.1. NCBI lineage: Eukaryota > Viridiplantae > Streptophyta > Magnoliopsida > Asparagales > Amaryllidaceae > Allium > Allium sativum. The sequence goes on along the minus strand of CM060909.1, from coordinate 682,581,524 downwards.
GTATGCGGGGGCGTTCGTCAAACCAAATGGCATCACCAGCCACTCATAAAAAAAACTATCCGGAGTCCTAAAGGCAGTCTTCTCTATACTATACTCAGCCACTCTCAACTGACGAAACCCCGTGGCTAAGTCCAACTGCGAAAACACTGAGGCGCCCATCAACTGATCAAAGAGATCATCAATCCTCGACAATGGGTGTCTATTCTTCTTTGTGAGTTTATTTAGTTCTCTTTAGCCTACACAAAGTCTGAGGGACCCATCCGCCTTCGTGGCAAAAACTACTGGAGCACCCCACTCCGATATACTTCGTCTTATGAACCCCTTCTCAAGCAAATCGCCCACTTGCTTATGGAGTTCCCTCCTCTCACTAGGAGCCATGTGGCACACTGGCCAAGATACCGGTTTGGCATTGTCTACCAGATATATTCGGAAGTCAATCTCCCGCTCCGGAGGTAAGCCCTTCACCTCCTCAAACACATCCGAGTGTTCCCGGACCACTCTAACAGATCGCAAACTCTTGACCGACGTGTCAAGCGATTCTAGATAACTTAGCATAACAGATTCCATGGGATTACAAGAGATCTCGAGAGTGTTACCCAAGCGGGTCATAAGCCTAACAACTCTCCCTTCAAAATCAAGAACGGCACCCCTACTGGATAACCAGTCCATGCCCAAAACTAACCCATAGCCCGTGAAGCCCAAAAAGCATCACATCTAAACTCAACGCTAAGTATAGCAACTTTCAAACCCAAACACATCATGGAGCCCCAATTGGGTTTGAAACAACTAAGGGATCATCTACTAACTGGTGTCTAAGTGCAGTGACTCAACTAACAATGATGAGATAAACGAACTCGATGCGTCAGAATCAAATAAAGTTCGAATCGGATAATAAAGAAATCCAAATTCCAACCTAGACGGTCCTATCCCCATCTGGTACACTAGCCGTGAGGGAATACAACAACCCTCCAGAAGATTCTGTACCTTGCCCTTGCCTCCTTGGACAATCCTAATAAGGTGTCCTATTCCTCCCAAAAGGATAAATACTAGCCTTCTTCTTCCCATTCTCCACTCGTAACCTCCCATCAATGAGGTTTCGTCCTTCATTAACCAAACAACTATTTGAGCCTTCCTCCCATCGTCTATTCCATAGGTACCTACAAGTCCTCCTCCTTCTTAAACCAACTTCTAATCCGACAAATGTCTAAGTCCCTTGAAGTGGTTTTCCATTCTTATCTATCTTAGAAAGATCATCTATACACGGAGGGGAAACTCAAAACAAGAGAGGAAGAGATTCAAAACGGAGAATTCGAAAGATAAAGATATGGCTATTGGGGATTATGTTTTTCTTTCAAAAACTTTTCTCTTAAAAGACATGTTTTTGAAAATACTTCTTCCAAAAATGTTTTAGAAAAATAGTTTTTCTAAAAATTTTATCTGTTCTGGTAACCTTAAGCTCTAATACCACGTGTAACACCCCACACCCGCTACGGTCACTCACTAAGGGAATGCCATAACATCGGTGGAGTATTTTAAGTGAATATAGAACAGAAAAATTACAACAAGACAGATATAAGTAATACTTGAGAATTTAAAACATCATTTCATTCCAGCGGAAAGTAAAACATGTTTGGTTACACCAAAACCATAAATAAGAGTCAAGTACATAATATCCATCCTGATAAAACAAAAGTACATAATCCCACTACATAACCTAATAGCCATAGAAAAGATAAACTAAGCTTTACATCCACGGTCCAAGCTCCAAAAGATAGATAAAGCAGTCTGATCAAAGCCCACTAGTGCTAGGCCCACTCTGAAAACCTGAGGGTTGGGAAAAAGATAAAGAAACAACGGGGTCAGACATAAGTTTGAGTGAGTCCTATAACCCTAACAATACAATCATTAAAGTAATTAGGGTATGATATAAACAAGGTACGGTACCTCTGGGGATAATGACTACACTAAGTAGCTAACTAAACACAGGATGTACTAAGATAAGCGAAAAGACGCATTTATCCACCCAAGGATAATTACTAGATTGCACCACCCCAGATCTACCCACCCAAGGGTAATTCCTACACTGCACCGCACCAGTTCTACCCACCCAAGGGTAATTCCTAATTTAAGGTTGATCCCACTAAGTGTACTTAGTAATTTTACCCAGTAGTTTCTTGTACCCCTAGCTGACTACATAGGTGCCGTCTGCCCCTATCTCCACTAGGTGTACTCAGTAATTTTTAATAGTAGTTTCGTGTACCCCTAGCTGACTACATAGGTGCCGTCTGCCCCTATCTCCACTAGGTGTACTCATTAATTTTTAATAGTAGTTTCGTGTACACCTAGCTGACTACATAGGTGTCGTCTGCCCCTATCTCCACTAGGTGTACCCACTACTCCCCAAGCGATCGGCTCCCTACCGTAGATACCCGTGCTAGCCCCACAATGGGGTGTATCACTCCCCAAAGTGGCAACCCGATACAACAAATGGTGCACGGCTTATATCTACACGATGCAACAACGTCTTACCTACCAGCCCGGGTCCACACATGCATATGAAACCCATTGGACTCGCGTTGCCACCGCTACCCCGTTTTGGCCTTTTATAGTCAAGCCCAATATGCGTGTCCCGTCCTCGACTTGGGTCGAGCCCACAAAGATACGTTTGGGATATTGGTTGAAATGGGCCCCCACAAGCTACTACTTAAGCTTGTCATTTAATTATATTTCAATTGCCACTTAAGGCACCCATTAGATTTCCGCATGCCACCCAAGGCACATACTTGATTCCCACATGCCACCCAAGGCACTTACTTAACCCTTTAATCATGTTTAATTACATGTTCCACTTTGGTTAAGTATTCTAATCGTATTTTCTATTGCCACCCAAGGCAACCTACTAGTTTCCTCATGCCACCCAAGGCACCCCCACTAGTTACTACATGCCACCCAAGGCACCCACTTAACCCCTCATGCCCCTCTACATGCTAATTTGGTTAAGTGTTTCTTAATTAATTAAGATCGTAACCTTTGTAAAGACCTCTCACATTAGACTGTCTTTTATGGCAGCTGGATATGCCGGTTGGTTCCGGGCAGCCTTACACCATAACAGAGTCTAACCTCGTGTCTTTACACTTGTCATGTATTTAGTTTATGACTAAGACCTCTCGCATTGGGCCAATCATTTGTAGCCGCTGGATTTGCCGGTCGGTTCCGGGCAGTCTTATGCTACAAAAGGGTCCAACCTCGTGTCTTAGTAGAATAATTACACCTAATTAATCACCCCTATAATTTGTATTAATTATCCCTAATTAATTACAAATATTTAAGAATATGGGTAGACCTAACTCAATAGGTAAATTCCCAATTCCATAATATGGGTAGACCTAACTTAATAGGTAAATTCCCAATTATGTCCATCCACTTTACGGTATGTTTAATCATACCCACTTCACACAATTTTATGTGTTCATTAATTTTTACCCCATCGTCCCCACGTAAATACGTTAACATGACATACTTCAAAAGAGAAGATTCATCATACACACAATGGGTTCAACTTAGCATATCATTAGCATTATTATATATGACCATAAACCCAACTTGCATAAATAACCAACCCAAACTTGCATGAATCACATATGTCATAAAGATGGTAACTTGCTTAAATGTTCATGTCATAGACCTATCATAAAGGTGTCAACTTGCATACATGTCATAGGTCTAAAAGGGATGAACTTGCACATGTATTTATGTCATACATAGAGGCAAACTTGCATATGAACTTGCATCATAACTTGCATATGAACTTGCACCATAACTTGCATATGAACTTGCATCATAACTTGCATATGAACTTGCATCACAACTTGCATATGAACTTGCATAACATGCCATACTTAGAGGCAAACTTGCATATATTAATGCATATCATAAAAAGAGACAAACTTGCATATGAACTTGCATCATAACTTGCATATGAACTTGCATCACAACTTGCATAAAACCAAACACTTAGTATGCATAAAACCAAATACTTAGCATGCACAAAACCAAATACTTAGCATGCATAAAACCAAATACATAACTTGCATAACATGTTACATATGCATCAATGTTCAACATAGTGTTTTGCATAGTGAGCATCATAAAACATAGCATTAAACTTGCATATAGCATAAAACTTGCAAAACACACAACATACACTATACTAAACTTGCATAAGCACATTTATCCACAAACATAGCCATATCTTATCATATCCTATCATAATCAATTTAACAATTGATTATTAAGGCTATAGAAACTCACCACTAAACTCCAATAAGCAAACCCTTGCCAAAAATCACCCAAAAACTCTAGCCTTGAAAATAAAGCTTGCAACTTGATGATGATTGCAAGCTAATGATCACTCATACAACTTAAAAATGCTTGTATGAACATGAAATCCTTCATAGAAATAGTTTAGAAAGAGGATGGAGGCTAGGGTTTTGAGTGGAGGCCATGATCATAGAAAATTTTGGCATATTTTAGTTAGAGTATAGGATTATGGTCATTTAGGGCTAGCTTAGGGTCTTATTTATAGGATTAGGCAAGTGTTTTAGGCCATTAGATTAACCCTAAATTAGATTAGGACCATCAGATCTCGGAAGCTTCCAGAAACTAGCCCCAAAACACAACCCAAACCCTAAAATGGTGCACCAGGCCAAACTGGCCGAGCAACCCCTGTCGACACCCAAGTCGACAGGGCTGTCGACTTGGTCCTAGCCAAGTCGACAGGGCTGTCGACTTGGGTAGCTAGGCGGGAATTTTTCCCCCCTGCGCCCAATGGCCCCAATTTCGAAATTTGAACCTGAAGTTTAAATCTGTTTTGAACTTTGAATTTTCTGCAAACTTCATTGGGCCATAACTGGGCCATACGGACTCCGATTCTCGAAAACTCGGACTCTATTTCGCGTATTTTTCCGAGACGAACGCAATGACGCAGCCCGTTTTCCCCCAATTCTCAAATCTGAGATTACTTATTCTGTAATTAGTGAATTTTAGCATTAACCAAAATTCGGGGTGTTACACTCTAGCAAATGTCCCAGGGCTACGCACTCTGGGCAACCCCTGGATCTTCAGGGCCGGTCCTCTCTTACGTTTGAGGATTATTTATTCCTGAACACACGTTTCCCGGTCCTTACAGACCTAAAATCGAGGCTCCTCATCCAACAACCACAAAGGTGAAAAGTATATAAATGTCAGGGCTGGTAAGTCACTTACACCACCAAAGCTAGAAAGAAACGTCGTGCTCACCCTGCCGTCCTTATCCCGTTTTTAACTCATACCGAGGTGTGAGGCTCGCGAATTCACGCTATACACAAAGCTACGCCACGAAGGCCGTGCTTTGATCATCAACCACAAGACTTTGCTTTTCAACAGAAGCCTTGGTCTATGCAACTCAGCGTGCCACACAGGCAATTCATGCCATGCGATTGATATCTATCGATATATAACCTCTAAGCTCGTACGTCTCAGAGAAGGGCGTTAAGCAAGAGAATAAATTCTCCGCCGCCAAACAGATATATATTTAACAGAAATCAATCAACACAGAATAAAATCCAATGTCAGACACACAATCCATTTACAAGTTCGTTCGGGGTCTGAACGAAACCGGAGGCACTTTCCTCGCATATCCATCGATCTCCAAGTACGTCTGGACGACCACTAACTATTTCCATCATCTTGGGTGTACAGCCCAATCAGGATCATCAGAAATAATCCAAACGATGTGAAGACTTCTAATCTTCGACCATCGTCTTCATCTTCGACATATCGTCGAATCGGTTATTCAGAATGGGTATAAACCCGGCCTTTCCTAACAACCCGCGTATATTAAAACGAATGTTACACAAACACAACATACGCCTCATTCCAATTCCACATTCTTAGGGAAAGGTTCCCATTAATTTTATCCAAGATAAATTCTTTAAAATTTATCATTTAATCTTCCTTTGGATGTCGTTTCAAACTAAATTATGGTTTTCTAAACTAGTCGAGATTAGCGAACCACACCGAAGTAATTATTTATTTTATTTCCCAATCCCAACCTATTCATCCCATGAAGCAAAACTGGTAATACTCCATATCTAATACTATGGTGTTATCGGTAAAATTAATTACCATTTCACGTTCAAATCTAATTAAAGATTTAACTATTGCTTTGGAGCAAAACTGGTGGTACTCCATTCTCGCTCAATTTCTAAATTTAATAATTTAAATTACCAATTCTCATTTCAATCTAATCGCAGATTCATTCAAAACTCCTTTTACTAGGTTAAAGAACTAGTGTCATTTAAAACACAGTTCATGATAAACCCAAATCACATTCTATTTATTATCGGGTTAAAGAACTAGTGTTATTTAAAACACAGTTCACGATAAACCCATGAATCAATTCTATTTAAACCCATTTCAAATCCAATTTATTTATTTAAAAATAAATGTGTTTTAATTTCAGTTCAAAACTAGTTCATTTCGATAAAAATCTATTTTTATCTTATTAAATATGGAGTTTTTCATCCCAATTTTTCCCAAATCATTTCTTATGATTTCACACAAATTATTACTATTTTTAATAATTTTATCAAGGCCCGTACAGTCGATTTCCACCAATGGCCATCAAACTGCACTTACACCGACCTTTTTCAAATTTGATTTCGACGTATCTCCAAATCCCACCGTTAGATTTTGAATTTCTAATATTCGTTAGAAAGCTCTTTTCGATACAAACCCAACGGTTCCGGTTTTAGGAGAATCCGACGGTTGGATCTCCCGTAATGTCCGTTTGAAATAAATGGTCGAAATTCACGAACTGCCACGGCGCGGCGCGTTCTAATCAGGCCATTATATTATATATATATAATATATATTTCGCCGATTACTATTTAAAACGAATTATATATATAGTTTTGGATTCGTTTCAAAAACATTTTCAACTTCCATTTCAAATTCAAATCAAAATTGAATTTTTCCTTATAAATTCGTTTTAAAATTCATTTCTATTCAATTCAAATTTGAATTCAATTTGAATTCATTTCAATTCGTTTCCAATTCAATTCAAATTCATTTTCAATTCAATTCGAATTGGTTTTATATTCAATTCAGTTCGAATTCGTTATCTATTCAATTCAATTCGTTATCTATTCAATTCAATTCGAATTCGTTATCTATTCAATTCAATTCGAATTCGTTATTTATTCAATTCAAATTCAATTTGTTATTTATTCAATTCAAATTCGAATTCGTTATCTATGCAATTTAATTCGAATTCGTTATATATTCAATTCAATTCGAATTCGTTATCTATTCAATTCAATTCGAATTCGTTATCTATTCAATTCAATTCGAATTCGTTATTTATTCAATTCAAATTCAATTTGTTATTTATTCAATTCAAATTCAATTTGTTATTTATTCAATTCAAATTCAATTCAAATCAAATTCGTTTTCTATTCAATTCAAATCAAATTCGTTTTCTATTCTATTCAAATTCAATTGATTTTCTATTCTACTCAAATTCAATTGATTTTCTATTCTATTCAAATTCAATAGATTTTCTATTCTATTCAAATTCAATTGATTTTCTATTCTATTCAAATTCAATTGATTTTCTATTCTATTCAAATTCAATTGATTTTCTATTCAAATTCAATTGATTTTCTATTCTATTCAAATTCAATTGATTTTCTATTCTATTCAAATTCAATTGATTTTCTATCCTATTCAAATCCAATTTCTTTTCAAAATATTCGATTTCGAAATCACTTTTCAATATTCATTTTAAAATGAATAAAATCGATATAAATAACGTTCACGTCAAAATGGCGTCAATCTAATCAACCCGGCTTCATATGTTTCTATTTTCAAATATTCTATTTCAAATATTTCGTTTTCAAATATTTTTATTTCAAATATTTCGTTTTCTAATATTTCTATTTCAAATATTTCGTTTTCAAATATTTCTATTTCAAATATTTCGTTCAACACATGACTAATCTCAACGGATGAGTACTGTCAACACATGAACCTTTATTTTATATTGATAAAGATGTAAATTTTATTATTAAAATATTTCGTTCAACACATGACTAATCTCAACGGATGAGAACGGTCAACACATGAACCTTTATTTTATATTGATAAAGATGTAAATTTTATTATTAAAATATTTCGTTCAACACATGACTAATCTCAACGGATGAGTACAGTCAACACATGAACCTTTATTTTATAATATTCTTTATTTTTCCGATTGGAACGAGACCCAATCAATTACCATATAAAGTTAATTATATGGATTTTCATACATCACACATATATAATAGCATTGAAAAATAATCAACCATCAACCAAAGTGCACTACACTGTATAAGCATCAAATATAGATATCTAACGCTTATAACAGCCTGTCAATCAATCGATCGACATATTTAATCAATCAGGATGAGTGAACTTCAAATTGCATCCCAACACCTGTGTGGGGTTTCAAACAATCAAACACAGATTTTATTTGTGCAGTTGGGCGATGTGTAAAATTTATCGACCCAATCAATGTCCTTCAAATAGGTGTACATAAACAAACCGTCCGGTTTGTAAATGAATATTTTATTTTATTCACTTCCACGTTAAAAACTATATTTTTAACGATAAAATATTTTATTTTAACACATGAATTTCTATTTAGTTCATTTACACAATAAAAATGATATTTTTATTTTTCTAACATATTTTAGGAAATTTCGGCGGCATAACGGCACGATACTAGACACGGGACGAGGCCTAGCCTTATCCCCGGTGTAGTGAAGGCCCACGCCATTCACACATCAATCCAATCCATTCATTTCACCAAACAATTCAATTCAAACCAAATATTCTAACTAACTACACAACCAAACAATTTAACAAACAAGCCATCCATGGTCTGTGGATGACGGGTGTCGGGTGTTACTAAACACCGTCTACATCCTAGTATATATATTTAACTAGAAAAAGAAATTGAAGAGTGAGAAGTTCTCACCGATAGCTATCCAACTTCACGACACTTTCTTTATAGAAATCTTCATCGTTCTCGCCTTTTTGTCATCTTCGTTTCCCGTATTCACTACATATGTAAAAATCGAATTTTTACTTCGCTTTTCAATATATAAAAATCGAATTTTTACTATGCTATTCAATATATAAAAATCGAATTTTTACTTCGCTATTCAATATATAAAAATCGACTTTTTACTATGCTATTCAATATATAAAAATCGTCTTTTTACTATGCTATTCAATATATAAAAATCGACTTTTTACTTTGCTATTCAATATATAAAAATCGAATTTTTACTTACACGCTATATGGATAAAAATTCTATTTTTAAATCGCTACTATATAGATAAAAATTCTATTTTTACATCGTTATTCTCTATATAAAGATCTCGCCCTTTCAACTATAAAGATTCCTCCTTTTCAAATTTAAAGTTTCCATCTTTTCAAAAATATAGATTTCGCTTTTATTTCCTCACTATAAAAATCACCTCTTTATTTCAATGTATATATAATAAAAATCAAATTTTTATTTCGCTACATATAAAAGATGATATTTTTATATTCTATATCTCATAAAGATTATATTTTTATAGTTCCTACTATGTAAAAATCATATTTTTATCTTTCTATAATATAAAAGATTATATTTTTAATCTTCTCACCACATAAAAATTATATTTTTCTATTGCTAAAAATAATCTAATCTTAACTTTAGAATATTAAAATCTTACCTTTCATTTATATATAATAAAAAAACTGAAAACTCATTTATAATAAAACAGTAAATTCCTTTATGTTAAACGAAATAATAAATAATAATAAAAGAAAACGAGACTTATAGTTTTTTTTGAAGAGATAGGGCTTCTGGTTCGCCGTCAATCGGAAGGGAGGGGCTGGTGGTGGTCACGTCGGCGAAGGGGGGTTCTAGGCTAGGGCACAGCAGGGGGTCGCGTCGGGGTCCTCAGGCAGGGGGCGATGGAGTGGCGGAGGCGTTCGCTTCAGGGGGTCTCGGGGGTCGCGCAGCAGGCTTCGACGAGGGGGGGGGGGGGGGTTGTGATTGATGGAGGGAGGAAGGAGGAAAGGTGGAGGGGGCGATGGCAAGGTGGGGCCTGGCGCCAGTAGCGGCGGCGCGGTGGTCCGCCTGGGGGTGGGCGCGTCGATCCATTTAGGTTTTTTTTTTCTATTTGAGTCTGAACGTGAAAGAGAGAGTGGGGGGGGGGGCTTTATAATTAATTATATTTTTAATTATTTTATTTTTCACCAAAAAGCAACTTTTATTTTCGACCTCAAAACGAGGCCCACCGCCTGTCGTCCATAGCGTTTCACCCCCATTCCGAACACAATGGGATATGCATCGTAAGCTGATTCGATCGTTTCGATCAGTTTTCGTCAAAATCAACATATAACTCTATATATTGATTTTGAACACGCATTTCAATTTACCAGGGTCACATACTAACTCGAAAAATTCCAGAAAAATATTTTCTAGCTTTGTGTTGATGATACGGTCCTAACAAAACTAGTTTCGTCGAATTCTGAGACCGTTGGAAAAATGGCCATTTTCCAGTCGATTAAAATCAACTAAAACTGGTCAAACGCGTTTTCCTTTGCCACGCTCACATATTGATTCGAAAAATTATGAAATATGGAATCTAGCAATAATTTGACATCACGGATCCAACAAAAGTGGTTTCGTCGAAATCCGAGGTCGTTTGCAAAATGTCTATTTTTAAGGGCCTGAATTTCATAGCGACCATTCAGAATTTTCAACTGGACATATATTTTGATCCCCGCTATGAAATTTCAATTTTTCGGGTTCGTTGGAAAGATATTCTCAAATAGATCCTAATGTTTTTGGTTTCACTAAAATCCGGATTGTTTTGCACCCGGTACATTCAATTGAAGTTTGAAATCGAATTATCGAACTACCGCGCCATTTTCAATTCCTTTTATAATTATATATAATTATATATATTCTAACGACGACGCGTATAAATATATACGTTCTAAATATATTCAAAATAAATTTCTCGTCGATATTATTTAAAATAATCCATTTTAAATATTCAAAATTCGCTAAAATTGCCAAAATAAAAATTTTAAACTGGCTCAGAATTTCCGGGTTATTACAATCTCCCCCACTTAAAACTTTTCGTCCCCGAAAAGGAACAAAGTCGAAAGTGGTTTGATTAATGAACTCTACGTTCGATCTAACTTCCATTCTCCACCTTTTCAGTTTCTGAGAATTTTCAAATTTTCAAAAATTTGGCTAACACCCTAAATTTTCGAAAAATTTCGCCATAACCTCCCCTGCACCGGGAGCCACGGGAAAATCCCGAAATTGCCATATAGGCCTTCTGATCTCAAAAGAAAAAGAAAAAGCCAAGCGGCTAGCCGATAGGCTCATGAAATCATCATCACCCAAACAAAACAGTAAATTATAGTAAACATGTACCTATTTGTCGGGCAAACAAATTTTATTCTCTGCTCTAGCCTCCTTGCTATGACCTGTTCAATGTAAGTATATGTATATGCAAGCAAATGCGTCTAATTTTCCATATAATTCAATATGTGATTCAATTAGGCTAAATGGTTCAAAATTATCAACAAATTAACAAACAACACAAACATCAATCAATTAGTGGATTAACGTTTCAAATTCATAAATTTGATATATATACAAAAAATCTTGTTTTTGATGCCAATTCACAACAATGTGTTCTAGCTATATAAGTTTTGGTTCTCACACCAGTCTAATAGAAATATATAGATATCACACCTTCGTCACTCGAATATAAATTCTGACGACGAGTACTCAACCATCAGAATCATCTTCGGGCCACTAGAGTATGATTCTATATCTATCCTGTATATTAAAAATTCGAATATACGTTCATGACACGTATATGCAAAACCTTTATATACTCGATTGTCCAAATTCAAAATAAATAAATATTCAAATACGTATAAAATGGTTTAAATTATCAAAACAAAATTGTTTTCATTTGAAAAATATACTCTTCACACTCGTTCTAGGATACTACTGATCCTATCTCTAACGAGTCATTCTAATTGGATATTACTAATCCAATATCTGATGAATTCTTTCGTATGGTTCTAATGTATCTTGTTCTCGAGCTCTGTAAACCAAAGCTCTGATACCAAATGTGACGGAAAGGAATTTCGCTCGATCCGAATCAGTCGTTAAACCGATCTAGACCGTTCGAAACCCCTGATCGTTTGAGAACAGGACAAATCAGAACACAAACAGAAGAACATTTCATTGCTATTACAACAATTCCATCAGATACAAGAGTATACAGAGTATAATTGAATAAATTACATTCGATAAATATCAGAGATTACAATAAATTACATAGCAGCGGAAAAATAATACAAAGCACAACTGAAGGTGATATACGGATACAGAGCTTTCCGGATATCATTCCAGCTGTAAACCAGGATCCTGTGAATATAAATCTGCAAAACCAAAACTACTAGCTACCCGTGTCGAAAATAGGGGCACCCAGAGTTTAGGTTAAAACAATAAACTCCAGGTCAGTCATGTGACTGGTGTGAGAACTAAAACAGTTATTTAAAACTTTACTTTAAAAGAGAGTAATTCAAGGGACCACGCCGTATAACACGGAACGGGTTTCCTCCCAAGAATACTAGTGCATAGAATAAACAGCGATGCTTTTTCGAAAAATGAAGCTATTTTAAGACCCAGGTCCCATCACACAATGCAACACAAGCCGGAGGATAGGGTTTTCCCTTATAATTGCCAAACATGCTTGGTACGTTTAAAACAAATCATTTGATACTATTATAAGTGTATAGTGTCAAAACAATTTCAATCATAAATATCAATCCTAGGCGGCATGGGTATCATCTATCATGTCGCCATACTAGGCTCTACAAATAAAACCGAGATACACGTATTGGAATTTGGATTTCCGTCATGAGTCGAGGCAAAGGGCAAGCTCCTCTCCGCTTTCGAGACACTCTAGCAAATGTCCCAGGGCTACGCACTCTAGGCAACCCCTGGATCTTCAGGGCCGGTTCTCTCTTACGTTTGAGGATTATTTATTCCTGAACACACGTTTCCCGGTCCTTACAGACCTAAAATCGAGGCGCCTCATCCAACAACCACAAAGGTGAAAAGTATATAAATGTCAGGGCTTGTAAGTCACTAACACCACCAAAGCTAGAAAGAAACGTCGTGCTCTCCCTGTAGTCCTTATTCCGTTTTTAACTCATACCGAGGTGTGAGGCTCGCGAATTCACGCTATACACAAAGCTACGCCACGAAGGCCGTGCTTTGATCATCAACCACAAGACTTTGCTTTTCAACAGAAGCCTTGATCTATGCAACTCAGCGTGCCACACAGGCAATTCATGCCATGCGATTGATATCTATCGATATATAACCTCTAAGCTCGTACGTCTCAGAGAAGGGCGTTAAGCAAGAGAATAAATTCTCCGCCGCCAAACAGATATATATTTAACAGAAATCAATCAACACAGAATAAAATCCAATGTCAGACACAAAATCCATTTACAAGTTCGTTCGGGGTCTGAACGAAACCGGAGGCACTTTCCTCGCATATCCATCGATCTCCAAGTACGTCTGGACGACCACTAACTATTTCCATCCTCTTGGGTGTACAGTCCAATCAGGATCGTCAGAAATAATCCAAACGATGTGAAGACTTCCGGTCTTCGACCATCGTATTCATCTTCGACATATCGTCGAATCGGTTATTCAGAATGGGTATAAACCCGGCCTTTCCGAACAACCCGCGTATATTAAAACGAATGTTACACAAACACAACATACGCCTCGTTCCAATTCCACATTCTTAGGGAAAGGTTCCCATTAATTTTATCCAAGATAAATTCTTTAAAATTTATCCTTTAATCTTCCTTTGGATGTCATTTCAAACCAAATTATGGTTTTCTAAACTAGTCGAGATTAGCGAACCACACCGAAGTAATTATTTATTTTATTTCCCACTCCCAACCTATTCATCCCATGAAGCAAAATTGGTAATACTCCATATCTAATACTATGGTGTTATATGTAAAATTAATTACCATTTCACGTTCAAATCTAATTAAAGATTTAACTATCGCTTTGGAGCAAAACTGGTGATACTCCATTCTCGCTCAATTTCTAAATTTGATAATTTAAATTACCAATTCTCATTTCAATCTAATCGCAGATTCATTCAAAACTCCTTTTACTAGGTTAAAGAACTTGTGTCATTTAAAACACAGTTCACGATAAACCCAAATCACATTCTATTTATTATCGGGTTAAAGAACTTGTGTTATTTAAAACACAGTTCACGATAAACCCATGAATCAATTCTATTTAAACCCATTTCAAATCCAATTTATTTATTTAAAAATAAATGGGTTTTAATTTCAGTTCAAAACTAGTTCATTTCGATAAAAATCTATTTTTATCTTTTTAAATATGGAGTTTTTCATCCCAATTTTTCCCAAATCATTTCTTATGATTTTACACAAATTATTACTATTTTTAATAATTTTATCAAGGCCCGTACAGTCGATTTCCACCAATGGCCATCGAACTGCACTTACAACGACCTTTTTCAAATTTGATTTGGACGTATCTCCAAATCCAACCGTTAGATTTTGAATTCCTAATATTCATTAGAAAGCTCTTTTCGATACGAACCCAATGGTTCCGGTTTTAGGAGAATCCGACGGTCGGATCTCCCGTAATGTCCGTTTGAAATAAATGGTCGAAATTCACGAACTGCCACGGCGCGGCGCGTTCTATTCAGGCCATTATATTATATATATAATATATATAATATATATTTCGTCGAATTCTATTTAAAACGAATTATATAGATAGTTTAGAATTCGTTTCAAAAACATTTTCAACTTCCATTTCAAATTCAAATCAAAATTGAATTTTTCCTTATAAATTCGTTTTAAAATTCATTTCTATTCAATTCAAATTTCAATTCAATTTGAATTCATTTCAATTCGTTTCCAATTCAATTCGAATTCGTTTTCAATTCAATTCGAATTGGTTTTATATTCAATTCAATTCAAATTCGTTATCTATTCAATTCAATTCGAATTCGTTATCTATTCAATTCAATTCGAATTCGTTATCTATTCAATTCAATTTGAATTCGTTATTTATTCAATTCAAATTCAATTTGTTATTTATTCAATTCTAATTCGAATTCGTTATCTATTCAATTCAATTCGAATTCGTTATCTATTCAATTCAATTCGAATTCGTTATTTATTCAATTCAATTCGAATTCGTTATTTATTCAATTCAAATTCAATTTGTTATTTATTCAATTCAAATTCAATTTGTTATTTATTCAATTCAAATTCAATTCAAATCAAATTCGTTTTCTCTTCTATTCAAATTCAATTGATTTTCTATTCTATTCAATTTCAATTGATTTTCTATTCTATTCAAATTCAATTGATTTTCTATTCTATTCAAATTCGATTGATTTTCTATTTTATTCAAATTCAATTGATTTTCTATTCTATTCAAATTCAATTGATTTTCTATTCTATTCAAATTCAATTGATTTTCTATCCTATTCAAATTCAATTTCATTTCAAAATATTCGATTTCGAAATCACTTTTCAATATTCATTTTAAAATGAATAAAATCGATATAAATATCGTTCACGTCAAAATGGCGTCAATCTAATCAACCCGGCTTCATATATTTCTATTTTCAAATATTCTATTTCAAATATTTTGTTTTCAAATATTTCTATTTCAAATATTTCGTTTTCTAATATTTCGTTTTCAAATATTTCTATTTCAAATATTTCGTTCAACACATGACTAATCTCAACGGATGAGTACTGTCAACACATGAACCTTTATTTTATATTGATAAAGATGTAAATTTTATTATTAAAATATTTCGTTCAACACATGACTAATCTCAACAGATGAGTACGGTCAACACATGAACCTTTATTTTATATTGATAAAGATGTAAATTTTGTTATTAAAATATTTCGTTCAACACATGACTAATCTCAACGGATGAGTACGGTCAACACATGAACCTTTATTTTATATTGATAAAGATGTAAATTTTATTACTAAAATATTTCGTTCAACACATGACTAATCTCAATGGATGAGTACGGTCAACACATGAACCTTTATTTTATAATATTCTTTATTTTTCCGATTGGAACGAGACCCAATCAATTACCATATAAAGTTAATTATATGGATTTTCATACATCACACATATATAATAGCATTGAAAAATAATCAACCATCAACCAAAGTGCACTACACTGTATAAGCATCAAATATAGATATCTAACGCTTATAACAGCCTGTCAATCAATCGATCGACATATTTAATCAATCAGGATGAGTGAACTTCAAATTGCATCCCAACACTCGTGTGGGGTTTCAAACAATCAAACACAGATTTTATTTGTGTAGTTGGGCGATGTGTAAAATTTATCGACCCAATCAATGTCCTTCAAATAGGTGTACATAAACAAACCGTCCGGTTTGTAAATGAATATTTTATTTTATTCACTTCCACGTTAAAAACTATATTTTTAACGATAAAATATTTTATTTTAACACATGAATTTTTATTCAGTTCATTTACACAATAAAAATGATATTTTTATTTTTCTAACATATTTTAGGAAATTTCGGCGGCATAACGGCACGATACTAGACACGGGACGAGGCCTAGCCTTATCCCCGGTCTAGTGAAGGCCCACACCATTCACACATCAATCCAATCCATTCATTTCACCAAACAATTCAATTCAAACCAAATATTCTAAATAACTACACAACCAAACAATTTAACAAACAAGCCATCCATGGTCTGTGGATGACGGGTGTCGGGTGTTACTAAACACCGTCTACATCCTAGTATATATATAACTAGAAAAAGAAACTGAAGAGTGAGAAGTTCTCACCGATAGCTATCCAACTTCACGACACTTCCTTTATAGAAATCTTCATCGTTCTCGCCTTTTTGTCATCTTCGTTGCCCGTATTCACTACATATGTAAAAATTGAATTTTTACTTCGCTTTTCAATATATAAAAATCGAATTTTTACTATGCTATTCAATATATAAAAATCAAATTTTTACTTCGCTATTCAATATATAAAAATCGACTTTTTACTATGCTATTCAATATATAAAAATCGACTTTTTACTATGCTATTCAATATATAAAAATCGACTTTTTACTTTGCTATTCAATATATAAAAATCGAATTTTTACTTACACGCTATATGGATAAAAATTCTATTTTTACATCGCTACTATATAGATAAAAATTCTATTTTTACATCGTTATTCTCTATATAAAGATCTCGCCCTTGCAAATATAAAGATTCCTCCTTTTCAAATTTAAAGTTTCCATCTTTTCAAAAATATAGATTTCGCTTTTATTTCCTCACTATAAAAATCACCTCTTTATTTCAATGTATATATAATAAAAATCAGATTTTTATTTCGCTACATATACAAAGATGATATTTTTATATTCTATATCTTATAAAGATTATATTTTTATAGTTCCTACTATGTAAAAATCATATTTTTATCTTTCTACAATATAAAAGATTATATTTTTAATCTTCTCACCACATAAAAATTATATTTTTCTATTGCTAAAAAAAATCTAATCTTAACTTTAGAATATTAAAATCTTACCTTTCATTTACATATAAAAAAAAACTGAAAACTCATTTATAATAAAACAGTAAATTCCTTTATATCAAACGAAATAATAAATAATAATAAAAGAAAACGAGACTTACAGTTTTTTTTGAAGAGATGGGGCTTCTGGTTCGCCTTTAACCGGAAGGGAGGGGCTGGTGGTGGTAACGTCGGCGAAAGGGGGGGTTCCAGGCTAGGGCGCAGCAGGGGGTCGCGTCGGGGTCCTCAAGCAGGGGGCAATGGAGTGGCGGAGGCGTTCGCGTCGGGGGGGAGGGGGGTCTCGGGGGTCGCGCAGCAGGCTTCGATGAGGGGGGGGGGGTTGTGATCGATGGAGGGAGGAAGGAGGAAAGGTGGAGGGGGCGATAGCGAGGTGGGGCCTGGTGCCAGTAGCGGCGGCGCGGTGGTCCGCTTGGGGGTGGGCGCGTCGATCCATTTAGGGTTTTTTTCTTTCTATTTGAATCTGAACGTGAAAGAGAGAGTGGGGGGGCCTTTATAATTAATTATATTTTTTATTATTTTATTTTTCACCAAAAAGCAACTTTTATTTTCGACCTCAAAACGAGGCCCGCCGCCTGTCGTCCATAGCGTTTCACCCCCATTCCAAACACAATGGGATATGCATCGTAAGCTGATTCGATCGTTTCGATCAGTTTTCGTCAAAATCAACATATAACTTTATATATTGATTTTGAACGCGCATTTCAATTTACCGGGGTCACATACTAACTCGAAAAATTCCAGAAAAATATTTTCTAGCTTCGTATTGACGATACGGTCCTAACAAAACTAGTTTCATCAAATTCTGAGACCGTTGGAAAAATGACCATTTTCCAGTCGATTAAAATCAACTAAAACTGGTCAAACGCGTTTTCCTTTGCCATGCTCACGTATTGATTCGAAAAATTATGAAATATGGAATCTAGCAATAATTTGACATCACGGATCCAACAAAAGTGGTTTCGTCGAAATCCGAGGTCGTTTACAAAATGTCTATTTTTAAGGGCCTGAATTCCATAGCGACTATTCAGAATTTTCAACTGGACATATCTTTTTATCCCCGCTATGAAATTTCAATTTTTCGGGTTCGTTGGAAAGATATTCTCAAATAGATCCTAATGTTTTTGGTTTCACTAAAATCCGGATTGTTTTGCACCCGGTACATTCAATTGAAGTTTGAAATCGAATTATCGAACTACCTCGCCATTTTCAATTCCTTTTATAATTATATATAATTATATATATTCTAACGACGACGCGTATAAATATATACGTTCTATATATATTCAAAATAAATTTCTCATCGATATTATTTAAAATAATCCATTTTAAATATTCAAAATTCGCTAAAATTGCAAAAATAAAATTTTTAAACTAGCTCAGAATTTCCGGGTTATTACAGTATTCTACCTATTGATTCAAAACTCCAAGTGGAACTCAAGCTCAGATTGATGTTTTGCTCGAAAAACTTCGAATCAAACAAATAAAAACTAGGTTTAAGGTCCTTTAAATAGCCTAAGGTCAACGAATCTAGCCACAAAACAAGCCCATGTTCAAAAAATGAATTCTGCCCAAATCTGTATGGGGGTCGACCCCTCCTTTGGGTGTCGACCCTTGAGTGGACCGATGGGTCAACCCCAAATAACCTGGGTCGACCCAACCGGGTCTCAGGTCGACCCCCAGAATGGGTTGGTTTCGGTTTTTGGCCTTCCCTCTTTGATGTTCTGAAATTTTTTATTTTAAATTTCTTTGAATATATATATATATATATTCTCCTTATATGCATACAAACTTCAAGGCTTAATAACTTCTTCATACCAAGGCCATTTTACGCAAACTTGGTGTCTATCTTGACCATAATTTTGAGTCGGTCACAATGGCGCAGTCCATTTCCCTTAATTATGAATATTAAATTAATTATTCTTTGATTGGTGCCCATTAGTTTTGCTAAAATTATGGGGTGTTACATTCTCCCCTACCTAAAGGATTTCGTCCCCGAAATCTCCAAGTTAAGAAGAATGTATATCCTACCATCGACATCCATCTACTCATCCACTAATCATTGGCATCCATTGTTCTTAAAAGATTTCTAATGCTTATATGAAAACATGTAGAGGTGTGTGTATATGCCCTAATACTAATGCGAAAGATCAGGTGGTCTACTGATTTAGTTGACCTCCTTAATGCAATGTATGTCTGTGTCATGAGTCCAACATATATGCAACAATCCTAGTATAACATGTAAGAGCTATATAGGTGCACAATCATCCGTCCAAATGCAACATCCATATGATGATACATTCAATTTCATCCATTAAAAGAAGAAAAATGCACACATCCATATGCAGTACGAGAGTGATTGAGCCGATCTTGTGCCTAATGTGTGTGTATATGCATCCACGAGCAACCACCAGCAAACACTTGCATCCACTTGAATCCGTCAAACATAACATAATTCAAACACATGTTTACAATCATGGGACTCCTACCTATAGGTCGAAGATTCGATCAATAGGATATACTTAAATGATAAAAGCAAGCACAAATAAAAGTTTTTGAAAAGAGGTTAAGAACATTCTGTAACAACCCGAAATCTGGGCCAGTTTAAAATTTTTATTTTGGCAAATTTAGTGAATTTTGATTATTTAAAATGAATTATTTTAAATAATATCGACGAGAAATTTATTTTGAATAGAATTCGAATGTATATATTTATATAGCTCGACCTTAGAATATAAATAATTATTTATAATTATAAAAGGAATTGAAAATAGCGCCAGAATCGATTATATTTTTATATATATATAAATATAGTTATGTTAAATCGAATAACGACGCTGTAGTTCGTATTTTGAAATTGAAACTTCAAACGATTATACCGGGAGATCCGACCGTCGGATTTTCCCGAAACTGGAACCGTTGGATTCATTTTGAAAAGATCTTTCTAATGATGTAAATTTTGTGAAGATCCAACAGTTAGATTTTCAGATATGTGTAAATCAAATCTGAAGAAAAACAGCCCCACGGCCGCGTTATGGCCCGAAGCGTCGTTTGAATAAATTGGCTATTTTAAAATAAATAAAAATGGCGATAAATCGTTATAAAATATTATAAACGATATGGATGTGAAATTTAGAAACTAACTGAAGGTTGGCTAATTCGAATGGTTTCTTGGGTGTTGATCTGATGTTGGTTTCGACCTTCAGGGTTAATATTTGGGAAATCGTTCTCTTACTGATTTACGGTTAGCGACTAATGAATTGAAATGATGTGTATGTGCGTTTGTGTTGCACTTGTTTATTATGTACGCGAGTTGCTCAGAAAGACCGGGTTTATCCCATTCTGAATAACTGAATCGACGATAAGAAATCGAAGATGAAGACGGTGGTCGAAGACCGGAGATCTTCACCTCGTTTGGATGGTAACTGATGTCCTGATTGGGAGGCATCCCGAAATATGAATAATGAGTGGTGATCGTCCAGACGTACGTGGAGGTTGATGGGTTTGCGAGGTATATAGTGCCTCCGGTTTCGTTAAGACCCAGGACGGACTTCTAAATGGACTGTGTGTCTGACATTGGAATTTATTCTGTGTGATTGATAGCCATCAGTTGCATGGTGTGAATTGCCTATGTGGCATGCTAAGATGCAGTGATCAAGGCTTCTGTTGAAAAGCAAGGTCTTGTGGTGATGATCAAAGCACCGCCTGTGTGGCGTAGCTTTGTGTATAGCGTGAATTCGCGAACCTCACACCCCGGTATGAACCAGAAACGGGAGAGGACCTCAGGGGGGACATGCGTTTCTTCCTAGCTAGAAGTGGTGTCAGTGGTTTTACATGCCCTGACGAATTTGACTTATGTGGTTGTTACTGTTGCGAGGCGCCTCGGTTATATCGGTTTCGGCCGATGCATTCTGGTCGGCAGACGGACAAAAATTACGCCCCAAAGGGTGGGGAAACACGGTGTTCAGGAATTTTAATCCACATCGGTGGACCGGCCCTGTCGCTCCAAGGTCATTCGAGCTCTGACCTGAGGCTCGGGCTAGAGAGTCTCGAATCGGTTGAGGACAATCTTTTGCCTCGGTTCATAGATGGAAATCCAACTTCCAATACGTGACGTTTTCGATTTTAGTTGTAAACCTATATATGACGACATAGTGGCATGGGACGCTCATGTCGCCTATGATTGATACTTATGATTTGAAGTTGTTTTATACACTATGCACTTATGATTGTATCAAAGGATTTGTTTTAAACGTATCAAGCATTCTTGGCTTTTATAAGGTAAAAACCCTATCCTCCGGCTTGCGTTGCATTGTGTGATAGTACCTGGGTCTTATAATAGCTTCATTTTTCTTTATTTAGCATTACGTTGTTTGTTTTATGCACTGGTGTTCTTGGGAGGAAACCCGTTCCGTGTTATACGGCGTGGCCCTTGATATATCTGATTTAAAGTAATGTTTTAAATAACTGTTTTAGTTCTCACACCAGTCCCATGACTGACCTAGAGTTTATTGTTTTAACCTAAACTCTGGGTTCCCTTATTTTGACACGGGCAGCTAGTAGTTTGGGTTTTGCAGATTTATATTCACAGGATCTTGGTTTACAGTTGGAATGATACCCGTAAAGCTTTGTATCCGTATATCTCCTTCTAGTTGTGTTTTGTATTATTTCCGCTGCGATGTATTTAAATGTAATTTAAATCTCTGATATTTCCATGTAATATTTATTCATACTCTGTATATTCTTGTAATCTGATGAGTTGTTTTAATATACAATGAAATGTTCTCCCGTCTGCGTTCTATTTTGTCGGGTTCTCAAAACAATCAGGCGTTTCGAACGGTCTGGGTCGATTTAGCGACTGATTCGGATCGAGCGAAATTCCTTGTTGTTACATTTGGTATCAGAGCTTTGGTTTACAAAGCTCAGAGAACAAGACACGTTAGAACCATACGAAAGAATTCATCAGAAATTGGATTAGTAATATCCAATGGAATGACTCGTTAGAGATGGGATCTGTAGTATCCTAGAACGAGTGTGAAGAGTAGTGTCTTTGAAATAAAAGTGAAAACAACTTTGTTTTGAAAATTTAAACTTTATTCAACGTATATGAAAATTTATTTTGTATTGAATTTTGACAATCCAATATATAAAGATTTCAAAAATATGTCTTGCAAACGTGTATTCGAAGTTTTAATATACAGGATAGTTATAGAATCGCACTCTAGTGCCCGGGGATAATTCTGGTGACGGGGCACCATCGCCAGTATTTATTTTCGAGTTTCGAAAGTGATATTTCTATATATTTCCAATTGACTGGTGTGAGAACCGAAACTAGATAGGGCCTATTGTTGTGATTTGGCATCAAAAATCTGATTTTTGACTATATATCAAAGTTATGAATTTGAAATGATAATTCACTAATTGATTGTTGATTGTGTTGTTTGATTATAGTTTGATTAATTAAATGTTGAACCGTTTAGCCAAATTGACCAAAAAGTGAATTGTATTGAAATTTGGTCGCATTTGCTTGCATATACATGTACTTACATTGAACAGGTCATAGCAAAGAGGCTAGAGCAGAAGAATAAAATTGTTTGCCCGATAAATAGGTACATGTTTACCATAATTTACTGTTTTGTTTGGTTGATGATGATTTTATGAGCCGATTGGCTAGCCGCTTAGCTTTTTCTTTTTCGTTTTGGGATCAGAGGGCTTGTATGGCAATTTCGGGATTTTCCCGGTGCTTCCGGTGCAGGGGAGGTTATGGAGAAAGTTTTCGAAAATTTAGGGTGTTAGCCAATTTTTTGAAAAATTTGAAAAGTTCTTAGAAACTGAAAAGTTGAAGAACTTTAGCCGTAACGAAAATAGAGAAAGTTGAGTTGATTAGTTAAACAACTTTCGGCTTCGTTCCTTTTTGGGGACGAAAAGTTTTAAGTGGGGGAGATTGTAACAACCCGAAAATCTGGGCCAGTTTAAAATTTTTATTTTGGAAAATTTAGTGAATTTTGATTATTTAAAGTGAATTATTTTAAATAATATCAACGAGAAATTTATTTTGAATAGAATTCGAATGTATATATTTATATAGCTCAACATTAGAATATAAATAATTATTTATAATTATAAAAGGAATTGAAAACAACACCAGAATCGATTATATATATATATATATATATATATATATATATAATTATATTAAATCGAATAACGACGCTGTAGTTCGTATTTTGAAATCGAAACTTCAAACGATTATACCAGGAGATCCGACCGCCGGATTTTCCCGAAACTAGAACCATTGGATTCATTTTGAAAAGATCTTTCTAATGATGTAAATTTTGTGAAGATCCAACGGTTAGATTTTCAGATATGTGTAAATCAAATCTGATGAAAAACAGCGCCACGGCCGCGTCATGGCCCGAAGCGTCGTTTGAATAAATTGGCTATTTTTAAATAAATAAAAATGGCGATAAATCGTTATAAAATATTATAAACGATATGGATGTGAAATTTAGAAACTAACTGAAGGTTGGCTAAGTCGAATGGTTTCTTAGGTGTTGATCTGATGTTGGTTTCGGCCTTCGGGGTTAATATTTGGGAAATCGTTCTCTTACTGATTTACGGTTAGCGACTAATGAATTGAAATGATGCGTATGTGTGTTTGTGTTGCACTTGTTTATTATGTACGTGAGTTGCTCAGAAAGACCGGGTTTATCCCATTCTGAATAACTAAATCGACGATAAGAAATCGAAGATGAAGACGGTGGTCGAAGACCGGAGATCTTCACCTCGTTTGGATGGTAACTGATGTCCTGATTGGGAGGCATCCCGAAATATGGATAATGAGTGGTGATCGTCCAGACGTATGTGGAGGTCGATGGGTTTGCGAGGTATATAGTGCCTCCGGTTTCGTTCAGACCCAGGACGGACTTGTAAATGGACTGTGTGTCTGACATTGGAATTTATTCTGTGTGATTGATAGCCATCAGTTGCATGGTGTGAAGTGCCTGTGTGGCAAGCTAAGATGCAGTGACCAAGGCTTCTGTTGAAAAGCAAGGTCTTGTGGTGATGATCAAAGCACCGCCTGTGTGGCGTAGCTTTGTTTATAACGTGAATTCGCGAACCTCACACCCCGGTATGAACCAAAAACGGGAGAGGACCTCAGGGGGGACATGCATTTCTTCCTAGCTAGAAGTGGCGTCAGTGGTTTTACACGCCTTGACGAATTTGACTTATGTGGTTGTTACTGTTGCGAGACGCCTCGATTATATCGGTTTCGGCCGATGTATTCTGGTCGGCAGACGGACCAGACTTACGCCCCAAAGGGCGGGGAAACGCAGTGTTCAGGAATTTTAATCCACATCGGTGGACCGGCCCTGTCGTTCCAAGGTCACTCGAGCTCTGACCTGAGGCTCGGGCTAGAGAGTCTCGAATCGGTTAAGGACTATCTTTTGCCTTGGTTCATAGATGGAAATCCAACTTCCAATATCGACGTTTTCGATTTTAGTTGTAAACCTATATATGGCAACATAGTGGCATGGGACGCTCATGTCACCTATGATTGATACTTATGATTTGAAGTTGTTTTATACACTATGCACTTATGATTGTATCAAAGGATTTGTTTTAAACGTATCAAGCATTCTTGGCTATTATAAGGTAAAAACCCTATTCCTCGGCTTGCGTTGCATTGTGCAATAGGACCCGAGTCTTATAATAGCTTCATTTTTCTTTATTTAGCATTGCGCTGTTTGTTTTATGCACTGGTGTTCTTGGGAGGAAACCCGTTCCATGTTATACGATGTGGTCTCTTGATATATCTGATTTAAAGTAAAGTTTTAAATAACTGTTTTAGTTCTCACACCAGTCCCATGACTGACCTGGAGTTTATTGTTTTAACCTAAACTCTGGGTGCCCTTATTTTGACACGGGCAGCTAGTAGTTTTGGTTTTGCAGATTTATATTCACAGGATCCTGGTTTACAGCTGGAATGATATCTGTAAAGCTTTGTATTCGTATATCTCCTTCTAGTTGTGTTTTGTATTATTTCCGCTGCGATGTATTTAAATGTAATTTAAATCTCTTATATTTCTGTGTAATATTTATTCATACTCTGTATATTCTTGTAATCTGATGAGTTGTTGTAATATACAATGAAATGTTCTCCCGTCTGCGTTCTATTTTATCATGTTCTCAAAACAATCAGACATTTCGAACGGTCTGGGTCGGTTTAGCGACTGATTCGGATCGAGCGAAATTCCTTGTTGTTACATTTGGTATCAGAGCTTTGGTTTACAAAGCTCAGAGAACAAGACACATTAGAACCATACGAAAGAATTCATCAGAAATTTGATTAGTAATATCCAATGGAATGACTCGTTAGAGATGGGATCAGTAGTATCCTAGAACGAGTGTGAAGAGTAGTGTCTTTGAAATAAAAGTGAAAACAACTTTGTTTTGAAAATTTAAACTTTATTCAACGTATTTGAAAATTTATTTTGTATTGAATTTGGACAATCTAATCTATAAAGATTTCGTATATATGTCTTGCAAACGTGTATTCGAAGTTTTAATATACAGGATATTTATATAATCGCACTCTAGTGTCCAAGGATAATTCTGGTGATGGGGCACCATCACCAGTATTTATTTTCGAGTTTCGAAAGTGAGATTTCTATATATTTCCAATTGACTGGTGTGAGAATCGAAACTAGATAGGGCCTATTGTTGTGATTTGGCATCAAAAATCTGATTTTTGACTATATACCAAAGTTATGAATTTGAAATGCTAATTCACTAATTGATTGCTGATTGTGTTGCTTGATTATAGTTTGATTAATTAAATGTTGAACCGTTTAGCCAAATTGACCAAAAAGTGAATTGTATTGAAATTTGGTCGCATTTGCTTGCATATACATGTACTTACATTGAACAGGTCATAACAAAGAGGCTAGAGCAGAAGAATAAAATTGTTTGCCCGACAAATAGGTACATGTTTACCATAATTTACTGTTTTGTTTGGGTGATGATGATTTTATGAGCCGATTGGCTAGCCGCTTAGCTTTTTCTTTTTCTTTTTGAGATCAGAGGGCTTGTATGGCAATTTCGGGATTTTCCCGGTGCTCCCGGTGCAGGGGAGATTATGGTGAAATTTTTCGAAAATTTAGGGTGTTAGCCAATTTTTTTAAAAATTTCAAAAGTTCTTAGAAACTGAAAAGTTGAAGAACTGAAGCCGTAACGAAAATAGAGAAAGTTGAGTTGATTAGTTAAACAACTTTCGGCTTCGTTCCTTTTCGGGGACGAAAAGTTTTAAGGGGGGAGATTGTAACAACCCGAAAATCTGGGACAGTTTAAAATTTTCATTTTGGCAAATTTAGTGAATTTTGATTATTTAAAATGAATTATTTTAAATAATATCGACGAGAAATTTATTTTGAATAGAATTCGAATGTATATATTTATATAGCTCGACGTTAGAATATAAATAATTATTTATAATTATAAAAGGAATTGAAAACAGTGCTAGAATCGATTATATTTATATATATATAAATATAATCATATTAAATCGAATAACAACGCTGCAGTTCGTATTTTGAAATCGAAACTTCAAACGATTATACCGGGAGATCTGACCGTCGGATTTTCCCGAAACTGGAACCGTTGGATTCGTTTTGAAAAGATCTTTCTAATGGTGTAAATTTTGTGAAGATGCAACGGTTAGATTTTCAGATATGTGTAAATCAAATCTGAAGAAAAACAGCGCCACGGCCGCGTTATGGCCCGAAGCGCTGTTTGAATAAATTGGCTATTTTAAAATAAATAAAAATGGCGATAAATCGTTATAAAATATTATAAACGATATGGATGTGAAATTTAAAACTAACTGAAGGTTGACTAAGTCGAATGGTTTCTTGGGTGTTGATCTGATGTTGGTTTCGGCCTTCGGGGTTAATATTTGGGAAATCGTTCTCTTACTGATTTACGGTTAGCGACTAATGAATTGAAATGATGTGTATGTGTGTTTGTGTTGCACTTGTTTATTATGTACGCAAGTTGCTCAGAAAGACCGGGTTTATCCCATTCTGAATAACTGAATCGACGATAAGAAATCGAAGATGAAGACGGTGGTCGAAGACCGGAGATCTTCACCTCGTTTGGATGGAAACTGATGTCCTGATTGGGAGGCATCCCGAAATATGGATAATGAGTGGTGATCGTCCAGACGTACGGGGAGGTCGATGGGTTTGCGAGGTATATAGTGCCTCCGGTTTCGTTCAGACCCAGGACGGATTGTAAATGGACTGTGTGTCTGACATTGGAATTTATTTTGTGTGATTGATAGCCATCAGTTGCATGGTGTGAATTGCCTGTGTGGCATGCTAAGATGCAGTGATCAAGGCTTCTGTTGAAAAGCAAGGTCTTGTGGTGATGACCAAAGCACCGCCTGTGTGGCGTAGCTTTGTGTATAACTTGAATTCGCGAACCTCACACCCCGGTATGAACCAGAAACGGGAGAGGACCTCAGTGAGGACATGCATTTCTTCCTAGCTAGAAGTGATGTCATTGGTTTTACACGCCCTGACGAATTTGACTTATGTGGTTGTTACTGTTGCGAGGCGCCTCGGTTATATCGGTTTCGGTCGATGCATTCTGGTCGGCAGAAGGACCAGACTTACGCCCCAAAGAGAGGGGAAACGCAGTGTTCAGGAATTTTAATCCACATCGGTGGATCGGCCCTGTCGCTCCAAGGTCACTCGTGCTCTGACCTGAGGCTCGGGCTAGAGAGCCTCGAATCGGTTGAGGACTATCTTTTGCCTCGGTTCATAGATGGAAATCCAACTTCCAATACGTGACGTTTTCGATTTTAGTTGTAAACCTATATATGGCGACATAGTGGCATAGGACGCTCATGTCGCCTACGATTGATACTTATGATTTGAAGTTGTTTTATACACTATGCACTTATGATTGTATCAAAGGATTTGTTTTAAACGTATCAATCATTCTTGGCTATTATAAGGTAAAAACCCTATCCCCCGGCTTGCGTTGCATTGTGTGATAGGACATGGGTCTTATAATAGCTTCATTTTTCTTTATTTAGCATTGCGCTGTTTGTTTTATGCACTGGTGTTCTTGGGAAGAAACCCGTTCCGTGTTATACGGCGTGGTCCCTAGATATATCTGATTTAAAGTAAAGTTTTAAATAACTGTTTTAGTTCTCATACCAGTCCCATGACTGACCTGGAGTTTATTATTTTAACCTAAACTCTGGGTGCCCTTATTTTGACACGGGCAGCTAGTAGTTTTGGTTTTGCAGATTTATATTCATAGGATCCAGGTTTACAGCTGGAATGATATCCGTAAAGCTTTGTATCCGTATATCTCCTTCTAGTTGTGTTTTGTATTATTTCCGCTGCGATGTATTTAAATGTAATTTAAATCTCTGATATTTCTATGTAATATTTATTCATACTCTGTATATTCTTGTAATCTGATGAGTTGTTGTAATATACAATGAAATGTTCTTCCATCTGCGTTCTATTTTGTCGTGTTCTCAAAACAATCAGGCGTTTCGAACGGTCTGGGTCGGTTTAGCGACTGATTCGGATCGAGCGAAATTCCTTGTTGTTACACATTCCCTTGAAAAGAAAAGGGTACGAAGCACAAAATCTTGTCTTCGATCTCCCAAGTTGCATCCTTTTGGTTACGTAGCTTCTTAATTTCTAATCCAAGAATACGGAAAGGAACTCGTCTATTTGTCGTCTCCCGTTCCACCTCAACTTCCTCAAGCATGCTCTGCTTAACTACCTCTGTTGTATTGTGCAGACACTTCCGTAAATAAGAAATGTGGAAAAATATCATGAATATCCATACATAAGTAAAGAGAGTTGTACGCCTTAGTTGCAAAGATGACCGAAGCACCTTATTTTGATATGCCTCGCCTAACAACCACCTTTTCAGTGTCTCCCCTACTTGTTTGATGAGCTCCCTTCTTTCCCTTGGAGCCATATGGTGCACACGTAATGCAACTGGCTTTGCATTGTCCACCAGGTATATACAAAAGTCTATCACGCACCTCAGAGGTAAGCCCCGAACCCCCTCAAAACATCTGAATACTTACGAACTACGGGTACAGATTGCAGATAATCAATAGTTGCATCAAGAGATTCTAGGAAACTAAGCATGACAGACCCCTTAGGGTCACAAGAGATCTCAATTGTCTTCCCATGGCAAGTCAGAATTATAACGACCCTCCTCTAACAATCTAGAATGGCACCATACATGGCTAGCCAATCCATCCCTAGAACCAGACAGTATCCTATAAAACCAAGTACATTTGCATCATATTCAAATTCGATGCCTAACACAGTTATTCTCAAACCCCGTCAAATCATAGATAAATGAGCCGAACCACCAATGTGGTTTGAGACAACTACGGGATCCACTACCATACTAGTATTTAAGTGCAGAGATTCGACCATAGAACTAGATATAAATGAATGTGATGCGCCAGAATCAAAAAGTGTTCTAATAGGACGATTTGAAAGAGAAATGAAACCTTCCACTGAAATTTTTCTACCTCTATCAGGAGCACTAATCGCGAGAGCATGCACCTGCCCTCCAGAAGTTCCTGGCCTTTGACTTTGTCCCTGTTTCTTCGGGCATTCCCTAGCAAAGTGTCCGACCTCTCCACAATTGAAGCAATAATTCTTCCTTCTTTTGCAGTCCTTCACCAAGTGCCCTCATGTCCACAACTGTGACACTTCCTCTTATCCTTAGCCTTGTCATTCTTTCCACCCTTCTTCTGTTGTTGTTGCTATTGTTGTTGTCCTTTCTTGGGCCATATCTACTTGTTTTGCGTTGTTTCCTCAGCTTTAACCTCCTTCTTTTCTCCCTTGTCTTCCTCATGCATCAAGGCCATATCAACAAGTCTTTCAAAAGCTGCCCACATTGGGATATGTGACATAGCTAACCCATGAAGGGGTTCATTCAGCCCTTTAGCAAACCGTAAAGCTTTCTTAAGTGGGGTATCTACCAGTTCCAATCAGAACCTTGCTACCTGGTTGAACTTGTTCACATACTCTTTAACAGTCATGTTCCCTTGCTTCAATGCTAAAAACCTCTCCATCTGCATGCTTTTATCTGCTTGGGAAAAAAACTTCATCTCAAACCTCATTCTAAAATCTTCCCAAGTCTCCACCGGACGCCCAGCTTGCGTCACCTCCCACCAAAACGAAGCTTCATCTTTCAGCAGCCAAGCAACTAATTGAATCTTCCTCTAGTCTTCCACCTTAAAAATTCCAAATAGATCCACCGTCTCTTTCAGCCAATTTCTTGCCTCTATGAACGTGTCAGTACCGCGAAATGGCTTTCTACCCATGGAACAGAAGTCTTTGCAGATCTTAGCGAAGTTATCTGCTCTTGGAGGAGGAGGGACGACAGGTGCAGCTGAGGGAGGTACGTCAGCATGACCTCCGGCAGGCACCGTGGCCTCTAGATACCTACGAAATCAGCTTGGTATCATAACGCCCTCTGGTATATTAGTTTCTCCAAACATGATGAAAAGAAAAGGAAGGAGATTTAGACAATGGACCGAAGGATAATACATATGGCTTTGGGGAAATATGTTTTTCAAAACAGACTTTTTCTTTTTGAAAAATGCTTTCTTAGAACCTTTTTGAAAATAATTTTCAAAAACTTTTATCTAATCTAGTAACATTTAGCTCTGATACCAAGTGTGACAGCCCACGTCCGTTAATGTCACTCACTAAGGGAATGGATTAAGTTTCGTGAAGCGTTATAGGTAAACAGAAACAGAAATATTAGAAGACAGATATAAAAGCAAAAGCGGAATTTAAATTTTTATTTCAAACATAAATCATAATATTGTGGTCCAAAATATATCACAATTCTAAAACTACATAAAGGCATTACAAAAATATAAACTTTCTGTCTTGTTCCATCAGAGTACATAAAAAACATAATTCACCAAAAAGAGACATAACATAGTAGAGATAAGAACCTGAGCAATAATTCATAAGTTGCTCCAAGAAAGATGATAACTGAGTCCTGACTAAGCCCGAGAATTCTCACCTTACAAAACTGGGGGGGGGGGGGATGAAACGGAAGATAGAAGAGGAAACAAAAAGGGTCAGACATAAAGTTTGGCGAGTCCAGTTACTTTTAGGAAGTAAATAACTAGAAGTATCATGACAGGCATATAAGATGGACAAGAAAGATAAAATCATAAAAGGTAAGTATGACGAGGTAAACATGATAGATTTTATATGCTTCCCTAATGATTTCTCCATTTATTCTCTACACCAATACCAGTATAACAGATATGTAACAAGATTAAATACTCCCTAATTTCTTAACAAAAACAGGATGATCCGAACAGAAATATAATGGTAGTTTTAGGTGTACTCTAGTAATGGGTTTTAACCCAAATAGTATTAGCGATACCTAAATAGAAATAACGGGTGTTAGCTCAAACAAAAATATAGGTACCCCACAGAAACAGGCAGGACTAGATGTACCCTATTTACTATGCCCAATCGATCGGCTCCCTATTCCGTAAATACCCTGTATTGGCCCAAAGTAGGGTGTATTACTTCCTAAAGTGGAAACCTATAAAAGGACACAGGCCTATTTAGTGGAGCTACAACGACTTATTTTCCCAGATGCAGGCCGTACTCATGCAACACATGAGTCCATTGGAACGCGCCAGTACACTCCTCCTCTCAGATGAACCTCTCACAATTAGTTCAGTAAGCGTGCCCTGACCCCTACCTAGTGCGGGGTCCCCCTTTAATACCAGAATGGGTTACTGACTAATATGGGTCCCACACAACAGATGACGCAAGCCAACCCATATAGATCTTGTGTCTCCAACTAACTAGGATTTTGACAGGTTATGCCTAACAGATTTTACAGATTCACATAATCCCCTACAAATTTATAGGTTAAACTTTACAAGTTAACGGGTCCATATAACCCAACATATTTGATAGGTTAAGTTTTCTAAATTAATAGTTTCAATTAACCCTTACAGATTTAACAGGTCTGCTTAACCCAATAGATTTAACAGGTCTGCTTAACCCTACTGATTTAATAGGTTTACTTAACCCCACATATTTAACATGCTTACTTAACCCCAAATACTTAATAGATTTACTTAACCCACAGATTCAACAGGCTCATACAATCCTTATGGATTTAAACAGGCTAAGTATTACAGACTAACAGGTTATCCCCATTCACATTGACTTCTTTTCGCTTGCCAAAATTCCACTTGCTTATTAATTTCATATAAATATAACTTAATCCATTTAAGTTTATTAATAAGCCCCATCACATGTTATTCGTTAGATTGTAATTAACGGAAGTAATCTTACAATCTTTCACCCCTGGATTGTACTTAATGGAAGTAATCTTACAATCTTTCACCCTTGGATTGTAGTTAACAGAAGTAATCATACAATCCCTTTTGTATTATTCATTATCTGATTTCATAGTTACAATAACATGTTCTACTTAGTAGGTTATTATGCACATCTCAATTCACATGTTTATTACTTAACATGTCGCTTACCGTTTATGATTAAATATAACTTATTTTATTTCAAAAGTTTTCCTCATTCCGTCTCATTTAATCTTAATTCCATCTTATACTGTCATCACAACTTATCGTTGTTTACTTATTAACTTAGTTCACTAACTAAGGTTTACTAATAAGTCCCTTTTCTCATTTGTAACACTTATGTTATAACTTCCACTTGTCCCTAGGATAAGTCTACCTAACATATTTTTCCTGTTCATACATGTTTCTCTAACATTAAGTAAACCACTTGTGGATGCTACATATGTCGGGCGGCTCGGGCAGACTTAAACCACAGGTTTAGACTTAACCTCGTGTCATGGTGCCCTTATGCATTAGACCCCTCACATTAGATTCACCACTTGTGGTTGTTGGATATACTGGGCGGCTCCGGGAAGACTTATACCACAAGTGCAATCAACTTCGTGTCTAAGCATTATTACAGTTCCATTATTTTAGGCATATTCGTATTAATAATTTCCCTATTTAAATTATGGATTTTCATGCCCCTTTTCAATTCATATTTTATTATACACCGTATGGTCTTTTTCCCAAGTCATAAATCAAGGCATATACATTTATATATTATGCACAAGCCCATATCCACATATTTTCCAATTTATGCCCCAAGTCCATATTCACCCATTTCAATACAAGTTATACTCAAATCCATATTCTCATATTTGCCAGTGTATGCCTAAAATTCATATTGCCTAAAATTCATATTAACATATTTTCCAATTTATGTCCCAAATCAATATTTGCACATGTTCCAATTTATGCCCAATTTCATATTTACATACGTTCCAATTTATTCTCCAAATCAACATTTTTTCCAATGATTCTCAATTTCGTGAGTTCGCATATTTCAGCGTTAGGTATAGGCTCGAAGGTAGCCTGGTTATATAAAAATAAAAAGGGAAATGAGGGAGAGAAGAGAATAAAAAACAAGCATAATAGCGAATCAATAATTAACTGGCATGAATAGGTGTAAAAAACTGAATAGGCATATTATGACAAGATTTGACATAGTGACAATATAAACATATAAGAACAAATCTGGTGAATATGCCATAATAGAACTGATTTAGGCATGATTCAAGATCCGATTTTACATACATATCAAGACCGCCTCTAAATATTTAGATCTAAAAATAACATATACTCACGGTGAATAGGTCTAAGAAAATGGATCCAAATTACTGCTAAGAACACGTTGAATTCGTTATTGCAGCAATTGCTGAATTGATTTTGGAGAAGAATAGGCTATTCAATCGAAGTTGCAGCAGAGCCTCGCCGTCACTATGATTTTTCAGGCGAATAAAAACTAGGTTTAGGTTCCTTTGAATAGCCTAGGGGCAACGAATCTTGCCACAAAATAAGTCCACGTTCAAAAAAATAAATTCTTCTCAGATCTGTATGGGGGTCGACCCCTGTAATAACTCGGAAATCTGGGCCAATTTAAAAATTTTATTTTGGCAATTTTAGTTCATTTTGATTATTTAAAATGAATTATTTAAAATAATATCGACGAGAAATTTATTTTGAATAGAATTTGAATGAATATATTTATATAGATCGTCGTTAGAATATAAATATTTATTTTAAATTATAAAAGGAATTGAAAATGGCGCGGTAGTTCGATAATTCGATTTCAAACTTCAAATGAATGTACCGGGTGCAAAATAAACCAGATTTTAGTGAAACCAAAAATAATAGGATCTAATTGAGAATATCTTTCCAGCGAATCCGAAAAATCAAAATTTCATAGCGGGGATCAAAATATATGTCCAGTTGAAAATTCTGAATAGTCGCTATGGAATTCAGGCCCTTAAAAATGGAAATTTTGTAAACGACCTCGGATTTCAACGAAACCACTTTTGTTGGATCTGTGATGTCAAATTATTGCTAGGTTTCACATTTCATAATTTTTCGAATCAATATGTGAGCATGGCAAAGGAAAACGTGTTTGACCAGTTTCAGTTGATTTTAATCGACTAGAAAATGGCCATTTTTCAAACGGTCTCAGAATTTGACGAAATTAGTTTTGTTAGGACCGTATCATCAATACGAAGCTAGAAATAATTTTTCTGGAATTTTTAAAGTTCGTATGTGACCCCGGTAAATTGAAATGCGCGTTTAAATTCATATATAGAGTTATATGTTGATTTTAATGAAAACTGATCGAAACGATCGAATCAGCCTACGATACATATCCCATTGTGTTCGGAATGGGGGTAATTAGCTAGGGATGACAGTCGTTGGGTCTCGTTTGGGGTTAGTAGGAAAAGTCAACTTTAAAGGAGGATTAAATTAATTAATTAAATTATGTATTCCTATAACTCTCTTCCCTCTTCTCTATCTTCCTTTATTCAGTCAAACTAGGTCAAATTAAAATATAAAAAAAAAACTGATGATCGACCTCATCGTTCTCCTTAGCCGCCGTGCCTCCCTAGGCGGCGCTCCGCCTCTATCTTCCACCGCGCCCCCTTAGGCGTCGATCGCCACCTCAGCCCCCCTTCCCCTTCGATTTCCACGCCTCCTTAGCCCTAGACCCTCCCTCTGTCGCGCCGCCTTGCAGGCTCACCAGAGCCGCCCCCGCCAACTGCTCCGACCCCCCTGAACTCGAACCCCCTCCTCCAGCCCCTGACCGACGCAAGCCCGACCCCCTTTCGCCCCCTTTTCAAAATGAAATGTAAGTCCCTATTTATTTTGTTTATATATTTGTTTAGATTTATTTATTTAATATAATTAGTTATAAAAAGGATTTCTTTTACGTTCTAGTTTGGTGAAAAATATTATTTTTATATAGTATAGGTAATGAAAATATGATTTTTACATAGTAGGAATTATAAAAATATAATCTTTATGAGATAGAGAATATAAAAATATCATCTTTGTATATGTAGCAAAATAAAAATATGATTTTTATTATATATACGTTGAAATAAAGAGGTGATTTTTATAGAAATGAAATAAAAAATGAAGTCTTTATGTATAGAATAGTCTTGTAAAAATAGAGTCTTTATGTATAGAATAGTGTTGTAAAAATATAATTTTTATCTATATAGTAGCGTTAGAAAAATATAATTTTTATTTATATAGTAGCGTTAGAAAAATATAATTTTTACCCATTGAATAGCGAAGTAAAAATTCGATTTTTGTATATAGAATAGCTAAGTGAAAATTCGATTTTTATATATTGAATAGCGAAGTAAAAATTCGATTTTTATATATATTGCATAGCGACAATATAAAAATATGATTTTTATATATGTAGTGACTACGGGCAGTGAAAGTGACAAAAGGCGAGAACGAAGAAGATTTCTACATAAGAAGAGTCGTGGAGTTGGGATAGCTATTGGTGAGAACTTCTCACTCTAAATTTCTTTTTCTAGTTATATACATACTAGGATGCAGACGGTGTTTAGTAGCACCTGACACCACTTTCCACAGACCATGGACTTGTTTGTTTGGTTGCATAGATTAGTTAGATTATTTGAAATTGATTTGATTGATGTGTGAATGGCGTGGGCCATCACTAGACCGGGGATAAGGCTAGGCCTTGTCCCGTTTCTAGTATCGTGCCGTTATGCCGCCGAAATTTTCTAAAATAAGTTAGAAAAATAAAGATATCATTTTATTTAATAAATGAACCGAATAGAATATTCATAGGTTGAATAAAATAATTTGGTCGTTAAAAATATAATTTTTAACGTGAACGTGAATAAATAAATATTCATTTACAAACCGGACGGTTTGTTTATGTTCACCTATTTGAAGGATATTGATTGGGACGATAAATTTTACACATCGCCCAACTGCACGAATAAAATCTGTGTTTGATTATTTGAAACCCCACATGGGTATTAGGATAAAATACGGCATACACTAATCCCAATAATTAGCTGTATGTCGATCGATTGATTGACAGGCTGTTATAAGCGTTAGATACCTATATTTGATGCTTATACAGTATAGTGCACTTTGGATGATGGTTGATTATTTATCGTTGCTATTATATACATGTGTTGTATGGAATCCATATAATTAACTTTATATGGTAATTGATTGGGCCTCATTCCAATTTAGAAAATAAAGAATATTATAAAATAAAGGTTCATGTGTTGACAGTACTCATCCGTTGAGATTAGTCATTCGTTGAACGAAATATTTTAACAATAAAATTTACATCTTTATCATATATAAAATTAGAAACTAATTTGAAAATAGATAAGATGAGTGGTCTCCTGGATATTGATCTGATGTTGGTTTCGGCCTTCGGGGTTAACATTTAGGGAATCGTTCTCTTACTAATTTACGGTTGGAGTCTGATTTGAAATCAAACGATAGATATCATAATTTTATAAAATATATTGAATAACAAAAATAGTCACACGTGGACAGTACTCATCCGTTGAGATTAGTCATGTGTTGAAAAAAAAATATAGATTCACATATTGAATAGAATAAATATTCGTTTGTTGAATAGAATAACGAAATTATTGAAAAATATAAAGCTGTGTTGATTAGAGATGCGCTATTTTGACGCGAACGACATTTATATCGATTATATTCGAATTTGAATTGAATAGAAAACGAATTCGAATTGAATTGAATAGAAAACGAATTCGAACTGAATTGAATAGAAAACGAATTTGAATTGAATTGAATAGAAAACGAATTCGAACTGAATTGAATAGAAAACGAATTTGAATTGAATTGAATATAAACCAATTTCGAATTGAACTAAATATAAACCAATTTCGAATTGAATTGTATATAAACCAATTTCGAATTGAATTGAATATAAACCAATTTCGAATTGAATTGAATATAAACCAAATTCGAATTGAATTGAATATAGAATGAAACGAGATTTGAATTGAATTGGAAATGTAAGTTGAAATGGTTTTGAAAACGAATTTAAAACTATTCATAAAATTCGTTTTAAATAGAAATCGACGAAATATATATTATATATATAATATAATGGCCTGAATAGAACGCGCCGCGCTGCGGCAGTTCGCGAATTTCGACCATTAAGTTCGAACCGACATTACGGGAGATCCGACCGTCGGATTCTCCTAAAACCTTAACCGTTGGGTTCATATCGAAAAGAGATTTCTAACGAATATTAGAAACTTGAAATCCAACGGTTGGATTTGGAGATACGTCCAAATCAAATTTGGAAAAGGTCGCTGTAAGTTCAGTTCGATGGCCGTTGATGGAAATCGACTGTACGGGCCTTGATAAAATTATTAAAAACAGTAATAATTTGTGTAAAATCATAATAAATAATTTGGGAAAAATTGGGATGAAAAACTCTTTATTTGAAAAGATAAAAATAGATTTTAATCGAAATGAACTAGTTTTGAAATAAAATTAAACCCGTTTATTTTCAAATAAATAAATTGGATTTGAAATGGGTTTTAAATAGAATTGATTCATGGATTTATCGTGAACTGTGTTTTAAATAACACTAGTTCTTTAACCCGATAATAAATAGAATGTGATTTGGGTTTATCGTGAACTGTGTTTTAAATGACACTAGTTCTTTAACCCAGTAAAAGGAGTTTTAATGAATCTGCAATTAAATTGAAATGTGAATTGATAATTTAAATTATCAAATTTAAAAAGTGAGCGAGATGGAGTATCACCAGCTTTGCTCCAAAGCGATAGTTAAATCTTTAATCAGATTTGAACGTGAAATGGTAATTAATTTTACCGATAACACTGTGATATTAGATATGGAGTACTACCAGTTTTGCTTCATGGGATGAATAGGTTGGGATTGGGAAATAAAATAAATAATTACTACGGTGTGGTTCACTAATCTCGACTAGTTTGGAAAACCATAATTTGGTTTTATATGACACCCAAAGGAAGAGTAAATAATAAATTTTAAAGAATTTATCTTTGATAAAATTAATGGGAACCTTTCCCTAAGAATATGAAATTTAGAAACTAGCTGTAGGTTAGCTAAGAAGAATGGTTTCCTGGGTATTGATCTGATGTTGGTCTCGGCCTTCGGGGTTAATATTTGGGAAATTGTTCTCTTGTTGATTTACGGTTAGTGTCTGCTAAATTGGAATGAGGCGTATGTTGTGTTTGTGTAACATTTGTTTTTAATATACGCGGGTTGTTCGGAAAGGCCGGGTTTGTACCCATTCTGAATAACCGATTCGACGATAAGTCGAAGATGATGACGGTGGTCGAAGACCGGACGTCACCACATCGTTTGGATAATTACTGGTGATCCTGATTGGGTTGTACACCCAAGAGGATGGAAATAGTTGGTGGTCATCCAGACGTACTTGGAGATCGATGGATATGCGAGGAAAGTGCATCCGGTTTCGTTCAGACCCAGAACGAACTTGTAAATGGATTGTGTGTCTGACATTGGACTTTATTCTGTGTTGATTGATCTCTATTAAATATACATCTGTTTGGCGGCGGTGAATTTATTCTCTTGCTTCACGCCCTTCTCTGAGATGTACGAGCTTAGATGTTATATATCGATAGATATCAATCGCATGGCATGAATTGCCTGTGTGGCACGCTGAGTTGCATGGATCAAGGCTTCTGTTGAAAAGCAAAGTCTTGTGGTTGATGATCAAAGCACGACCTACGTGGCAGCTTTGTGTATAACGTGAATTCGCGAGCCTCACACCTCGGTATGAGTCAAAAACGGGATAAGGACTGCAGGGAGAGCACGATGTTTCTTTCTAGCTTTGGTGGTGTCAGTGACTTACCAGCCCTGACATTTATATACTTTTTCACCTATGTGGTTGTTGGATGAGGCGCCTCGATTTTAGGTCTGTAAGGACCGGGAAACGTGTGTTCAGGAATTGCCAACCTCAAACGTAAGAGAGGACCGGCCCTGAAGCATCCAGGGGTTACCCAGAGTGTGTAGTCCCGAGGCATTTGCTAGAGTGTCTCGAAGCGGAGAGGAGCTTGCCCCTTGCCTCGAATCATGACGGAAATCCAATTTCCAATACATGTATTTCGGTTTTATTTGTAGAGCCTAGTATGGCGACATGATAGACGGTACCCATGCCGCCTAGGATTGATATTTATGATTGAAAATGTTTTGACACTATACGCTTATAATAGTATCAAATGATTTGTTTTAAACATACCTAGCATGTTTGGCTATTATAAGGGAAAACCCTATCCTCCGGCTTGCGCTACTTTGTGTGATGGGACCTGGGTCTTATAATAGCTTCGTTTTTCGAAAAAGCATTGCGTTGTTTATTCTATGCACTGGTATTCTTGGGAGAAAACCCGTTTCGTGTTATACGACGTGGTCCCTTGAATTACTCTCGTTTAAAGTAAAGA
Source organism: Allium sativum (assembly GCA_030737875.1). NCBI lineage: Eukaryota > Viridiplantae > Streptophyta > Magnoliopsida > Asparagales > Amaryllidaceae > Allium > Allium sativum. The sequence continues at coordinate 682,540,767 of CM060909.1, read as the reverse complement.
TTTAAATAACTGTTTAAGTTCTCACACCAGTCACATGACTGACCTGGAGTTTATTGTTTTAACCTAAACTCTGGGTGCCCTTATTTTCGACACGGGCAGCTAGTAGTTTTGGTTTTGCAAATTTATATTCACAGGATCCCGATTTACAGCTGGAACGATGCTCGGAAAACTTTGTATCCGTGTATTACTTTCAGTTGTATTTTGTATATTTTTCCGCTGCTATGTAATTTATTGTAATCTCTGATATTTATCGAATGTATTTTATTCATTCATACTCTGTATATTCTTGTTTTCTGATGGAATTGTTGTAATAACAATGAAATGTTCTTCCGTCTGCGTTCTGATTTGTCTTGTCCTCACAGTAATTCTTTCTTTCTCATCTCTTCGGAGACCGGGGAAGTTTGGGTCGCTATATTTGGTATCAGAGCTTTGGTTTACAGAGCTCGAGAACAAGACTCATTAGAACCATACGAAAGAATTCATCAGATGTTGGATTAGTAATATCCAATTAGAGTGACTCGTTAGAGATCTGATCAGTAGTATCCTAGAACGAGTGTGAAGAGTACATTTTTCAAATGAAAACAGATTTTGTTTTGAAAATTTAAACCATTTTATACGTATTTGAATATTTATTTACTTTGAATTTGGACAATCCGATATATAAAGATATTGCATATACGCGTCATGAACGTATATTCGAAGTTTTAATATACCGGATAGATATAGAATCGCACTCTAGTAGCCAGGAGATGTTTTGATGGTGGTTCGAAACATCATCAGCATTTATTTTCGAGTGACAAAGGTGTGATATCTATATATTTCCATCGACTGGTGTGAGAACCAAAACTAGATAGGTTTATTGTGGTGAATTGGCATCAAAAACATGATTTTCTGTATAAGGTATCAAATTTATGAATTTGAAACTCTAATTCACTAATTGATTGATGTTTGTGTTGTTTGATTATTTGTTTGATAATTTTGAACCATTATGCCTAATAAAATCAAATATTGAACTGTATTGAAAATTGGTCGCATTTGCTTGCATATACATGTACTTACATTGAACAGGTCATAGCAAGGAGGTTAGAGCAAAGAATAAAATTTGTTTGCCCGACAAATCGGTACATGTTTACTATAATTTACTATTTTGTTTGGGTGATGATGATTTTATGAGCCGATTGGCTTTTTCTTTTTCTTTTTGAGATCAGAAGGCCTGTATGGAAATTTCGGGATTTTCCCGTGGCTCCCGGTGCAGGGGAGGTTATGGCGAAATTTTTCGAAAATTCTGGGTGTTAGCCAAATTTTTGAAGAATTTGAAAATTCTAAGAAACTGAAAAGTTGGAGAATGGAAGCCAGATCGAACGTAGAGTGTATTGATCAAACCACTTTCGACATTGTTCCTTTTCGGGGACGAAAAGTTTTAAGTGGGGGAGATTGTAATAACCCGGAAATGTGGGCCAATTTAAAAATTTTATTTTGGCAATTTTAGCGAATTTTGATTATTTAAAATGAATTATTTTAAATAATATCGACGAGAAATTTATTATGAACAGAATTTGAACAAATATATTTATATAGATCGTCGTTAGAATATAAATATTTATTTTAAATTATAAAAGGAATTGAAAATGGCGCGGTAGTTCAATAATTCGATTTCAAACATCAAATGAATGTACCAGGTGAAAAATAAACCGGATTTTAGTGAAACCAAAAACAATAGGATCTAATTGAGAATATCTTTCCAGCGAATCCGAAAAATCAAAATTTCATAGCGGGGATCAAAAGATAAGTCTAGTTTAAAATTCTGAATAGTCGCTATGGAATTCAGGCCCTTAAAAATGGAAATTTTGCAAACGACCTCGGATTTCAACGAAACCACTTTTGTTGGATCCGTGATGTCAAATTATTGCTAGGTTTCAAATTTCATAATTTTTTGAATCAATATGTGAGTGTGGCAAAGGAAAACGTGTTTGACCAGTTTTAGTTGATTTTAATCGACTGGAAAATAGCCATTTTTCAAACGGTCTCAGAATTTGACCAAATTAGTTTTGTTAGGACCGTATCGTCAATACGAAGCTAGAAATAATTTTTCTGGAATTTTTAAAGTTCGTATGTGACCCCGGTAAATTGAAATGCGCGTTTAAATTCATATATAGAGTTATATGTTGATTTTAACGGAAACTGATCGAAACGATCAAATCAGCCTATGATACATATCCCATTGTGTTCGGAATGGGGGTAATTAGCTAGGGACGACAGTCGTTGGGTCTCGTTTGGGGTTAGTAGGAAAAGTCAACTTTAAAGGAGGATTAAATTAATTAATTAAATTATATATTCCTATAACTCTCTTCCCTCTTCTCTCTCTCTTCCTTTATTCAGTCAAACTAGGTCAAATTAAAAAAAAACTCGACGATCGACCTCGTCGTTCTTCTTAGCCGTCGCGCCTCCCTAGGCGGCGCTCCGCCTCTATCTTCCACCGCGCCCCCTTAGGCGTCGATCGCCACCTCAGCCCCCATTCCCCTTCGATTTCCACGCCGCCTTAGCCCTAGACCCTCCCTCCGTCGCGCCGCCTAGAAGGCTCACCAGAGCCGCCCCCTCCAACTGCTCCGACCCCCCTGAACTCGAACCCCCCTCCTCCATCCCCTGACCGACGTAAGCCCGACCCCCTTTCGCCCCCTTTTCAAAATGAACTTTATGTCCCTACTTATTTTGTTTATATATTTATTTAGCTTTATTTATTTAATATAATTAGTTATAAAAAGGATTTCTTTTACGTTCTAGTTTGGTGAAAAATGTTATTTTTATATAGTATAGGTAATGAAAATATGATTTTTACATAGTAGGAATTATAAAAATATAATCTTTATGAGATAGAGAATATAAAAATATCATCTTTGTATATGTAGCGAAATAAAAATCTGATTTTTATTATATATACGTTGAAATAAAGAGGTGATTTTTATAGAAATGAAATAAAAAATGAAGTCTTTATGTATAGAATAGTGTTGTAAAAATAAAGTCTTTATGTATAGAATAGTGTTGTAAAAATATATTTTTTATCTATATAGTAGCGTTAGAAAAATATAATTTTTATCTATATAGTAGCGTTAGAAAAATATAATTTTTACCTATTGAATAGCGAAGTAAAAATTCGATTTTTGTATATAGAATAGCTAAGTGAAAATTCGATTTTTATATATTGAATAGCAAAGTAAAAATTCGATTTTTATATATATTGCATAGCAACAATATAAAAATATGATTTTTATATATGTAGTGACTACGGGCAGCGAAAGTGACAAAAGGCGAGAACGACGAAGATTTCTACATAAGAAGAGTCGTGGAGTTGGGATAGCTATTGGTGAGAACTTCTCACTCTAAATTTCTTTTTCTAGTTATATGTATATATACTAGGATGCAGACGGTGTTTAGTAGCACCCGACACCATTGTCCACAGACCATGGACTTGTTTGTTTGGTTGCATAGATTAGTTATATTATTTGAAATTGATTTGATTGATGTGTGAATGGCGTGGGCCATCACTAGACCGAGGATAAGGCTAGGCCTTGTCCCGTTTCTAGTATCGTGCCGTTATGCCGCCGAAATTTTCTAAAGTAAGTTAGAAAAATAAAGATATCATTTTATTTAATAAATGAACCGAATAGAATATTCATAGGTTGAATAAAATAATTTGGTCGTTAAAAATATAATTTTCAATGTGAACGTGAATAAATAAATATTCATTTACAAACCGGACGGTTTGTTTATGTACACCTATTTGAAGAATATTGATTGGGACGATAAATTTTACACATCGCCCAACTGCACAAATAAAATCTGTGTTTGATTGTTTGAAACCCCACATGGGTATTGGGATAAAATACGGCATACACTAATCCCAATAATTAGTTGTATCTCGATCGATTGATTGACAGGCTGTTATAAGCGTTAGATATCTATATTTGATGCTTATACAGTATAGTGCACTTTGGATGATGGTTGATTATTTATCGTTGCTATTATATACATGTGTTGTATGGAATCCATATAATTAACTTTATATGGTAATTGATTGGGCCTCATTCCAATTTAGAAAATAAAGAATATTATAAAATAAAGGTTCTTGTGTTGATAGTATTCATCCGTTGAGATTAGTCATGTGTTGAACGAAATATTTTAACAATAAAATTTACATCTTTATCATATATAAAATTAGAAACTAATTGGAAAATAGATAAGATGAGTGGTCTCCTGGATATTGATCTGTTGTTGGTTTCGGCCTTCGGGGTTAACATTTAGGGAATCGTTCTCTTACTAATTTACGGTTGGAGTCTGATTTGAAATCAAACGATAGATATCATAATTTTATAAAATATATTGAATAACAAAAATAGTCACACGCGGACAGTACTCATCCGTTGAGATTAGTCATGTGTTGAAAAAAAAATATAGATTCACATATTGAATAGAATAAATATTCATTTATTGAACAGAATAACGAAGTTATTGAAAAATATAAAGCCGTGTTGATTAGAGATGCGCTATTTTGACGCGAACGATATTTATATCGATTATATTCGAATTTGAATTGAATAGAAAACGAATTCGAATTGAATTGAATAGAAAACGAATTCGAACTGAATTGAATAGAAAACGAATTTGAATTGAATTGAATAGAAAACGAATTCGAACTGAATTGAATAGATAACGGATTCGAATTGAATTGAATATAAACCAATTTCGAATTGAATTGAATATAAACCAATTTCGAATTGAATTGAATATAAACCAATTTCGAATTGAATTGAATATAAACCAAATTCGAATTGAATTGAATATAGAATGAAACGAGATTTGAATTGAATTGGAAATGGAAGTTGAAATGGTTTTGAAAACGAATTTAAAACTATTCATAAAATTCATTTTAAATAGAAATCGACGAAATATATATTATATATATAATATAATGGCCTGAATAGAACGCGCCGCGCTGCGGCAGTTCGCGAATTTCGACCATTAACTTCGAACGGACATTACGGGAGATCCGACCGTCGGATTCTCCGAAAACCGGAACAGTTGGGTTCATATCGAAAAGAGCTTTCTAACGAATATTAGAAACTTGAAATCCAACGGTTGGATTTGGAGATACGTCCAAATCAAATTTGGAAAAGGTCGTTGTAAGTGCAGTTCGATGGCCGTTGAAGGAAATCGACTGTACGGGCCTTGGTAAAATTATTAAAAATAGTAATAATTTGTGTAGAATCATAAGAAATAATTTGGGAAAAATTGGGATGAAAAACATCATATTTGAAAAGATAAAAATAGATTTTTATCGAAATGAACTAGTTTTGAAATAAAATTAAACCCGTTTATTTTCAAATAAATAAATTGGATTTGAAATGGGTTTTAAATAGAATTGATTCATAGGTTTATCGTGAACTGTGATTTAAATAACACTAGTTCTTTAACCCGATAATAAATAGAATGTGATTTGGGTTTATCGTGAACTGTGTTTTAAATGACACTAGTTCTTTAACCCAGTAAAAGGAGTTTTAATGAATCTGCAATTAAATTGAAATGTGAATTGATAATTTAAATTATCAAATTTAGAAAGTGAGCGAGGATGGAGTATCACCAGTTTTGCTCCAAAGTGATAGTTAAATCTTTAATCAGATTTGAACGTGAAATGGTAATTAATTTTACCGATAACACTGTGATGTTAGATATGAAGTATTACCAGTTTTGCTTCATGGGATGAATAGGTTGGGATTGGGAAATAAAATAAATAATTACTTCGGTATGGTTCGCTAATCTCGACTAGTTTGGAAAACCATAATTTGGCTTGATATGACACCCAAAGGAAGAGTAAAGAACAAATTTTAAAGAATTTATCTTTGATAAAATTAATGGGAACCTTTCGCTAAGAATATGAAATTTAGAAACTAGCTGTAGGTTAGCTAAGAAGAATGGTTTCCTGGGTATTGATCTGATGTTGGTCTCGGCCTTCGGGGTTAATATTTGGGAAATTGTTCTCTTGTTGATTTACGGTTAGTGTCTGCTAAATTTGAATAAGGCGTATGTTGTGTTTGTGTAACATTTGTTTTTAATATACGCGGGTTGATCGGAAAGGCCGGGTTTATACCCATTCTGAATAACTGATTCGACGATAAGTCGAAGATGATGACGGTGGTCGAAGACCGGAAGTCTTCACATCGTTTGGATAATTACTGGTGATCCTGATTGGGCTGTACACCCAAGAGGATGGAAATAGTTGGTGGTCATCCAGACGTACTTGGAGATCGATGGATATGCGAGGAAAGTGCCTCCGGTTTCGTTCAGACCCAGAACGAACTTGTAAATGGATTGTGTGTCTGGCATTGGACTTTATTCTATGTTGATTGATCTCTATTAAATATACAACTGTTTGGCGGTGGAGAATTTATTCTCTTGCTTCACGCCCTTCTCTGAGACGTACGAGCTTAGAGTTATATATCGATAGATATCAATCGCATGGCATGAATTGCCTGTGTGGCACGCTGAGTTGCATGGATCAAGGCTTCTGTTGAAAAGCAAAGTCTTGTGGTTGATGATCAAAGCACGACCTACGTGGCAGCTTTGTGTATAACGTGAATTCGCGAGCCTCACACCTCGGTATGAGTCAAAAACGGAATAAGGACTGCAGGGAGAGCACGATGTTTCTTTCTAGCTTTGGTGGTGTCAGTGACTTACCAGTCCTGACATTTATATACTTTTTCACCTATGTGGTTGTTGGATGAGGTGCCTCGATTTTAGGTCTGTAAGGACCGGGAAACGTGTGTTCAGGAATTGCCAACCTCAAACGTAAGAGAGGACCGGCCCTGAAGCATCCAGGGGTTACCCAGAGTGTGTAGTCCCGAGGCATTTGCTAGAGTGTCTCGAAGCGGAGAGTAGCTTGCCCCTTGCCTCGACTCATAACGGAAATCCAATTTCCAATACGTGTATTTCGGTTTTATTTGTAGAGCCTAGTATGGCGACATGATAGATGGTACCCATGCCGCCTAGGATTGATATTTATGATTGAAAATGTTTTGACACTATATGCTTATAATAGTTTCAAATGATTCGTTTTAAACGTACCTAGCATGTTTGGCTATTATAAGGGAATACCTTATCCTCCGGCTTGCGCTATATTGTGTGATGGGACCTGGGTCTTGTAATAGCTTCATTTTTCGAAAAAGCATTGCGTTGTTTATTCTATGCACTAGTATTCTTGGGAGAAAACTCGTTCCGTGTTATACGGCGTGGTCCCTTGAATTACTCTCGTTTAAAGTAAAGCTTTAAATAACTGTTTAAGTTCTCACACCAGTCACATGACTGACCTGGAGTTTATTGTTTTAACCTAAACTCTGGGTGCCCTTATTTTCGACACAGGCAGCTAGTAGTTTTGGTTTTGCAGATTTATATTCACAGGATCCTGATTTACAGCTGGAACGATGCTCGGAAAGCTCTGTATCCATGTATTACTTTCAGTTGTATTTTGTATACTTTTCTGATGCTATGTAATGTATTGTAATCTCTGATATTTATCGAATGTATTTTATTCATTCATACTCTGTATATTCTTGTATTCTGATGGAATTGTTGTAATAACAATGAAATGTTCTTCCGTCTGCGTTCTGATTTGTCTTGTCCTCACAGTAATTCATTCTTTCTCATCTCTTCGGAGACCGGGGAAGTTCGGGTCGCTATAACCCCCCCTTTGGTTGTCAACCCCTGGGTCGACCACAAACATTCTGGGTTGACCTCTGGGTCGACCCGGCCGGGTCTCGGGTCGACCCCCTAAAATGGGTCGATTTTGGCCTTCCCTCTTTGATGTTCTGAAATTTTTGAATTTCTTCGAATTTATTTATATATATATATATATATATTCTCCTTATATGCATATAAACTTCAAGGCTTAAAAACTTCTTCATACGAAGTCCGTTTTATGCAAACTTGGTGTCTATCTTGACCAGAATTTTGAGACGGTCGTAATGGCGCAGTCCGTTTCCGTTAATTCTAAATTTTAAATTAATTATTCCTTAATTTGTCCCCTTTAGTGTTGCTAAAATTACCGGGTTTTCAATCAAGCTTAAGTGTTTCTAAACAAGCAATTAAAAGTAGTTAAGTTTAATCAAAGTACTTAATGAACCCACTTACGAACATGCATGAGAAAGAGACAAAATGTGTACGCGCACATGTGTGCATTTTAAAACATATGTAGGTATGTTTGCGGTTATATAAACAATTTTACAGTCACACCTTTTCAAGGACAAATGAAAGAAATAGATAATTCGTATAAGAAACAATTTTTCCTATATAATCAAGCCATGTGCCAAAGAGATGAGACTTGTATAAGCCTAGCACCATCGAAGAAAAATGTAAACATCAGAATAAGTAATCAATGAAGGAATGGAAAAAACTTTAAATAAAGCGAAAAATTTGAAATAGTTTTTTTGCTCCTAATCACCATACATGCTCTTGCTCACTTCTTATCTAGAGTACAAATCAATGAAAATTTGTGGATATTAAAAACACATAGCAGTGCTATAATAATTTGAGAAAATGCAGTTGAGAAATGACTAGTAAATAAAATAGTGAATTTGGAAAGCATTGAAAAATTGGAAATATTAATTTAATGTATTAAATCATAGGCCAGAACAAATACGATGGGAATGGATTTCAAAATGAGGAGCAGAAGATTAAAAGCCATGCTATCAAGGAGGTATACAATTTATATTATTAATAAAATAAATGAGCGAATAACTATAATTTTTGATTCTCTATGAAAGTCTTATTGAAACATTGTGATCTTTGATACTACTTCTAACTATTAATTATCAAATTATTTAAATGGTTGACAACCATCATAATGAGAACTGAATTTGCATTAATGAAAATAGAAATATATTGATTCTATAAAATTAAGTAAGTCATTCAGTTCTGTATTAACACTAACTCATGATATTAGTATAAAAATACAGCCGGAAGCCAAGCTAATATCTATTCGATACAAAATCGATATTTTCCTAAATAAAAATATACCGACTAATGGAGCAGACAACAACAAAAATCATATCATGGATCCAAATGTGAACATCGTAAATTGTAGCCTAGGTAGAAAACCGTTAGTTATGGCAATATTCAATTGATATAAACAGACAAAAAGTACATACATTTGCAATTAAAACAACAATAAAGACCGTCATCCTTTTCAAACTTACTACATCAAGCTGGTACTGATATTCATCTTCATTTTGATCCAAAATAGGACTGCTTGATCGGATGCATTAGTTTTGGTTAAAGCCTAAGGAATGGTAGGCATCTCTAATTTACAAACATGCCTGATTAAGTGTAACTTCGTACTACATCAACCAACAGCACAAATTATTATTTGGAAAATTAATACAATATGATTTATACAGAGCGTAGGAACAATTAAGTCAAAATCCAAACAATACCGCACAAAATTGAAATAATATATTTGGGAAAGAGGACGTTCAAATTTTAATGCACATATTGAAATGAAATATGAATAACCCAAGACGATTTAAACTCTACATAAATCTGTATATGTAAATGTAGTTACTACATAGAACTGGCTACTTCGTGAGCGTGATTTATGTTGACAAAAATGTATAAAGAAAATGAAGGATAAATAAATATTTTACTTTCAAATTTTTATATATCCAATTTTATATATCCAAGATAGAAGTCGGCATATAAAACTATAAGCTAACAAATAATGGATATAGTTGGTTCACCAAATGTCATATTCGCATGCCATTGACATATAAGCTTCTGGTTCACCGAACACCATGACTGCGTCTATTAGCACTCCAATAATTACTCTTCACCCCCGTTCAAAATATTAAATTGGTAATTCCAATTTTGCCTTTAAATTATTAATTACACATTTCATTAACTGTAATTATTAATTCTAATTGCTTTTCACCGTGACATTGATCGAAATCAATCAAAATGTTAAGGGAAAGTTGATTTAATTAACCCTATCCTCGAATGCAACTCAGCAAAATCATCGTTTAATTTCGACCAAAATGAGAAAATAGATCGAAAACTGTTATAATATCAACGTTTTGATCATCTTTTCATATATTTATTTCCTTATTGTTTGCATCTTTTTCATTATATATAGTAGAATGTAAAACTGCTAGAGTTTTGAAGGAGAAATGAAAAACTGCAAAAGGAAGTTAAAATAAAGAATATAAACATAGACAATGGAAGAAACAAGGGTAGTTAAGGAATAAACGGGATGAGAAAAGAAAAAAACTGGGGTGAAGTTTATTTTTTAAAATTACGGGGGTGGGTTGAGCAAATTGCAGGGTGAGAATAGATGTAGCCGTACACCATATTCTCAAGCCCTTCACATATAAGACGATTCAGTAAAGGAGTATCATCTTTCAAATAAAAAAATGAATTTTGACATAGGTAGAAGTCCTAAAAAAATTAGCGGCAAGTAAAGAGCGATTGGAATTACCTGATGTGCAGTATAAAAGAAAAACGTAGAGTCTGTAAGGTGAGTGAAGGACAGCCGTGGAAAGAAGACTAGGGAAAAGAAGAATTATTGGTAATGACGCTAATGATGTTGTCTTCAAGTTAGGCATAGTTCCTAGCACGAAGTCAAAGAAAGGAAGAACAAATACTGATTAGTTACTGGTCCTTAATGTACTTTGTAATACAACATGTTATATATCTTATATCACTTTTTGTTTACATTCTGATTATAAACAGATGTGACAAATAGAAACCTCATATGTCCTTAAGCTTGCCGGAAGAAATGATTATAAGAAGAAAATCATGATCAGGGAAATCGTATATTGGAGTACAAAGAGTCCATTTTACAATTTCATATTGTGATATCCAAATTTTGTCCCTAATGATAGAAAGAAGAATTGGTTTACATCACTGTTTCTACTCTACACAATACGATAAGAAAAAACAAATACAATCTTTAATGGCTAAAAGGATTTAAAAACTATATCCTCACTACTATAGGACCCATGTTGGTAACCACAAATCAGTGTCCTCTATGTTACAGAAAGAGTATGTTCCTATATTTTGTTGAAATCAATGAAAATCCAATTTGAAAAGAACCAACTTATTACAATCTAGATGATGAGATTCCCAAACTGACTAACTAATCACAAGATATGGATGAATCTATTATAAAGTATCAGCTAAATTTATCAGCTGAATAAATACCAAACATAGGATAAGTTGACAAATTATCAAAATCCTTCTGTTTTTAGATGTGAACATCTACCACTAATTTTGAACTTACTAACTCTGAATATTTCCTTCCACTTGTATGAAACAATGAATTATTATCCAACCTCAAGTTGTATACTCTTTTCACAGTAAATCATATTTAAATATTCATTCATATCTTCCATTATGTTAAGACATATAAATTTCATAACTTCTTACAAAGTACACAACTCATCTTGCATAAAGCAACAAAAATATTTACAAACTAGTTTAATGATATGTTTACCTATACGGATTGATCAAAATATACCTAATTTAGACTTTGTTAGCACATTTTTCATCCTAGTGTTTAACCTTATGTAAGCAATATTTAATTTTATGAAAACGAATATAACAGAAAATATGTAGGAATCCAAAACTACCTATCATTACTATAATACAAACATAGGCCCTCAATTTCCACTATTCAAAGTAAATATATCCACTAAGATTGTGCATAATTGTACTAAAAGCGAAAGCATTTTGTCATCAAAATATAAAATGTTTCTCTGATTTGGTTGTTTTCTTAGCATGTTTGCTTACGATTAACTAGACCATATTGATAAAACTACATACAAATCAAAATTTACATTATTTCCAATTTATGCAATTATTTAAAATTTCTTTACATATTATCGGTTTTGTCATCAAAACACAAAATTTATTCATACATTAGATGTTGTATATGAATAAACATACTGCTCTGCAACAACCCGGATTTTCGGAACCAATTTAAAATTTATATTTTAGCTATTTTAATGGATTTTGGATATTTAAAATGATTTATTTTAAATAATAACGACTAAAAATTTATTTTAATCGAAGTTAGAACGAATAAATTTATTTTAATTATAAAACGAGCCTGAAATGGCGTGGTAGCTTGGAAATTCGATTTCTAATTTCAATTGAATGTATATGATTCAAAATAAATTGGATTTCAGTAAAACCAAAAATATTTGAATCTAATCAATAATATCTTTCTAATGAATGTGAAAAATCCAGATTTCACAACGGGAATAAAAAGTTATGTCTAGTTTAAAATTTGGAATAATCGCTTTGGAATTTATATATATGTTGTATAATATATAGCCCTTAAAAATAGACATTTTGCAAATGACCTCCGTTTTTTACGAAACCACTTTTGACTGATCCGGAATGCCAAATTATTGCTAGATTCCAAATTTCATAATTTTTGGAATTAATATGTGAGCGTGGCAGAAGAAAACACGTTTGGTCAATTCAGTTTGAATTTAATTGGCTGGAAAATGACCATTTTTCAAATGGTCTCCAAATTTGAAGAAACTAGATTTGTTTTGACCGTATCGTCAAAACATAGCTAGATTTATTTTTCGGGAATTTTTGGAGTAAGTATATAGCCCCAGTAAATTAAAATGTATGTTGAATTCAATTTTGAACGTTATATTACTTTATATTTTAATTTTAACAAAAACTGATTGAAATAGTCGAATTGGCTTTCCGGACATATCCCATTGTGTTCGGAATGGGTGTAATTAGCTAGGGGCGACAGTCGGTGGGTTCGATTTGGAGTTTGAATTAAAATTTTACTTTTTGAAAATTAAAAGAATTAAATGTATAATTATATTAATAGGGTCAAACCCTTATCTCCCCCTTTTCTCTGTCATACCCGACAATTGAAATAAATAAAAAATGATGAAGAGAGCAACGGAACCCTAATCTGCCGTCGCCTAGACCCCGTCTCCCTCCCCCCCATGTCGCGCCACCGTCGCCTACCCCAGGCCGGTGCCTCCACCTTCGACCCTCATCCCCCCCCCCCCCCCCGACGCCCTCTCACCTCCTCCTTCCCCCATTCAAACTGTGAAACCCCATCCCCAATACACCACCTCCGACCATGCTGCCACCCCCTGAGCTGACCCCCACTGCCTGCTTCCCCTCTAGGCCAGCGCGCAGCAACCCCCTCTCCATTTCAATTCACAGCAGCCCCCTTTTCTTCGTCGCGCACCACCACTTGAGGCCACACCGTAGTCGCAACTCCTTCGTCGTTTGATTTTGCTTATCTCTAGCGATCAAGACCTTAGAAAAATATGTGAGTTTTTTCTGATTTTTATTTATATAAAGTTAAGATTTTTATTTATATAATGTTATGATTTTTATTTATATAAATTTATGATTTTTTATTTATATAAAGTTATGATTTTTAATTACATAAAGTTATGATTTTTAATTTTATGTAAAAATATCATTTTTAGTTAGCTAATGATAGCATTTTTATCATAGGAAGAAAATATTTTTGGCAAGTTAAAAATATGATTTTTAACTAGTGTATGACATGGAAATATTTTTAGAAATATAATAATATGATATATATATGTATAATAGCGAAATAAAAATATTTTTTTATTATATGAATAGAACAATAAAAATATGATTTTTATTATATGAATAGCATCATAAAGATATGATTTTTATAATACGAATAGCATCATAAAAATATGATTTTATTATATGAATTACATTATAAAAATATGTTTTTTATTATATGGATAGCATTATAAAATGTGATTTTCAAATATATATTGTGTTGTTAAAAATATGATTTTTAATATAAATCGCGTGGAACAGATTGCGTTAGAATTAAGATGAAGAACGCTACGCACTGGAAAAAATCCAAATCTAAACCGTTAAATTAAAGACTGACGGGGTGGAAACCAAAAGTGAGAACTTCTTGTCATTCTATTTATTTTACAATTAAAATATATATTAGATGCTGATGGGGCTTAGAAGTCCTCGACACTATTTTATTGTACAAACCATGGTTGTTTATTTGGATTGTATTGTGGAAATTTGGATATTGATTGATTTGTTTATTTGGATTTGATTTGGATGTGAATTGGATTGAAATTGTTTTGTTTATGGCATGAGCCAATATTGGGCTAAGGATATTACAGAAGATCCAACCATCGGATTCTCCAAAAACCAGAACCATTGGGTTTGTATCGAAAAGAGCTTTCCAATGAAAATAAAAGATTTAAAATCTAATGGCTGGATTTGGAATTATGTCCAAATCAAATTTGGAAAAAGTCGTTGTAAGTGCAGTTCGATGACGTTTATGGAAATTGAGTGAAAGTGCCTTAATAAAATTGTTAAAAATATTAATAATTTGGGTAAAATCATAATAAATGATTTGGAAAGAATTGGGATGAAAAATCCCATGTTTGTAAAGATAAAAATATATTTTATCAAAATGAACTAGTTATTAACTAGACGGATAATCCAATAATTTTTGAATAAATAAATTGGGTTTATAAAGGGTTTTAATATAACCAGGATTTTGCAATATATGAGTTGAATGGATTTGAATGGAAATAATTTTCGGAATATTCCGATATTGGATTCCGTGGTTATATGGATATTGTTATGGGAATTTGGAAGATACAGATATCGTTATTCCTAATACGATATCCGTTAGTTTCATGATTTGATATTTAATATAAGCTGATATAATTTCTATTCAGAGCCTTGTATTTAATATTAAATTGGATTTTGGGTTTGTCATGAATGGTGTCTTCATTAACACTATTCTTAAACCCCATTGAGAAAAGAATAAGTCTTTTAATTAAGATTTAGAGAAGTTACCAATTAATTAACATTTAATTGGAATTGAAATGAAAGTTGATTGTGGGTTTATCGTGAACAGTGTTTTAAATAACACTAGTTCTTTAACTCAAATTAACAGTGAAATGTGATTTGGAATATATAAATCTTTTATTAAGATTTAATGGAAAATTATCCAAAGTAATGTTTTCCAATTTAATATATTAAATTGGAATTGAATGGAATTCGATTTGGTAATAATCGAAGTGAGCTTCTGTAGAGGAAGACTGTTAATATATGTGGAATTTATAAGGCTTTATCGTTATTCCATTTATATTATTAGTCGAATACGAAATTTGATATCGATTATATATATTGATTTATTTTCCGTGAAGATTCCATTATTAATGGAATGTGATTTTTGGTTTATCATGAACTGTGTTTTAAATGACATTGGTTCTTTAACCCAGCTAAAGACAGGATTGCATGTCTAACATTGTATTTCGAACTGTATTGTTGATCTCTGCTAAATATATATCTGTTTGGTGGTGGAGAATTTATTCTCTTGCTTAACCCCCTTCTCTAAGACGTATGAGCTTAGAGGTTATATATCGGCAGAAATCAATGGTACGGTGTAGATTGTCGATATGGCATATTTGTGTTTCCAAAGTTAAATAATCATTAACTAATGATTGCTAGAAGATTAAAACTAAGTGGATTTTTACTGAAGCTTTAATTAGACTGAAATGAGAAAGTGATAATTTAAATTATCAAATTTTTGTGAAATGATCGAGAATGGAGTATCACCAGTTTTTCTCCAAGCGATAGTTAAATCTTTAATTAAATTTGAACGGGAAATGGTAATTAATTTTTACCGATAACACAGTGGTGTTAGAAATGGAGTATCACCATTTTTGCTCCATGCGATGAATAGGTTGGGATTGGGATAATAAAAGAAATGATTACTTCGGTATGGCTCGTTGATCCCGACTAGTTGGATAAACCTTAATTTGGTTTAGGATTGAAAAGATAATGAAATCCTTGGAAATGATATCCAAAGGAAGATTAAAGAATAAATTTAAAAGAATTTATCTTTGATAAAACTAATGGGAACCTTTCCCTAAAAATATGAATATTTGAATAAAAGAATATTCTGGATTGGAATGAGGCATATGTTGTGTTTTTATAGCACTTGATTATAAGATATGCGAGTTATTCGGAAGGACCGGGTTTATGCCCATTTTGAATAATTGGTTCGACGATAAGTCGACGATGAAGGCAATAGTTGAAGACCAGAGATCTTCACATCATTTGGATGATTACTAATGTCTCGTTTGGGATTTACACCTAAGACAAGGTAATAAGTGATGATCGTCCAGACGCACTTGGGGATTGACCAGATATGCGAGGACCACTCTCCTGTATTGGACATATGGGACAAGGAGTAAGATGCATCCGGTTTCGTTCAGACCTAGAATGAACTAGTAAATGGATGTGTGTCTAACACTGGATTTTATTCTGTGTTGATTGATTTCTATTAAATATATATCTATTTGGTGGCGGAAAATTTATTCTCTTGCTTAACACCCTTCTTTGAGGCATACGAGCTTAGAGGTTATATATTGATAGACATCAGTTGCTTGGCGTGAATAGTATGGCATGCTAAGATGCAAATGATCAAGGCTTCTGTTGAAAAGAAGAGTCTTGTGGTTGATGATCAAAGCACGGCTTTAAATAGCATAGCTTTGTGTACAGCATTAATTCGGGAGCCTCACACCGAGGTAAAGAGGACTGCCAGGGAGAACATGCGTTTCTTTCTAGCTAGGAGTGGTGTCATGCTATGGAGCCCAGACATTTTACTTATGTGGATGATGAAAAGCGAGGTACCTCGGATATATCGGTCACTACGGGGACGATGCAAGGATATAATCGACATACTGACCAAATTTACGCCTCATAGGGCGGGGAAACGTATTGTTCTAGAATAACCAATCCATAACGTAACTGTAAACCGACCTGAAGATCCAAGTTGCAGTTGCGGCTGTATCCTGAGGCTCAGGATAGAGAGTCTTCAATTCGGTAAGGACGATCCCTTGCCTTGGTTCATGATGAAAATCCAACTTCCTATACGACATCATGTGGTTTTGATTGTAAACCTATATGGCGACATAGTAGCATGGGATACTATGCCGTCTATGATTGGTACATTTATATTTGAATTTTATTTAGACACTATACACTTATAGTAGTATCAAATGATTTCTGTTTTAAACGTACTAAGCATGTTTGGCTATTATAAGGTAAAACTCTATCCTCTGGCTTGCGTTGCATCATGTAATGGGACTTGAGTCTTATAATAGCTTCATTTTTCGAAAAGCACTACATTGTTTGTAAATTGTTTTAGGCACAGGTATTCTTAGGAGAAAATCTGTTTCATGTTACACGGCGTGGTCCTTTGATTTACTCTATTTTAAAGTAAAGTTTTAAATAACTTTTTAGTTCTCACACCAGTCCCATTACTGACCTGGAGTATTTTGTTTTAACCTAAACTCTGGACGCCCCTGTTTTCCATACGAACAGCTAGTAGTTTTGGTTTTGCAGATATTATATTCATAGGATCCTGGATTTACAGCTGGAACTATACTCGGAAAGCTCTGTATCCGTGTATTTCTTTCAGTTGTGTTATGTATTATTTTTCCGCTGCTTTGTAATTTAAATCTCTGATATTTTTCTACTGTAAATTATTATTTGAACTCTGTTATATTCTTGTACTATGATGTAATTGTTGTAATAGAAATGAAATGTTCTATTGTTCATGTTCTGATTTGTCATGTTCTCAACTCAATCCAGTCTTCTCCGTCTATTTAGAGATCGGGGTATTTCGGAACGTTATAGTTACGTATCGGAGCTTTGGTTTACAGAGCTCGATAACAAGACACATTGGAACTGAACGAAAGAATTCATCAGAGGTTGGATTAATAATATCCAACAAGAATGACTCAGAGAGATAGGATCGGTTCTATCCTAGAATGAGTTAGAAGAGTATTATTTATTAAAAAAAATTAGTTTTGAAAATTTAATCTAATTATACATATTTGAATATATTATTTTATATTGAATTTGGACAATCGAGTATATTAAGATTTTTCATATATGCGTCATGAACGTACGTACGAAGTCTCAAATATATTTGATAGATATAGAATCACACTGTAGTCGCCCGGAGATGATTCTGATGATTGTAGCTACATCATCAGAGTTTTATATTCGAGTTTCAAAAGTGGGATATTTATATATTTCCAATTGACTGGTGTAAGAACCAAAATATAGTTTGAATTTATTGTTGTGAATTGGCATCAAAAATATGATTTTTGACTATGTATTAAAGTTACGTGTTTGAAACGTTAATCAACTAATTGATTGCTAATTATGTTGTATGATTATTAATTTAACTAATAAAATTATTGGAATAATAATTA
Source organism: Allium sativum (assembly GCA_030737875.1). Classification (NCBI taxonomy): domain Eukaryota; kingdom Viridiplantae; phylum Streptophyta; class Magnoliopsida; order Asparagales; family Amaryllidaceae; genus Allium; species Allium sativum. The sequence continues at coordinate 682,522,429 of CM060909.1, read as the reverse complement.
TTGGAACCAATATGAAAATGAATGGTAAATTTAGCCGATCAAGCAAATTATTGAACTGAATTGAAAATTGATTGGAATGACATACATGTACAAATGTATGTATGAATAGGTCATAGTTGGGAAGCTAAGTAGAGGAATAAAATTGTATGCCTGACAAATAGGTACATGTTTACTATTTTCTTTGGTTTTGATGATTTTATGAGCCGACTGGCTAGCTGCTTGGCTTTTTTGTTTTCTTTTGGATTGGTGAGGGCCCTATGAGGCAATTGCGGTTTTAAATATCTCCTCGTACAAAGGAGGTTATGGCGAAATTTTATGAAAATTTAGGGTGTTATCCAAATTTTTGAAGAGTTTGAAAATTCTTAGACACTGAAAAGTTGGAGAATGAAAGCCAGAATGAAAGTTGAGTTTGTCAGTTATAACAGCTTTCAGCTCCATACCTTTTCGAGGATGAAAAGATTTTAAGTGGGGGAGATTGTAACATCCCGAATTTTCAGAACTAATTTAAAATTTTTATTTTCGCTATTTAAATGGATTTTGGATATTTAAAATGATTTATTTTAAATAATAACGACTAAAAATTTATTATAATTGAAGTTTGAATGAACAAATTTATTTTAATGATAAAACGAGCCTGAAATGGCGCGGTAGTTTGGAAATTTCATTTCTAATTTCAGTTGAATGTATACGATTCAAAATAAATTAGATTTCAGTAAAACCAGAAATATTTGAATCTGATTAATAATGTCTTTCTAACGAATGTAAAAAATCCAGATTTCATAACGGGAATAAAAAGTTATGTCCAGTTTAAAATTTGGAGTAGTCGCTATGGAATTTATATATATTTTATATAATATATAGCCCTTAAAAATATACATTTTGCATACGACTTCCGTTTTCGACAAAACCAATTTTGTTGGATCCAGAATGTCAAATTATTGCTAGATTCCCAATTTCATACTTTTTGAAATTAATATGAGAGCGTGGCAGAAGAAAACGCGTTTGGTCGATTCAGTTTGAATTTAATTGACCGGAAAATAACCATTTTTCAAACAGTCTCCAAATTCAAAGAAATTAGTTTTGTTAGGACCGTATCATCAAAACTTAGCTATATTTATTTTTCGGGAATTTTTGGAGTCAGTATGTGGACCCGGTAAATTAAAACGTACACTGAATTCAATTTTGAATGCTATATTACTTTATATTTTAATTTTAACGAAAACTGATTGAAATAGTCGAATTGGCTTTCCAGACATATTCCATTGTGTTCGGAATGGGGGTTATTAGCTGGGGGCAACAAAAGCTTGGTTCGATTTGGAGTTCAAGTTAAAATTTTACTTTTTGGAAATCAAAATAATTAAATATATAATTATATTAATAGGGTAAAACCCTTATCTCCCCCTTTCCTTAGTCAAACCCGACATTTGAAATAAATAAAAAAAGACGAAAAGAGCGATGGAACCCTAACCCACCGTCGCCCAAATCCCATCGCCCTCCCCCTATGTCGCGCCGTCGTCGCATATCTCAGGCCGGTGCCTCCACCTTCGACCCCCCAACTCCCTCTCTCCTCCTCCTTCCCCCATTCAAACCGTGAAACCCTAATCCCCAATCCACCGTCTCCGGCCACCCTAGCCCACGCCGCCACCCCCTGAACCAACCCCCACCACCTGCTTCGCCTTCAGGCCGGCACAACAGCCTCCCTCTCCATTTCAATTCGCAGCAGCCCCCTTTTATTCGTCGCGCACAACCACTTGAGGTCGAACCGTAGCCGCAGCTCCTTTGTAATGACCCGGAAAAATGCGATCTTGGTTATCCGATATAGAACACATATCGAACATCCAAGGATCGAAAATAACCGAATAGTTAATGAAAGAAATTAGAGGGTGAGGATAGATAAGATAGAAACTTAGAATAGAGGAAGAAGAAGAGAACATCATAGGAACACGAATCTCACAGCGGAATGAATAACATATAATATATATAACATAACTTGAAATATACATCTGTACTTGAATATACATCATTATCAAAGTATAACACTTACAACACAGCGGAAATAAACTATAGCTATATGATCCTGAAGCCTCCTGCTCCAGCTCTTCAAGTGTCTGTAAGTCCCGACTACTTGACTGCCCGTACAAAATTGGGCACCCAAGAGTTTAGGGAAAACAACAAAACAAACTCTAGGTCAGTCATGGGACTGGTATGAGTAAAACAGTTAAAACAGTTCAAACAAGTAATCGATATCTCATAAGACCACGCCGTATAACAGAACGGGTTTTTCCCTTATGAGAATCCAAATTATCTTTATATCAAAAACCTTTTGATATTATAATAATATCTATCAACCACAATATAATAATCATCTAGCAGAAACGCTTTCATCTCACGTTCTATGTAACACCCCGTAATTCTGTAACACTAAGATTCGCAAATCAAGGAAGAATTATAAGTTAAAATCAAAATCAAGGGAAACGGGCTACGCCATTGCGTTCGTCTCGGAAAAATACGTGAAATAGAGTCCGATTTTTCGAAAATCGGAGTCCGTATAACCAAGATATGGCCCGTCAAAGTTTTCAGAAAATTCCAAGTTCAAAACAGTTTAAACTAGAGTTAAATTCGAATTCAAACGCGCAGGGGGAAGGGCGGGAAAATTCCCGCCCAGGTCAAGTCGACAGGGGTGTCGACTGCACAGTCGACACCACCCCCCCATGTCGACTGCCCAGTCGACACGGGTGTCGACCTGCCCGCTTTTTCCAACCTTCTGCACCTGGTTCGTTCTGCTGTATTTGGTCACGTTTTCTGACCAGGTTCGTTCGCCTAACACTATATAAAAACAGACCTTAGCATCTGCATCGGCAGATATCTGAAAGCCCCCGACAGAGTTCTATATTCCTTGATTTGCCCTGTCACAGGACTCGGACCGCACATTACAGGACATGTGCATCTAGACAAGCGATAACGATTCGCGATACATGCGTGGGGAAGTATAGGAACATATACCACTCTAGGTAGTGTGTCCTAGACTTGGGGGCATCGTTCGACAGGTAGCATAATCCCTAGTTGGACTAGGTGGCATAAACCCTGAACTCAAAAAGCGTTCAGCAGATAGCGTAAAACTCTAGTTAAATCTTGAAAGCACTTGATAGAAAACCCTAGATTTGATCTAGGTAATAAATAATGAAAGTATGCCGGAAGGCAATGGAAAATACAGGGATTGGGATCACGTTATCGTTACTAGTTAGGACACTATATAGGCGGTGCAGGGATATAGAAACCAGTATAACAAGGAAATAGCGAAGCGGCGAAAGTATTAGAGCGTATCTAGTTTATCTTAGCATATCTTGTGGCTACCTTGACCCTATCGTCATGGTGTAATCTTGTATTCAGTTAATTCATGTCGTTTTGTTTTCCATGTTCACATGCTAGAAGTTACTGAACTTACTCAGGCTTTATGTCTGACTCTGTTTTTCTTTCGTCTTCTTTTCTTCTGTTTCCTCCCCCCCCCCCCAGGTAGTAGAGGAGGGAGTTGTATAACTCATGTTAAGTTGGACTGTCACTCTTTCCCAGCTTTAAGATTTGTCGAAGTTTTGCTTGGATCCTCTTTTCAGATGCTATGGCTGGTTCTTGCCACATTGGGGAATATAAATGTATTTTTATGCTTCTTTATTTTGTAAGACAGATGACACTCTGATATTGTAACGAAATCTTTGTACAAACTATTTTATCAATAAAGCAAAGTTTTATTTTCCGCTGTTTAAATTCTGTCTATCTTGTAATTTATCTGCATCTTTTACCCTAAATGCTCCACAGAACTTAGTGCATTCCCTTTGTGAGTGACACTAACGGATGTGGGGTATTACACGTGGTATCAGAGCTGAAGGTTACCAGATCAGATAAAAGATTTGAAAAATTATTTTCAAAACGGTTTTAAAAGAAGCATTTTCAAGAGAAAAAGATTTGTTTTAAAGGCATATTCCCCAAAGCCATACGCATTGTCTTCTCTTCCTCTGTTTGAATTCTTGTCTCCTTCTTTCTTGAGTCTCTAGGGCTCCTGGCTTTCTGGGAGGTAACCTCATTGATGGGCAAAGTAGTGCCCAACTTCCATCTATAACCGTAGTAGTTTCACCTGTGGTTAGTTTTCTTCCAAGCTTAGCAGGATTTTCCGTACGATGGAGGAAGTTTTCGAGCGATTTGTCAACATGACTACACGCAGAAGGGGATGAGGAGTTTGGCTAAGGAGCACAACCCGAGGATGAGGAATTCATGGATGTAGATTTAGCTCACAAAGTAGGAACAAAATTTTCAGAAGGGCAAGTACATACTTTCACCACCAAGCATACCTAGGAGAAAGGTAGTAAAGTTCTGTTGGCAGAGTCTAGTTGTGCTGTTTGTACTCTTTCCTTTGGATTTAGCACTTCGCATTTGTTTATATCCACTTCCCTAGTTGAGTCTCAGCACCATAGTACTTGTATAGTAGAAAGATCCCACTAGAGTCTCAAATCCAATTGGTGGTCCGACCAGTCTATTTTTAGGGATTTGAGGATAGCTATCGAGTTTGCTAATATCATCTCACGTAGGTCGTCTAAATTCGGAGGCGATATTCCTTGGATGTTTGTCTAATATTGGTTTAGGCCTTTGGGGCTTGTACTTGAGGAATGTCGAGTTCGATTAGGGTGGTTGGCGTGAGAAGTGAATAGTTGTGGCAGGCACTCTAAAAAGTGCGTAGTGACCTTTTAACCCTCATAGTTATGGCGTGATGGATAAGCTAAGAGGAGAGACTGCAAACCATCTTGGTATGTACACATGGTATCATAGTTGACATCTGTTTATTTTGAATTGGAGGTCAGAAACTTCACAATCGTGAAGTTAAATTAGTTAAGATACAGTGGAGTAAAGCTCAAGAAGGCTAGATACTAGCGTCATACCCTTTTTCTTAAGGGTGCATCCTTGATTTCTTTGTGTAGGAGCTTTACGCATAATTGTTTCTCTCTTTCCGAAGTATATCATCTAGGTCGTATCTTCGATCTTTAGGTAGAAGCCAATGGATGTAAACATGTGTTTGAAATGTTATGGTTGGTGGTTGCAAGTGGTTGCTATGGTTGCTTGTGAATGCATATGCATACGTATTAGGCTCTAGATCAGTTCAGACGCTTTCATATTGCATTTACAGGAATGTATTTGTTTGTAAGTTGAGCCTGATATGTTATCATATGGATGTTGCATATGGATGAATGGCTATGCACACATGTAGTATTTACATAACTAGGGATGCTTGCATACATGATTGGACGCATGGCACTGACATGATTTGCATTAAGGAGGTCAACTGAATCAGTAGACCGCCTGATTTTGCATTAGATAAAGACATATACACACTATGCATATGAACATGAAGGCATTAGAAATCTTTTAAGGACAATGGATGCATGTGATTGAATGGTTGAGTAGATGGGTGATTGGATGGTAGGACACATTCTTCCTAACTTGGAGATTTCGGGGACGAAGTCCTTTTAAGTGGGGGAGAATGTAACACCCCGTAATTCTGTAACACTAAGATTCACAAATCAAGGTAGAATTAAAAGTTAAATCAAAATCAAGGGAAACGGGCTGCGCCATTGCGTTCGTCTCGGAAAAATACGCGAAATAGAGTCCGTGTTTTCGAAAATCGGAGTCCGTATGACCAAGATATGGCCCGTCAAAGTTTTCAGAAAATTCCAAGTTCAAAATAGTTTAAACTAGAGTTGAATTCGAATTCAAACGCGCAGGGGGCAGGGCGGGAAAATTCCCGCCCAGGTCAAGTCGACAGGGGTGTCGTGTCGACTGCCCAGTCGACACGGGTGTCGACCTGACTGCTTTTTCTAGCTTTCTGTACCTGGTTCGTTCTGCTGTATTTGGTCACGTTTTCTGACCAGGTTCGTCCGCCTAACACTATATAAAAATAGACCTTAGCATCTGCATCGGCAGATATCTGAAAGCTCCCGACCGAGTTCTGTATTCCTTGATTTTCCCTGTCACAGGACTCGGACCGCACATTACAGGACATGTGCATCTAGACAAACGATAACGATTCGCGATACATGCGTGGGGAAGTATAGGAACATATACCACTCTAGGTAGTGTGTCCTAGACTTGGGGGCATCGTTCGACAGGTAGCGTAATCCCTAGTTGGACTAGGTGGCATAAACCCTGATCTCGAAAAGCGTTTAGCAGATAGCGTAAAACTCTAGTTAAATCTAGAAAGCACTTGATAGAAAACCCTAGATTTGATCTAGGTAATAAATAATGAATGTATGCCGGAAGGCAATGGAAAATACAGGGATTGGGATCACGTTATCGTTACTAGTTGGGACACTTGATAGGCGGTGCAGAGATATAGAAACCAGTATAACAAGGAAATAGCGAAGCGGCGAAAGTATTAGAGCGTATCCAGCTTATCTTAGCATATCTTGTGGCTAACTTGACCCCATCGTCATGGTGTAATCTTGTATTCAGTTAATTCATGTCGTTTTGTTTTCCATGTTCACATGCTAGAAGTTACTGAACTTACTCAGGCTTTATGTCTGACTCTGTTTTTCTTTCTTCTTCTTTTCTTCCGTTTCCCCCCCCCCCCCTCCCCAAGGTAGTAGAGGAGGGAGTTGTATAACTCAGGTTAAGTTGGACTGTCACTCTTTCCCAGCTTGAAGATTTGTCGAAGTTTTGCTTGGATCCTCTTTTCAGATGCTATGGCTGGTTCTTGCCACATTAGGGAATATAAATGTATTTTTATGCTTCTTTATTTTGTAAGACAGATGACACTCTGATATTGTAAAGAAATCTTTGTACAAACTATTTTATCAATAAAGCAAAGTTTTATTTTCCGCTGTTTAAATTCTATCTGTCTTGTAATTTATCTGCATCTTTTACCCTAAATGCTCCACAGAACTTAGTGCATTCCCTTTGTGAGTGACACTAACGGACGTGGGGTGTTACATTCTACATATATAGTATACAATCAAAACCGCAAGTACGTATTGGGTAATGGATTTCCAACTATGACAAGGTATGGAACCACCTTTCGCTAGTGTACCTCTAGAGAGGAATACACTGGATTCAACAAGAACATCTTGCAACCCGGCCACACATGACCGACCACTCATTTCGTTGAGTGTATCGAATGTATATCACCAACAGTTGGGATCAGCAACCGTTTCCCAAATGGGACGGCATCAACAATAGATTTTTAGAAGTAAATGAAACTCTAGATCAGGTGATTATACACCCTACTTCGGAGTGACCGACTTAGCCATGCTGCCTGCCCGATTTCTGTCATTTACCGGTTGATGAGGCTTGAGGTTACGCTTCATCATCACATCAGATTCACTTCGAATGCCACATTGTCTGATCCATCGAAAATCACTAATTAACGTCTACAACAGTACATTACGTGTTAGTTAAAGAAGTTTCCTTCTCCGCTTCCACTCTTGGTACGGTTGAAGAAATCAATGTACGTGACCTTTCTGGAAATACTCTGTCTGACATTCATCCATACAAGTCATCCAGGAACAGGATGAACTGAAGACACTATTCAGTATATCCATCTTAGGCACTGTTATCTAAGATTTATACTACATCCCTTGCACTTTACTCTGTCTTCAATTATCTTTGGCTTATATGATTCACAATGCTTATGCCAATACAGAGTGGTTCTTTGGATAATAATCCAACCGATCTCTCCATATTAACAACGTTAAAATGTCAAAACTTTGATAGTCTGTGATTTAACTATCGAAGAAAAAAACGTGTGCAAACAACGATATTATTTCCAAATGGAAATTCTATCAATCAAACATCATTTAACATTTATCTCCTTAGTTCATTTTTCATCTCCTGTTTCCCTATATTCAACATTTCTTATTTTCTAAATTTAGAAAATATATGTTATTACCATTGGAAAAACATTTCCATTTCTTGTTTTCTATATCAGAAAACATTTCTGGTTCTTATTTGGAAAAAAATTCCAAAACTCCTTCATTGGACTTAGACAGATGTTTAAACAAACCATCGCGATGCCAACTCAAACCATTACGCTTATTAACTAAATTCCTTTAACCCACCTTCACTATCAAACCTTAACCATTCCTTAGTTAAAAATAAAGTCAATCAAGTTGGGGTAATACTACCTCTCAGACCTTAACTGAACAACATTTCTAACCTTGAAATAGACAAAGTTCACCTTTTAATTCTTTAACAAACTTCTTTACGTAACTCTCTTCCGAATCATCTCTATTCGATAATTCTTTCCTTCGATAAGGTATATTCGATAACTCTATTCAATTTACTCTATTCGATTTACCTTTATCAATTAACTCTATTGGACTAACGCTATTGGATTAACTCTATTCCAATAACTAATATTCGATAACTCTTTTGACTCTATTCGAATAAACTATATTCGATTAACTCCTTTTACTTTATTCGAATCACTAATATTCGATTGACTCAATTGATTCTATTCGAATAAACTATATTCGATTAACTCCTTTAACTCTAATCGATGAACTCCATCGAATAACTCCTTCGAATAACCATATTCGATAATTCCTTTCGAATAAACTATATTCGATTACTCACTTCGATTAACCTAATCGATAACTCTTTTCAATTAAACTATAATCGATAACTCCTTCGATTAACTAATAATCGATAACTCCTTTCGATTAACAAATAATCGATAACTCCTCCCCTTTAACTCTATTCGAATAAACTAATATTCGATAACTCTATTTAAATAACTCTAGTTCGATTTAACTCTATCGATTAACTCTAATTGATTTAACTCCTTTAATTTATTCCTTTTCTATTTGTTTACTTAACAAATAACTATTCCCTTTTCAATTCTATTTATTTAACAAATAAATATTTCTTTTATCTTTTCTATTTGTAAATGGTTTACAAATATATCCCTTTCATCTCTATTTTTAACATATTTATTCCCCATAAAGATTTCCTTTTCAATTCTATTTATTACATATTTATTCCCTATAAATATTTCCTTTTAATTCTATTTGTACATGGCTTACAAATATTTCCTTTCAATTCTATTTATTCTACAAATAAATATTTCATTTCAGTTCTATTTATTCTACAAATAAATATTTCCTTTCAGTTCTATTTGTACATGGCTTACAAATATTTCCTTTCAATTCTATTTATTCTACCAATAAGTATTTCCTTTCAGTTCTATTTATTCTACAAATAAATATTTCCTTTCATTTCTATTTATTCTACAAATAAATATTTCCTTTTATTATAACTTATCCTTCGATTTTATAATTATTTTCTGTTATAAAAACCCTCTTCCTTTTCTATATAAAATCCATTGATTTTATATAAATAATTCATTTTCAAAATACACTTTGAAAATCCCCTTTCCCACATCCAATATTTCTTATGGTATTTAACATACCATATAACAACGATAAATATCGTCCAAACAAACATAATCAACAACAGATTATATATCACATCATATATCACAATATATGAATCACAGTAAAATAAATGTTGAGTAATCCAGTTGGATTCGTCCAACCTATTTCCCTGCATCACAGATGTTAAACAATACTGATAACATCACTTTCAGTTCCATATGATATATTCTGTTAAACAGAATCAATATCGAAATTCAACTAACTGACTAGCAGTTCAATCAAACAGTCAACACACAGTCAATCAGCCAATATTTAATAGTTCTAAAAATACAACTTGAAATTATAAACTGTTCAAAGTTAGTGAGATTTACTCACTTTTGCGCGTTAGCCGTTAAATAACGGTTTGCGTTATTTGATTCAGTCGGACAATTTATTTCACCATAAATTGTAACGAGCTCGGATTCACTCCCGGCCAGTCTCATTGTGTTCCTCCCATCAATACGGTCCCAACGGATCCAACCGTTCGAAATTCTAATTTCGTATAACGAAGTTATCGCATTAATAAGTTAGTACACAGTTTAAATTAAACAAACTTTAAATTCAACTTCAATTGGGCTTTTACCCTTTTCTTGGCCCATCATCCACCGTAAATAACCCAGGCCCGCTCAACCCCCTTTCTTCCTCAATCTTCCAGTATCCATCCGCACTCCACCAAGGAGATGGCTGATTCTTTGAGCTCCTCTACCACTCCTATACTCCACCGAACACCAAAGCGACATAACCAATTAACCCCTCTTTCAATTCCGCACCTCCCCATACCCACGTTGTCGAGCTCGCACCACTCGACTGATTTCCGACCTGAAGGTTCTTGTGCACAATTACTGTAGGGTAGCGACTTTTTTTACCATCAAATCACTCAAAAACTCCATAACCGAATCCCCTCAACATCACTAATCCAATTACAAACCCCAATTTAACAATCGTTGCCCCAAATTCTAGATAGATCGAACCCTAGCTTTCAATGTATAAAATCAATGCCTCAAAACTCGCGTCGAACTATGTAAAATTGCTAAGAGGAGGAAGAGCATCTTGTACTGAATCTAAATATATGTAGGATTTGATTTATAGGAATTAATATGAATTGTTGAGGATTTTTTTTTCTTGTTTGCTGAAAAAACACGAGGAAGCAGCGGCGGTTTAATTATCTGAGGAATTAGGTTTTAAGGGTTGTTAAGGGGGTATTTATAAGGAAAATAAATATCTAGATATTTATTTAGATATTTATTTGGTTAGATATTTATATTTTAATATTCGTTGTTGCCTTATAAAAATTCGTGTGATCACACACGATACCCAAAAATCACGAAACTGGACATGTAGCTACAGCTTGACATTACGGTCCCAACGAAACTGGTTTCATCGAATTCCGACTTTGTTTGCAAAACTGGCTATATTTAAAGCTTTGAATGACCCATTTAAATATATAAATATAATTAAATTAAATACAAAGAAATTTATATTATCGTATATATTCACAGTGGAGTACCATACAGCTCTACTGGGATTTATAACTCGATATTCCAAGTCTGGGTCAACCCGATATTCGATTTATATTGAAATTCCTTTTTAAAATATAAATAATTCCTTTATAAATTATAAAGGAATTCCACGGCGACTTTTCTAAAATTTGATTTGGACGTAAATCAAAATCTACATGACGAAATCCCGATTTTTCTCTTCCACTAGAAAGATATATTCCACCAGCTCAACACGTTTCTTATTTCACAGAAATCCGGCTTAAAACGAATCCTGTACATTCAGTTGAAGTTCAAATTGCCAAATTACGAACTGCAGCGCCATTTCGTGCTCGATTTTAATTATAATATAATTATACGTTCAAACCGTCGTTCATATAATGTATTCGTTATTTTAATTCAATTCTAAACTGAATTAAATATCACAGATGATCCAGTTCACACCATATCGCCATTTCAGCCAATTCCGATTATTTCCGAATTAAATATATTACTTAATTTATTATTTTCATTAAATACTCACCATTATTTAATTCCACGACCATTTAATTCACTATATCACTATTTATATAATTAAATAAATTAATTATAATACCCCTGCAAATGCGGGTCATTACATCCTTCGACATTTGATTTTGCTTCTCTTTAGCGATCAAGACCCTAGAAAAATATGTGAGTTTTTATGATTTCTATTTATATAAAGTTACGATTTTTATTTATGCAAAGTTATGATTTTTATTTATATAAAGTTTTGATTTTTATTTATATAAAGTTATGATTTTTAATTACATAAAGCTATGATTTTTAGTTTTATGTAAAAATATCATTTTTAGTCAGTTAAAGATAGGATTTTTATCGTAGGAAGAAAATATTTTTGGCAAGTTAAACATATGATTTTAAACTAGTGTATGGCATTGAAATATTTTTAGAAATATAAAAATATTTTTTATATATATAAAAGCGAAATAAAAATACGATTTTTATTATATGAATAGTACAATAAAAATATGATTTTTATTATATGAATAGCATCATAAAAATATGATTTTTGTTATATGAATAGCATCATAAAAATATGACTTTTATTATGTGAATAGCATTATAAAAATATGATTTTTATTATATGCATAGCATTATAAAAATGTGATTTTCAAATATATATAGCTTTGTTAGAAATATGATTTTTAATATAAATCGCGTGAAATAGATTGCGTTGTAATCAAGATGAAGAACACTACGCACTGGAACAAATCTAAATCTAAACTGTTAAATTAAAGACTGATGGAGTGGAAACCAAAGGTGAGAACTTCTTCTCACTCAAATTACTTTATAGTTAAAATATACACTCGGATGCAGACGGGGCTTAGAAGCCCTCGACACTATTTTATTGTACAAACCATGGTTGTTTGTTTGGATTGTATTGTGAAAATTTGGATATTTATTGATTTGTTTGTTTGGATTTGATTTGGATGTGAATTAGATTGAAATTTGTTTGTGTATGGTGCAACCCAGTATTAGGCGAGGGATAAGGCTAGACCTTATTCCGGTTCTAGTATCATGCCCTTATGCTGTCAAAATTTTCTAAAAGGTGTTAGAAAAATTTAGTTGAAAATATTATTTTTAGCTTATAACAACGATAAATAAAATAATTATTGGATAGTTAAAAATAAGTTTACACATCCATTTACAAGTCGGACGACTTGTTTATGCTCACCTATTTATGTGATATCGATTGGGTTGATAATTTTACACATCGCCCAACTGCACAAATAATATTCAGTGTTTGTTGGTTGAAACCCCACACGGGTATTGGGATGATATTGACATACACTAATCCCAATTTTTTAGTTGTATGTCAATCGATTCGTTGAAAGACTGTTGTAAGCGTTGATTATTTGTATTTAATGTTTATGCAGTTGTATAATGCACTCTGGATGATGGTTGAGTGTGTAAAATTATTGTTGTCTACATGTGTGTATGAAATCCATATAAATAACATTATATGGTAATTGACTGTGTCTGATTCCAATTCAGAAAAGAACGAATATTTTAAAATAACGAATAATTTAAAATAATATCCTATAAAGGATTAAAATATGATTTTGATGTCCGATTTGGGATGGACACAAAAATATTGAAATATGTGAAGCCGTGTTGATTTGATATGCGCCATTTTAACGCGAACGATATTTATATCGTTTTCATTCATTTTTATAATGAATATCGTAAAGGAAATGATTTCAAAATCTAATATTCTGAAAATATTATCATTTAAATATTATAATGATAAAGAGTATTTATTTCTGATTTAAAACTGAAATGAAAGTAGGAATCGTTTTAAAATGAATTTATAGATGATTTATAAAATATGTTTTAAATGGAAATCGACGAAATATATATAATATGTATATTATATATATTTAATGGCCTGAACAAAACGTGCCGCGACTATTTGTGAATTTCGACCACTGCCTTCGAATTGATATTACGGGAGATCCGATTGTCGGATTCTCCCAAAATAGGAACCATTTGATTCATATCAAAAAGTACTTTCCAAAGAACGTAAGAGATTTAAAATCTAATGGTTGAATTTGGAATTATGTCAAATTTTTTTTGGAAAAGGTCGTTGTAAGTGTAGTTCGATGACCGTTTTTGAAAATTGACTGAAAGGGCCTTAATAAAGTTATTCAAATTATTAATAATTTAGGTAAAATCATAATAAATGATTTGGAAAGAATTGGGATTAAAAATCCTAGGTTTGTAAGGATAAAAATATATTTTTATCAACATGAACTTATTATTAACTAGAAGGATAATCCAATAATTTTTGAATAAATAAATTGGGTTTATAAAGGGTTTTAATATAACCAGGACTTTCCAATGTATGAATTGGAATCGATTTGAATGGAAATAATCTTCGAAATATTTCGATATTCGATTCCATGGCTATACGGATATTGTTATGGGAATTTGGAAGATACAGATATCGTTATTCCCAATACGATATCCGTTAGTCTCAGGATTTGATATTGAATATAAGCCAATATAATTTATATTCAGAGCCTTGTATTTAATATTAAATTGGATTTTGGGTTTGTCGTGAATAGGTCTTCATTAACACTGTTCTTAAACACCGTTGAGAAAAGAATAAATCTTTTAATTAAGATTTAGAGAAGTTACCAATTAATTAACATTTAATTGGAATTGAAATGAAAGTTGATTGTGGATTTATCATGAATGGTGTTTTAAATAACACTAGTTCTATAACTCAAATTAACAATGAAATGTTATTTGGAATATATAAATCTTTTATTAAGATTTAATGGAAATATCAAAGTAAATTTTTCCAATTTAATATATTAAATTGGAATTGAATGGAATTCGATTTGGCAATAATCGAATTGAGCTTCTATAGAGGAAGACAGTTAATACATATGGAATTTAAAAGGCTTTGTCGTTATTCCATTTATATTATTAGTCGAATACGGAAATTGATATCGATTATGTATATTGATTTTCTTCCGTAAAGATTCCATTATTAATGGAATGTGATTTTGGATTTATCATAAACTGTGTTTTAAATGACATTGGTTCTTTAACCCGGTTAAAGATTGGATTACATGTATAACATTGTATTTCGAACTATATTGTTGAATTTGCTAAATATATATCTGTTTGGTGGCGGGGAATTTATTCTCTTGCTTAACACCCTTCTCTAAGACGTATGAGCTTAGAGGTTATATATCGGGAGAAATCAATAGTACGGTGTAGATCGTCGATGTCGCAGGTTTGTGTTTACAAAGTTAAATAATCATTAACTAATGATTGTTGGAAGATTAAAACTAAGTGTATTTTTAATGAATCTTTGATTAGATCGAAATGAGAAAGTGATAATTTAAATTATCAAATTAGTTAAATGATCGAGAATGGAGTCTCGCCAGTTTTGCTCCAAGCAATAGTTAAATTTTTAATTAGATTTGAAAGGGAAATGGTAATTAATTTTTACTGATAACACAGTGGTGTTAGATATGGAGTATCTCCAGTTTTGCTCCATGGAATGAATAGGTTGGGATTGGGATAATGAAAGAAATGATTACTTCGGTATGGCTCGTTAATCCCGACTAGTTGGATAAACCTTTATTTGGTATAGAATTGAAAAGATAATGAAATCTTTTGAAATGATATCCAAGGAAGATTAAAGAATAAATTTAAAAGAATTTATCTTTGATAAAATTAATGAGAATCTTTCCATAAAAATATGAATATTTGAATAAGAGAATATTATGGATTGGAATGAGGCATATGTTATGTTTTATAGCACTTGATTATAAGATACGCGAGTTATTCGAAAAGACCGGGTTTATGCCCATTTTGAATATTTGGTTTTATGATAAGTTGACGATGAAGACGGTGGTTGAAGACTCCATATCTAGTAATAAGTGGTGATTGTCCAGACGCTCTTGGAGATCCACCAGATATGCGGGGACCACTCTCCTGTATTGGACATATAGGATGAGTAATAAGGTGCCTCGAGTTTCATTCAGACTCAGAAAGAACTAGTAAATGGATGCATGTGTGACATTGGATTTTATTCTATGTTGATTGATTTCTATTAAATATACATCTGTTTGGTGAAGGAAAATTTATTCTCTTGCTTAACACCCTTCTCTGAGACGTACGAGCTTAGAGGTTATATATCGATAGACATTAGTCGCATGGCGTGAATTGTCAGTGTGGCATGCTGAGATGCAAATGATCAAGGCTTCTGTTGAAAAGCAGGGTCTTGTGGTTGATGATTAAAGCACGGCTTTAAATAGCATAGCTTTGTGTATGGTTTTAATTCGCGAGCCTCCCACTAGTTATGAACCAGAAACTGGAGAGGACTGCAGGGATAACATGCGTTTCTTTCTAGCTAGGAGTGGTGTCACGGTATGGAGCCCAGATATTTTTACTTATGCGGAAGATGGAAAGCCAGGTACCTCGGATATATCGGTCATTAGGGGTCGATGGATGGATATGGTCGACATACTGACGAGATTTACGCCCCATAGGGCGGGTTAACGTATTGTTCAGGAATAACCAATCCACTAACGTATGTGTGGACTGGCCCTGGAGATCCAAAGTGCAGTTGCAGCTGTATCCTGAGGCTCGGGCAAGAGAGTGTAACGACCCAGGGATTTTCGGTTCTGAAAATCGACATAAATACCTTTACCGTAACTCATGCCGATCCTCCAAGCACCGAAAACACTGGATAGTTATTAGAAAGAAATTAGAGGGTGAGATAAGAAAGAAAGGAATATTAGAATAGAAGAAGAAGAAGAAGAACCAACACAACACAGAGTCTCACATCGCAGCGGAACATAATATAATATAGAAATAAATCATTTCTGAAAGCTTTAAAATACTTACAATCATTAGAGTACATCACACATCTGGGCAGTTATAATAACCTGTCCTTAGATATAACGCACCGCGGAATAACTACTAGATATAATTCATCCGAACATCTCCAGCTCGTCTCTGGACTTCGCAGTACCTGATAACCCGAACCTGTACACCCCGGGCTAACCCGAGCATTTACAAAACACCGGGTCAGTCTGGTGAACCAGAGTGAGAAAAACTCGCACAGTATTAAGGGTATCACACAACTTGATTTTAAAGTTAAAATCCTTTCGAAAGAAAAGGATAATCGTAAGACCAAATCCACACATAAATACGGACGGTTTTTACCTTACGATAACCCAAAACAGTTTTGAAATCAATATCTTTTCTGATATTATAATAATGTCTAAATACAAGTAAATAGAATCTAGTAGAACGCTTGCATCTCACGCTCCACACATATATAATATACAATCAAAACCGCGGGCGCTTATTGGAGATTGGATTCCGACCTTGACAAGGTACGGGACCACCTGCTGATAGTGTATCTCTAGAGGCGAATACACTGGGTTCAGAAAGAACGTCTTTCAACCCGGCCCTCACATGACCGACCACTCATTTTGCTTGAGTGTACCGAATGTATAACACCAACGGTTGGACTCAAACCACCGTTTCCCGAAAAAGGACAGCGTCGATAGATTAAAGAAGCAACAGGAATTTCTCTAGATAGGTGATTATACATCCTAATGGGAGCGACCCACATAGCCATGCTGCCTGCCCGATTTTTTTCATTTCCCGGTTGATGAGGCTTGAGTCTACGCTTTATCAACACATCATATTTACTTCGAATGTCACATCGTCAGATCCATCAATAATCACTAATTGACGTCTACAACAATACATTACATGTTAGCTAAGAAGTTTCCTCCTCCGCTTTCACTCTTGGTATGGTTGAAAAAAATCAATGTACGTGACCTCTCTGGAAATACTTTGTCAGACATTCATCCATACAAGTCACCCAGGAACAGGATGAACCGAAGGTACCCTCCTACTGCATTCTAGGAATCACCCTAAGAATCAGTAGCGAGAAGTCTTTGCAATCCGTAGATTTCAACCACGACAGAATCACAGTATACCTCTGCTTGCAATCAGAGATTTTAAGTAACCCTTCCGCTTATGAAGATCCACGGTCTTCAATAGCTCCATCTTGAATCAGCATCTTCAACGTATTCGTATTTACTAGACGGAATGGTTTTCGAATATAAATTCGATCCCGGTCTTTCCGTACCAACAATCGTATAGCAAAATTTGATAGTCGGTTATTTAACTATCAAATAAACAAACATTCATCCATAAAGAAAATGGATTCACTGATTCAATACTCAGTATCATTTAGCCTCTTTAACGAATCGTTCGTTAATCATATTCATCAAATTTTCCAATACTTGAAACATCGCTTTCACTTCTTATTACAAGCATATTCTCCAAATTCATGTTATTCAACTTATAAACTTCCAAAACAGTTTATAATATCATTCCCGGAAATCATACTTTGTTTCCCTTAACTGTCCTTATTTATAAACTATTATCATTCTTGGATAATCGTGAAGACGGTCAAGTTGGGGTATTTTATTTACCTCACAGACCTTGCCCAACAACATTCATATCTTTAGAACAAATAGAAGTTTATTAACCCCGTATTCCTGATTTAAATCTTGACAACATTCACTTAACTCATCATTAAGTAAACCCCTATTGAACTCTTTCAATTTATGTTAATAATCATTTAAAGTATTATATACGAGCTTCGATAGAATGACAATTCTTTGACATCTCTTTATTGTTATATTACACATTATTTCGACGACTTAATTTCATTTGTTTAAAACCACATAAACAAAGCTTTTATAAATCTTATACTAATATCTAATACAATTCTTATATTGATATCTTTCTAAATTCTTATATTGGTATTTATCAAACGATTCAACTTATAATTTGTAACAACGTTACAGACTTCCTTTCACATTCAGTTTATTTACAATTATCACCATTTCAACAAATCATATACTTGATAACTTATTCGTCGTTAAAGCATATAATAATTCTTTATAAAAAGCCATATCTAAAATAGTCCATTCCCTTTGTATCCAATGTTACAAAACACATTTCACAAACCTTTAACTTTATTTGCTCACTCGGTTTCATTTTAAAACTTTAAATTTCCAATTACAAAATCTTTTGTAAATTACTTATGACAACTTGACCTTTGTTGTCGTTATTCAAATTTTAACTTCATTTATATTCCTATCTTCAGTTAACATTCCGAACCTTGGAATAAACTCACTTCCATTTGTTTAACCAGATTTCATTTATAAATTTCATCTATAAATGCATATTCAAAATTTCAACTTCGATTTCATATAAAATATGAAATCCCATTTCCAAACCATTACTCATTTCAAATCTGTCAATTTGTTAACCTTATTCATGAATTGTTATTAGATCACATTTCGTATACTTTAAAACAACATTGTTTAAAAACGATTATTTATTTCAAAAACATTATTCTTTAAAACTCTTTTATAAATTCCCGTATACCCATGATTAATTATTCTATTTTGATGTTTTGAAATGCATTCAAACTTCTTTTATGACCGTAAGGCCCTTATAAAACCATTTCAATATTTAAATAACCAACACGATAAATTATATCGTTTAACCATTTATTCAAGAATATCTTGCATCTCCCTCTGCTCTATATTATAAAACTGGTAAATTTACCATAAAAATCATAGTTTGCATTCATATAAAAATATATTCATATTTTTGAAACCATTCGAAACCCATTTAACATTGATTTCGTCAAATCATTTCTTTGATTGACGGTACTAAAGAGGCAAATGAGTACCATAGTACCAAACCGTGAAATATAAACAAATTTCACATTACATATCAAACAATATAATCATATTGATAAACGTTACCAATATTAGCGAGGGTAGTTATTCCTTGCAAAACAATGGGTTAACACAGTTCCATTCAATCAATTCATGATGGCCAATAAATATTGGTTTTTTCATCTAACAGATGACATGAACAGTTTAATAATAACTGTTAATAATAACTGTAACAGTCAATAATTGGCCAGCAACAACGATTCAAGCATACAATCATTTATTTATAACGTTTATATTGTTATAAACGTAACCACTGAGGTAAGTTACCTCAATTGGATTAAATCATTATAAATAACGGTTAGTTTCAATTAAATTAAACCACCCTTTAATTTAACCATTTCAGTCAATATATGAATATAAAATCAACCACGAACGAACGAACAAACAACCATAGCACACAATTATAAAACCCGACTTATGTAAAATATAAGAGGGGAGAACTGAGTGAGTTTAACTCACCTTGAGTTTTCCATCTACAACCAAACCGGTTCCAAAATGCGACGCTCGTCGGCTCGATTCCAACGTCCACAGTTTTATCCAAATCTACTTCCATAGATGCCTGTTATACTGATTATACGACTACGGGTTTTAAATTAGTTAATTACTTAATTTAATACCATAAATATTGTTAACTACGTTTTATGTGTATGGTCCAAAATTAGTATAGTGATTTAGAAAATTTGCTAACTTCGTAAAAAATGTACGTATACATATACTTATGAAAACTCTAATATTTATGTTTGAGTTAAACCAACATTTTGCCATGTTCAATCCGATTAGGCATGGGTTAAACATTAAACTAAAATGACCACTTTAGTGTATAGCTGGGCACGCTACACATATAAAGTATTTACCTTAAAGTCTAAACATTGGTCACCGCCTTACTGTTGTGACTCAGCACCATTTCTTTAATACCCAATGTTTGTTAATACTTTTTTAGTTGATACCATAGAAAATATACTTTAATCAAATTCCACATGATTATTCTAACATCATGGTTTGGTTAGTTTGATTTTAGCACGTTAAATAAAAATTGTGGTTAAAGCGTATAAAATGATACCTGGTCATGCGCTAAACATTGTTCATCCGTCCCCTTGTCACCTGCTGTCGTATATCTTCCCACTTCCTTGATTGGTTCCCAACGCTCGGACTTTTTTTTTCCTAACCCGTTATGAGTCCATGCAAAACAGAAAGCATCAACCCCTCTTTCCATCTGTTGCATGCGCATACATGTCTCCACTCATTTCCTCCTGTTCTTTGCTCCTCTCATTATGTCCACCCACTACCCTTATTTCCATCATCCGCTATTCTTCTACACAGCGCAAGTCTTTTTTTATCTTTTTTTCTCCTTCTTTGCGTTAAAAACTGTTGCCTCCTGCTTGTTCTCTCTTCACCCTACAAATGCTCCACCGTCCCATGAGTCCTTCCCAATGAACAGCAAACTCCCTTCCAGTCCAAGGGTACTTCTACTTGCATGAAAATTAAATATACCTCAACACTTGCGTTCCCTCCCCACCGTGCCATCCCATTTGCTTTGCGCCATCCCATTTGCTTTGCAACGTGAAGAACCCATTTTTATTGAACTCCTCTCTTAACTTTGATCTGCACCGGAACATCCCCTCACCATTTTCCACTACAGCTTCTTTTCTCCGCTCCGCATACACTACAGGGCCTCCCCTTTCACGCCTTACCCTTCCCAGCATTTTTTCTTCTTTACATTCTCTTTTTTTTTCTTGGTTCGGTATATTCAGTATAGAGGAGAGGAGAAAAAAAATGAACTGGCTTGCTGGAAATGCAAAGAGAAGTACGCTTTATATAGGAAGGGGACACCGTGATGCCCAAGTTTTCGTGTGTAGCACGGTAATTAGTTTGGCTACCAAGTAAAATAAAAATGATTTTTTTTTGTCTTACTTTGTCTCCACGGTTTTTCTGTAGCTGTGAAAATAGGGGTTAGGCGTGGTACTAGTTTTAAATTGACTGTGACCTACCCATGTGGAAAAGGCATGGTTTTTATTTAGGCATGTAGGGACACGTTTGTTTGCATGTATGTAGCTTAGAGGTGGAGTTTGGGTAGCTGTAATGGAGAAGATTTCAGAAAAAACTTGGGGTCAAGGTATTAGGATGGATTGAGATGCACAGAACCGACTACAGGTAAGCAAAAGAATAAGCTAAGGCAAAAGAGTTGGGATAGTTTTATTAATAAAATAATATAACCAAACTTGCATGTGAGAAATTCGGTTAAAAATCACTACATACGATTTCTGTTTTCTGATAAAAAGGCTAATCTTAGTGTAAAAAGGTATTCCGGACCCAATGGGACAAGTTTCGTCGAAATCCGACATCGTTTGAAAAAATTTCCTTTATAAAACCTGAAATCAACACGCGTTTAATTTTTTCACGATCACCAGATAAATCGAATCAACTTGAAACTTTCAAATCCTTAAATAATTTGTTGATACGAACCCAACGGCACCATTTTCGTCGCATTCCGAGACGGTTTCCCCTGTAGGCTGTTTTTACCGCGCACCGCAACACCCTTTTTGACGCTAAATTTTCCGGTCTCTAAAAATAACAAACTATATACCTATTCTGACTCTAATCGACGATACGAACTCAACGGGACTGGTTTCGTGGCCTAATTCGATTGTTTGTTCAAGTTATACCCACATATCCCTTTATTGATTTAATTACGCATTATAGAAAATGAACGGGCGCTTACGGCTTCCGAGGTCACATACAACATTAATTTTCCACGTCATTCACCACCGTACAATAATTTAACGTTACGGTCCCAATGAAACTGATTTCGTCGAAATCTGAGTCCGTTTGCAAAACAGCCATTTTAAAGGTCGATATTTTAAATAACGATTTCCACAGCGTTTTTTCCAAAATTTGATTTAACCATAACTTAAAATCTGTAACACAAAATCTGGATTTTTCACTTTTATATGAAAATTATCGTCAATACGGTTCCAACGTGTCTTGTTTCACAGAAATCCGACTTATTTCTAATCCTGTATTCTCAGTTGAAGTTCAAAACTCGAATTTGTGAACTGCACGCATTTTCAAGCTCGATTTATAATTATATAAATATATATAACGCTCGAACTTCGTTTAAATAACGAATTAAATATTAAATTCCATCGATATTCTAAATAAAATATTTAAAACTAATTTTAAATATTCAGATTCAAATGGTCGAAAAACACGGGTCGTTACATTCTTCCACCCTTAGAATAATTTCGTTCTCGAAATTGCTAAGGTAGAAAGAACGTTATAAACCCCTTCATTTCCAAATCCAATTTATTTTAAATTGAAAATCGATTTATTATCGTATATAAATATTTTCAAAAATATCGAAAATTTTCTTTTTGTTCAAACAATTTCCCTGGGTTTTTTTTTTATATAGTTCAGCCCTTTCAAAAATCAAGTATTCCTTTTCTGGATTCAAAACAACTTGTTTTTCTCAAAGCAATTCAAACCAAAAATCTTTGGTAGTAATCCATCACTTAGAACTCGAAAATGAACATTGATGATGGGGCCATCATCATCAAAGTTATTTCCCAGCAATCGAAGTGATTTCAATACTATATCACTTATCAAAACCGTATTTAAACATTTTCATTTTGAAATCTTTTCAAAATACCCAACTAAATGTTTGTAAAACAAATTTAAATTTCTCATATAGTTAACCCAATTTCATCTGCAATCACCTTTCCCACTTTTGGGAATTTTAATTTCAACTCTAATTTTAATTTCAGTTTTAATAAATCTGCTTTGATATTATACGAATTCTAATTGGTTATTTATATAACCATTTCAATTATAATCAACCAACACATCCAGTATACTATAATACTTCAAATATATATATTTTCTTTATATCAAAATATAATTTGGGTAAAATTATTTCATTTACCCTCTCCAAAACAAATTGTGTTGGTTTATCGTACTTGAGCATTTAGAAACCCCTATCGATACAGTGGATCAAACTGATCGACCAGAACTCATAAACAACTCAACCAATAAATCTTCACAATATAAAACAATTTTTATAAAATCTACAAATACGTTCACTCGTATATATACACTCAAACTCAATCTAGGGTATTACTAACCCCATATCTACTGAGTCACGCCACAAAGCCAAGGTAATTACTCAACCTTCAGCTCTGATACCACTGTAACGACCCAGGGATTTTCGGTTCTGAAAATCGACATAAATACCTTTACCGTAACTCATGCCGATCCTCCAAGCACCGAAAACACTGGATAGTTATTATAAAGAAATTAGAGGGTGAGATAAGAAGGAAAGGAATATTAGAATAGAAGAAGAAGAAGAAGAAGAAGAAGAACCAACACAACACAGAGTCTCACATCGCAGCGGAACAAAATATAATATAGAAATAAATCATTTCTGAAAGCTTTAAAATACTTACAATCATCAGAGTACATAACACATCTGGGCAGTTATAATAACCTGTCCTCAGATATAACACACCGCGGAATAACTACTAGATATCATTCATCCGAACATCTCCAGCTCGTCTCTGGACTTCGAGGTACCTGATAACCCGAACCTGTACACCCCGGGCTAACCCGAGCATTTACAAAACACCGGGTCAGTCTGGTGAACCAGAGTGAGAAAAACTCGCACAGTATTAATGGTATCACACAACTTGATTTTAAAGTTAAAATCCTTTCGAAAGAAAAGGATAATCGTAAGAGCAAATCCACACATAAATATGGACGGTTTTTACCTTACGATAACCCAAAACAGTTTTGAAATCAATATCTTTTCTAATATTATAATAATGTCTAAATACAAGTAAATAGAATCTAGTAGAACGCTTGCATCTCACGCTCCACACATATATAATATACAATCAAAACCGCGGGCGCTTATTGGAGATTGGATTCCGACCTTGACAAGGTACGAGACCACCTGCCGATAGTGTATCTCTAGAGGCGAATACACTGGGTTCAGCAAGAACGTCTTGCAACCCGGCCCTCACATGACCGACCACTCATTTTGCTTGAGTGTATCGAATGTATATCACCAACGGTTGGACTCAAACCACCGTTTCCCGAAAAGGGACAGCATCGATAGATTAAAGAAGCAACTGGAATTTCTCTAGATAGGTGATTATACATCCTAATGGGAGCGACCCACATAGCCATGCTGCCTGCCCGATTTTTGTCATTTCCCGGTTGATGAGGCTTGAGTCTACGCTTTATCAGCACATCATATTTACTTCGAATGTCACATCGTCAGATCCATCAATAATCACTAATTGACGTCTACAACAATACATTACATGTTAGCTAAGAATTTTCCTCCTCCTCTTTCACTCTTGGTATGGTTGAAAAAAATCAATGTACGTGACCTCTCTAGAAATACTTTGTCAGACATTCATCCATACAAGTCACCCAGGAACAGGATGAACTGAAGGTACCCTCCTACTGAATTCTAGGAATCACCCTAAGAATCGGTAGCGAGAAGTCCTTGCAATCCGTAGATTTCAACCACGACAGAATCACAGTATACCTCTGCAGGCAATCAGAGATTTTAAGTAACCCTTCCGCTTATGAAGATCCACGGTCTTCAATAGCTCCATCTTGAATCAGCATCTTCAACGTATTCGTATTTACTGGACGGAATGGTTTTCTAATATAAATTCGATCCCGGTCTTTCCGTACCAACAATCGTATGGCCAAATTTGATAACCGGTTATTTAACTATCAAATAAACAAACATTCATCCATAAAGAAAATGGATTCACTGATTCAATACTCAGTATCATTTAGCCTCTTTAACGAATCGTTCGTTAATCATATTCCTCAAATTTTCCAATACTTGAAACATCGCTTTCACTTCTTATTACAAGCATATTCTCCAAATTCATGTTATTCAACTTATAAACTTCCAAAATAGTTTATAATATCCTTCCCGGAAATCATACTTTGTTTCCCTTAACTGTCCTTATTTATAAACTATTATCATTCTTGGATAATCGTGAAGTCGGTCAAGTTGGGGTATTTTATTTACCTCACAGACCTTGACCAACAACATTCATATCTTCAGAACAAATAGAAGTTTATTAACCCCGTATTCCTGATTTAAATCTTGACAACATTCACTTAACTCATCATTAAGTAAACCCCTATTGAACTCTTTCAATTTATGTTAATAATCATTTAAATTATTATATACGAGCTTCGATAGAAAGACAATTCTTTGACATCTCTTTATTGTTATATTACACATTATTTCGATGACTTAATTTCATTTGTTTAAAACCACATAAACAAAGCTTTTATAAATCTTATACTAATATCTAATACAATTCTTATATCGATATCTTTCTAAATTCTTATATTGGTATTTATCAAACGATTCAACTTATAATCTGTAACAACGTTACAGACTTCCTTTCACATTCAGTTTATTTACAATTGTCACCATTTCAACAAATCATATACTTGATTACTTATTCGTCATTAAAGCATATAATAATTCTTTATAAAAAGCCATATCTAAAATAGTCCATTCCCTTTGTATCCAATGTTACAAAACACATTTCACAAACCTTTAACTTTATTTGCTCACTCGGTTTCATTTCAAAACTTTAAATTTCCAATTACAAAATCTTTTGTAAATTACTTATGACAACTTGACCTTTGTTGTCGTTATTCAAATTTTAACTTCATTTATATTCCTGTCTTCAGTTAACATTCCGAACCTCGGAATAAACTCACTTCCATTTGTTTAACCAGATTTCATTTATAAATTTCATCTATAAATGCATATTCAAAATTTCAACTTCGATTTCATATAAAATATGAAATCCCATTTCCAAACCATTACTCATTTCAAATCTGTCAATTTGTTAACCTTATTCATGAATTGTTATTAGATCACATTTCGTATACTTTAAAACAACATTGTTTAAAAACGATCATTTATTTCAAAAACATTATTCTTTAAAACTCTTTTATAAATTCCCGTATACCCATGATTAATTATTCCATTTCGATGTTTTGAAATCCATTCAAACTTCTTTTATGACCGTAAGGCCCTTATAAAACCATTTCAATATTTAAATAACCAACACGATAATTTATATCGTTTAACCATTTATTCAAGAATATCTTGCATCTTCCTCTGCTCTATATTATAAAACTGGTAAATTTACCATAAAAATCGTAGTTTGCATTCATATAAAAATATATTCATATTTTTGAAACCATTCGAAACCCATTTAACATTGATTTCGTCAAATCATTTCTTTGATTGACGGTAATAAAGAGGCAAATGAGTACCATAGTGCTAAACCGTGAAATATAAACAAATTTCACATTACATATCAAACAATATAATCATATTGATTAACGTTACCAATATTAGCGAGAACAGTTATTCCTTGTAAAACAATGGGTTAACACAGTTCCATTCAATCAATTCATGATGGCCAATAAATATTGGTTTTTTCATCTAACAGATGACATGAACAGTTTAATAATAACTGTAACAGTCAATAATTGGCCAGCAACAACGATTCAAGCATACAATCATTTATTTATAACGTTTATATTGTTATAAACGTAACCACTAAGGTAAGTTACCTCAGTTGGATTTAATCGTTATAAATAACGGTTAGTTTCAATTAAATTAAACCACCGTTTAATTTAACCATTTCAGTCAATATATGAATATAAAATCAACCACGAACGAACGAACAAACAACCATAGCACACAATTATAAAACCCGACTTATGTAAAATATAAGAGGGGAGAACTGAGTGAGTTTAAATCACCTTGA
The DNA here is from genome assembly GCA_030737875.1 of Allium sativum. Taxonomy (NCBI): domain Eukaryota; kingdom Viridiplantae; phylum Streptophyta; class Magnoliopsida; order Asparagales; family Amaryllidaceae; genus Allium; species Allium sativum. The sequence goes on along the minus strand of CM060909.1, from coordinate 682,495,316 downwards.
GTTTTCCATCTACAACCAAACCGGTTCCAAAATGCGACGCTCGTCGGCTCGATTCCAACGTCCATAGTTTTATCCAAATCTGTTACCATAGATGCCTGTTATACTGATTATACGACTACGGGTTTTAAATTAGTTAATTACTTAATTTAATACCATAAATATTGTTAACTACGTTTTATGTGTATGGTCCAAAATTAGTATAGTGATTTAGAAAATTTGCTAACTTCGTAAAAAATGTACATATACATATACTTATGAAAACTCTAATATTTACGTTTGAGTTAAACCAACATTTTGCCATGTTCAATCTGACTAGGCGTGGGTTAAACATTAAACTAAAATGACCACTTTAGTGTATAGCTGGGCACGCTACACATATAAAGTATTTACCTTAAAGTCTAAACATTGGTCACCGCCTTACTGTTGTGACTCAGCACCATTTCTTTAATACCCAATGTTTGTTAATACTTTAATAGTTGATACCATAGAAAATATACTTTAATCAAATTCCACATGATTATTCTAACATCATGGTTTGGTTAGTTTGATTTTAGCACGTTAAATAAAAATTGTGGTTAAAGCGTATAAAATGATACCTGGTCATGCGCTAAACATTGTTCATCCGTCCCCTTGTCGCCTGCTGTCGTATATCTTCCCACTTCCTTGATTGGTTCCCAACGCTCGGACTTTTTTTTTCCTAACCCGTTATGAGTCCATGCAAAACAGAAAGCTTCAACCCCTCTTTCCATCTGTTGCATGCGCATACATGTCTCCACTCATTTCCTCTTGTTCTTTGCTCCTCTCATTATGTCCACCCACTACCCTTATTTCCATCATCCGCTATTCTTCCACACAGCGCAAGTCTTTTTTTATCTTTTTTTTTCTCCTTCTTTGCGTTAAAAAATGTTGCCTCCTGCTTGTTCTCTCTTCACCCTACAAATGCTCCACCGTCCCATGAGTCCTTCCCAATGAACAGCAAACTTTCTTCCAGTCCAAGGGTACTTCTACTTGCATGAAAATTAAATATACCTCAACACTTGCGTTCCCTCCCCACCGTGCCATCCCATTTGCTTTGCGCCATCCCATTTTCTTTGCAACGTGAAGAACCCTTTTTTATTGAACTCCTCTCTTAACTTTGATCTGCACCGGAACATCCCCTCACCTTTTTCCACTACAGCTTCTTTTCTCCGCTCCGCATACACTACAGGTCCTCCCCTTTCACGCCTTACCCTTCCCAGCGTTTTTTATTCTTTACATTCTCTTTTTTTTTGGGTTCGGTATATTCAGTATAGAGGAGAGGAGAAAAAAATTGAACTGGCTTGCTGGAAATGCAAAGAGAAGTACGCTTTATATAGGAAGGGGACACCGTGATGCCCAAGTTTTTGTGTGTAGCACGGTAATTAGTTTGGCTACCAAGTAAAATAAAAATGATTTTTTTTATCTTACTTTGTCTCCACGGTTTTTCCGTAGCTGCGAAAATAGGGGTTAGGCGTGGTACTAGTTTTAAATTGACTGTGATCTACCCATGTGGAAAAGGCATGGTTTTTATTATTGCATGTAGGGACACATTTGTTTGCATGTATGTAGCTTAGAGGTGGAGTTTGGGTAGCTGTAATGGAGAAGATTTCAGAAAAAACTTGGGGTCAAGGTATTAGGATGGATTGAGATGCACCGAACCGACTACAGGCAAGCAAAAGAATAAGCTAAGGTAAAAGAGTTGGGATAGTTTTATTAATAAAATAATATAACCAAACTTGCATGTGAGAAATCCAGTTAAAAATCACTACATACGATTTCTGTTTTCTGATAAAAAGGCTAATCTTAGTGTAAAAAAGTATTCCGGACCCAATGGGACAAGTTTCGTCGAAATCCGACATCGTTTGAAAAAATTTCCTTTATAAAACCGGAAATCAACACGCGTTTAATTTTTTCACGATCACCAGATAAATCGAATCAACTTGAAACTTTCAAATCCTTAAATAATTTGTTGATACGAACCCAACGACACCACTTTCGTCGCATTCCGAGACTGTTTCCCCGGTAGGCTGTTTTTACCGCGCACCGCAACACCCTTTTTGACGCTAAATTTTCCGGTCTCTAAAAATAACAAACTATATACCTAATCTGACTCTAATCGACGATATGAACTCAATGGGACTGGTTTCGTGGCCTAATTCGATTTTCTGTTCAGGTTATACCCACATATCCCTTTATTGATTTAATTACGCATTATAGAAAATGAACGGGCGCTTACGGCTTCCGAGGTCACATACGACATCGGTTTTCCACGTCATTCACCACCGTACAATAAATTAACGTTACGGTCCCAATGAAACTGATTTCGTCGAAATCTGAGTCCGTTTGCAAAATGGCCATTTTAAAGGTCGATATTTTAAATAATGATTTCCACAGCGTTTTTTCCAAAATTTGATTTAACCATAACTTAAAATCTATTACACGAAATCTGGATTTTTCACTTTTATATGAAAATTATCGTCAATACGGTTCCAACTTGTCTTGTTTCACAGAAATCCGACTTATATCTAATCCTGTATTCTCAGTTGAAGTTCAAAACTCGAATTTGCGAACTGCACGCCATTTTCAAGCTCGATTTATAATTATATAAATATATATAACGTTCGAACTTCGTTTAAATAACGAATTAAATATTAAATTCCATCGATATTCTAAATAAAATATTTAAAACTAATTTTAAATATTCAGATTCAAATGGTCGAAAAACACGGGTCGTTACAGAGAGTCTTGAATTCGGTAAAGACGATCCCTTGCCTTGGTTCATGATGGAAATCCAACTTCCAATACGACATTGTACGATTTTGATTGTTAACCTATATGGCGACATAGTAGCATGGGATACTATGCCGTATATGATTGATACATTTATATTTGAAGTTGATTTTGACACTATACACTTATAGTAGTATCAAATGATTTCTGTTTTAAATGTACTAAGCATGTTTGGCTATTATAATGTAAATCTCTATCCTCCGGCTTACGTTGCATTGTGTGATGGGACCTGATTCTTATAATAGTTTCATTTTTTGAAAAGCAATGTGAGGTTTGTAAACTGTTTTAGGCACTGTTATTCTTGGGAGAAAACCCATTCCGTGTTATACGGCGTTGTCCCTTGATTTACTCTATTTTAAAGTAAAGTTTTAAATAACTGTTTTAGTTCTCACACCAGTCCCATGATTGACATGGAGTTTATTGTTTTAACCTAAACTTTTGGTGCCCCTATTTTCCACATGGGCAAGTAGTAATTTTGGTTCTGCAGATATTATATTCACGGGATCTTGGATATACAGCTGGAACTATACCCGGAAAGCTCTGTATCCGTGTATTTCTTTCAGTTGTGTTATGTATTATTTTTCCATTGCTTTGTAATTTAAATCTCTGATATTTTTCTGCTATAAAGTATTATTTGAACTCTGTTGTATTCTTGTACTCTGATGTAATTGTTGTAATAGCAATGGAATGTTCTATTGTTCGTGTTCTGATTTGTCGTGTTCTCAAGTCAATCCGAGCTTCTCCGTCTCTTCGGAGATCGGGGGATTTCATAACGATATATACTCACTTTTAGAACATGCTAGCCAGCTTGCGCTTAATTGATTATGTCTGCTGCCATGTTCCAATTTGTTATTCAATCTTTAATTTAATATTCTTACCAACTACTCAATTTCTATAGTTTCAATATTTATATTATTGCCTTTTTTATTTATTTGTTTTTAATCACTTTATACCAGTTTTCTTTTATTATTTAGCAAACTCTTAAATGATTTGACATTTAAGGAAACAACAATCAACTGATATAAGGCATAAAAGGAGGTTTTTACAATTGCTATACATTAATTAAAAAAATTAGCTAATTACTCAGTTATTAATATGGCGACTCAGTTATATATTTTCTTAAATTTCCATATGTCATCTGAACCACTCACTACCCTGTTGTTTATTAATATCATTAAATATAACTTTTGGTAAAGCACTCCACTAGCTATAAAAGTGATGCATGCTGTAACGTCCTCTATTTTTAGTAATAAAATATTTAATTTAATTTATTATATTAAATATAGATTTGGAATTTAATATGGATTTATAATATATAATTCGTTTACTTAACGAAGTTTGAACGTATAATTTATTATTATTAAAAAACAAACTCGAAATGGCGTGTTAGCTCGTAGTTTTGGATTCGAACTTCAATTGAATATACAGAATCCGTATTAAATCAAAATTCTGTGAAACAAGAAATGTTTGAATAGTTTGATTTTAATTTTCTAATGGGAGAGAAAATTGGAGATTTCAGCTTATAGATTGTTAGATATGTCCAATTCAAATTTTCAAATAGTCACTATGGAATTCTTTAATAAACAATAACGTGTATTTAAATAAATATAAGCAGTTTTTATATATTTAGATGTCGTTTTAACTCGGAATTTTTAATATTGAGTTTAATTTATATATTGATTATTTTGAAGTTGTGTAATATTGGAATATACAATATAATAATTTATTTTTATATTAGTTAAATTATTTCTGATTTAATTATATTTTGTTGGTATTATATAGGACTAAAAATGTTTTCTTTTCAAACAACCTCCGTTTTCGATGAAAAGAATTTTATTGGAATACGTATGACTAATTATTTCTAGATTTCCAATTTGAAGCCAGTCGGAGTTATTTTATCGGTATGTGCAATTTAATGGTGAACTGATAAATTAAAATAACGGCGTTGTGCAAACATAGTCCTTTCTCAACAAAATTAATTTCATTGGGACCGGAACGTAAAGACATTGCAGTATGTCCATTTTCATTTCGTTAGAAGTTTGGGTGTGATGATACGTATATTAAAGGGTTACAGTGAACAACGGATAGCGTAAAAGTTAATGCCATAATAACATTAAAATAACTGAGAAACTAAAATCCTAGGTAAATTTGGACATTCTCACCTAAACTAATATGCTAAATCAACTTCTATGCTAAGGAATCGAAACCAAGTACAACCCTTAAAACCGCACTACCTACCTTCTGCTGAATATATAAATATATTCACTTGTCTATACCTAGCTAGCAAACAGAAGTAGCTATATATGAAAGAATATATAAATTTATTCACTTTTCTGTGCCTAGCTAGCAAACACAACTAGCTACATATGAAAGATACACCCTATTTTGAATTGCTAATACATTGAACTATGTGCACTACACTGCAGCTATACTATTTCTTCTTCTTCGTAATTTCAAATCACATAATAGTCATTTTCCTCTTCACCACATGGCTAACCTACCTAAATGACGCAGACCTCATTTGGGAAGTTGAATCTATTATGTACTAGTAGACAAGACACCGTTTCTATCTTAAGAACTCTCCACTATATATACACACATACTCTACATCTCTACTCCATTCTCTCGTTCCCCAACTAATAATGAGACCGAGAGGCCTTACAAAAAATATGAATGCGAATCTCCTTGAAAACGTAAGAATGAGCCGAGGCATGTAATGGTGATGGAGGGGAGCTGTGAAGGAGTAGTTGTGTTGCGTGACAGTGTTAGATGGACAGTGGAATTTTTTTGTGATGAAGTGTTCGAGCAAAGAAGGAGAAGGAAGCATACGAAGTGGTTTACTTCATGGATCACGTTCGAACAATAAGGGATCAGTGTAGTACGGGTTGGAGGATCAAAATATGTGGAAGAAGAGGGGTAGCGCCAGTATCTCCGAAATTCTATAGAAGAGGAAGAGCTTATGGGTTCATGTATACTGGGGTTGGTTTTCAGGCTTGCATGGGGTGTGTTAACAGCAGGAAGAAATGTGTATGAAGAGATAGGAGAAATGAGCAGCGTGTGGTGATGTAGACATGGCCCGGGTGAGGTCTGGCGAGCGGAATAGGTGGTGTCGGTGTTGAAATACACAGGTAGGGAAGCTGAGATGGAACACGTACTGGTAGAATATGTAGTCTGCGGTGGTAACAAGGTAAGAAAGGAAGATGTTCAGTAAACCATATAATGTGCCTAATTTCCTTTAGTATGCCTAATCCTATTGATTTAGCTAATTATATTATGTAAAGGGTTAAATTCATAATTTAAATATACGTGGCCCATAAAGAGTACATGGCCCATGAAATATGATAAGAAAGAAGAATACATAAAGTAAGTATTTACAATGCCTAATGACAGTTTGTTCTGCCCAATCTAGTTCATACTTGCCTGAAAAATTGTTGAACGTGCCTGATTCAAGTATCGTGCCAGTGTATATGGTTTAGCAAAACATTTAATCTAGGCAGAGTACAGCGTGGCTTACGTTATTATATTTAAGTTTTAAATACCCAATGTTATAGAGTGCCTAACTTATGTTTTTAGGAGACCTGGTAATTCATTGCACAGTGCCTAATCTTAATGTGTCTAGTAAATAACATGGCCTTAAGTATTATATCTATGCCTTGTAAACAACCCACATTTTACGTATTGAAAGAGCATAAAATATTTTTATTTTATTCCTTGAGGGTTGGATCATTCTCATGTTTTGATATGTTGCTTATGGGGATGTGAAACATGTCCATAATTTTTACCAATTTTATTTGTGACCATTTTGCCATTGTCAGTCTTGTACAGGGAATAACTTTTGACTCCGGTCGAATCAGGAGGTAAGACCTGTGCCATTGGAAAGGAAATGATGATTGCCTTTCTATAGAGTTGTTACAATGAAGATTTGGCTTAGTGGTTTAGGAGAAATCGTTGTTTTAAGGATTTTCAGTTGGTTGTTCTGGTTTGGAGAGCCATAATGGGCTGATTTGGGAAGGCCCATTGGTGGGCTATTGGAAGGGTATAAATAAGGGGGAAGGGATGTAGGAAATGGCTTTAGTTTTCCATTCTCTCATTTGATGCCTTGTGGTCCTCCTTCCTCTAACACCTTTCCAATATTAAAAATCATAATTCAAGGCGCGAAATCATAGATCAATATCATTGGAGGCTAGATCTACATCAATTGAGGCAAGGATTCATCGGACCTAGGTGTTTGGTGTAAAGTGTTTGCTGTCCGGATTCATTTTCCTTTGATTTTTGCTTGTTTGGGAGAATTGGCGAGTGATTTACATCTCTCACATAGGTGCAATAAAGTATATGAATGTTTGATCATATATTTTTTCATCATATTTCAGTGTTTTATCATAGATTTATGTCCCTATAAGTCCATTTTCATATTAGTCACCATATAATCTGATTTAGCAAGTTTAGATAAGTAATTTCTATAATATTTCATGTGAGTGTGCAAGTTAAATCCATGATTTTGTTCATATGTACATTTATGTCGATTTTGGTGAATTTTACATTATTATTGATGGAATTGACATATTGGTGTTATTATTGGTTTCATACCATGCTTATGATCATATTGGATGAGTTGGTTTTGTCGAACGAATCGTTTTGGCGAAGTTTTGGTCGAAATTAGAGTTGCATTGGAGGATGCAGCTTTTAGGTCGAACATGGTGTGGGTCGGTCGAACCATGGAAAAATTTCTTGGAGGAGAAGAAACTGGAAGGGTCATTCTTCCTAAGGGCCGGTCTTCCTACGGTTCAGTCGTGTATGGGGAGATTGGACCAGGGTCAGTCACTGATGAGGGTCGGTCGTTGATGAGGGTCGGTCAATTTTGTACGGGTCGGTTGGACTTGGTGATGATGACTTAGATGATAAGAGTCGAGCTGGTCGAGCAGGGTCGGTCGAACAGGGTCATTTTCTAAAAAATTATATTTTTCGGGTATGATTCAGATTCGAAGAAAAAGCCTGAAATTTTTTTGGGCAACTTCTCGAACCCTACCCACATCACAGTGATGTATTTGGCTCGGTAATGGTGTAACTTCGAAGTAAATTCAAGTAGGAAGGTTCGAAGTGTTGAATGGTGTTCGTTGATCGATATAGAACAGCGAATGAGGTGACAACTCAAAGGTCGTGAGTTGGTGGATAATGGTTGCTTGAGCTATGAAAAGTCGTCGAGTTGGATGACTAGAGATGAGGAGGCCGAGAGAGTATCGTTGTCGTAAGTTCTAGCAGGCTCAAAGCAGGGGGTACGATAGGGGCACCTAAAAGACTGGTTATAGGTCGAGTACCCTGGGTATCGTTGTAAGGCCTAGTTGTCAAGGTTGGACATACATATGTATCGTTGAAAGGCGCATGGAGTTTATGCCAGAACTGGGGTTACCATTAGCCCTTGACATTTGGCAAGGTTGGCCGTCATACGATTAACGATGGTTTCTAAGCAGGATTGGCGGTGATAGCCAGAGTCAGTCATGGATGAATTGTTGTATTGTTTGTACCGTCTCATGTAGGTCGTCCAAAGTCAAAGGAGATGTTCTTTGGGTGCTTGTCTGATATTGGTTTAGGCCTCTTAGGCTTGTACCTGAGGTATGTTGAATTCGATTAGGATGGTTTACATGAGATATATATAATCTGGATGTTACGAGTGGTTTACCATGATTGAATGAGTGTTCTGGTTCCCATGGATGAATGGTTGAATTGCTTAATGTAAAGGCTATCGCTGTCCGATGTGGGGAAGACGGGAGTTGAGTTCTTCTTTGATGTTTGGTAGATTGGTTTGTTAATCTACCTATTCTCATATACTTTATTGTTGAAATTTGTTAGCTGTTTTATCGCTCACTAAGACTATTGTCTGACTCAAGGTTTTATGTTTCCTCTTATTACCTAGGGATGTTCATCCGGTTGTGGATGGGCAGACTAAGTAGCAGGTTACAGGTATTAGTGAGGATGATGATGTTGTGCGGAGGCGAGCAGGAGGCTGGTGTACCAGTTTTATTACTATCTAGTATTTCTATTTCCACCGTTGAGTGCTCTATGTGGGTTGTAGTGAGGCCTTATGTACAAACTTTGGTATTCGTTGGATAACCTTTCAGGAGTTGTGAAAAAGTTTGCTATATGATGCTTCATTACTATTACCTGTTGCATAAGTTCTATTACATTTTATCCTTGCGATGTGAATTCTACGACAGGTTCTGCTTGTGTTTACCTACTCTGATGATCGTTCATAGCTGCCTGCCACACTTTTCTGCGTATTATTTCTTTTGTTTAGTGCAGGGATTATGGGCGGTCGTCACATGCCTAATCTGGTTTAACTAACGCAAGTAAACTTTAGTTCTAATAATATCAAGTGGTGAGTAACGTATTATAATTTATTACCCTGACTTGCAGTAATGGAATGAAACGAAATAAGTGACATCGGAACCATATCGGCAAGTGCAGTTTTATGAAGCTGGTTTGGACAGAGTGAGACGCCAATGAGGATTTAATTAAATTAAACATTTGTTTAAATTAATTAAAATGAACTGTTTCTGCGATGAAATGGAACCCAAGGTGTATTAAACTCACTCAGTTCTCCCCACTTATATTTTATATATGTTGGGTTTTATTTTTGTGTGCTATGGTTGATAATGGTTGATTGTTGTTATTTATACATCCATATATTGATTGAATTTCTGAAATTAAACGTTGTTTATTTTCATTAAAAAAACCAAATCGTTATTTTAACAATTAGCCCCAATTAAGGTAATTTACCTTATTAGTCATGTTTATAAATAAATGTGTTTAATTCAGTGAATGGTTTGAATTATTATGGTTGTGTGAAAGAAATTGGTTGATATTGAATTCTCATTATTGGCTGTTATGAAACCCATTATTTATTTAAATTAAATGACCATATTTGAGATAACATATTTGAAGCAGGGAAGAACAAGTTGGAGGGATCCGACGGGATTCCTTAAATATATTTAATGTTATTTATTTTCGTATTATCACTATATGAACTGTTCTGATTGAATGATTGATTTGATTGTTGATCATTGACCTGGGATTCGACATTTGTTTTGTTTAAACCAATGGGTAAAATTGGTTGAGTAATTGGCAAATCAATCGTTTTATAAATATCAATTTACCGTCAAGAAAATCGACGAAATGAAGTTATAAAATTTATTTTATAACTGAAGACAGATTTTTAAATTTGTATTTTTAATAAAAGTTTGTTAAAAGGAAATTTATATTTGTGATCTATTAATAAAATTTATAATTAATTGATTTCATAAAGTAAATTCTTATGTTAAGAAGATTTATAAGCATATGAGCAAGAATTAATCTAACAGTCAAGAATTATATAGTTATTTTTTTGTATAGAAATAATTAAATGGAGTTGTTTAAATTAATTATATTATTAATTAATTTAAAGGAAGGACCAATTGAAATTGGTTAAAAGAATTAATTGTGTATTAAATTGACTAAGTCAACCGTTGTCACTGGAATTTATTATTAATTTATTTTTGAATTAATCTAATGTAATAGCTTAAAGAATATATTTTTTAAGTTTAATAAGATTCATTTTAAAATGGGAATTACTATTTGTTTAGTAAACAAAGAAGTTAACAACCTCCACAACAATTAATGATGGGATAAATTATTATTTAGTTTAATGATAATTTAAGTATAGTGTAATGAGACCTAATTGAATTGGAAGAGAGTTTATGAACGGATTTTACATTAAAACCGGGTTTTATAACAAAGGTAAAAAAGGAACTTTTAAGCAAATACGATGGTTTAAATAAATGTTGAGTTAGCTTTGGAATTAATAAATCTAGATAAAAGGGTTTATATAAAACCAGCGGTATATAAACGAAGTTTACAACAAGATGAGGTGTTAAAACGTTGATTTTAAACTAGTGCTACTTAATAATGAAATTAAGTGAAAAGAATGGAATCGAAGCAAGTATTTCGAGTGGGAAATGGTTGAATGGAGTAAAAAGGGGAATAATAAGGATTGATGGGAGTTAAGATAAAAAATTAAAAGTATTGGAACCAAACTGGAGATTGATTGAATTTTATGTTATTTTATTAGTATGCTCTTTGTTTTGTTGGATTGGAGCATATACATCAAAAATTCAATGTAAAATTGGAATGAGAATGAAATAAGTTGTTTCAAATCGGTGCTAATTTTTTTTACTAAATTTAATAATAAATTTAAATTTAATTAAATAAAATAATGAATACTTTGAAGTATTCAAATAAAAAAAGATGTTGATTATATCAAAATTAGAAGCACCAATAATTAAAATTTGTCATGGGCAGAGACACTATTGCCGATATAATAACTTCTATAAGAAATGCTAACATGATTAAAAATGGAATCTAAGTTTATCGGAAGCTTGGTCTAAAATTCCCGAAAAATTAGCCTTTTATGATTACATTGGTAATAATCCGGCAAAAGGATATAATTAATTTATCCTGTAGAAAAGAAAGGGAAATGCCTATTTCGTAGAGAAATAAAGAAAAAAAGTCTCTATCTTTTTTTTTCATCTCATTGAAAGATTGATTATTTTTATTTAACAATAAAATAAAAAAATCTTGAGTGATTTTCTGGGTATTAATCTGATGTTGATTTCGGTCTTCGGGGTTAATACTTAGGAATTTATTCGCTTACCAATTTACGGTCAGGGACCAATGAATGTTGAAGTAATGAAAATTAAAGGGATTTGAGAATATAATATGGTATTTTCCGAGTAATAGAATTATAAAGAGATATTGTGAAATTATAAAATATAATGAAATTACAATGATGTTTTCAAGATATAAGGAATTGATCGTATAAGTTTGAATACGTTATTCAAAGAGAAAGTGATAGCATTGTTTTCGAGAAATGAACAAAAGAGATGTCGTAACGAGAATTTATGTGAAATTTGATTTAACCCAAAGTTACGAATATATGATCTAATTTTAAAATGTGTGAAATAGTTTTGAGAATCCTGGTATAATAAAATAAGTAGAAATATAATATTTAAAATATTACAAGATTTAGAAGTTCCAAATTAACCATTGTTATTTTTTTTTCAAATTAAAAGGCCATGTAATGCCAGTATTGAAACAATGAACTCATTTTATCCTCATGATTACTTATTTGATAGTTAAATAACCGACTATCAAATTTGGCCAATACGATTGTTGGTACGGAAAGATCGGGATCGAATCTATATTCCAAAACCATTCCCACCAGTGAATACGTGAAAGAAAATTATTGAAGATGGAACAATTGAAGATCGTTGATCTTCATGAGCGGAAGAACTACTGATTGAATTTCTCTAGTTTAGCGGCCGGAGATATTTCGACACTGATTCTATCGTGATTGGAATCTACGGATTGCAAGGACTACTCGCTACTGATCTATAGGGTGATACCTAGGACGTGGTAGGAGGGGGCCTTCGGTTCATCCTATTCCTGGATGCCTTGTATGGACGAATGTCTGACAGAGTATTTTCAAAGGAATCATGTACGTTGATTTCTTTAAATATACCATAGTTGGTAGTGGTGGACGACGGTTCTCTCAGCTTAACAACTAGAATATTTTTATGGACGTCAATTAGTGATATCTAACGAATCTGACGATGTGGCATTCAAAGTAAATGGTGGCCAGATGTTCTAAAGGTAAATTCTAACCTCAAGCCTCATCAACCGGGAAATGACAAAAATCCGACAGGTAGCCTGGCTATGTGGGTCGCTCCTATTAAGGTGTATAATCACCTATCAAGAGAAAATCCATTTCCTTCTTTAATCTATTTTGATGTTGTTCCTTTTTAGGGAACGGTGGTTTGAGCCCAACCGTTGGTGATATACATTCGATACACTCAAGCTAAATGAGTGGTTGGTTATGTGTGGGCCGGGTTGCAAGACGTTCTTGTTGAACCCAGTGTATTACCCTCTAGATATACATTATCGGCAGGTGGTTCCATACCTTGTCATAGTCGGAATCCAATCTTCTATAAGCGCCTGCTGTTTTGGTTGTATACTATATATATGGAACGTGAGATGCGAGCATTCCGCTAGATTGCTATTTACTTGCATTTAGACACTATTACAATATCAGAATATATATATATATATATATATATATATATATATATATTTAAAAAAAAATGGGTTATCGTAAGATAAAAACCATCTGTATTTATGTGTGGATTTGGTCTAACGATTATCCTTTTCTTTAAAACAGATTTTGAACTTTAAAATTAAGTTGGATGATTCCCTTAAACTTTACGAGTTTTTCTCACTCTGGTTCACCAGACTGACCCGGTATTTGTAATGCTCGGGTTAGACCGGGTTATGCAGATCCAGGTTATCGGATACTACGAAGTCCAAAGACGGATTGGAGGTATTCAGATGTATGATATCTAGTAGTTATTCCACTGTGTGACTGTATATGAGGACAAATTATTATATCTTTCCATATGTGACAATGTACTCTGATGATTGTAAGTTTAATTTAAAGCTCTCAGTAAATATTTATTTCTATACTATATTTTGTTCTGCTGCGATGTGAGACTTTGATTCTGTGTTGTGTTGGTTCTCCTTCTTCTTATGTTCTTATATTTATTTATTTCTTATCTCGTATTATAATTTCTTTCTGATAACGTTCCAGTGTTTTTGGTGTTTAGAAGGTCAGAATTGGATACGGTAGCTGTTGGTTTAGTAATAACCTTGGCTCTGCGGCATGACTCGATAGAGATGGGGTTAGTAATACCCTTGATTGAGTTTGAGTGTATATATATGAGAGAACGTATTTGTAGAGTTTATATAAAAATGTTTTATGTTGTGTTATTTGATCGGTTCAATTTTGAACTAGCAACTGACACAATATTGTTATGTAAAGCGGGTAAATAAAATAATTCTACCCAAACTATATTTTTGTATAGAAAAGGAATTATTTTATTAAATTATTGAGATATTAATTTGTTTGATTGATTGGATGGAATTCAAATTGGATTGAAATTTGAATTAGTTTAATATAACTAGAATATTTCGTATATGAGATTAGTAAGAGAAACTGAATGATTTTGGAATAAAATTAGGATTGGAGTGTGAAATGAAAGTGAACTAATTAGAAATTCTGTCAGTTAATTGAATATGGATTTAGAACTTAACCTGGTTAAGTCAAGTTGATTAAAGAATGGATGTTGGAAATAAATGAAATCAATTTGGAATTTGGAAATTGAGTAAAATATAAATTGATTGGTTTAGTTAAGTTAGTTGTGTATTGATTTTGATTGTGCCTTGTTGATTGGTTGTTTGTTATATGGATTGAATAAATTCATCACATGATTAATAGTTAGAAGTTAAATGAATTGAAAACTAAACTCCAATATAATAATTTGGGAAAAAAATCAAATATGAAATGAAATTAGAAGGATTTAACTCTGTAATGGTTATTTGCATTGCATATCGAGTTATGTGTAGGTAGAAAAAGGAAGAGCTGTAAATTGTTATGCTTTGGAATTAGAGTTTGGTTGCCCAACAAAAGGTAAACCTTAATTATATAGGTTAACGATTGATTTTATACTCCTGAGTTGGGTAGCTATTCGGTTTTTTTTCCTTTTGGGATGTGTGAGGCCCGGAGTGGCATTTGTAATGTTCTGATCAAGTAGTGCAATTGTGTTGCTGGCGAATTTTTCGTAAATTTATATAATATAGAAATTTTGATGATAATTCTATAATAATTATTTTGAAAATAATTGGGATTTGAATATTCTTCTTACTTAAGTAATTTCGGGGACAAAATTCTTTTAAGGGGAAAGGAATGTAACGTCTCGCATTTTTGGTAATTAGATATTTAATTTAATTTATTATATTAAATAAACATTTGGAATTATATATGGATATAAAATATATAATTCGTTTATTTAACGAAGTTTGAACGTATAATTTATTTATAATTATAAAATGAACTTGAAATGGCGTGATAGCTCGTAGTCTGCAATTTGAACTTCAATTGAATATACATAATTCGTAGTGAACCGGAATTCTATGAAACAAGAAACGTTTGAATCGGTTTGATTTTAATTTTCTAATGGAAGAGAAAAATGGAGATTTCAGCTTATAGATCGTTAGATATGTCCATTTCAAATTTTCGAAGAGTCGCTATGGAATTCGTTAACAAACAATAACGTTTATTTTAAATAAATAAAAGCAGTTTTTATATATTTAGATGTCGTTTTAACTCAGAACTTTTAATATTGAGTTTAATTTATATATTGATTATTTTGAAGTTTTGTAATATTGGAATATAAAATATAATAATTTATTTTTATATTAATTAAATTATTTTGGAGTTAATTATATTTTATTGGCATTATATAGGTCTTTAAAATGTTTTCTTTTCAAACAACCTCCGTTTTCGACGAAAAGAATTTTATTGGAATACGTATGACTAATTATTGCTATATTTCCAGTTTAGAGCCAATCATAGTTATTTTATCTTTATGTGCAATTTAAGGATGAACCGATAAATTAAAATAATGTCGTTATGCAAACGGAGTCCGTTTTCAATAAAATTAATTTCACTGGGACCGGAACTTAAAGACGTAACAGTATGTCCATTTTCATTTCATTAGAAGTTAGGGTGTGGTGATATGTATATTAAAGGGTTACGGTGAACAACGGATATATAACGACCCGAAATCTCCCGATCTCCGAGGATATGAGAAACAACGGATTGCTTTGAGAACATGGCGCATCAGAACACAAACAATAGGACATTTCATTGCTATTACAACAATTTACATCAGAGTACAATAATATATATCAGAATTCTAATAAATAAGATACAGCGGAAAAATAAATATTAGAGATTTACAAATTACAAAGGCAGCGGAAAATAATACATAAATATAATGCACAGCGGAAATACATCAACTACCACAGCTGAAAGAAATGCACGGATACAAAGCTTTCCGAATATACCTCCAACTGTAAATCCAGAAACTTGTGTAAAGACATATCTGCAAAACCGAAACTACTAGCTGCCCGTGTGGAAAATATGGGCACCTAGAGTTTAGGTTAAAACAATAAACTCCGAGTCAGTCATGGGACTGGTGTGAGAACTAAAACAGTTATTAACTTTTTCCTTTAAAAGTTGGGAAAAATCATGGGACCATGCTGTATGACGCGGAACAGGTTAAATCCACATGAATATCAGTTTAAAATAAAGCAACGCAATGCTTTTTGGAAAATGAAGCTATTATAAGACTCATGTCCCATCACACAATGCAACGAAAGCTGGAGAATAGAGTTTTTCCTTATAATAGCCAAACATGCTTGGTACATTTTAAAACAAATCATTTTGATACTACTATAAGCGTATAGTGTCAAAATCACTTCAAATATAAATGTATCAATCGTAAACGACATAGTAACCCATCCTACTATGTCGTTATACTAGTTTTGCAACTAAAATCGAAAAGTCACGAATTGGAAATAGGATTCCATCTATGAGTTGAGGCAAGGGATGGCTCCTCACCGATTCGAGACACTCTAGCAAATGCCTCCGGATTACACACTGCGGGGCAATCGTGGATCCTGCAGGGCCAGTTCGTACTTACGTTAGTGGATTGGTTATTCTTGAACACACGTTTCTCGGTCCTATCGAACCTATCTCTGAGCCACTAGGGACTCAATATCGAAGCGCCTCGCAATCCATCATCCACATATGTAAAAATATCTGGGCTCCATACCATGACACCACTCCTAGCTAGAAAGAAACATCGTGCAATCCCTGCGTCCCTTATCCCGATTTTGACTCATACCGGGTGTGATGCTCGCGAATTAACGTTATACACAAGGCTATGCTACTTAAAGCCGTGCTTTGATCATCATCCACAGGACTCTACATTTCAACAAAAGCCTTGAACATTTGCATCTTAGCATGCCACACTGACAATCCATATCGTACCACTGATTTCCACCAATATATAACCTCTAAGCTCGTACGTCTCAGAGAAGGGTGTTAAGCAAGAGAATAAATTCTCCACCACCAAACAGATATATATTTAGCAGAGATCAACGAATACGGTATAAAGGAATACAATGTCAGACATACCATCCATTTGCAAGTCCGTTCTGGGTCTGAACAAAACCGGAGGCACCTTATTTCTCGTCCCATATGTCCAATACAGGAGAGAGGTCCTCAAATAACTAGTCTATCTCCAAGTACGTCTAGACGATCACCACTTATTACCTTGTCATGGGTGTACAGCCCAATCAATACATTGGTAGTCATCTAAACGATGTGAAGATCTCCGGTCTTCAATCAACATCTTCGTCTTTTAGTTTTAGTCGTCGTATTAATTATTCAGAATGGGTTAAACCCGGTCTTTCCAAATAACTCCCTATTTTATAATTAATAATCAAGTGCCATAAAAACACATCATACGCCTCATTCCAATTCATAATATTCTTTTATTCAAATATACACATCTTTAGGGAAAGGTTCCCATTAATTTTATCAAAGATAAATTCTTTTAAACTTATACTTTAATCTTCCTTTTGATATCAATTCAAAAGATTTGATTTTATCCTTTATCAATTCTAAACGAAATTAAGGTTTATCCACTAGTCAGGATTATCGAGCCTTACTGAAGTAATCCTTTATTTTAATTTCTGATCCCAACCTATTCATCCCATGGAGCAAAACTGGTAATACTCCATATCTAACACTCACTGTGTTATCGGTAAATATAATTACCATTTCACATTCAAATCTAATTAAAGATTTAACTATTGTCTGGAGTAAGACTAGTAGTACTCCATTCTCGATCATTTCCTGAATTTGATAAATTAAATTATCTCATTTCCATTTCAATCTAATTAAAGATTCATTAAAACTCCCCTTGGTTTCAGTATCAAAAATCATTTCTTAGTGATTGTTAAATTTTATGGAAATTAATCCCGCCGTTAACTGGTTAAAGAATCGATGTCATTTAAAACAAAGTTCACTATAAACCCAAAATCATCTTCCACCAAAATGGAATCTTCACAGAAATCATAAAAGTATATAATCGATATAAATTTCTATATTAGACTAATAATATAAATGGAATACTGGCAAAGCCTTTTTAAATTCCATATATAGTAACGGTCTTCCTTACAGAAGCTCATCACGATTATTACTAATTCGAATTTCATTCAATTCCAATTTGGTATATTAAATTGGAAAAACTTTACTTTGGAAAATTTCCATTAAATCTTAATAAAAAGATTTATAAATTCCGAATCATCTCTTCACTGTTAATTGGGTTTTAAGAACAAATGTTTTTTAAAACACAGTTCACGATGAACCCAAAATCAACTTCCATTTCAATTCCAATTAAATTAATTGATTGGTAAACTTCATTAGTCCTAACTAAAGACACCATTCATGACAAACCCCAAAATCCAATTTGATATTAAATACAAGGCTCTAAATGGAAATTAACGGCTTATTTCAATATCAAATTCTGAAACCAACAAATATCGTATTGGGAATAACAATATATATATCATCCAAATTCCTCAAAAGTATCCGTATAATCACGGAATCCAATATCGAAATATTCCGAAGATTATTTCCATTTAAATCACTTCCAATTTAATATTGTAAGTTTTTGGTTATTTTAAAGCCCTTTACAAATCCAATTTACTTATTTAAAAATTATTGGATTATTATTCTAGTTAATAACTAGTTCATTTCGATAAAAAAATATTTTTGTCTTTTCAAACTTGGAATTTTTCATCCAAAATCTTTCTAAATCATTTATTATGATTTTACACAATTTTTCCATTTTTTTAATGATTTTATTAAGGCGTTTACAGTCGATTTCCAATAACGGCTATCGAACCGCATTCATAGCGGCCTTTTTCTGAAATTGATTAGGACATAATTTAAAATCCAACCATTCAAATTTAAATCTCTTATATTCATTGGAAAGATCTTTTCGATACGAACCCAACGGTTCTGATTTTAGGAGAATCCAACGGTTCGATCTCCCGTTATGTCCATTTGAAGTTCATGGTCGAAATTCGTGAATGGTCGCTGCGCGGCGCGTTCTATTCAGGCCATTATATATATAATATATATCGTCGATTTGCATTTAAAACGTATTTTATAAATCGTTTTGTAAATTCATTTTAAAATGATTTCAACTTCATTTTCAATTTTAAATCAAAATTGTATATTCCATTTCATTATAATTTTGAAATGATAATATTTTCAAAATATATGATTTTGAAATCCATTTCCTTTTCGTATGCATTATAAAATGAATAAAATTGATCGATAAACCCGTTTGGGTTAAAATGGCATATATATTTAACCTGGCATCCATATTTCAATATTTTCATGTCCATCCCAAATCGGACATCAAAATCACATTTTGATTATTCATTGAAAATTATTTTAAAATATTCGTTATTTTAAAATATTTGTTATTTCTAAATTGGAATGTGACTCAATCAATTACCATATAATTTCAGTTATATGGATTTCATATATTACATATGTTCAACAATAATGATAAATAATCATCAAATAGTCAACTCACATCCAGAGTGCAACTTACAACTGTATAAGCACTAAATAATTAAATAACGCTTATCGCAGTTTGTCAACCAATCGATTGACATACAACTAAATATTGGGATTAGTTTATGTCAAATATCATCCCTATACCTGTGTTGGGTTTTCAAACAACAACAGTCCATTTAAAATAATCACTTGTTAATAAATTTAACCAGTTCTAATTCAATTTGAATTATTTTTCTAATTAGCCAATTTTCACTCTTTAGATTATAAATGAATATTTATGATTTAATTTCAACTACCACAAAATAATATTAAATTATTTTTATTATTTTAAACATTTCAGCATCACAATCAACACACAATACAACCAATTAAATCATCCACGGTCAGTGGACAAGAGAGGTGAGCTAACAGGTACCGTATACAATTTTTAATGATTAAAACTGATAAAAATCTACACTGGCAATTTTATACATTTTTATACTTTAATACAATAACATGATAAAATATAATTTAGTGAGAAGGAGTTCTCACTTTGATTGGATAGAAATCTGTAACAACCCTGAATTTTGGGGCAAATTTAAAATTTATTTTAACTAATTTTAATGCGTTTGGATATTTAAAATAATTTATTTTAAATAATAATGATTAAAAATTTATTTAAATCGAAGTTAGGATGAATAATTTAATTTGGATTATAAAAGGAGTTAGAAATATGGCGCGGCAGTTCGAAAATTCGATTTCTAATTTCAATTTAATATACAGTAAATCAGAATTGAACGAAACAAGAAATATTTAAATCTGTTTGATCATATCTTTCTAACGAATCTGAAAAATTGGAATTTCACTTTAAAAATAGAATGTTATGTCCAGTTTAAAATTTAGAAAAGTCGCTGTAAAATTTATATATATTTTAATATAATATATGGCCCTTAAAAATAGTCATTTTGCAAACGACCTCGGTTTTCGACGAAACCACTTTTGTTAGAACCGGAATTTCAAATTATTGTTAAGTTTAATTTTCCAGAATTTTTCGAATTAATATGTGAGCGTGGCAAAAAAAATTGTGTTTTGTTCATTTAAGTCAATTTTAATCGACTTGAAAAATGCCATTTTTCAAATAGGCTCAAAATTGAATGAAATTAATTTTCCTAGGTCCGCAGCGTCAAAACATAGCTAAATATATTTTTCGGGATTTTTCGAAGTTAATTTGTGGCCCCGGTGAATTTATTCGTACGGTTGAATTAAAATATAAAAAAATATTTTAAAATAACGAAAACTAGGCCAAGACGATCATTTGGGCCTGCAGGACATAGTTAGATGAGTCCGGAATAAGGGTAAATAGGTAGGTATAACAATCGTTGGGCTGAAAAAGAAGAAAGTTGCAAAATGGGCTTTATTGGGCTAATTAATTATTTAATAATAACCTAACCCTATTATTTTGTTATAAAATCACTGTTCATCCTCCTCCCCCATTCGTTTCAAGCCGCCACCAAACCCACTTCCTTCAAAACTTCAAACCCCGATTTCTCTCCCGTTTCTCCACGAAATCCTTCGCAGTAATACCTGTTTCGAAGAGATTTTGGAGCACTTTGATTCTACACCAAAATCAAAGCCTCCCGTACCCTGTAGCCGAAGCCCCGACCCCACGAAGTGTGCCGCCGCCATGCTCAGGCGGGCCCACCACGGCCAACCGCACCCCACCCCCTTCCAGGCACCTCCCCTCTCCAAGCTCTCCAATCTCCAACAAACCGTTCTGAAAACCATCAACTACATCTCCCGATTTCTGAATTTAAAGTTTTGAACAAAATTGAAATATAGAGGTATGAACATTTCAGATTTTGTGACACTTATTTCTGTTGCAACTGCAGTTGTAAAAAATAAATTGTTAATTAAAAATTGATAATTAACTCATACGAGCTCCAAATTGGGAATTTTCAGATCCGTGTGAATCGTGACAGCAAATACATCAACTTAGAACTGATTGGAACAATTTCTGGACCTTTTTAAAATTTTAGATCTAGATCTGAAATCAAGGTGAGCATTCTAATTTAAATAACTAATTTTTAATCCAGCTATTTCGTTTGCTTATGGATCATGCTGTGTTTGTTATTGGTTCTGATCTATGATGTTGCAATTGATTATTGACTAGTTTTGAGATGTTATATGGTTACCCATTTGGTCATTGATTTATTTAGATCTGAAATCACATTTGGATTATTTACATTTATGCCAATCCAAACCATTCTAGTTTGAATTCAAAATATACTCCTCCCCTCTAGATTCAATATTTTTATTGAAATTTAAAAGTAAGGAATGACGATGTGAATAGATTCAATATTTTTATTGAAATTTAAAAGTAAGGAATGACGATGTGAATAGATTCAATATTTTTTTCTTTTGTAAATAAAAAGTAGAAATTTGCATTGTAATGAAATTTACATTTTTACATGTAAATAAAAAGTAGAAATTTGCATTGTAATGAAATTTACATTTTTACACGTAAATAAAAAGTAGAAATTTGCATTGTAATGAAATTTACATTTTTACGTGTAAATAAAAAGTAGAAATTTGCATTGTAATGAAATTTACATTTTTACATGTAAATAAAAAGTAGAAATTTGCATTGTAAATAAATTTACATTTTATTTGTAAATAAAAAAAAGTTTATTTAGAATTTACATTGTTATTTACATCTATTTGTAAATAAAAAGAAATAACTGGAAAGCACCTTTTGTTTACACTTCATTTGTACACTAAAAACCCATTTTTGTGTTATTTTTTTTTTAAATTTAACATTTTTATTGTCAATACGTATACAATGAAAGTGTAAGTAAAAAGGTATCATCTTTATTGTTATTTTCTATGCAGTTTTAAGTTAATATTTTTATTGTAAAATTAGTTTACAATAAAAAGGATAGGTTAAAGAATAGCATTTTTATTACCATTTTATGTACAATAATGATGTGGAAAATTAAAGGAATTATTTTTATTGATATTTATATGCAATGAAAATAGAAAGTTTAGAGATATCACTTTTATTGACATTATATATGTAATGAAAGTAGAAGAGTTAAAATTATCAATTTGATCCATTTTGTTAAATTAGAACGGTCGCAATATGATTCGTTGTTTGCTATTTATTTTGTTAAACTGGAATTAATGACAAAATGAAATTACTACCTTTATCATTTTGTGGAAATAGAATTGTTAACAGAATGAGTATATCACTTTTACACATCTTTGTTGAAACAGAATTTATGTGCAAATATAAGAATCACTTTTATTAGCATAATACACAGTAGAATTTATATGCAAATATAAAACCAAATTTTTATTTGCAAACTTGCATTAGAGTTTATATTCTAATATACAAATTGTATTGTTGGTCAAAATATACGCTGAAATGTATTGTTAAGAAATTTCATACAAGTAAATATATTGAAATTTATATTTTATTTGTCATCCGTAATAAAGCTATATAATTAAATTATTGTTTGTGTAACTTTGGGAATATATAGAGAAATCATACGAGTAAAGTACATTTTTTTTACTCGATATAAGTGACATTTTCGATTTATTTCATCAACTTCTTACTGAAATTGAAATTGGTTAAATCTATTAACCAATTATTTATTTATTTATTTATATGAACTGCTGTTGGCTGAAAACCCCACACGAGTATTGGGACGATACTTGACTGACACAAATCCCAATCTTTAATTGTATGTCTATCGATTGATCGACAGGCTGCGATGAGCGTTATTGATTCATTTTAATGCTCACACAGTCAAAATTGTCAATCTGGATGTTAATGCGTGGTTTGATGATTATTTCCTGTTTATTATCCTATACATGAAATGTATGAAATACATATGACCCAAAAATATATAGTACATGTTTGAGCCGCACTCCAGTTCAGAATTTCTTCCTAAACAAAGAATTTTTGTGTAATAAAGAATATTTGTCAAATATAGGATTTTTAATATAAAGGATATTTTATATTAAAAATATTTTACAAATAGATTTAAGGAAGTTTTCAATTAATTATTATTTAATTGGAATTTAGTTCAAGCATTGGATTTTTGGGTTGTCGTGGATGGTATCTTAAATAACATTGCCCTTAAACCCTGATGAAAGAGTTAACCTTTTCATTAAGATTATTTACAATTATATTTTTGAAATTAATTGATATGTGGATTGGGTTTATCGTGAACAGTGTTTTTAAATGACATTTGTTCTTTAATCTAATTTACATTGAAATTGTTATGTGGAATTTATAAATCTATTTTATAGATGTAAAAGAAGATTTTCTGAAAATCAGGTTTTTCCAATTTAATATATTAAATTGGAATTGAGTGGAAATTCGATTGGTAATAACCGAGATGGGCTTCTGTAAAAGAAGACCGATATTATATATGGAATTTAAGAGGCTTTGCCGTTATTCAATTTATATTATTAGTCCGATACAGAAATTTATATCGGTTATATATTGATTTAATTTGTGTGGAAATTCCATATTTTTGGAAATTGATTTTTGGTTTATCGTGAACTGTGTTTTAGATGACACTAGTTCTTTAACCCAATTTAAGAAAAGATTTATTTATTAAATTAATAATCTTGTAATAATTATTTTTAATATCAAAATCAAAATTAGAGTTATTAAATCTTTTTAGAAATGTTTTAAGATTTAATTTGTTGATTTTATCTTTGATTAAATTTATGAGAACCTTTTAATATAAATATTTTATTAAAAGAACATTCAGAGTTGGAATGTGGCGTATGGTTGATTTTAATTACAAATACGCTAGTTATTCAGGAAGACCGGGTTTATCCCATTCTGAATAATCATCACGACGATCAAGGGTCGAAGATGAAGACGGTGGTTGAAGGTTGGGGAGCTTCACATCGTTTGGTTGATGATGATTGATATCTTGAATTGGGACTGATCCCCCAAGGCAAGGTAATAAGTGATGATCGTCCAGACATACTGGAGATCGACGGATACGTTGTTTCATTCAGACCCAGAACGGACTTGTAAATGGATTGTGTGTCTGACATTGTATTCCTTTTATACTGTATTTATTGAACGCTACTAATTATATATTTTTATTGGTGGCGAAGGATTAATTCTTTGCTTAACACCCTTCTCTAAGACGTATGAGCTTAGAGGTTATATATATTGGTAGATGAGCAATGGATATGGTATGGTCTGACAATGTGCCATGCTAAGATGCATATGAACAAGGCTTATTGTTGAAAAGCAGAGTCTTGTGGTTGATGATCAAAGCACAGCTTGAATAAGCATAGCTTTGTGTATTACATAGCTTCACGAGCCTCACAACCCGATGGAGTCTAAAACGGGAGAAGGGAACGTAGGGAGAGCAACACGTTTCTTTCTAGTTAGATGTAGTGTCAGTGCTTAAACTGGCTGATATTTTACTTATGTGGATGATGGAATGAGGTGCCTCGGATGACAGGTCCTATAGGATCGCGAAACGTGTGTTCAGGAATAACTAATCCATGAAGCTGTATGTTTGAACCGGCCCTGCAGCTTTCCAAGGGTTCACTACGGGGGATTCTGAGACATTAGCTAGAGTGTCTCGAATCGGTAAGGAGCTCCTCCCTAGCCTTGACTCATGATGGAAAACCAATTTCCAATACGATCTCATACGGTTTTGATTGTATTACTAGTATGGAGACATAGTATATGGTAGTTATGCTTCCTAGGATTGAAACATTTATTTTGAAATGTTTTTATATACACTAATAATAATATCAAATTCGTTTTTATCGTATCAAGCATTTTTGACCATTATAAGGTAAAACTCTATCCTCCGGTTTATGTTGGATTGTGTGATGGGACTTGAGTATTATGATGGTTTCATTTTTCTAAAAAGCATTGCGTTGTTTAATGATTTACTTTAATTTATGCACCGGCAATCCATTGGAGTAAACCCGTTCCGTGTTAGCGGCGTGGTCCTTGGATTTGCCTTATTACTATTAGTTAAATTAGTTTAGAATTCTCACACCAGTCCCATGACTGACCCATTGTTTGTTTCCACCTTAACAAACTCAGGTGGCCTCTTCTCCACACGGGCAGTCGAGTAGTTTGTCTACAGGTTCTTATCTCAAGCAGGATTCTGGATTGAAGCCTAAAGCTGTGTCCAGAGCATCGTAGTCTTCTGCTGTGTATTGCATTTAATTTATTGTAATTTATCTTCTACTGTAATCTTATTCAGTATACTCTGATATGTTCTGTACTCTGATGTAACATTATTGTGATGTTTATAAAAGTCTGCTGGTATTGTTCTGATGTGTTGTAGCCCAAAGTAAGCGTATCCGGCGATTTCCCGGAAGGTCGATTTTCGGGTCATTTCATAATCGTTATTAAATGATTATTCTAATTAAATTAAATCGATCGTTCAGTTTAATCAGAAATTGCAACTAGCTCCGTTTCCCTTTCAGTTAGTTCCATGGCATAGTGCTCGTTGTGATGATTCCAACGAACTTTGAATCATCGAATTCCATTGTTGTATGAACAAGTTACAACCGTTTATATATTATACACTTTAATAATTAATTAAACAATTAATTAGCTCCTTAATTGCATGTTTTAGGGTAATAATCCTTTCTTCCCATTCATAACCTGGAAACCACTTAAACCCATCGTCCCGTTGAAGCTTCCTCTACACACACACATCCAGGCGCTCTGACGCTAATCCATGACTGCCATGATGAAGCCCCTCAGGTGCGCCACCACCACCGTAAATGGCATCCATCTCGGTGGTCCCCTTGTCTCGAAAATCGAGCCCGAAATCGTGTTATTTGAGCATAGAAATCACGCAATGAAACATTATAAAAACCGTACCAATCTCTAGATGATGGAAATCTCCAAGATTTCGGTTTTGGAATGATAATTTAATTCACAGTAGATTGTGATTTTTTTGATTCGAATCTAGGATTAAATCGGCCGTTTAGAACAAAGAATGCGATGGCCTTCTAATTGGAGAATTAGGGTTAGGAAATAGGGTTATATATAAGCACATTTAAATATTATTTAATTCCAATAATACTTGTTTTTCAATTCGAACCCCAATGCAAACCAATGACTGTTGGCCCTAGCTAAATATCCCTATTTCAAACAAAATGGGATATTTTTCGTAAGCCAATTCGACTGTTTCGAACAGTTTTTCTTTAAATTAAAATATAGATCAATATATTGAATTTTAAACGTACATTTTAATTTACCGAGGTCACATACTGACTCCAAAAATTACAGAAAAATAAATCTAGCTATAATTTGACGATACAGTCCTAAGAAAACTAATTTCGTCGAATTTGGAGGCCTTTTGAAAAATTCCCTTTTTCCAGTCGATTAAATTCAAACTGAAATTACCAAACACGTTCAAATTTACCACGTCCACATATTAATTCCAAAAATTATGAAATTATAAACCTAACTATAATTTGACATTCTGGATCCAACAAAAGTGGTTTTATCGAAAACAAAGGTCGTTTGCGAAATAGCTATTTTTAAGGGCTATATATATTATAGTGGAAATTAGGCTAAGGTCCCTGTTTTGAAACTTAATTAGGCTCAGGTCCTATCATAAACTTATTGTAAATTAGGTCCCTGTTTTTCTATTTAGAAAAATTGCATATATTTATGCAGCAATTCATCAATGTTAGTTCAACTATATTTGCATACATGTATGCAACAATTCAGAATATTTGCATACATGTATGCAAATATTCGTTCAAAATAGTTGCATACATGTATGCAAAAATTCAGAATATTTGTATACGTGTATGCAAATATTCGTTCAAAATAGTTGCATACATGTATGTAAATATTTTGCATAGTTGCATACATATGTGCAACTATTCTGAATGAATATTTGCGTACATGTATGCAAATGTTCGTTCAGAATAGTTACATACATGTATGCAAAAATTTAGAATATTTGCATACATGTATGCAAATATTCGTTCAGAATATTTGCATACATGTATGCAAATATTCATCAGAATAGTTGCATACATGTATGCAAAAATTCAAAATATTTGCATACATGTATACAAATATTTATTCAGAATAGTTGAATACATGTATGCAAATTTTTTGAATATTTGCATACATGTATGCAAATATTTGTTCAGAATAGTTGCATACATGTATGCAACTATTTTTAATATTTGAATACATGTATGCAACTATTCGTTCAGAATATTAGCATACATGTATGCAACTATTCATCAGAATAGTTGCATACATGTATGCAAAAATTCAAAATATTTGCATACATGTATGCAAATATTATGAATAACACATAAAAACGAAAACAGAGACTAAATTTATAATAAGTTTATGATCGGATGTGAGCGTAATTTTGAAACTTAATGGAGACCTATAGAAAGCGCACCCTATATTATATCAAAATATATATAAATTCCATAGCGACAATTTTGAATTTTAAACTAGACATAACTTTCAATTCATAAAGTGAAATCTCAGTTTCTTGCATTCCTAGAAAAATATAGTTGAACAGATTCTAACATTTCTTGTTTTGTCCAATTCTGATATATATTGAATTCTGTATACTCAATTGAAATTAGAAATCGAATTTTCAAACTACCGCGCCATTTCAGACTCGTTTTATAATTAAAATAAATTTATACATTCTAACTTCATTTAAATTAAATTTTTGGTCGTTATTATTTAAAAAAAATCATTTTAAATACTCAAAACCCATTAAAATAGCTAGAAAAAATTTTAGTTGGTTCAGAAATTCTGGGTTGTTACAGAATAGCGGAAAAGTTAGTGCCATAATAACATTAAAATAAATGAGAAACTTAAATTCTAGGCAAATTTTGACATGCTCACCTAAACTAATATGCTAAATGAACTTGTATGCTAAGAAATCGAAACCAAGTACAACCCTTAAAACCGCACTGCCTACCATCTGCTGGATATATAAATATATTCACTTGTCTGTGCCTAGCTAGCAAACACATCTAGCAACATATGAAAGATACACCCTATTTCGAATTGCCAATACACTGAACTATGAGCACTACACTGCAGCTATACTATTTCTTCTACTCCGTAATTTCAAATCACATAATAGTCATTTTCATCTCCACCACATGGCTAACCTACCTAAACAACGCAAATCTCATTTGGGTAGTTGAATCTATTCTGTACTAGTAGACAAGACATTGTTTCTATCTTAAGATCTCTCCACTATATATACAAACGTACTCTGCATCTTTACCCCATTCTCTCCTTCCCTAACTAATAATGAGACCGAGCGGCCTTCAAAAACAATATGAATGTGTATCTACCTAAAAACGTACGAACGAGCCGAGGCATGTAATGGTGGATGGAGGGGAGCTGTGAAGGAGTAGTGGTGTTGCATGACAGTATTGGATGGACGGTGGAGTTTGTTTCTAATGAAGTGTTCGAGAAAAGCAGAAGAAGGAAGCATACGAAGTGGGTTACTGCATGGATCACGCTCGAATAGCAAGGGGTCAATGCAGCATGTTAGAAGATCAAAATATGTGAAAGAAGTGGAGGTAGCTCAGTATCTCCGAAATTGTATTGAAGAGGAAGAGCTTATAGGGTCAAGTATATTGGGGTTGGGTTTCAGGCTTGCGCGAGATGTGTTACCAATAGGAAGAAAAGGGTATGAAGAGATAAGAGAAATGAGCAGCGTGTGGTGGTGTAGACGCAGCGCGGGTGAGGTCAGGCGAGCGGGATAGGTGGTGTCAGTGTTGAACATACACAGGTGGGGAAGTTGAGATGGATCACGTACTGGTAGAATATGCAGTCTGTTGTGGTTACAAGATAAGAATGGAAGATGCACAACAAACCATATAATGTGCCTAATTTCCTTTAGTATGCCAAATCCTATTGATATAGCTAATTATATTATGTAAAGGGCTAAATTCATAATTTAAATATACGTGGCCCATAAAGAGTACGTGACCCATGAAATATGATAGGAAAGAAGAATACATAAACTAAGTAATTACAATGCCTAATGATAGTTTCTTTTGCCCAATCTAGTTCATACTTGCCTGACAAATTGTTGAACGTGCCTAATTCAAGTATCGTGCCAGTGTAAATGGTTAAACAAAACATTTAATCTAGGCAGAGTACAACATGGCTTACGTTATTATATGTAAGTTTTAAATACCCCATGTTATAGAGTGCCTAACCTATGTTTTCAGGAGACCTAGTAATTTATTGCATAGTGCCTAATATTATTGTGTCTAGTAAATAACATGGCCTTAAATATTATATCTATGCCTAATTTGGTTTAACTAACGCAAGTAAACATTAGTTTTAAGAATATCAATTGGTGAGTACCGTATTATAATTTATAACCCTGACATGCAGTAACGGAATGAAAGAAACAAGTGACTTCAGAACCATATCGACAAGTGCAATATTATAAAGCTTGTTTGGAGAGAGTGATCCGCCAATGGAGGTTTTAATAAAATTAAATGCTTGTTTAAATTAATTAAAACAAACTATTTCCGCGATAAAATGGAACCTAAGGTAAGTTAAACTCACTCAGTTCTCCCTACTTATATTTTAAATAGGTTGGGTTTTATTTTTGTGTGCTGTGGTTGATAATAGTTGACTGTTATTATTTATACATTAATATATTGATTGAATTTCTGAAATTAAACGTTGTTTAATTTCAGAAAAAACCAAATCGTTGTTTTAACGATTGGTCCCAATTAAGGTAACTTACCTTATTATTCACATTTATAAAGAAACATGTTTAATTCAATGAATGGTTTGAATTGTTTTGGTTATGTGAAAGAAATTGGTTGATATTGAACTGTCACTATTGACTCTTATGAAACCCATTATTTATTTAAATTAAATGACCATATTTGAGATAACATATTTAAAGCAGGGAAAAACAAGTTGGAGGGATCCGACGGGATTCCTCAAATATATTTAATGTTATTTATTTTCATATTACCACTATATGAACTGTTCTGATTAAATGATTGATTTGATTATTGATCACTGGTCTGGGATTCGACATTTGTTTTGTTTAAACCAATGGGTAATATTGGTTGAGTAATTGGTCGTATATGCCCTATAAATCAATCGTTTTACCGTTAGCTAAATCGACGAAATGAAGTTATAAAATTTATTTTATAACTGAAGACAGATTTTTAAATCTGTATTTTTAATTAAAGTTTGTTAAAAGAAAATTTATATTTGTGATTTATAAATAAAATTTATAATTAAATATTAATTAATTATTTTATAAAGTAAATTCTTGTGTTAAGAAGATTTATAAGCATACGAGCAGGAATTAATCTAACGGTCAAGAATTAGATAATTATTTTTTTTATAGAAATAATTAAATGGAGTTGTTTACATTAATTATATTATTAATTAAAGTAAGGACCAATTGAAGTTGGTTAGAAGAATTAATCGTGTATTAAGTTGACTAAGTCAACCATTGTAACAGGAATTTGTTATTAATTTATTTTTGAATTAATCTAATGTGATAGCTTAAAGAATATCTGTTTTAATTTTAATAAGATTCATTTTAAAAAGGGAATTACTATATGTTTAGTAAATAAATAAGTTAAGTACCTCTATAACAATTAATGATGGGATAAATTATTATTTTAATTAATGATAATTTTAGTATAGTGTAATGAGATCTAATTGAATTGGAAGAGAGTTTATGAACGGGTTTTATATAAAAACCGGGTTTTATAACAAAGGTAAAAAAGGAATTTTTAGGCAAATCGATGGTTTAAATAAATGTTGAGTTAACATTGGAATTAAGAAATCAAGATAAAAAGGGTTTATATAAAACCAATGGTATATAAACGAAGTTTACAGTACGATGAGGTGTTAAAATGTTGATTTTAAATTAGCGTTACTTAATAATGAAATTAAGTGAAATGAATGGAATCGAAACAAGTATTTCAAGTGGGAAATGATTGAATGGAGTAAAAAGGAAATAATATGGGCTGATGGGAGTTAAGTTAGGAAATTAAAAGTATTGGAATTAAATAGGACATTGGTTGAGTTGAGTGATTTTCTGAGTATTAATCTGACGTTGAATTCGGTCTTCGGGGTTGATACTTAGGAATTTTTTCGCTTACCAATTTACGATCAGGGACTAATGAATGTTGAATTAACGGAAATGAAAGGGATTTGAGAATATGATATGGTTTTCCTGATTAACAGAATTATAAAGAGATATTGTGAAATTATAAAATATTATGAAATTATAACGACATTTTCAAGATTTAAGGAATTAGTGGTATAAGTTTGATTACGTTATTCAAAGAGAAAGCGATAGCATTGTTCTCGAGAAATGAACAAAAGAGATGTTGTAACGAGAAGTTACATGAAATTTGATTAAACCCAAAGTTACGAATATAAGATCTAATTTTAAAATATATGAAATAGTTTTGAGAATCCTGTTATAATAAAATGAGTAGAAATATAATATTTAAATTATTACAAGATTTAGAAGTTCTAAATTAACCACTGTTAATTTTTTAAAATTAAAAGGCCATGTAATGCCGACTGAATTAATGAACTCATTTTACCCTCATGATTACTTATTTGATAGTTAAATAACCGACTATTAAATTTGGCCAATGCGATTGTTGTTACGAAAAGACCGGGATCGAATATATATTTGAAAACCATTTTGACCTGCGAATACGCAAAAGAAGATTATTGAGCATGGAACAATTGAAGACCATTGATCTTCATGAGCGGAAGAACTACTGATTGAATTTATTTGGTTTAACAGCCGGATATATTTCGGTAGTGATTCTATCGTGATTGGAATCTACGGATTGCAAGGACTACTCGATACTGATTTATAGGGTGATACCTAGGACGTGGTAGGAGGGTGCCTTCGGTTCATCCTGTTTCTGTATGACTTGTAAGGACGAATGTCTGACAGAGTATTTTCAAAAGGAATCACATATGTTGATTTCTTTAAACGTACCATAGTTGGTGGTGGAGGATGACGGTTCTCTTTGCTTAACAACTAGAGTATTTTTGTGGACGTCAATTAGTGATATCTAGCAGATCTGATGATGTGGCATTCAAAGTAAATGGTGGCCAGATGTTCTAAAGGAAAATTCTAACCTTAAGCCTCATCAATCGGGTAATGACAAAAATCAGGCAGGCCGCCTAGCTATGTGGGTCGCTCCCATTTGGGTGTATAATCACCTATCTAAAGAAAATCCATTTCCTTCTTTAATTTATTTTGATTTTGTTCTTTTTGGGGATACGGTGGTTTGAGCCCTACCATTGGTGATATACATTCGACACACTCAAGCGAAATGAGTGGTTGGTCATGTGTGGGCCGGGTTGTAAGACATTCTTGTTGAACCCAGTGTATTCCCCTCTAGATATACACTAACGGCAGGTGGTTCCATACCTTGTCATAGTCGGAATCCAATCTCCAATAAGCGCCCGCGGTTTTGATTGTATACTATATATGTGGAGCGTGAGATGCAAGCGTTCTGCTAGATTGCTATTTACTTTCATTTAGACACTATTATAATATCAAAATATATACATATATGTTTTCGAAATGTTGTGGGTTATCGTAAGGTTAAAACCATCTGTATTTATGTGTGGATTTGGTCTTACGATTATCCTTTTCTTTAAAAAAGATTTTGAACTTTAAAATCAAGTTGGAGGATTCCCCTTAAACTTTGTGAGTTTTTCTCACTTTGCTTCACCAAACTAACCCGGTATTTGTAATGCTCGGGTTTGACCGGGTTGTAAGGTCCAGGTTATCGGATGCTGCGAAGTCCAGAGAAGAGCTGGTGGTGTTCAAACATATGATATCTAGTAGTTATTCCGTTGTGTGACTGTAAATGAGAACAGGTTATTATAACTGTCTAGATGTGATAATGTACTTTGATGATTGTAAGTTTTATTTAAAGCTCTCAGTAAAGATTTATTTCTGTATTATATTTTGTTCCGCTGCGATGTGAGACTTTGATTATATGTTGTATTGGTTCTCCTTCTTCTTCTGTTCTTATATTTCTTTCTTTGTTATCTCTTCCTCTAATTTCTTTCTAATAACGTTCCGGTGTTTGGAAGGTCGGCATGAGATACGGTGAATGTATTTATGTCGATTTTCGGGGCTGAAAATCATTGGGCCGTTACACATGCCGGCTTAACCTTTTATTCTTCTATGAACTTCAGCCCACAATTTTTTTCACTTTATATAATTTCAAATGTTTTAGATACCAATAATAGTTAAAAGAAATGAGATACGATAAATGTTTTAGATACGATAATAGTCCAAAACAAAATCAAGATAGTGGATATTCGGAAGTTGATGTTCAAACATTTTATCAAACATTCTTTTGATGTCAGTATCTCAACTTTTAAATTAAATTTTTTGCCAAAGCATTCGTTCACGTATACGATATATAACACCAATAATCTATTTATCCATGCAT
This sequence comes from Allium sativum, assembly GCA_030737875.1. Lineage (NCBI taxonomy): Eukaryota > Viridiplantae > Streptophyta > Magnoliopsida > Asparagales > Amaryllidaceae > Allium > Allium sativum. Next base: position 682,461,430 of record CM060909.1, on the reverse strand, counting down.
CGAACGGGTTTCCACTTGTTATGTATATGTAACATCTCGCATTTTTAACTTAAGATAACAAAATAAGAATAACTTAATTAAATATTCAGAAATAAGTAAAATGGATTGTACTTTTACGTTCGTCTCGGAATTCTAGTTTAGATAGAATCTGAGTTTATGTAAAACGGATAATGTATGAAGAAGTTATGGGCTGCAGAAATCTGTAAGAGAAAATAGGAAATGCCCAAACAAATTCTGGACCCCAGGACTCATGTGGATCGACCCCCTCAAGGGGGGGTCGACCCACATGAAGGGGGGTCGACCCCATCGGGGGGGTCGACCCCCGGCGGCAGATTAGGGTTTTTGAGTTTCTGGACGATTCTGATGGATTTGGTCAAATCTGAGGGTCCTGGTTTCTCCATACACCTATAAATAAGACCTTAGACCTAACCGTAAACCTCATAATTCGGCAGCTATGCTGGAGCTTTGCCATTACTCTCCCTCTCTCTTCTTAAATCTATTCTGAAAATTAAAATGTTAGCCTAGGAAAATTATGAATCCAGATCTGAAAGAGAGAATCAACATTAACAAAAATATTATTGAATCATGAAAGCAAGGTTTACTACTAGATCTAATATATTCATATTCTTCCTATTTCTTTCCCTTCTCTTTTAAGGAAAATAGTCAATCGATGGTTATTAGGCTTCAAATGAAATTAAAGGAAAAGGAAAACCATGGATGATAGAACGGATCAGATCCAAAAATTTGGGGAAAGGATGAAAGGTGAGTGGGTTTAATTTATAGCCTTTATATAATATTATGATTATCGTTTAGCATTCCCCTTATTATAAATTATGAAATTTCCAAGTTGATTATAAATTATTGTTATAACAAGTTGAGATGTTAATATGAATAATTCATACGTTGAATCAGCTAAAGTATTTGAATGATTACATGTTGTATAAACTTGTTAGAATATGGGCAATGATTACTGTTGTTATAATTATATAATTTATTTGGGGCATATTATTGAGTAACGACATGTTAAACTTGTTGGATTAAAATAATTATCCGATTGAATGTTTACATGTCAAAATAGAATTAAACATATGTTGAAAAGGACATGCGATAAAACATATGCAAAATTGGACGACATGTAAATTAGATTAATGTAAACTAGATTATAGTAAAAAGGATAATATGCCTAAAATTTTCATGAAATAATAATAATTGTTAAAGGACGAACATGCCTAGATTCATAGTAATTTGACACTGTAACGCTCTTAGACATGAGGTTAGATTGCACTTGTGAAAGAAGTCTGCCCGGAACCGCCTAGCATATCTAGCATTCACAAGTGGTAAATCTAATGTGAGGGGTCTAAGTGCAAAAACTAAAAACATTTAATGGTGCTAAGGCACGAGGTTAAGTCAACTTGTGGTTAAAGTCTGCCCGGACCCGCCCGGCAAATCCAGGGTCCACAAGTGTAGGGTTAATGTGAGAGGTCTAGTGCTTAAACATATATATAAAAATATATGTATATAATAAGATATGAATAAATGGCAATGATGGTAATTAAATGTCTAACTCATAAAATAAGAAAGGAAGGGATGTAATGAACTGGGTTAGTGTGATACAAAGGAAAAGTGATGTATTTCTCTAAATGACCTATTTCTGAGAATGTGGTTGCAAGTAAGCCACAATAAATAAAGTAAGAAAAATAAAGAAATTACTTGCTACCATGAATTTAGATGGGAATACTTTATGAAAGCAAATCAATGATTCCTTCTATCAAATTGACAAGGTGCATGAAGTGTTTTCCTTAATTAAAATAAGGAACATATGTTATTGCGAATGAAGAATACTGGAATACAATAGTAAAAGAAAATGGTTTAAAAAGGGAATGATAATCACCTATTGTAAATAAATAACATTAATAAAATGTTATATAATAGGTAGACTTGTCCTAAGGACAAGTGGGGATTATAGCTTAGGTTATAATAAACTAATAAGTAAATTGGATAACTGGTGAAATGCGATAAGGAACACTTAATTCTAATTAAATAATCAGAAATGGGGGAAATCCTGAAACCAATTAAGAAAAGGGGGAAAATATATTGTACTTAATTATAAATTAAGTAATCCATAAACTTGGAGGTCTAAAACCCGTTGATAAGAATTGCATGTTTAGTCTTGTCCTAGGGACAAGAAGAAATTATAACATAGGTTACAATAAATGGATACAGAAACTTATTAATGGGCTTTAGTTAATAGAACTAAGTTAATAAGTAAACAACGATAAGTTGTATTGACAAGGTAAAATGGAATTATGATTAAATGAGAAAGAATGATGAAAACTTATGAAATAATTATATTTAATAATAAATAATGACTGACATGTTAAACAGAAAACATGTGAATTGAGATATGGTTAATTACATATTAAGTAAAACATGTTATTGTAATGATTAAATGAAACAAGAATATAAAAGGGATTGTGGATTACAGACCTTGGGACACAATTTGGAGAATAACATGTCGTGGGCTTATTAATAAATTTAAATGGGTTAAGTTATATGACTGAAAATAATAAGGAAGAGAAAACTTGGTAATTTGAATAAGAATTCAATATGAAAGGGAATAACCAAGTTAAATGGAAACCTAGTGAGGTAAGGCAAGCGCGTAAAAGAATGTTTATACATAGGGTCTAACAATATATTAAAGTGAGGCGCTTGGACCAGTCCGTACATTTGAGGATGAATAACCCAGCGGGGTAGGTCGTCGAGGTGTTATAAGGCACGAGGGGAGCGCAATTCATCTAATTGTTTTGACGGCTCCAAAGGACAGGAAGGGGAAGCACGCAGCTTCGTGAGGTACATAAGGTGCTCCTAGTAGTCCTATGTGTGGTGGCAGATGTCTTAGGCTATGCTCGAAGAGGTTGGGTCTGCACATAACTACTAGGTGGGTGGGCCTTGACTGCAGAAGTAGCTATGCAGTCATAATGTTGTGACGCGGTGACACCAGGGTGATTCAACGACTGCCTCAATGCGAGGCGGGGTCAAGATCAACAAAAATAGTGGATCATCAGATACTCGTCATCGACAACCAGTGGGATGCGAAAAGATTAGAGCTAAACCGAAGAAACCATTCGCTTTTTGCTATTGGGGTACGGTGGTTAAGGGGAGACACCAAACAAATGTTTAGATTGTTTGTTGTTAGGGGCACCTCTTAGCTCTTGTAGCCTTTACTAGTTGAGGGAGTGGCCTAGATGGGGCCATAGCAACCGTGAAAACAGACCATAGGAATATCTGAAGAGGCTCTTAAAGACGGGCATGTACAGAAATGGAAAAGCTCCCGACCGAGTTCCGTGTTTCTTGTATTGCCCTGCCATGGAACTCAGTGCACATTAGAGGATGTGTGATTGAGGCATCGAGCTACAATTGAAGATACGTATGGTGGACAGTCCAGGCACATGCATGTCGGCTCGGGGTGGTGTATCGTAGAAATGAGAGCATTACTCCGGTATGAATTCTGATTCAAATAAGGGTGGCAGTCTGTACATCTACGTGACATAGTAATGACAGGTACATGCGGAACGTAATATTGTTATCCGTACTTCACTACGGCATAGGAAGAGGGACTGCGTATATTTCGATGGTATTATGGTGGAGACCTTACGAGTTGGGTACCATGGGGTGTACCTTAATGTTGGGGGTAGCTACATATATACTGTATTAGGTTAATCCATTGGGAAGTAATTGGGTGCGACGTGTGTGTATAAGCCTTGATTGTTGTTAACCTAAGTAACCTAATAAATAAGATAATATAGTTGAATGGTATATGTAGTGTTTTCCAAAGTGTATAATTTAAATCCAGTCACCAGAACTTGTGTTCTGACCCACTCCTAATAACATACTCGCATGTTAGATTTGTGGCAGAGACTTGAGACATTATAGCTTTGGATACTAGTTAGGCAGTATTATCAATACGGTAAGGCTATACATTGATTATATTATATTTTATCCATTCCACTGTGAGATGTTTTCTGGGCTCTGGCATATTTTATGTCTCTATCTTTTCATCAGGGTACCAAAGAAAACCAACCCGAGTTTAGATAGATTGAAATTTTGAAAAAAAAATTGGTCTTTCTGAATTCGGGTTGTCACATCTGGTATTAGAGCTTAGGTTTAGGATTCCTATATAAATAGTGAGTGAACATATTTGTATTTTTAAATATATATATATATATATATATATATATCTAGATCCATAGAGGAACCCACTAAATAGAAAGAAATATGGTAATAAATGGGATGTTTGTTTTGTACACAAAAAGAATGAATAAGGAAATCTGAGACCCTTAGTTAATCGGTGGTGGAGAGTGTACAAAGTATTTTGTATGGAAGGAAAGTGAATCCCATGTGATTAGTATTTTGAGTTAGTGGGCTTGAAAACCTTATAAATTGGAAAAGGTTGAGAAGAGAAAAATGGATTAGGAATATATATAGTTGAGAGAATTGACCATGGGAGTGTCTAGGAAAGCCTAGAAAATTGGATTCCCGCTTTGAGTCTAACCCCATTGTTAACTTTTAAGAACTTGAAATTATAAAAGTTTTGGGAAAATGATTTATGGCGTTTTCAAGTTTTAATCTTAAAAATTATAGTTTTAAATATGTAAAGTATACATTTTGAGTTTTAAAGTAATGGGGTATATTTTGCAAATAGTGATCTCTTGCCAAAACTTTGTCTAAAGTAAAATTCTCTCAATAAACGGTGCATATTATAGAGTATGCATAGCTTGCTAGTTTCCTTGTTATATTTCATACAAGAATTTAGATCTTGTTACTATTTTCAGGTTAGGGGTAAAACCCCTTTACTACATTTCAGTTGGGATTGTTCCATTATATTGTTCTTGTTGGGAAGTTAGGGTAACACCTGAACTTTTCGTGGATCCCATGGTTTGGACTTTTCTGATAGAGGGGGACATAGTCCCGAGATTCTTGGCCCTTAGTAGTAGCTGTGTTGGGTGTATATTCTGCTGTTTTAGTTGGAAGGCTAGAAGCTTATTTAAATTTAAACTAAGGTCAGATAATTAAATAAGCTAAGAAAAGAGAAAAGGTACAATTAAAAAGGAAATAGAAAATTCAGTAAAGCAACAAAATTGATAAATTATGAGAAAAGATGGATAAGGATGGAAAATTTCGAAGATAAGATGAAAACAAAATCAGTAGCAAAGAAAATTTTCGTATTTGAGTTGTGCTTGTATATGAAAATAGGAGAATCCTTATAAACAGTTACATGAAATCCAAGTACAATTATAAAGAGGTTGAAAAAGAATAACGGAAAATGCGGAGTTTTCCGTTTTCCACCTTTTTGTAACATAAGAAGTCGAATTTAGAAAATAAGATTTTTTTGAAATTCAAATAATAAAGTTGGTTGGTAGGATTATGGATGCAACAATTGGATGAACTACGCTCTTACTCAGTAAGAGTATGGAAAAATTTGGATGAAAAAGCATTTTTGATTTTCAAAATATTGCATTTATGTAGAACTGCCAGTATATTTAAGATGTGAGCATCATATTCTAAAAGGATTTTTGAGAAATTTGCATATACATAGGAGGTACCGCTTAGGCATTCATGCATTATTATGTTGTATTTCACTTTGCACAAGTGCATGATGTTTAAAAAAATTGGATGCACACATGATGGATGTATTTTATGTGAGGGGTTAATTTATTTTACCCTTATCAAATTTCGGGGAAGAAATTTCCTAAAGGTGGGAGAATGTAACACCCCGCATTGTTAACTTAAGATAATAAAATTAGAATAACATAATTAAATATTCAAAATTAAGAAAAATGGATTGTATTGTTGCGTTCTTCTCGAAATTCTGGTTCAGATAGAGTCCGAGTTTGCGTAAAACGGGCATCGTATAAAGAAGTTATGAGATGCAGAAGTCTGTCAGAGAAAATAGGAACTTCCCTGTGACGGCCGGGAATTTCGCTCGATCCGAATCAGTCGTTAAACCGATCTAGATCGTTCGAAACCCCAGATCGTTTTGAGAACAAGACAAATCAGAACGCAGACGGAAGAACATTTCATTGTTATTACAACAATTCCATCAGAATACAAGAATATACAGAGTATGAATAAATATTATACAACAAAGAATATCAGAGATTTAAATACAGTATTGCAGCGGAAAAATAATACAAAACATAACTGAAAGTAATACACGAATACAGAGCTTTCCGAGCATCATTCCAGCTGTAAATCAGGATCCTGTGAATATAAATCTGCAAAACCAAAACTACTAGCTGCCCGTGTCGAAAATAGGGGCACCCAGAGTTTAGGTTAAAAACAATAAACTCCAGGTCAGTCATGTGATTGGTGTGAGAACTAAAACAGTTATTTAAAACTTTGCTTTGAAAGAGAGTAATTCAAGGGACCACGCCATATAACACGGAACGGGTTTCCTCCCAAGAATACCAGTGCATATAAAAGACAACGCAATGCTTTTTTGAAAAATGAAGATATTATAAGACCCAGGTCCCATCACACAATGCAACGCAAGCCGGAGGATAGGGTTTTACCTTATAATAGCCAAACATGATTGGTACGTTTAAAACAAATCATTTGATACTATAATAAGTGTATAGTGTCAAATCAATTTCAATCATAAATATAAATCATAGACGACATAGCATCCCATGCTACTATGTCGCCATACTAGGCTCTACAAATAAAGCCGAAATATCTCGTATTGAAAATTGGATTTCCGTCATGAGTCGAGGCAAGGAGCAAGCTCCTCTCCCCTTCGAGACACTGTAGCAAATGCCTCAGGACTACACACTCTGGGTAACCCTGGATTCGGCTGGGCTGGTCCTCTCTTACATTTGAGGATTAGTTATTCCTGAACACACGTTTCCCGGTCCTTACAGACCTATAATAGAGGCGCCTCGCATCCAACAACCACATAGGTGAAAAGTATATAAATGTCAGGGCTGGTAAGTCACTGACACCACCAAAGCTAGAAAGAAACGTCGTGTTCTCCCAACGGTCTGTATCCCATTTTTAACTCATACCGAGGTGTGAGGCTCGCGAATCCACGCTATACACAAAGCTGCCACGTAGGTCGTGCTTTGATCATCAACCATAAGACTCTGCTTTTCAACAAAAGCCTTGATCATTGCATCTTAGCGTGCCACACAGGCAATTCATGCCATGCGACTGATGTCCATCGATATACAACCTCTGAGCTCGTACGTCTCAGAGAAGGGCGTTAAGCAAAAGAATAAATTCTCCGCCGCCAAACAGATGTATATTTAATAGAGATCAATCAACATAGAATAAAATCCAATGTCAGACACACAATCCATTTACAAGTTCGTTCTGGGTCTGAACGAAACCGGAGGCACTTTCCTCGCATATCCATCGATCTCCAAGTATGTCTGGACGACCACCAACTGATTCCCTCCTCTCGGGTGTACAACCCAATCAAGATCATCAGTAATCACCCAAACGACGTAAAGACTTCTGGTCTTCAACCACCGTCTTCAACTTCGACATATCGTCGAATCGGTTATTCAGAATGGGTATAAACCCGGTCTTTCCGAACAACCCGCGTATATTAAAAATAAATGTTACACTAACACAACATACGCCTCATTCCAATTCAGCAGCCACTAACCGCAAATTTCATATTCTTAGGGAAAGGTTCCCATTAATTTTATCCCAGATGAATTCTTTAAATTTATTCTTTAATCTTCCTTTGGATGTCATTTCAAACCAAATTATGGTTTTCCAAACTAGTCGAGATTAGCGAACCACACCGAAGTAATTATTTATTTTATTTCCCAATCCCAACCTATTCATCCCATGAAGCAAAACTGGTGATACTCCATATCTAATACCACGGTGTTATCGGTAAAATCAATTACCATTTCACGTTCAAATCTAATTAAAGATTTAACTATCGCTTTGGAGCAAAACTAGTGATACTCCATTCTCGCTCATTTTCTAAATTTGATAATTTAGATTATCAATTCACATTTCAATCTAATTACAAATTCATTAAAACTCCTTTTACTGGGTTAAAGAACTAATGTCTTTTAAAACACAGTTCATGACAAACCCAAATCACATTCTATTTAATTATCAGGTTAAAGAACAAGTGTCTTGTAAAACACCCTTCACGATAAACCCACAAATCAATTCTATTTACAACCCATTTCAAATCCAATTTATTTATTTAAAAATAAATGGGTTTTAATTTTAGTTCAAAACTAGTTCACTTCGATAAAAATCTATTTTTATCTTTTCAAATATGGAGTTTTTCATCCCAATTTTTCCCAAATCATTTCTTATGATTCTACGCAAATTATTACTATTTTTAATAATTTTATCAAGGCCCGTACAGTCGATTTCCAACAATGGCCATCGAACTGCACTTACAACGACCTTTTCCAAATTTGATTTGGACGTATCTCCAAATCCAACCGTTAGATTTCAAATTTCCAATATTCGTTAGAAAGCTCTTTTCGATACGAACCCAACGGTTCCGGTTTTAGGAGAATCCGACGGTCGGATCTCCCGCAATGTCCGTTCGAAATCAATGGTCGAAGTTCGCGAACTGCCGCGGCGCGTTCTATTCAGGCCATTATATATATAATATATATATATATTATATATATATATATATATATATTATCGATTTCTATTTAAACCGAATTTTATAAATAGTTTTAAATTCGTTTAAAAAACATTTCAACTTCCATTTCCAATTCAATTCAAATTTCAATTCATTCTATATTCAATTCAATTCTAATTTGCTTTATATATATTCGATTTTTATCTCTTTTCAATATTCATTATAAAAACGAATATAATCGATATAAATATCGTTCGCGTCCAAATAGCGCATCTCTAATCCACACGGCTTTATATATTTCAATAATTCCGTTATTCTATTCAACAAATGAATATTTATTCTATTCAATACGTGAATCTATATTTTCACCAACACATGACTAATCTCAACGAATGAGTACTGTCAACGTGTGACTATTTTTGTTATTTAATATATTTTATAAAAATTTAGGTATCTATCATTCGATTTAAAATCAGACTTCAACCGTAAATTAGTAAGAGAACGATTCCCTAAATATTAACCCCGAAGGCCGAAACCAACATCAGATCAATATTCAGGAAACCACTCATCTTATCTATTTTCCAGTTAGTTTCTAATTTTATATCTAATAAAGATGTAAATTTTATTGTTAAAATATTTCGTTCAACACATAACTAATCTCAACGGAAGAGTACAGTCAACACATGAACCTATACTTTATAGTGATAAAGATATAAATTTTATTGTTAAAATATTTCGTTCAACACATGACAAATCCCAACGGATGAGTACAGTCAACACATGAACCTTTACTTTATAGTGGTAAAGATATAAATTTTATTGTTAAAATATTTCGTTCAACACATGACTAATCTCAACGGATGAGTACAGTCAACACATGAACCTTTATTTTATAATATTCTTTATTTTCCCGATTGGAATGAGGCCCAATCAATTACCATACAAAGTTAATTATATGGATTTCATACAACAAATGTATGTCATAGCAACGATACATAATCAACCATCATCCAAAGTGCACTACACTGTATAAGCATCAAATATAGATATCTAACGCTTATAACAGCCTGTCAATCAATCGATCGACAAACAAATAATTATTGGGATTAGTGTATGTCATATATTATCCCAATACCCGTGTGGGGTTTCAAACAATCAAACACAGATTTTAATTTGTGCAGTTGGGCGATGTGTAAAATTTATCGTCCCAATCAATGTCCTTCAAATCGGTTTACATAAACAAACCGTCTGGTTAGTAAATGAATATTTATTTATTCACATTCACGTTAAAAATTACATTTTTAACGACCAAATTATTTTATTCAACCTATGAATATTCTATTCAGTTCATTTATCAAATAAAATGATATCTTTATTTTAGTAACTTGTTTTAGAAAATTTCGGCGGTATAACGGCGCGATACTAGAAACGGGACGAGGCCTAGCCTTATCCCCGGTCTAGTGAAGGCCCACGCCATTCACACATCAATCAAATCCATTCCATTTCACCAAACAATTCAATTCAGACCAAATAATCTAACCAACTACACAACCAAACAAACAAGTCCATGGTCTTTGGACGATTGTGTCGGGTGCTACTAAACACCATCTGCATCCTAGTATATATATAACTAGAAAAAGAGATTTTGAGTGAGAAGTTCTCACCAACTAGCTAATCCAATCATCTCGACTCTTCTTATGTAGAAAATCTTTTCGTTCTCGCCTTTTGTCACTTTCGTTGCCCGTAGCCACTACATGTATAAAAATCACATTTTTATTATCTACATTATATAAAAATCTTATCTTTATATATTCTCTAAGTTAAAAATCGGATTTTTATCCTCTCTATAATATAAAGATCATATTTTTATTTACTTCATATGTCAAAAACTGTAGAAGCTTTAAAATGGAGAAAACTCACTTTTTTTCTAACACCCGGATTCGCTGTTCAGGTCCTAGAGTTTGCAAACGAGCTTCAATCTTCACACCATCTTTTTTGCTAGCTTAAACGCGTCATTCCGGAAAACTTTCGCCTAAGGGTCTTTTTGCCGAAAATGCTCCAATTCGCCAGAATTCGCGAAAGTACACGAATTTTACCGCTTTTGAACAGCAGACTTCGAACGCGTTTTCCGAGTAGGTCCGAACTCCAAAACATGACTTCCATATAGCCAAATCAAAGAGAATTTCGTGCTCTACAACTTTGGTCTAGAGGGACTTTGGCCAAAAACGCACCGTTTGGGAGTTATTTGCGAAATAAGGACAGAGTGTTATTTGCAAAATGGGTGATTAGTGTAAAATGGGTTTTTGGTGACTTGGGGGGCCCACGGCCGGAGGGATGGCCTGAGGGGGGGCGCCGGACCTGATTGAGGAGGGGGATTCCGCTGGTGGGTGGTGGCGGTGGTGGTGGGGCCCGGAGTGGTGGTGGTGGCTTAGGGTTTTGCAAAACAAAGAGGGAAAGAGGAGGAGAGAGAGAGGAGGAAGAGGAGGAGGAGGGGAGGAGGAGGAGGGGGTGCGGCGGCTCGCCGGAGGCCGGTGGTGGCGCTGGTGGAGGAGGGCAGCGGCGGTGGGAGGTGGACTCCATTTTTGAGTTTTTAGAAGAAAAGAGGAAGAGAAAGAAAGTGAAGAAGAAAAGGAAGTAAAAGTGTTTATATGCTAGTTTCTCGCGTATCGCCTGAGTACTAATGATCTCCAATCGCCGCGGATTTCGGACATGAGATAGTAGACGTGAAGACGAGTCCAACGAAACAAGTTTCGTCGAATTCCGAGTTCGTTTGACCATTCAAAAAAAATCACGAAAATGCTCAGATAAGCTTTAAAAATGCAATTTTGGCGCACCTTTTCTTCTCGCACGCTCACATGCTAGCTCAAAAATCAAGCCCTCTTGGATTTAACCATTATTAGACGATACGAATCCATAAAAAAAACGAAATCGAATTCTGAGGTCGTATCAATAATGTTCCTTTGTAAAATGACTGCTCGCTTTACCCGGAACTGTTTCAGCTCGCACGGCCACATAATAACTCCGTTCGACGCGCCATTTGGAACTCAACAATTATTTGTCATTATGAATCCATAAAAATTTATCCCGTCGAATTCTGAGCTCGTATGCAAAATTTCACTTTTTAAGGGCTATGTTTTGTTAACCGAACAACTCCAGCCCATAGCCACTATTCCGGATATCGGAATATATTGAAGCTTATACTTTTCGGAGTTCTAAACGACATTTTGAACTCAATGGAAGTGGTTTCGAGTCCAAATTCATTCGTATGCAAGATTTGACTTTTCGGGCCATGTATAATTTACATAGCGACTATTCTGAATTTTCAACTGGGCATAACTTTTGATCCCCGCTATGAAATTTCGATTTTTCGGATTCGTTGGAAAGATATTTTCATATAGATCCTATTATTTTTGGTTTCGCCAAAATCTGGATTGTTTTGCACCCGGTACATTCAATTGAAGTTTGAAATCGAATTATCGAACTACCGCGCCATTTCCAATTCCTTTTATAATTATATATAATTATTTATATTCTAACAACGACGCGTATAAATATATACGTTCTAAATATATTCAAAATAAATTTTCGTCGATATTATTTAAAATAATTCATTTTAAATATTCAAAATTCATTAAAATTGCCAAAATAAAAAATTTAAACTGGCTCAGAATTTCCGGGTTATTACAATCTCCCCCACTTAAAACTTTTCGTCCCCGAAAAGGAACAAAGTCGAAAGTGGTTTGATTAATCAACTCTACGTTCGATCTGGCTTCCATTCTCCAACTTTTCAGTTTCTGAGAATTTTCAAATTCTTCAAAAATTTGGCTAACACCCTAAATTTTCGAAAAATTTCGCCATAACCTCCTTTGTACGGGGAGCACGGGAAAATCCCGAAATTGCCATACAGGCCTTCTGATCTCAAAAAGAAAAAGAAAAAGCCAAGCGGCTCATAAAACCATCATCACCCAAACAAAATAGTAAGTTATAGCAAACATGTAACTATTTGTCGGGCAAACAAATTTTATTCTCTGCTCTAACCTCCTTGCTATGACCTGTTCAATGTAAGTACATTTATATGCAAGCAAATGTGACCAATTTTCAATAATATTCAATATTTGATTCAATTAGGCATAATGGTTCAAAAATTATCAAACAAATAAACAAACAACACAAACATCAATCAATTAGTGGATTAGAGTTTCAAATCCATAAAATTTGATACATATATACTGAAAATCATGTTTTTGATGCCAAATCACAACAAATAAATCTATCTATATAAGTTTTGGTACTCTCACCAGTCTGATGGAAATATATAGATATCACACCTTTGTCACTCAAAAATAAATGCTGATGATGTTTCGAACCACCATCAGAACATCTCCGGGCTACTAGAGTGCGGTTCTATATCTATCCTGTATATTAAAACTTTGAATATACGTTCATGACGCGTATATGCAAAATCTTTATATATCGGATTGTCCAAATTCAAAATAAATAAATATTCAAATACGTATAATTGATTTAAATTTTCAAAACAAAATTGTTTTCATTTGAAAAATATACTCTTCACACTCGTTCTAGGATACTACTGATCTTATCTCTAATGAGTCATTCTGATTGGATATTACTAATCCAATATCTGATGAATTCTTTCGTATGGTTCTAATGTGTCTTGCTCTCGAGCTCCGTAAACCAAAGCTCTGATACCAAATGTGACGGCCGGGAATTTCGCTCGATCCGAATCAGTCGTTAAACCGATCTAGATCGTTCGAAACCCCTGATCGTTTTGAGAACAGGACAAATCAGAACGCAGACGGAAGAACATTTCATTGTTATTACAACAATTCCATTAGAATACAAGAATATACAGAGTATGAATAAATATTATACAACAAAGAATATCAGAGATTTAAATACAGTATTGCAGCGGAAAAATAATACAAAACACAACTGAAAGTAATACACGGATACAGAGCTTTCCGAGCATCGTTCCAGCTGTAAATCAGGATCCTGTGAATATAAATCTTCAAAACCAAAACTACTTGCTGCCCGTGTCGAAAATATGGGCACCCAGAGTTTAGGTTAAAAACAATAAACTCCAGGTCAGTCATGTGACTGGTGTGAGAACTAAAACAGTTATTTAAAACTTTGCTTTAAAAGAGAGTAATTCAAGGGACCACGCCATATAACATGGAACGGGTTTCCTCCCAAGAATACCAGTGCATATAAAAGACAACGCAATGCTTTTTCGAAAAATGAAGCTATTATAAGACCCAGGTCCCATCACGCAATGCAACGCAAGCCGGAGGATAGGGTTTTACCTTATAATAGCCAAACATGATTGGTACGTTTAAAACAAATCATTTGATACTATAATAAGTGTATAGTGTCAAATCAATTTCAATCATAAATATAAATCATAGACGGCATAGCATCCCATGCTACTATGTCGCCATACTAGGCTCTACAAATAAAGCCGAAATATCTCGTATTGGAAATTGGATTTTCGTCATGAGTCGAGGCAAGGGGCAAGCTCCGCTCCGATTCGAGACACTCTAGCAAATGCCTCAGGACTACACACTCTGGGTAACCCTGGATTCGGCTGGGCCGGTCCTCTCTTACGTTTGAGGATTAGATATTCCTGAACACACGTTTCCCGGTCCTTACAGACCAATAGTAGAGGCGCCTCGCATCCAACAACCACATAGGTGAAAAGTATATAAATGTCAGGGCTGGTAAGTCACTGACACCACCAAAGCTAGAAAGAAACGTCGTGTTCTCCCAACGGTCCGTATCCCGTTTTTAACTCATACCGAGGTGTGAGGCTCGCGAATCCACGCAATACACAAAGCTGCCACGTAGGCTGTGCTTTGATCATCAACCACAAGACTCTGATTTTCAACAAAAGCCTTGATCATTGCATCTTAGCGTGCCACACAGGCAATTCATGCCATGCGACTGATGTCCATCGATATACAACCTCTGAGCTCGTACGTCTCAGAGAAGGGCATTAAGCAAAAGAATAAATTCTCCGCCGCCAAACAGATGTATATTTAATAGAGATCAATCAACACATAATAAAATCCAATGTCAGACACACAATCTATTTACAAGTTCGTTCTGGGTCTGAACGAAACCGGAGGCACTTTCCTCGCATATCCATCGATCTCCAAGTACGTCTGGACGACCACCAACTGATTCCCTCATCTCGGGTGTACAGCCCAATCAAGATCATCAGTAATCACCCAAACGATGTGAAGACTTCCGGTCTTCAACCACCGTCTTCATCTTCGACATATCGTCGAATCGGTTATTCAGAATGGGTATAAACCCGGTCTTTCCGAACAACCCGCGTATATTAAAAACAAATGTTACACTAACACAACATACGCCTCATTCCAATTCAGCAGCCACTTACCGTAAATTTCATATTCTTAGGGAAAGGTTCCCATTAATTTTATCCAAGATAAATTCTTTAATCTTCCTTTGGATGTCATTTCAAACCAAATTATGGTTTTCCAAACTAGTCGAGATTAGCGAACCACACCGAAGTAATTATTTATTTTATTTCCCAATCCCAACTTATTCATCCCATGAAGCAAAACTGGTGATACTCCATATCTAATACCACGGTGTTATCGGTAAAATCAATTACCATTTCACGTTCAAATCTAATTAAAGATTTAACTATCGCTTTGGAGCAAAACTGGTGATACTCCATTCTCGCTCATTTTCTAAATTTGATAATTTAGATTATCAATTCACATTTCAATCTAATTACAGATTCATTAAAACTCCTTTTACTGGGTTAAAGAACTAATGTCCTTTAAAACACAGTTCACGACAAACCCAAATCACATTCTATTTAATTATCGGGTTAAAGAACAAGTGTCATGTAAAACACCCTTCACGATAAACCCACAAATCAATTCTATTTACAACCCATTTCAAATCCAATTTATTTATTTAAAAATAAATGGGTTTTAATTTTAGTTCAAAACTAGTTCACTTCGATAAAAATCTATTTTTATCTTTTCAAATATGGAGTTTTTCATCCCAATTTTTCCCAAATCATTTCTTAGGATTTTACGCAAATTATTACTATTTTTAATAATTTTATCAAGGCCCGTACAGTCGATTTCCAACAATGGCCATCGAACTGCACTTACAACGACCTTTTCCAAATTTGATTTGGACGTATCTCCAAATCCAACCGTTAGATTTCAAATTTCCAATATTCGTTAGAAAGCTCTTTTCGATACGAACCCAACTGTTCCGGTTTTAGGAGAATCCGACGGTCGGATCTCCCGCAATGTCCGTTCGAAATCAATGGTCGAAGTTCGCGAACTGCCGCGGCGCGGCGCGTTCTATTTAGGCCATTATATATATATAATATATATATATATTATATATATAATATATATATATATATATATTATATATATTTTATCGATTTCTATTTAAACCGAATTTTATAAATAGTTTTAAATTTTTTTCAAAAACATTTCAACTTCCATTTCCAATTCAATTCAAATTTCAATTCATTTTATATTCAATTCAATTCTAATTTGCTTTATATATTTGATTTTTATCTCTTTTCAATATTCATTATAAAAACGAATATAATCGATATAAATATCGTTCGCATCCAAATAGCGCATCTCTAATCCACACGGCTTTATATATTTCAATAATTCCGTTATTCTATTCAACAAATGAATATTTATTCTATTCAATACGTGAATCTATATTTTCGCTAACACATGACTAATCTCAACGAATGAGTACTGTCAACGTGTGACTATTTTTGTTATTTAATATATTTTATAAAAATTTAGGTATCTATCGTTCGATTTAAAATCAGACACCAACCGTAAATTAGTAAGAGAACGATTCCCTAAATATTAACCCCGAAGGCCGAAACCAACATCAGATCAATATTCAGGGAACCACTCATCTTATCTATTTTCCAGTTAGTTTCTAATTTTATATCTAATAAAGATGTAAATTTTATTGTTAAAATATTTCGTTCAACACATGACTAATCTCAACGGATGAGTACAGTCAACACATGAACCTTTACTTTATAGTGATAAAGATATAAATTTTATTGTTAAAATATTTCGTTCAACACATGACTAATCTCAACGGATGAGTACAGTCAACACATGAATCTTTACTTTATAGTGATAAAGAAATAATTTTTATTGTTAAAATATTTCGTTCAACACAAGACTAATCTCAACGGATGAGTACAGTCAACACAAGAACCTTTATTTTATAATATTCTTTATTTTATCAATTGGAATGAGGCCCAATCAATTACCATACAAAGTTAATTATATGGATTTCATACAACAAATGTATATAATAGCAACGATACATAATCAACCATCATCCAAAGTGCACTACACTGTATAAGCATCAAATATAGATATCTAACGCTTATAACAGCCTGTCATTCAATCGATCGACATACAACAAATTATTGGGATTAGTGTATGTCATATATTATCCCAATACCCGTGTGGGGTTTCAAACAATCAAACACAGATTTTTATTTGTGCAGTTGGGCGATGTGTAAAATTTATCGTCCCAATCAATGTCCTTCAAATCGGTTTACATAAACAACCCGTCTGGTTTGTAAATGAATATTTATTTATTCACATTCACGTTAAAAATTACATTTTTAACGACCAAATTATTTTATTCAACCTATGAATATTCTATTCAGTTCATTTATCAAATAAAATGATATCTTTATTTTACTAACTTGTTTTAGAAAATTTCGACGGCATAACGGCGCGATACTAGAAACGGGACGAGGCCTAGCCTTATCCTCGGTCTAGTGAAGGCCCACGCCATTCACACATCAATCAAATCCATTCCATTTCACCAAACAATTCAATTCAGACCAAATAATCTAACCAACTACACAACCAAACAAACAAGTCCATGGTCTTTGGACGATTGTGTCGGGTGCTACTAAACACCGTCTGCATCCTAGTATATATATAACTAGAAAAAGAGATTTTGAGTGAGAAGTTCTCACCAACTAGCTAATCCAATCATCTCGACTCTTCTTATGTAGAAAATCTTGTCGTTCTCGCCTTTTGTCACTTTCGTTGCCCGTAGCCACTACATGTATAAAAATCACATTTTTATTATCTACATTATATAAAAATCTTATCTTTATATCTTCTATAAGTTAAAAATCGGATTTTTATCCTGTCTAAAATATAAAGATCATATTTTTATTTACTTCATATGTCAAAAACTGTAGAAGCTTTAAAATGGAGAAAACTCACTTTTTTTCTAACGCCCGGATTCGCTGTTCGGGTCCTAGAGTTTGCAAACGAGCTTCGATATTCACACCATATTTTTTTTAGCTTAAACGCGCCATTCCGGACAACTTTCGCCTAAGGGTCTTTTTGCCGAAAATGCTCCAATTCGCCAGAATTCGCGAAAGTACACGAATTTTACCGCTTTTGAACAGCAGACTTCGAACGCGTTTTCCGAGCAGCTCCGAACTCCAAAACATGACTTCTATATAGCCAAATCGAAGAGAATTTCGTGCTCTACAACTTTAGTTCAGAGGGACTTTGGACAAAAACGCACCGTTTGGGAGTTATTTGCGAAATAAGGACAGGGTGTTATTTGCAAAACGGGCGATTAGTGTAATATGTGTTTTTGGTGACCGGGGGGGGCCCACGGCCGGAGGGATGGCCTGAGGGGGGCGCCGCACCTGATTGAGGTGGGGGAGTCCGCTGGTGGGTGGTGGCGGTGGTGGTGGGGCCCGGAGTGGTGGTGGTGGTTTAGGGTTTTGCAAAACAAAGAGGGAAAGAGGAGGAGAGAGAGAGGAGGAAGAGGAGGAGGAGGGGGTGCGGCGGCTCGCCGGAGGCCGGTGGTGGCGCTTGTGGAGGAGGGCAGCGGCGGTGGGAGGTGGACTCCATTTTTGAGTTTTTAGAAGAAAAGAGGAAGAGAAAGAAAGTGAAGAAGAAAAAAGGAAGTAAAAGTGTTTATATGCTAGTTTCTCGTGTATCGCCTGAACGCTAATGATCTCCGATAGCCGCGGATTTCGGACACGAGATAGTAGACGTGAAGACGAGTCCAAAGAAACAAGTTTCGTCGAATTCCGAGTTCGTTTGACCATTCAAAAAAAATCACGAAAATGCTCAGATAAGCTCTAAAAATGCCATTTTGGCACACCTTTTCTTCTCGCACGCTCACATGCTAACTCAAAAAATCAAGCCCTCTTGGATTTAACCATTATTTGACGATACGAATCCATAAAAAAAACGAAATCGAATTCTGAGGTCGTATCAATAATGTTCCTTTGTAAAATGACTCCTCGCTTTACCCGGAACTGTTTCAGCTCACACGACCACATACTAACTCCATTCGACGCGCCATTTGGAACTCAACAATGATTTGTCATTATCAATCCTTAAAAATTTATCTCGTCGAATTCTGAGCTCATATGCAACATTTCACTTTTTAAGGGCTATGTTTTGTTAACCGAACAACTCCAGCCCATAGCCACTATTCCAGATATCGGAATATATTGAAGCTTATACTTTTCGGAGTTCTAAACGACATTTTGAACTCAATGGAAGTGGTTTCGAGTCCAAATTCATTCGTATGCAAGATTTGACTTTTTGGGCCATGTATAATTTACATAGCGACTATTCTAAATTTTCAACTGGGCATAACTTTTGATCCCCGCTGTGAAATTTCGATTTTTCGGATTCGTTGGAAAGATATTTTCATATAGATCCTATTATTTTTGGTTTCGCCAAAATCCGGATTGTTTTGCACCCGGTACACTCAATTGAAGTTTGAAATCGAATTATCGAACTACCGCGCCATTTTCAATTCCTTTTATAATTATTGTTGACCCGCTTTTTAGTCAAAGAAGTCACACATGGAATCTCTTCTCAACAATACACTCAAGCGTTGGGAATATCGTCAGAAGACATGAAGTGATTTGGTTGAAATCGCATCACAAACAAAGAATGGCCCGAAACTCCTACCAGATGACCTTTTTTGGGCCCGAAAACAGCGATTACGAAGCTAAGCTTTGTAACACTTGTAGATCTCTGAATTAGCTTCAGTTTGAGCTTTGGTTTGGCTCAATCGGACTTACGGTTTGAAAGTTATGCCCGTTTCCGTGAACGCAGGCAGAACTGGAAACTTGGAATTTGGAAATTGGCTCGACCTCCCTGATCGGATCGGACCCGCTCCGACTCCTCTCTTCTAAGAAGCATAGCATTGGATGGTTTTGGCAGAGCTCTGACTCGGTTCAGATCGGGTGGAATGGAGCAATCCGACCCGCTTCGCATCGCATCCTCACAAGAGCACAAAGTCTTCGGGTTGAAGACACCAACTCGGTTCGGATCGGACAACCAAACCGACCCGCCTTACACACTGCACTGAAGTGCTTCCACTCTTCGGATCGAAGACACCAAATCGGTTCGGATCGGAAGTCCGAACCAACTCGCCTTGCACCAGATGTATAGCAACACGTCTCGCCTTCGGTTGGAATGCTCCGGATCGGTTCGGAAGGAAGAGGACCCGAACCGAACCGCTTCGACCTGCTGCTACACCTCAACTTTGACCTGCTCCCAAGGAGTAACTACCTCCTATTAATCCGGATCGGCTTACACCTGTCCTAGCACGATCTGAAGACCACATCTCCACTATCTCCGAGATGGCCTCTCCACATGCCACGCGCCCCTCCGATCCGATCCGATTCAGGACTCCCAGCAGCTCCTCTACGCCTATAAATACACCACGAGATGGTCATTTCAAGGGACTTTTCCGGCACTAACACCTCCCGACCTCCATTACCAAGTATTCAAGGACTTTGGATACTCCTCAACTCAATCAAACACGAGGCTATCGTGCATAAATTCAATCTCTTTTCTCCTCTTCTTCATTGTAAACACGAGGATTTCGTGTATAAACTGCAAACAAACAACGTTGTAATAGCTTCTTAGGATTTAAGAAACTATAAAGTGGACGTAGGCTTGGATTGAGCCGAACCACTATAAAAATCTCGTGTGTCTCCTCTTATTTTACCGCTTTTTCTGCATTAATCTGTGATTGTGAGGTTTTCACATAGCATTTGGGTGTTAGGCCCAAATTTCGGTCTAACAATTATATATAATTATTTATATTCTAACGACGACGCGTATAAATATATACGTTCTAAATATATTCAAAATAAATTTTCGTCGATATTATTTAAAATAATTCATTTTAAACATTCAGAATTCATTAAAATTGCCAAAATAAAAATTTTAAACTAGCTCAGAATTTCCAGGTTATTACATTCCCAAATCAATTCTGGACCCCGGACCCATGGGAGTCGACCCCTTCAACGTGGAGGGGGGTCTACACACATAAAGTGGGGTCGACCTCGGGTGGGGTCGATCCCCCGACCGCAGATTTTGGCAGATTAGATTTTTGAGTTTCTGGACGATTCTAATAGCTTTTGGTCAAATCTGAGGGTCTCGGTTGCTCCATACACCTATAAATATGACCTTAGACTTAACCCTAAACCTCATAATTCGGCGGCTACGCTGGAGCTCTGCTATTACTCTCTCTCTCTCGCTTCTCAAATCTATTCTGAAAATTAAAATATTAGCCTAAGAAAATTATGAATCCAGATCTAGAAGAGAGATTCAACATTAATAAAAATATTATTGAATGATGAAAGCAAGGTAAACTTCTACATCCATTCTATTCATGTTCTTCCTATTTCTTTCCCTTTTCTTTTAAGGAGAATAGTCAATCCACGATTATTAGGTTTCAAATCAAATTAAAGGGAAAAGGAAAACCATGGACGATAGAACGGATCAAATCCAAAAACTTGGGGAGAGCATGAAAGGTGAGTGGGTTTAAGTTATAGCCTTTAGATAATATTATGATTATAGTTTAGCATTCTCGTCATTATAAATCGTGAAATTGCCAAGTTAATTATAATTATTGTTATAACAAGTTGAGATGTTAGTATGAATAATTCATATGTTGAATCAGTTAAAGTATTGGAAAAATTACAGGTTGTATAAACTTGTCAGAATATGGACAATGATTACTGTTGTTATAATTATATAATTCGCTTAGGGCATATTATTGAGTAAATGACATGTTAAACTTGTTGGATTAAAATAATTAACCGATTGAATGTTACAATTCAAAATAGAATTAAAGATATGTTAAAAAGGACATGCGATAAAACATAGGCAAAATTGGACGACATGTAAATTAGATTACTATAAACTAGATTACAGTAATAAGGATAATATGCCTAAATTTTCATGAAATAGGAATAATTATTAAAGGACGAACATGCCTAGATTCACAGTAATTTGACACTGTAACACTCTTAGACACGAGGTTAGATTGCACTTGAAAGACGTATGCCCGGAACCGCCTGGCATATCCAGCATTCACAAGTGGTAAATCTAATGTGAGGGGTCTAAGTGCAAAAATTAAAAACATGTAATGGTGCTAAGATAGGTGGTTAAGTCAACTTGTGGTAGAAGTCTGCCTGGACCCGCCCGACAAATCCAACGTCCACAACTGTAGGCTTAATGTGAGAGGTCTAGTGCTTATACATACAAATATATATATATATATATGTGTGTGTGTGTGTGTGTGTGTGTATAACAAGATATGAACAAATGGCAATAATTTTAATTAAATGTCTAACTAAGAAAATAAGAAAGGAAGGGATGTAATGAACTGGCTTAGTGTGATACTAAGGAAAAGTGATGTATTTCCCTAAATGACCTATTTCTGATAACGTGGTTGCAACTAAGCCACACTAATAAAGTAAGAAAAGTAAAGAAATGACCTGCTACCACGAATTTAGATGGTAATACGTTATGAAAATAAATCACTGATTCCTTCTATCAAACTGATAAGGTGCATGAAGTGTTTTCCTTAATTAAAATAAGGAACATATATTATAGTGAATGAAGAATGTAACACCCCGTAATTTTAAAATGGGACATAAGAGATAATTAAAGAATTATTAATCTTTAAAAGAATAATTATGTGAAATGGGTTACACCATTGCGTTCTTCTCGGAATTCTACTTGAGATAGAGTCCAGATTTGCATAAAACGGATACAGTATGAAGAAGTTATGGAGGGTAGAAGATTTCAGTTTAAACCAGAATTAAAATAAAATATTCAAAACAGCGAAGGCGGGAGGAGGCGCGGAACCGACCATGGTTGGGGTGTCGACCCGAGACCCGCTGGGTCAACACTTATGTCGACTCAAGCTCTTTGGGGTCGACATCGGGGTTGACATAGGTGTCGACCACCCCTGTAGGGGTCGACCCCATCAGCCAGATCTGGGTAGTGATGATTTTTGATGTGCTGGATGGACCTGATGGCTTCTATGGTGATCTAAAGGCTCTAAAAAACTCTCTACACCTATAAATTAGTGCCTATACCTAACCTAATTCATAACAATTCCTTCTGATGCCTTTATGCTGCTGAACTCTCAATTGTCTTAGCCGCCGCCTCTAAAAACCTAAATCAAATTAAAAGATTTTCATCAGCAATCAACCTTGGAGATGAATCAACCTCTGCACACCTATTTTCTCCTAATCTAAGCACTGTAAGTTCAAGTTACTTTTAGATGTGAATTCTTAATTGAAATTCTTGGCATGTAATAATCTGAATTCAAGCTATACCTAATTATGAGATAATCCTTTCAGATTTATCCTATCTATTTTATCAAATTTGTGCCTGCAATGTTATTCAAATCTATTTTATCATATTTGTGCCTACGATGTCATCCAAATCCATTTTATCAGATTTTTGCTTGCGATGTTATTCAAATCTATTTTATCAGATTTGTGCCTGTGATGTCATTCAGATCTATTTTATCAGATTTGTGCCTATAATGTTATTCAAATCTAATCTATCAGATTTATGCCAACGATGTAATTTTATTCAGATCTGTACTTTTTATGTTCCTGATGTTGCTATTATCAAATTTAGCGTCGTATGGCTATTTTATGCCTAATCTTTTATGTTTCCTCTTCTTACCCTTTTATTATGGATCTAGGTTGTCTCGAACCTAGATGAAATCTTGTTATATATACGATTGGAATACGGGGGAATTGGGTCTAATCTATTTTATGTACTATTGGGCGTAACTTGTAAATGAGATTTGAGCGTAGCTTGTAATTGAGATTTGGGCGTAACTTGTAGTTGAGATTTGTTTATAACTTGAAATTGATATTGGGGCATTATCATCAATATAACTGGAAGTTTGAGTTAATTGGCATATAAATCAAGTTTTGGGGCATAATTGTTATTGTTGCGAACTTGGGGTAGATTGAAATATTAAATCTAGATTGGGCATAAATGTAAATTGGAATATTAATCTAGATTGGGCATGACTATTGGTTGGGATGCAAAGCATAATGTATATTGTGATTTTGGGGCATGACTATTATTGCAAATTTAGGAAGATTGGGTGTAACCTATTTTGAGTAATAACTTGAATTTGAATTTGAATTTGTGGAGCATAACTTGCAATTAGCTTTGTTGGGGTATAACTTGAGGATTGGAACATGACTAGTTTTTGTGAATTTGGGATAATTAGCATATAAAATCTAGACTTGGACATGTATGGTAAATATGCTAAAAGATAAACATGCCTAACCCGAGGTTAGATTGAGTTGCGGTGTAAAACTTCCTAGAACCGCCCGACACATCCAGTAACCGTAACAACACAGATCTAATGTGAGAGGTTAGCGTATTTAGCCCAAAAACCTGAGGTTAGAATGAGTTTGCGGTAAAAGTATGCCTGGAACCGCCCGACACATCCAACAACCGCAAACAACAGTTCTAATGTGAGAGGTTAGGGCATTAATGAATGAATTAATGCTAATAAACATGACATGCTAATAATTGAATGGTAGGGTTAAGTTAACTTAGGCAACATTTAACCAATACAACATGTTAATTAAACAGGTGAATAGGGTTAAGTTAATAAGAAACACTTAACCAACATTACATGATGAATGGGTAGGGTTAAGTTAACACAAGAAGGAAACACTTAACCAATAACATGATGCGTGGTAGGGTTAATTTAAAACAAGAAGGCAACACTTAACCAATATAACATGATGAATGGGAAGGGTTAAGTTAACACGAGAGGGCAACACTTAACCAATATAACATGATTTGTGGTAGGGTTAAGTTAACACAAGTAAGCAGCACTTAACCAATGTAACATGACAAGTAGGTGGGTTAAGTTAACTTGAATTGATTGATGACACTTAACCAATCCAACATAATGAATGAAAAGGGTTAAGTTAATAAGAAACACTTAACCAACATGACATGATGAGTAGGTGGGTTAATTTAACATGAATGGACAACACTTAACCATTAAATAAACAAGCTTGAATCAGTGGGAGGGTTAAGTACATATCGGGTTGGTGGGTAATATTAGTAAACATAGGCCCACAAACTTAACCATGAAATAAACATGCTTGAATCAGTGGGAGGGTTAAGTACATATCGGGTTGGTGGGTAATATTAGTAAATATAGGCCCACAAACTTAACCAGTAGGAAACCCTAGTAACGGGGATCCATTTCAGCAGTAACCCACATAGATGTATCAAGGTACCCTGAAACTAGGCAGGGTGGGGCACGATTACTGGGCTGATTATAAGTGGTCAAAATTAGCGGCAGGGGGTACATCAGTGTAGGTTCCGATGGATTACGGGCTGCATGTACTCCGGAGTGGAAAAAGCAGGCAGTGGGTACCAATAGTTATACATTATGCATCTTGAATCGTGTCGGGTTGCTATCATAGGGATTGATACACCTTATGGTGGGACCAGCACAGGGTATCGACACACAAGAGAGGGCCGATTTACATAGACACAAGGAAAATTAATACAAGTAGGGAGCCGATCGATAGGGTAGTAAGGGTACATCTAACATATCCATGGCAATTAGGCAGATTGAGGTGGGATCCTCATAATAGATGTACACCTGAAGGCTACCACAATTGCGGGGATTGGGATCACGTTATCATATTATCATTTTATATAGATTACTAGTTGGGATACTTGTTAGGTGGTGCAGAGATATAGAAATCAGAATAACAGGGTAGTAGCGAAGTAGAGAAAGAGTAAAAGCGCATTCAGTTTATCATGCCTTATCATATCTATGCTAATCGTATGTTATCTTGTTATCCTTGTTATCATGGTATTATCTAATATTCAGTGTATTCATGTCATGATGCTTTCGCCTATTTACATGCTGAAAGTCACTGGACTTACCAAACTTATGTCTGACCTAGTTTGTTTCGCCTCTTTTCTTCCGTTTCCACCCCCAGGTTCACAGGGAGGAGATGTTACCTCTTAGCTCAGTTTTCTTTCCAAGCTCGAAGATAGTAAATGTATTGCTTTGGACTCTCTCTTCCACTGTTGTGGCCGGTTCATACTTTATTGGGGAATATCATTGTTATTTTTATGCTTCTTTTATACTTGGAAGTTTTTGAATCAAGAAGGAAGTTTTATGCATTACTTTTAATTATGATTGAGACAATTATTGTAAAAGCTTGACTGAACTACATTGTTTATAAAAATGACTTTATTTTCCACTGCTTTATTTGTCTGTCTTGTAATTTATCTGCATCTTTTACCTAAAAGCTCCACCGAAGTTAAGGCATTCCCTTTGTGAGTGACCGTATCGGAGGTGAGGTGTTACAAAGAATACTGGAATACAACAATAAAAGAAAATGGTTTGATAGGGGAATTATAATCACCTATTACAAATAAATAACATTAATAATATGTTGTATAATAGGTAGACTTGTCATAGGGACAAGGGGGGATTATAACTTAGGTTATAATAAACTACTAAGTAAATTGGATAACTAGTGAAATGAGATAAGGAACACTTAGTTGTAAATTAAGTAATCAAAAAAGGGGGAAAACATGAAACCAGTTAAGAAAAGGGAGAAAATATATTGTACTTAATTATAAATTAAGTAATCCGTAAACTTGGAGGTCTGAAACTCGCTGATAAGAATAGCATGTTTAGACTTGTCATAGGGACAAAAGGAAATTATAACACAGGTTATAATAATTGGGTAGAGAAACTTATTAATGGGTCTTAGTTAATAGAACTAAGTTAATAAGTAAACAACGGTAAGTTGTATTGACAATGTAAAATGGAATTTTGATTAAATGAGAAAGAATGAGGAAAACTTATGAAATAAGTTATATTTAATCATAAATAATGACTGACATGTCAAAAAGAAAACATGTGAATCGAGATATACTTAATTACATATTAAATAAAACATGTCATTGTAATGATGAAATCAAACAAGAATATAAAAGGGATTGTGGATTACAGACCTTGGGCCACAATCTAGAGAATAACGTGTTGTGGGCTTATTAATAAATTTAAATGGGTTAAGTTATATGACTGAAATTAATAAGCAAGAGAAAACTTGGTAATTTGAATAAGAATTCAATATGAAAGGAAAATAACCAAGTTAAATGGAAAATTGGTGAGGTAAGGCAAGCGCGTTAAAAAATGTTTAGACGTAGGGTCTAACAACATATTAAAGTGAGACGCTTGGACCAGTCCATATGTTTGTGGGTGAATAACCCAACGGGGTAGATCATCAAGGTGTTATAAGGCACGAGGGGGGCGCACATTCATCTGATTGTTTTGACGACTGGAAGGGGAAGCATGCGGCTTCCGAAGGTACATAAAGTGCTCCTAGTAGTCCTCTGTGCGGTTGTAGATGTCTTAGGCTGTGCTCGCAGAGGTACGTAAGGTGCTCCTAGTCAGAATGCTATGACGCAGTGACACTAGGGTGATTCCGCGGTTGCCTCAAAGCGAGGCGGGGTCAGGACCAACAAAGATAGTGGATTGTCGGATACTCATCATCGATAACCAGTGGGATGCGAAAAGACTAGAGCAAAACCCAAGAAACCATTCACCTTTTGCTATCGGGTAGGGTTGTTGAGGGGAAATGCCCAATGGATGTTTAGATTGTTGTTGTTAAGGGCGTCGCTTAGCTCTGATAGTCTTTACTAGTTAAGGGAGGATCCTAGGTGGGGTCATAGCCACCGTGAAAGCAGACCCTAGGAATATCTATAGATTCTCTTAAAGACGGGTCTGTTAGATATGGAAAAGCTCACAACCGAGTTCCGTGTTTCTTGTATCGCCCTGCCATGGAACTCGGTGCACATTAGAGGACGTGTGATTAAGGCATCGAGCTACAATTGAAGATAGGTATGGTGGACAGTTTAGATACATGCATTTCGGCTCTAGGTGGTGTATCGTAGACTTGAGGGAATTACTCTAGTATGAATTCTGATTCGAATAAGGGTGGCAGTCCATACGTTTACATGACATAGTAATGACAGGTATAAGCGGAATGTAATATTGTTATCCATATGTCACTACAGCGTAGGGTGAGGGACTGCGTATATTTCGATGGTATTACAGTGGAGACCGAGTGAGTGGGGTACCATGGGGTGTACCTTAATATTGGGGGTAGCTACATATGTACTGTATTAAATTAATCCACTGGGAAGTAATTGAGTGCGACGTGTGTTTAAGCCTTGAGTGCTGTTAACCCAACTAACCTAATAAATAAGATAATATGGTTGAACGGTATATGTAGTGTTATCCAAAGTGTATAATTTAAATCCAGTCACCAGAACTTGTGCTCTAATCCCCTCCTCATAACATACTCGTAGGTTAGATTTATGGCAGAGACTTGAGACATTATAGCTTTGGATACTGGTTAGGCAGTATTATTAATACGGTAAGGCTATACTTTGATTATATTATATTTTATCCATTCCGTTGTGAGATGTTTTCTGAGCTCTAACATATTTTATGTCTCTATCTTTTTTGTAGGATACCAGAGCAAACCAATCCGAGTTTCATAGATTGAAATTTTGAAAAAAAAAAAGAAATTAGTGTGTCGGAATTCGGGTTGTCACAGTATATGTAACATGTTTACACTTATATACAGAAAATTTTGTTATCCAAATTCATTTTCCGATATTAGTTATCCAATTCATGTTCTCATTCCACACACCATATTTATTTTTCACATCAAACAACGTGTATAATATAAATGCAAGTTGTGAGCATAGATTAACTACATGTTAATTCCCATATCGTTATGTGTATAATATATGCTTTTAAACATGCAACCAGTTAAACAGTTTTTTAGCTTGCAATTTAATGTTGGAAGAGCAAACTTGTATATATCTAGGCACTTTAAGTTGATATCTGATATACTTTATTGTATTTCAAGTAAGTCCTTCAAATATCACAAATTTTGCTTTAAGTTAGTCCATTATCAATGGTCTATTACAGTGCACATGACATAATTATAAATTTTAGTTAACTTGTGCATATTACAAGTAGAAAAGGCGGCAGTTTGGCAAATTGCCAAAGGGTTAGTGGCATATAGGCCATGCTGTCAAATATAAAGTTACACTATAAGGAATCTCATCAAATGTGAGCATTTTAGTGAATAACCAAAGAATCCAAAATGCATTACTATCCGTATCAGGAACGAGGATACATATCCGATGTCTGAAGAAAAAACACGGAATATAAAGACGTCCACATTTGAAAATTATCCTTCTATACATTACAGTTCATATTACGTGTATTTTATTGTAATGAATGATGCATATTTATTTTACAAACATATATATAACCAAAACTTAAAATCCTTTGTCCCTAATGTCTACAAATTACAAAAAAAATTGTTTACAAGTGCATAGAAGTATTTTAGCATGAAATTTCATTTACTGCAGTATATAAACATGAAAGTTCAATTCCTACAAGCCTATTCTACAATCTCAAAATTTCTTAGGAAAATTTGGATTAACTTTAGAACATCCAAAACAATGATTTTTTTTTAAAATAAGAAAAATAATGAATAATTTTTAGTATAAGGCCATTCAATAACAAGAAAATTCGATTTTTTTATGGAAAACAAAAAATGCCTATTCTACAGCCTAAACTGTTAAACATCAAAACCTGGGTTTCTTTTTCTCCTGTAAGCTTATTCTACAAAATTTGATGTTGTCAATGACAAATCGATCAAAACGAAATAGGCCAGAGTAAGATAACAAAATCAAAGTAAAAATCGCTTTAAAATTACATACCTGAAGTAGAAAACCGACCGATTAGCATACAATCGAGTTAACGAATCAGAAGCAACCCAAATTAAGGAATCTATAAATCGACGGCTTTTCCTTTTTTTCCGTTGTGAGTTAAAAGCTACTCGATTAGTGAATCTACAATCGTGAGTTGAAATCGACTGAGAAGGCGGAGAGAAATTGATTCGACAATTTTGTTTTGGATTAAAATGACTTTTTTCGTTTTATTGCTTTTTTTTGCGTTTTAGTAAAAGGGTTACAGAAAGTTAGTATGGGCGGGGAATAATTGGGTATCGGTGGGAATGACGCGGTCCATCAAAATATAACTTGCGTATGATGGTTTTAGAACCGATGCAAGTAAAAAGTAGTTGCTTCCGTTGTATAGGAATCCAGAGCAAAAAACTGAATTTGCTTCTATATATTTGCTTCAGATTCTACAACAACATAAACAAATTTTCATATTCATATTCATATTTTTCGCTGCTTTCCTGCATTAATTGCTTCTGATGTAATGACGTAACAGAAGCAAATAATACTATTTACTTTTGTTTTAAGCACACTGAAGAAAATGGGGCGAAGCAACAGACTTTTTGTACTATTAGGTGGAGAAGACACAAAAGCGCGTGTTCCATTTCTCTCAGGCTTGAAGTAAGAAATACGAATTTTAAATGCTATCTTCTATTTTCTATGCAATGATTTATTTCAGTTAGAAATTGGGGAAAAAATCAATCGATTTGATTGTGCAATTTAATTAGTGCTTCAAGTCAAAAACCTTATTTTTCAAAGTTATGTTCTATATGTTTTTTGAAAACAAAAATGTGTGATCTTCTAAAAAGAAGAGAGCACACATTTATAATATAAAACAAAAAACTACAATATCCAACTACAGAACAAAAGGAGTCAAAGTAAAACAAAACACGACTCTAAGAATGTAAAGGATAGTAGATAAATGAGCTCCTAAAAAACCATCGCCCATCATACTCCAATATCAAATTCCAGCAAAGCCACCACCCGATAGTGAAGTATATCTACTCCAATACAATAAACCAGACTCCCCAAGCAAAAAAACAACAAAAATAAAGCAGTACAACCCCAAAAACTCTCCGAAACCAAGCAAAAAAAGAACTCCAAACCTAATGTCAATCACCAATCCAGACATCAATCCACAAAGCTCCTCAGCAATAGTCAACAACCTGAAACCTGAAAGAAACAAGGCAAATCATAAGTACCCATCACACACACACACTCATATATATATATATATAAGTATATGTGTGTATATATAAATATACACACCAATATATATATATATATATATATATATATATATCCATACATATATCTGAGGAAGAAATAAAAAAGAAAAAGAGACAAACAAGTAATACCAAAAAACAGAAATTAACAACAAATGCAAGATCTATCACCTGTAAAATAAATATTGATTCTAATAAATAAACTCAAATTAAACCTAACCTTAAGCAAAAAACAAACAAAACGAGAATCACCGAAAAACTTAAAGCGCGAGTTGGACATCCAATCCAGATAGTAATTAACTATCTTAATGATTAAAATATCAGCTGACACTGAAATAGAATGAAAAAAATCTATGATTCGTCTCCAACCAAATGAACCAACTAATAATAATAACTAAAGAATCCAACTCATACCTCTGTCTAGAATTATAAACAAATCTACAACGATCCCAATACACACCACAGCTACTAAAAGAATTAAAACAACCAAAAACAAAAATCCTTAAAACCATAGTTAAAATATAATTGGTAAAATTGCAAGAGAAAAATAAATGATCAACATCTTCATCCCAAAGACTAGAAATCAACACTTAGCATCAAAAATAATATTCTTCTTCTTTAAAAGCTCAACGTATTAAGCTTCTTATGAATAATCAACCACATAAGAAACTTAGCTTTAGGAGGAGAATTAGAATTCCAAATAAACTTAAATGGGAGCAAAGAAACACCAGAAAAATTAATAAAATTATACAAAGAATTAACAGAGAAAACTAAACTCTTACCCAGACCCCAACTAAAAGAATCATCATTCTCATCCAAATGATACAAGGCTAATTTAGCTTTTAGTAAGGCTAATTTCCTTAACAAACCCCCTTCTAAAATATTATCAAAAGAAAATTCCCATGGGGGATCTAAATCCCTTCTATAAACAACTACGATTAAGGCATTCTTAAAGCCACAATTATTAAAAAGCTCACTAAATTCAATTTTAAGCAGCACACTAGAAATCCAAGCATCATGCCAAATATAAGTAAGATTACCGAAATGAACAGTCACCTTACAACCTAACTTGAATAAGTCGAAACAATACAAAGTAGATTTCCAAAAATAAGATAATCTATTAGTCCAACTAAACTCAGACCCAACAATAAACTCGCCTCCAAAATAATAAAATTTCGAAACAATAATCTTCCAAGTAGCCGACACATCAGGGCACCGAAATCTCATAACCTTTTGGCTAATAAGGAAGAATTAAAATTATAAAGATTAATGATCCCCAGGCCCCCATCTTTCTTGGGCTTATAACACACCTCTCAATTAACTAAGCATTTATAACCTCTACAATTAGGAACACCACTCCAAAGATAATTCCGCCTGATTCTGTAAATTTTCTCAATAACCCATTGAGGAAAGTGATGAACGACCATCCAATGAGTAGGAATAGCGGATAGCACCGAATTAACAAGAACTAATCTACCCGCTCTAGACAGAGATCTGTTATTCCAACTCAATAATCTATTATTGATCTTATCAATAATAACTAACCAGTCATCCTTCTTAAGCTTCGAAGGCCTAATCTTGAAACCCAGATAATCAAAAGGGAATTTCATGACCGAACAGTTCAAGGTGCTAGCAACCAAAGACTCAACATTTTCAAAATCATTAAGGACCATAATAGCACTCTTGTCGAAATTGATTTTGAGTCCAGATAACATCTCAAAACAATAAAGAATAAACTTAAGAGCAATAATATGCTTAGAAAAATGTGGGGAAAATAATAATGTATCAACTGCAAATTGAAGAATAGATAATTCATTATTAAATTCCTTATTGCCAACACTGCCTAAGACACCTAATCTCCTAGCTCTCTTAATAATTCTAGAGAAAACATCTGCCGCTAAATTAAACAGAAAATGTGAAAGGGGGTCACCATGTCTAAGACCTCTCTTAGATTGGATCTTCTTGCCCACAGCCCCTAACAACAATACTAGAGCAACCAGACCTAAGCAAAAGCATGATCCAGTTAGTCCATTAACACTAAAACCCCAATTCACAGATAAAATCCCAATCAACAGAGTCAAATGCTTTCTCAAAATCTAACTTCAAAATTTCACAAGAAAAATTGTTTTTACAACAGACATTAATATACTCCTGCACAGCGGCCACTCCGTCCACTATGTTTCTACCCTTGATAAAGGCTGTTTGTGAACAATCAATAAGATCGTTCATCTTAATACTAAGCCTATTAGCTAGAACTTTGGAAATAATCTTGATCGAACAATAATTTAAGGAAATAGGCCTGAAATCCTTTAGAGAATTAGCACACTCTCTTATTAATAAGGATACATTTGCAGAGTTAAAATTACCTAATCGTAAATCCCTACTATAAAAAGCATTAAACAAGTTAACAATATCAAACATCAAAACCTCCAAAACTTCTTATAAAAAAGAACAGAAAAACCATCAGACCCAGGAGCTTTTTCACTAGGCATACCACAGATAGCCTTCCAAATCACCCGTTCAGAGAAAGGCTTGTCTAAATCTACTAACTTAACCTTAGTATCAGGCGGATAAATGTCATTCCAACTCACATTAATCCTTCTCTTAATCCTAGCTCCAAAAATCTGCTTATAATACTTCGTAAAAGCCTCATTTAAATCCCTCTGAACAGTCATTTCTACCTCATTAATAAAAATAGAATGAATCAAATTATCCCGTCTCCTCTTATTAGCCATACTATGAAAGAACTTCGTATTGTTATCCCCCTCCTTAATCCAATGAACACAGGCCCTTTTCTTCCACATAATCTCTTCTTTATCTAAAATTAGCTTGAGATCATTCCTAAGGATGCAAAGTCTATCTCTCTCTCAATGGAATTAAGTATCCCGGACTCACTAATTTTGTCTAAATCCAACATCTCGCACATAATCCTATCTTTCCTAAATTAACACTACCAAAAATATACTTATTCCAACGTTTGAGAATTTTAACTTACCCAGCTTAGCAACAAAAATCTTCGCAGAATTTCCCCTATAAAAATTGTTAAGATAAAACAAGGAATTCCATTTAACAACAATAAGATTAATAAAACTAGAATCCAAAAGCCATATCGTTTCTAATTTGGAATGGTTACTAATGGAAATATTCGAGTCACATGAAAGGATGATAGGACAATGATCAAAAAATGAAAAAGGCAAATCCTTAACTCAAAAAATAGAGAGTCTATCATCCACCTCAGTATTAATAAAAAATCTATCCAATAAATCAAAAGAAGGACTATCTCCGATATTAGACCAAGTGAACGATATATTATTAAGAGGAATCTCAATCAAATTATTACCTAAAATGAAATCATTAAATTCCTCCATATCCGAGAAGTCACCTTCACGAGGTGATCTCTCCCCTTAAAACCTAGTAACATTGAAATCTCCCCCCTAATCCAATGATTAGGGACAAAATTTCTAAACTCAGCACATTCACCCCACAAGAGTCTCCTCTCAATTTTTCTATGGGGACCATACACATTAGAAATGCCCAGTAAAGAATTATCTAAAGGAGAGGCTAAAATGACGTGCAATGAATATAACTTAGGAATATCCTAAATGAGTCTAAAATGATTATCTTTCCAACCAATCATAAGTCCCACGGCCGAATCTATGGCCGGAAGACAAGCCCTATTACGAAAGAGGGACACAACTAATCTCACATAAAAACTAATATCGGGGTTCTCAATTTTAGTCTCCTGAACAAGACAATATCAATATGAAAATCTTTAAAAAAAGTCCTAAACTTAACATATTTTTTTTAGGATCATTAAGACCCCTAATATTCTATCTAATAATCCTCAACATCTCAAAGAACTAACTCCATCTAATTCCCTAATTCTAATGAAATCTACATCTAACTCAATATCAGAAAAGATAAAAGCAGTATCAGTAGCAAGCTAAAATAACTGACTAGTCGAAAGGCTACCCAAAGCAAAAGGAGAGTACTCGCTACCATAAACAGAAACCATACCTGAGCCCAAATTCATAGTGCTACTACTAGCACTAAACTTGGGAAACTACCACGATAAATAGAGGTGTTAGCTCTACTCTTGCTCTACGACGGACTATACCAGTAATGGGGGTTTCTCTCCTACGCCTCCCCCTACTAACCACTGAAGTAGTCGCATCACAAATCGGAGTGCGCATAACACTATCCTCAATCAGTACAATAGACGACGAAGCAGTGATCTGGATCTAAAACCGGAAAAGACTTCGCACTAACCAACTGACAAACACAAGGAAAAGGTCTCAATATCAAGGATGCGATCCTCGCCCCAAAACTCTCGAAACTAGAGAGCAACCTCCAAAAACAAATAGCAACTCAAAATCACCAGCAACCTCAACGTCATTAATATTGTCCCCACCCATCAAAGCACACAAAACAGCAAACTCCCAATGTCTCCTCTCACTCAAACTACCAATAGAATCTCAAACAAAGTGTCCAATATCATCATCCCCACCCCCAATCTGACCTCGTTACTAGCTAAATCACTACAGTAGCTAGTATTAAGACCAACAAATCCAACCCTAACCCCATACGAATCCAAAGACTTCCCTTGCCATAAACTACCACAATGCGGCATCAGACCCAAATTCATGTAATTAAAACCAACATTTGAGAGAAGATCCCTGTTGCGCAATTCAACAGCAACATCTTTGTCCTGCCTAGACTCACTGAAAAAACCATTAACGACATACTTATATGCAGCTGTCTTAAAATTCAAAGCCTTCGAACAACCCACTTTAATATTAGATGAAACCCTACAAGGATCCTCCTTCCCTGAACTAGCTTTCACCGATCCATGCAAAACACTGTCTACCCTTCGAAAGACCTTCTTATCATCCACAGAATCCCCCAATAACTCAAAGCTGTTAAATAGCCTGATGTCTTATGCCACTTGCCATACCAACCCATCATCTTCAAACACATTAGATCTAGCTAGAACAGGAACAAAATCAG
This sequence comes from Allium sativum, assembly GCA_030737875.1. Classification (NCBI taxonomy): domain Eukaryota; kingdom Viridiplantae; phylum Streptophyta; class Magnoliopsida; order Asparagales; family Amaryllidaceae; genus Allium; species Allium sativum. The sequence continues at coordinate 682,425,341 of CM060909.1, read as the reverse complement.
AATGTCTGTCCGAATCAACACCCTGCTTATCCAACCAATCTAGTCCAGTCATCAACTCTTTCCCCTTGTTAACACTCAAATACACATTACCCAAACTCTCATCAAATACCCTCTCAAAAGGCTCCTGACACATCTGAAAAAAAGGATCTAGAAACAAAGAATCAAATTTCTGTATAACCAAAATTCTCTCAAAAAAAACTACTATCTCCTCTTCTAAGAACATCGACCCGTGATCATCCTCATTAACATCCTCATAAGTCATAACATCTTCCCTGTTACTAACCATAACTGACTGACCATCAACACCCATCGGTTTAGAAACACCTACTGACCTCACATTAAGATCAACATCATCCTTCAGACAAAACTGAAAATTAGTGACTCCAGAACCCCAGTTCACTGCAGAATTTATAGCATCAAAATGCAACAGATTCACATTCAACAAAAGAAAACCCTTCCTCTTACTCTTCGATACCGAATCAGAAAAAATCCACCTCACTTTCAAAAAAATTAAGATAGAACAAAAGGGCATGTTCCTTTCTTCCCATCGGACTTGGTAAAGGTGGGTAGCAGACATTTCTTGAATCGCTTTGTACCCACTTTCTCCATAGTATACCATCCACAATACCCTCAATGTGCTAAACCATCAATAGCAGCATGTATGCGCCGTCACTTTTTTGATTGGAAATTGCCAAATCATAAAGATTCAAAAAAGAAAGAAGCTTTCGGCATAATAACGAACAGTTGAAATGCAAAAAATCGTAAACCGCTTTGCCTCTAAAGACCTCTGAGCTGCTGCTATTCCGATGGCCAGAACCACCACAATTGAAGCACCGCAACATATTTCTGCAATCTTTTACAAAATGGCCAGAATACCCACATCTGAAACAACATCGATTGAAAGGAAATTTCCAATTACTCGATTGCTTATGAGAAGGATAATTTCTATTAAGAACAAAAACAGAATCAGAAATAGGCTGACGAATCACGTCTGCAAATGAACGCTGAAATACCCTCTCTGGATTTACTAATGAAGAATGAGAAGAAGAATTAAAGAAACGAGATTTTTTCGATTCAGAAGAAGAAGAAAAGGAATCCGCCATTTTTTCAAGAGAGAGAAAAAGCGTTTGATCGCAAGTTTTAAGATTCGCTTTTGCTAAGTTATGTTCCATATGTTATATGTTGACTTTTTTTCAAATATTTTTTTATGGAGAAGATAGAATTGTAAACTGATTTGATTGTGGTTTTTTTAGTAAATTGATTTGAAATTTATTATAAATATTTGTACTCAAATTTTATAGAAGATGAAAACATGTGCTATCTGCTATAGGAAATTAACATTACGAAAGTAACAAATATTGATTGTTCTCGACTTCATTAAAAAAGTTCATTTTTTTCAGTTAGAAATTTTGGGGAAGATAGAATAAAATGATTTATTGTGATTTTTATTTTTATTTTCCGTAAATTGATTTGAAATATTCTATACATATTTGTACGCAAATTTCATAGAAGACGAGAACATGTGATGTTTGATATAGTAAATTAATTATAGGAAAGTAGGCACAAATTTAGATTTATCTGTACTTCATTAAAAAAATTAAGTTAGAAATTTGGAGAAGATAGAATAAACTGATTTGATAGTGGTTTTTCTTTTTGTTCAATAAATTAATTTGAAATTTGCTATGCATATTTATACTCAAATTTTTTTTTATTTATAACAAACACCCCCCCTATAATTGTACTAGCGAATAAAAAGAAATAGACTAGCTATAATTTACATATTATCGAATACATCGCTCTTTGGATTTTGATTATAGAATTATTTTAGTTATCACAATGCTTCCACAAAAACAACCGTCCACTAGTTTTAATAGAAAAAACAAAAAAGAAATGAAGAAGATAATGAGTTTTGGATAGAGTTGGTCTTTGGATATTCGATATGGATTTACAGGAGTAGACGAATACGATTAGAAATATTAGAACATATCCATGCCCAGATTCTGATAGTGTTTTCCTGAGTTTGTGAATCAATATCAAATATAGCTGAATCATTAAGAGGGTCTCTTTATAAATATTTTTCCAGAAAGACAAATTTGGTTGGTAATTCGGGACATACTTGTGATTTTCAAAAAGAAACTAGTTTTGATGCTATAGAAGAAAACGGGATTGCGGTAGATGAACAATTAAACAATATTGAAGAAAATGTGTGTGATACCAAAGTTTCACCGCAACAGATAGTAAATGAGATTGTAACGACCCGGAATTTTAGGCCGAATTTAAAATTTTTATTTTAATTATTTTAATGGGTTTTTAATATTTAAAATAATTTATTTTAAATAATAAAGATATAAATTTATTTTAATCGAAGTTAAAATGAATAAATTTTATTTAAATTATAAAAGGAGTTAGAAATAGCGCGGCAGTTTTAAAATTTGAATTTTAACTTTGACTGACTGTACAGGATGCAAAATAAATCGGATTTTACCGAGACCAAAAATATTAGAATCTATTTAAAAATATCTTTCCGACGAATCCGAAAAATTGAAATTTCATAGCGGGAATCAAAAGTTATGTCCAATTCAAAATCTCAGAAAAACGCTATGGAATTTATATATATAATACATAGGACCCAAAATGCTACTTTTTACATACGAATGAATTTGGACTCGAAACCACTTCCATTGAGTTCAACATGATGTTTCTGCATTGAAAAAGTATAAACACTGATATATTTCGAGATTTGTAATTTATTTATTTATATATGTATTTTTAATATAATTTATTTACGCCTTAAAAATAGCCATTTTTCAAACGGTCTTCAAATTCGACGACATTAGTTTTGTTGGGACCGTATCGTCAAAAAAAAAGCTAGAAATTATTTTTTTGTGATTTTTGGAGTCTGTATGTGGGCGTTATTAATTTTTCAGTGAAAACGGTCAATTTTCAGATTTAAAAATTCATTATTAATTCATTCTGACTTGGAAAATAAAGAAACCGGTTTCTTTAAATCCTTAATGTCAAGGAATATTTATGTTTTGATTTTCAATTAAAATGGAATTCGTAGGTGTTAACACGAATTTTTAAACTACGAAAGGCGGACAAAAAAAATGTATTAATATATGTACATAAGGGTAATTGGGCCTAATTGAGTTTATAACCTACCTATATATTATCTTTGAACAGCCATTAGTTGAACTCTAAACATAACATAGCCTCCTCCATCTTCATTTTCTTCATATTCCATGACCTCCACTCTAAAAATATTCTTTGCACAAAAGACCCTAAAACTAAACAATTTATAACTCCAAATCAGAACAAAATTAGACCAAATCCTTTCTTGGTTTTGAAGATATCTATATCCTCTTCCTAGCACGAAAAATTCAAGACCAATCGACGTACGAATTTGCCGGGATCTGAGTTCGATTACAAAAAGTCAGTTTCGGATTTTGGTGAATTCCGGCGAAACCGTCGAGAATTAGACGATGGACCAGTTGGAGAAAATGTAGACAAGGGTCACACGAACAACTTTGCTTCACAGCGTTTCGTCAGAAAGTCGAAGGAATTGGCACGAAAATTGAAATCTATGAAAACAGCCAAATCTGAACAGCAAACAAAAATATATATTTTTCCGTCGATCGGAGAAGAATCAGGCGAAGTCACCAATAGGAAGGTTCTTCGTCTACGTGAGATCTAGGTGTTGTAAAAAATTGGGGTTGTTTGGATCATCGAGGCGGCCTGTGGGACCCACAAACGGAATTTCGCTTTTCTGGCCGGTTCCGGCGATCAGAGCGGCGGCGGGCGGGGGGTCCCGGCGAAGCGGCGTCGGGGTCAGGCGAAGGTGCTGGCAAAGTGACGTGGCGATCGGGTGAGCGTGGCAGCGGGAAACAGCGGTCAAAGGTGGCGAGCGGCGGTTTGACTGGAAAGAAAAAGGGTAAAATGTAAATTAATATATTCAATGTTTGTAACGCAATAACTCTTACCTACGAAGTCGAAATTTGATGATTTCAGATCAGCTGCCATCGTGGCGACGAGAGCTACACGTGGACACTAAATTCGTCCAATTTGGAGGAGGTTGAATTTTTGGGTATTTTCGGTAATTTTAATTAATTATTTAATTCGTTCAAACTTCAGAAATCCATAACTTATTGTAACGACCTTGAAATCGCGCAAAACAGGGTTTGCTGTGATCAGTGAGTCAAGACCTTCGCATAGACACTAATTTTGCCAAATCTGGAGCAAGTTGAATTTTGGGCCAAAATTGGGCCCGAACATTAAAACACCGACAAAGTACAAACCAAGGTGAGAACTCTTTTCTCACTCAAAACGTTTACCATATTTATTTATTATTATAAATGAATGTGATTTAAATGCATGTGATGAAATAATTATTTGAAATTATCTGATGCATGTATGTTGTGTTGTACGTTATGTTATGTCATGATATGATTTCGTATGTTATGTAAATTTTGGCAGTATGCAACATATGTCATTAATATTGATTCATATAGAATTGTTAAAAATTAATGTTACATTGCCATGTACAAGTTACCTGACTTGTATTTGTTGATTGGGTTGATAATTTTCACACATCGCCCAAATGCACAAATAATTAAATATATTATTTGAATGTTTGTTGGTTGAAACCCCACACAGGTCTTGGGTTGATATTTACACATCGCCCTTGTGATTAGTTATAAGCGTTATTTGTTTGACGCTATGCAGTACAAATATACACTGGATGATTGGATGTTTTTAATGATTTATCATTAGTCTAGAATAACATGGGATGTATGAAAACCGTATAATTATAATTATATGGTAAATCGTTTGGGTCTCATTCCAATTTGGAAAAGAATTTGTCCAAATAAGATTTGTAATTTAATTTACATTTTTAATGTAAATAACAGAAGAGATTTTGACATTGTAATTTAATTTACGTTTTTAATGTAAATAAAAGAAGAGATTTTGACATTGTAATTTAATTTACATTTTTAATGTAAATAAAAGAAGATATTTTGACATTGCAATTTAATTTACATTTTAGAATGTAAGTAAAAGAATGAAACTTAACGTAGTATTTTTAATTTACATTTTAAGGTAAATATAAGATAATAAGATGAAATATGTTTTGAAAATAAAAGTTAATCTTTTATTAATGAAAGAATATGAGATATGTATAAAAATAAGAATTAATCTCTTATTAATGGAAGAATATGAAATATGTACAAAATAAAAGTTAATCTTTTATTAAAAGTAAGAACATGAAATATATTTCAATATAAAAAGGCACTCCTTTTATTTAGGAATATGAGTTTACATTAAATGGTTAGCGCTAAAAAGTTATTCTTTTATTGTAACGTAAGAATATGAAAATGTTTTAAAATAAAAGTTATTCTTTATTTTAATATAGAATCATGAAATTTGTTTTAAATTAAAAATGCAACTTTTTTAATGTCATATAAAACATTGAATTTGTTTTACATTAAAATTGCAAATTTTTAATGCCGTATAAAAACGTGAATTTGATTTACGTTACAATTTTATTTTTTTAATGTAACGAAGGAATATGAAAATGACTTAAAATGAAAATTCATCTTTTTATTTAATAAAGGAAAAATTTATTGAAACATTTAAATAATAATTTTAATGTACATTTAGAAAGAATATGTTAGTGAATACATTGAACGATTTATATAAATATATGTAATATAAATTAAAATTAATTGAATTACGCGCGATAGTTCGCGTTTTGAAACCATAACTTTAAATGATTATAATAAAAGATCCAACCGTCAGATTTTTCAAAAACTGGAACCGTTAGGTTCGTTTTGGAAAGATCCTTCCATCGATATTTAATTCGGTAAAATCCAACGGTTAGATTTTGAGAAATGATAAATTTAAATTTTAATAAAAACAGCGCCAGTCTCGTTAAAAGACCTGAAACGTCGTTTTATTAAATAGGCCTATTTCTAAATAATTAAAATAGGGAAAATTATGTAAAATCTTAATAAATGTTTTAAAAGAGTTTTGGATGTGAAATTCCAAATTTATTAAGAGGAAAGATTTTTTTATCAAGTTAAGTAATTTACTTATTTCTATAAATATATAAAAGAGTGAAAATTGGTTTTATTAAAACCAAGTATTTCAAGTGAATAAATTAGATTGGAATTTAAGAAAGTAATGACAATTTTAATTTAAAAAAAAATGAATTTTCCAGTATTAAAATTAATTGGAAGTTGATTTGGGTTGACCGTGAAAAATGTTTTTAATGACATTAGTTCTTAAAACCCAAATTAACGATGAAGTGAGGATTTGTAATTTATTAATCTTTTAATTAAGATTTAGCGAAATATTCTAAAGAGAAGTTTCCAATTTAATATATTAAATTGGAATATGATTTTGGATTTATTGTGAACGAAATTTTAAGCCACATTTGTTCTTTACCCCCGTCAAAGGCAAGATTATTTCTTGAAAGTTAAATAATCATTTAATAACGATTCTTGAAGATTAAAACTAATTATAGTTTTAATAAAGCTTTAAATTGGATTGAATGGGGATAAAAGTAATTAAAATTACTTAATTCAAGACACGAACGATAACCAGTTTTACTCCAAGCGATAGTTAAATCTTTAATTAGATTTGAACGATAAAACAGTATTTAAGTTTACCGTAACACATTGGGTGTTAAATATGGAGTACCACTAGTTTTACTCCATGGGTTGTATAGGTTGGGAATGGGATATTAATAAATGATTACTTCGGTAAGGTGTTAATCCCGACTAGTTGAATAAAACTTAATTTGGTTTAAATTAAAATCAAAGAATATTCTTGATGGGAATGAGGCGTTGGTTGTGTTTTAAAGCACATGATTTTAAATTACGCAAATTATTCAGAAAGACCGGGTTTAACTCATTCTGAATAATTCATACGACGATTGAAGATCGATGATGAAGACGGTTATTGAAGACCGGGAAATTTCCATATCGAATGGATGATTATTGATATCTTGATTGGACCGTACACCTAAAATGAGGGAAAAATTGGTGATCATTCAGACGTATTTGGGGATCTACCGGATATGGTTTCGTTCAGACCTAGAACGGACTGATAAATGGATTGTGTGTCTGACATTGTATTCCTTTATAATGTATTCGTTGATCTCTATTTAATATATAGTTGTTTGGTGGTGGAGAATTGATTACGTTGCTTAACACCCTGTTATACATCGATAGATGAATCAATATGGTCTGATAATGTAGCATGCTAAGATGCATATGATCAAGGCTTTTGTTAAAAAGCAGAGCCTTGTGGATGAACACCAAAGCATAGCTTTTATATAGCGCCGCTTTGGATACAACGTGACTTCGCTGGCCTCACACACCACGGTATGATGGTGAACGATTTGTTTGATAATGTTCGGTTTGACCAATACACTTTATACGGATTTGGGGTCGGTCGATGGGGCTAGGGCGGTCGCTCCACTCTAGAAGTGGGATAGGTCATTTATCTCATGAGGATAGTTCAGATTGCTGCACATCCAAAGTGCGTAGTATATGTATTACGGTGTTTTCTCTTGCCGAGACGTAATCCATAGAGATACATGACGCGATTGATCTTTCGAATCAGCAGTCATTGATTGACATAAAAATGTGTTTATTTTTACGCTCATATCTTATCTTTATTGTAAATAAATAAATATTACTTTGGGTATTTTCGTGTGTTTTCACAGGTTGTTAAATAAATGTCTCCTTCATTCAATTAAAGACCAATTGCATAGGAAATGCTACTTCTTGGAATCAAAAAATTTTCAATCATAAAGGAAGCTGTAGCACACTGGTAAAGTCTGGAAATTTGGACAGAGTGTTCTGAGTTCAGTCACCGTCAAAGCCCTATTTTTTGCTGAAGAAAAGAACATATACATTGCCTCCGTCGCTTTGAAGAATAAAGAGACTAGTGTTATATTATATATATATATATATATATATATATATATGTATATAACATATGCACTAAGATTTGAAGAGCTAGACATTTTCTTCTCAAAGAAATCAATTGAAAATCTTGCATATTTACTTGCCATTGAGGAGAAGACTTGACATATATTTACCAGAATGCAACTCAATCAAATGCCACATGTCAGCAATCAAGGAGGGAGAATCTTCATAGAAAATCTCAAATCTATATCCATATCTCTTTTATTTGTAAATAGAATATCTCAAGAGATATTTCTTGGCCCAAAAGTCATATAGGATGGAGGCTACATCCCCTATAAATACCCATTGTATTCATTGTAGAGGGGAGTCCCTTCTTTTGTAATTGTTCTGCCATTAACAACGTTCTTCTCTTTATTTTTCTGCAATTTTCTAATTTCTTAGCAATTAGTGTTGTCTACACGATTAAATTCGGTAGAGCATTAATTGTATTTTTTTTCACTTATTTTCATTAGCGATTGACCGTCTGATTAGATTCAGCGGTAATCCTAATTTTTATTTTCTATTCGTTTAATTCTGTTCTGCAATTTTATCTCCATTGTTCTATTTTATCTTTAATCGTTGAATTTCTTACATATCCGATTAGATTCGAATCTAAAGTGAATTTAAATGCATCTTTTATTTGTAGTTTTAATTTTTATTTTGTTTTGCAAAATCAACCTCCAAGCTTCGTCTAACTCGCCCAAGAGATTAGATAAATAATTTGATTTTAATTACACCTCCCTGTGTTCGACCTGTATGCTACACACCTGTATGCTTGCAGAATTTAATTTAAATGTCGCGCTTTTCTGATTCATAGACTAGCGTCGATCAAGTTTTTGGCGCCGTTGCCGGGGAGGTAACGATTAAATTTTATTATTTATTTAATTTCTGATTCATGTTAGTTTTTATTTTTATTTTCCCCCGTTTTGTTTTCTTGTATAGATAGAAGAAAAAAATCTTGATTGGTGAGATTTTGTATTATTTAATGATACTATAATCTGCTGTACGAGAGAAAAATAAATCTTGCTCGTTTTTTGCTTTGATTTCTTTTCCTTTTATTACTCAATCTATTTCTTTCCCTTTTATCTCCCATCTATTTCTTTCCTTTTCTTGTACATTTTTTTCTTCTTCTTTGCAACTCTCAAAAAAAAAAAATCCTTCTCTGCCTTGCAGTCGATCCCCTACCATAATAACCTCATCGTCTACCATATAAACTCTACCTCAAGCACAACAGTCCATCGTCCAGTTCTTTTCCCATTTACATTCTTTTCTCTTTCTACTAATAAAAAAAATCTACAGTAATTTCATTCTTTTGGCGTGAGCACCGTCTTCCATTACAGATTTCATCATCTCCCCAGACTAACCCCATCCCACGTTATAAACGATCCCACACTACCTCATTACTACAGCTCTTCATAAAGCTTCATCACTGCACCCATTCTTTAACCATTCCCTTAATCTCTGCCACGGCCATCAAATTCACACAACAGTATATGAACCTCCTTCCTACCCACAGATCGAAGCACAAACCACTACTTCAACAATCTTCACCGAACACCGAGCTCACCAATTCCCATTAGCTTCATACCATATTCACAGACCCAAATTCCAGTCACAGTCCAACCACTTTTGCCTCAACAAACATTGAGTAGCACCCACATAAATCCCCTGATCAAACTCCTACATCCTCTACCCCCAAAACATCACAACGCCTTTCCCTTTGAACTCAACACACGTACTCCTCCCTCAACCATTGAACCCACAATAGCCTACAAGCACAGCACCTCTACCTGAATCCCCTGCCCACTCCAATACCACAAACCCAGAACTTTTCACCCATCAACCCAAAAAAAAAAAATCCTTTTGCAATTTTTCTGTCTTCCACTTTGATTTCTGTCTGCTTCTGAGTTCACCCTGCAACGCCACCTTCTTCACCGACCTTGCAATTGCCAAAACCCAACATCACAATCCTTGTACCAGTCCACAGACCATAGTAACCATACCACGTTCAACATATTGCCACGAACCAGATCATAGATCCAACCGCAACTAGCACAATCGCAGTTCACCAAGGACAAGCAACCACCGCCCACTCCACTGTTAAATCCCTCCATCCTTCAGCTATCTCGCATTCACCACATCAAAACAACCCCTCCCTTCCATCAAATCTGTTCACCTTTGTCTACCAATCCCTACCACAGCGACCACAGTTATCCTTCATCATAAAGCCACTGCCTCTTCAATTCAATCATCACCAGTCGATCCCTTTCACGCACTCCATCTTTCCTCACCTACTGCTTCATTCTCTACCACAAACAACCATCCTCCTACATCGCAGCAACAACTTTTGCTTTCCGATACCGACTGCCATCTAATCGCAACCAGAAACTCATCTCTCTTCTCACCGAAAATCAGCAGCCACAAAGGTCGAATACAAAACCAACCGCTAAATCCGAAATCGCCACTGATCATCAACTCGAATACTTCCTACCTAATTCGCAATCAACCAATTCCGAAAACACCCAATTTCGAATTTGCAATCCAGCAACCGAGACCACTCACATCATCAACCGAACCCGTCGCCTCTTTAAAAAATCGAGATTTCAGACTGCCGTACCTTAGTACCCCAAATCGGAATTCGATTTCTTCTTTTTCAACAACTATTTTTCGCGTTTTTGTTATTCTGAGAATTAGGGTAAGGTAGCGTTTATTTAATTGTGTGGTTTTATGGTAATGGGTGGCTTCTAGGTTGGATAAGGGGTAGGGAAGGGTTAAGTTAGTTCTTTTGAGCCTATTTTGGTGTAGCGTGTAGTTGTTGAGGGGTCGTCTCTAAGAGATTGAGCGGACATGATTTTGTGAGTGTGGTGCGATTCGACTTGTTGCATTTTAATCGAGTCAGAAGCTTCTGTTTGTCGAGATTAGTTCTTATTTCTGCTGATCTCAGCTTTCTTGTTTTTTTTACATTAGCATAGTTTCTAGTCTTGTCGAGTTTAGTTTTCATTTATTTATTTCAAATCCTATTTAGTTTTTCTGTTTTTTCCCCTTTTGTTATCAAAATCTTAAAAAAAAAAAAAAAAAAGAGAATTCAAGCAAGAAAATCAAAGGAACAAAAATTCGAGCGACAAACAGGTAAATTCAAAGATCAACCAATTTGCATACAGTGGAATTTGAACGTGAGCGCTGCCCAAATTACTCTGGACGGACAGCCATACCCCACTGTAAATTTCTTTCAACTCTACAGGTGCTCTGCTGCAAAGAAAAAAAATATAGACAATTGTTGTAAAAATCTTCTGCAGGGACAGCGGCTTGCTTGTACAATTTTTTTCAATTCTGCTGTTATTTTCTGACTATTATTCTGCAATTATTCTGTGACTGTTCTGCTACTGAAATTTCTGAATCTGTTTGTGAGAAACGAAATTCCATAACTAATCACTCTCGTCGATTTTCAATTTTAACACGTGATTTAATTTGCAAAATAATATAATTGAAAAGTGGTGCTTTGTGAAGTTGATTGTCTCATATAATTGGATCGCGGATATATAGTAGTTCAATTTATTGAACTATTAGCAAAAGAGGTTCCATACTATCCGTAAAACATTGGTCGTATCCCTTAGTATTCATACTATACGTGAACGGCCATAAGACCCTCTTCCCCCTTCCAATTGAGTCGGTTAATTAATAGAGCACAACTCATTATTTTATATTATTTTGAATTGAGAATAATTTCTGTCTTGCCATGATTTCATTTCAAATGTCTGATTCAAAAAAATCTTTGAGAGAATTGTGGGATAATAGTCGAAGTATACGTCCGCTTGAAGAGTATGATTTTGAATTACAACTCATGAAGCAAAATTTTCCAAAATTTCGCGAGCCAAATGTCAACAATTTTCAAAATTTTCAAAATGACCAACATTTTCAAAGTTATGATCGAAATGACGACTTCAATTCAAATTTCAATAATTTCGATTATGGGCCACATCCACATCAAAATGGCTTTGAATCCCAATATAGCGTTGATCCACATCTTGAGATTAACCAAAATTGCAATTTTCCCTCGAATTTCAACAGTTTTGGTTACGAACCTAATTTTCAAAATCAAAATGATTTCCAATATCATTTTTCTGAAAATTCAAACAACCACCACATTGGAAATAATATTGATTGTGAAATTGATGTGGACTATAATTTTGAGAATCAAGAAACCCAAAATGAGAGCTCTCAAATCAACGATTCTGAAGAATGTCATTTTGACGAGAGGGCAGAAAGGCTAAATAAAAAGATGGATGAACTTCTTTGTTTAATGGCATCTTATAAAGAACAACGAGAGCAAGAAAATCAAATTCAAACATGCGATGAATCAGAAAATAATCCAATTTCTACTAACATTGAAAATTTTCAAATAACGGCTTTGGAAATTGATAATAATCATCTTGATGAAGTTTTTCAAAATTCAACAAATGATTTGGATTTCAATTCTTTTCAGGAAAAAGATTTGAGCTCAGATTTTGATCTTTCTCTTTCAAACTGCGAGGAACTTGAAATTTTTGAAATTGAACAAAATAAAATTGTTGAATTTTTCAATTCAAATTTGAAGATGTATTTTAATAAATACGAATTTTGTGGATTGTACGAGGATGAATTGCCAAATGAGGATGAAACGGAATTAGGCCACGAATCCAAGTTTGAAAATTTTGAGATTTCAAATGAACTTGAAATTGTCAGTGTCGAAAATACGTTGTCAGTTAATGATGAGAAATGTGATCACATAGTCTTGAACAACACTCAGATTTCAAATTTCTTTGAATTTATATCCGATCACAAATTGTTGAATAATTACACTGATAAGTTTGTTGAACACATGAATTATTTTTGGAATGCTGGCTTGATTGAAAAACTTCATGTTAGGATGACCCTGGACATTTATTTGCTGGACTATAAATCGAGTTATAAAGATGAGATGGTTTTCAAAAACCTTTGCTTATTAGAAAACATGCCTAGACATAGTGGGAATGGGACTCACAAGGCTAGAACAAAGTGTGGAGGGAAAAGTTGGTGGCAATCCTTGCATCGCATGCATCGTAAACACATACATCACTGTAAATACGATCCATTCTTACATATAGTTAGACTGCATTTCATTCTACAAATAATTTTGCATCTCATCCATCTTTGGGTGCTATCTTTCAAATTTAGGAAACGTTCACAGTGTGGACACTGTTTAGTTCTAGTGTGGGGGGGGGGGGGGGGGAGTCTGCATTTCACTCATTTTCGTTTTTTCTTTATTTTTCTTTCTTTTCAATTTCAGCCATTTAAATAGGACCATCATGCATTTTAGACTGTAATAACATGCCATTTTTTTTTTGAAACATGACTCATTTTAGATTTGATACAACAAAATAAGTTTACAATTTTTAGCCAGTTGATAGTATTTTTTTCTCTCAACTTAGATCGAATAAGAAATATAATGAAAAGTTTAATTTTGAGGGATAATAGTGTAACCGGTACATAGGGAGATTCTTAGGTGATGGCCATGGAATCTATTCTATATTGTAGACTTTGTTTAAATAAGTGGAGGACTTAAAATACTTATAATGGCTTGTCAAACCTTTAAAACTAAGTTGTGTTAAGTTGAACTCGCGTAACTCTCTTTTTGTGCTTATAAATTCAATAATAATAATAGTAATCCATGGGTATCCAACATTGCTTGTATATCGAGCGTTGATGTGCAAACCCGCCAAGCTCTATCCGACACGTTGTTGACAAAGTCAGCGTTGGAATATCTTGGTCTCATTTTATGAGATTGGACACCTAAGGATTACCGACATGTTGTTGACAAAGTCAAAGTCGGCCTGCACAATCCGCCAAGCTCTTTACCCACTCTCCGTTAGTCCGCGAGGCAGTGCATGGGTGGAAAACCTTGGTCTTCTAAGTTAGGTGTATGTACTTAATCATAAATTTTAAAATTTTATAGAATAAAGAATAAGCGATGATGCCCAAACACTTCTTGACCTTATTGATTTGACTAGCCATACATGAGAAAATTAGAATACCACTTTGCAAACTGTGCCAAGCAAACTAAGAATCTATTTCATGGCTGCACTATGTTATCGACCGAACTAACTGGCCAAACTGGAATTTAACATTTGAAAACTTGATTTATATTGAAATTTTGTGACAAGTTGAGGTATTTAAAGTACAATCAACTGATTAGAAACTGTTAACTTAATTTGTTGTACCACTTCAGAAACAAGTCTTGTTTTCATTTTTGTTTTTATTTTGCATATGTCCATTGCATTCATGTAGTTTCATTAGAACCATAGCATATCGCATTTGGATTTTGTGGGTAGTATCCGCTGAAAACCCTCACGAGACACCACTCGTCCTACTAGGGACACCTAGAGGTTTAACGGCTTGTTGCATATGCTCAATGCAATCGTATTTCCTGCGAAAGTGTGACCTATCTAGTTTAGTTTTTCATTTCTTGTTTTACTCGAGGACGAGTAAAAGATAAGTGTGGGGGTATTTGATTGACATAGAAATGTGTTTATTTTTACGCTCATATCTTATCTTTATTGTAAATAAATAAATATTACTTTGGGTATTTTCGTGTGTTTTCACAGGTTGTTAAATAAATGTCTCCTTCATTCAATTAAAGACCAATTGCATAGGAAATGCTACTTCTTGGAATCAACAAATTTTCAATCATAAAGGAAGCTGTAGCACACTGGTAAAGTCTGGAAATTTGGACAGAGTGTTTTGAGTTCAGTCACCGTCAAAGCCCTATTTTTTGCTGAAGAAAAGAACATATACATTGCCTCCGTCGCTTTCAAGAATAAAGAGACTAGTGTTATATTATATATATATATATATATATAACATATGCACTAAGATTTAAAGAGCTAGACATTTTCTTCTCAAAGAAATCAATTGAAAATCTTGCATATTTATTTGCCATTGAGGAGAAGACTTGACATATATTTACCAGAATGCAACTCAATCAAATGCCACATGTCAGCAATCAAGGAGGGAGAATCTTCATAGAAAATCTCAAATCTATATCCATATCTCTTTTATTTGTAAATAGAATATCTCAAGAGATATTTCTTGGCCCAAAAGTCATATGGATGGAGGCTACATCCCCTATAAATACCCATTGTATTCATTGTAGAGGGGAGTCCCTTCTTTTGTAATTCTTCTGCCATTAACAATGTTCTTCTCTTTATTTTTCTGCAATTTTCTAATTTCTTAGCAATTAGTGTTGTCTACACGATTAGATTCGGTAGAGCATTAATTGTATTTTTTTCACTTATTTTCATTAGCGATTGACCGTCTGATTATATTCAGCGGTAATCCTAATTTTTATTTTCTGTTCATTTAATTCTGTTCTGCAATTTTATCTCCATTGTTCTATTTTATCTTTAATCGTTGAATTTATTACAGATCCGATTAGATTCGAATCTGAAGTGAATTTAATTGCATCTTTTATTTGTAGTTTTAATTTTTATTTTGTTTTGCAAAATCAACCTCCAAGCTTCGTCTAACTCGCCCAAGAGATTAGATAAATAATTTGATTTTAATTACACCTCCCTGTGTTCGACCTGTATGTTACACACCTGTATGCTTGCAGAATTTAATTTAAATGTCGCGCTTTTCTGATTCATAGACTAGCGTCGATCAGCCATCGTGCTGGAAATCTAATTTTCCAATACGAGCTTACGGTTTTAGTTGTATACTTATATGGTGACATAATATATTATGCTGCTTACATAACATATTTTGCCACCTAGTCTTGATACTTCTATATTTCAAATTGTTTTATACGGTCATAGTATAAAAGATGAATTTCGCGTATTAAGCATTTTTGACCATTATAAGGAAAAACTCTAACCTTCGGCGTACATGCAAGGGATTGAGTCTTACAATGGTTTCATTTTTCTAAAAAGCAATTCGTTGTTTTATGCACTGGTATTCTTGGGAGGAAACCCGTTCAGCGAAAGCGGCGTGGTCCCTTGATTTACCCAACTTTAAAAATTAAAGTTAATAACTGATTTGAGTTCTTACACCAGTCCCATGACTGACCTGGAGTTTATTGTTCTAACCTAAACTCTGGGTGTCCATATTTTCCACACGGGCAGTTAATAGTTTTAGTTTTGTAGATATTATATTATATTCACCGGATCCTGGTTTACAGCTAAAGCGATATTCGGGAAGCTCTGTATCTGTATATTCCTTTCGGTTGTATTTTATATTATTTTTCCGCTGCTATTTAAATGTAATTCAAACTCTAATATTGTATTTCCAACGTATATTATTCATTCATACTCTGGAAAATTCTTGTACTCTGATGTAATTGTTGTAATCAGCAATAAAATGTTCTTCAGTTTGTGTTCTGATGTGTGTTGTTCTCAAAGCAATTCGGGCTTTCCCTTACTGGGAAGTTTGGGTCGTCACATTTGGTATCAGAGCTTTGGTTTACAGAGCTCCAGAACAAGACACATTAGAACCGAACGAAAGAATTCATTAGAGATTGGATTAGTAATGTCCAATAAGAATGACTCGTTAGAGATGGGATCAGTAGTATCCTAGAATGAGTCTGAAGGGTGTTATTTTTAAAATAAAAATAAAAACAAATTTGGTCTTGAATTTTTTTATCTTAATATGCGTATTTGAGCATATTATTTTATTTTAATTAGGACAATCGAGCATACAAAGATTTCGAATATACGGGTAATTAACGGATATTCGAAGTTTTAATATACTGGGTAGATATAGAATCACACTCAGTCGCCCGGGGATAATTCTGATGATTGATGCATCATCATCAGAGTTTATGTTCGAGTTTCGAAAGTGGTATATCTATATATTTCCATTGACTGGTGTGAGAACCAAAACTAGATTGTCTATTGTTGTGATTTGCACTAAAAACACGATTTTTGATTATATATAAAAATTACATATGTTTGAAAAGTTAATTACCTAATTGATTGCTGGTTGTGATGTTTGATTATTAGTTTAACTAATAAAATATTGGAATGATAATTAAGTTAACCACCATACAATAGAATGATAAATTTAACTTAATCGAATTTAACACTGAACTGAATTGGAAATCGATTAGAATTGAAAGTTGAGTTGGTTAATTAAACGAATTTTAGCTTCATTCCTTTTCGAGGACAAAAAGTTCTTAAGTGGGGGAGATTGTAACGACCCGGAATTTTGGGCCGAATTTAAAATTTTTATTTTAAATATTTTAATGGGTTTTTAATATTTAAAATAATTTATTTTAAATATTAACGACTATAAATTTATTTTAATCGAAGTTAAAACGAATAAATTTTATTTAAATTATAAAAGGAGTTAGAAATAGCGCAGCAATTTTAAAAGTTGAATTTTAACTTTGACTGACTGTACATGATGCAAAATAGATCGGATTTTAACGAAACCAAAAATATTAGAATCTATTTAAAAATATCTTTCCAACGAATCCAAAAAATTGAAATTTCATAGCGGAAATCAAAAGTTATGTCCAATTCAAAATCTTAGAAAAGCACTATGGAATTTATATATATAATATAGGACCCAAAACGCTACTTTTTACATACGAATGAATTTGGACTCAAAACCACTTCCATTGAGTTCATAATGATGTTTCTGCATTGAGAAAGTATAAACACTAATATGTTTCGAGATTCGGAATTTATTTATTTATATATGTATTTTAAATATAATTTATTTACGCCTTAAAAATAGCCATTTTTCAAACGGTCTTCAAATTCAACGAAATTAGTTTTGTTGGGACCGGATCGTCAAAACAAAGCTAGAAATAATTTTTCTATAATTTTTGGAGTCAGTATATGGGCATTATTAATTTTTCAGTGAAAAAGGTCAATTTCCAAACTTTAAAAATTCATTATTAATTCATACGGACTCGGAAAATAACGACACCAATTTCTTTAAATCCGTAATGTCAAGGAATATTTATGTTTCAATTTTCAATTAAAATGGAATTCGTAGGTGTTAACTCGAATTTTTAAACTACGAAAAGCGAACAAAAAAATTGTATTAATATATGTACATAAGGGTAATTGGGCCTAATTGAGTTTATAACCTACCTACATATTATCTTTTAACAGCCATTAGCTGAACTCTAAACATAAAATAGCCTCCTCCATCTTCATTTTCTTCATATTCCATGGCCTCCACTCTAAAAACATTCTTTGCACAAAATACCCTAAAACTAAACAATTTATAACTCCAAATCAGAACAAAATTAGACCAAACCCTTTCTTGGTTTTGAAGATATATATCCTCTTCCTACCACGAAAAAGTCGAAGGAATTGGCACGAAAATCGAAATCTATGAAAATAGCCAAATCTGAACAGCAAACAAAAATAATTTTTTTCCCGTCGATCGGAGAAGAATTAGGCGAAGTCACCAACAGGAAAGTTCTTCGTCTACGTGAGATCTAGGAGCTGTAAAAAAAATTGGGGTTGTTTGGATCATCGAGGCGGCCTGTGGGACCCACGAATGGAATTTGGCTTTTCTGGCCGGTTCCGGCGATCGGAGCGGCGGCGGGGCTCCCGGCGAAGCAGCGTCGGGGTCAGGCGGAGGTGCTAGCAAAGTGGCGTGGCGATCGGGTGAGCGTGGCAGCGGGAAACAACGGTCAAAGGTGGCGAGCGGCGGTTTGGCCAGAATGAAAAAGGGTAAAATGTAAATTAATATATTAAATGTTTGTAACGTAATAACTCTTACATACGAAGTCGAAATTTGATGATTTCAGATCCACTGCGATCGCGGCAACGAGAGCTTCGCTTGGACACTAAATTCGTCCAATTTGGAGGAGGCTGAATTTTTGGGTATTTTCGGTAATTTTAATTAATTATTTAATTCGTTCAAACTTCAGAAATTCATAACTTGTTGTAACGAACTCGAAATCGCGCAAAACAGGGTTTACTGCGATCTGTTAGTTGAGACCTTCGCATAGACACTAATTTTGCCAAATTTGGAGCAAGATGAATTTTGGGCCAAAATTAGGCCCGAACATTTAAACACCGACAAAGTACAAACCAAGGTGAGAACTCTTTTCTCACTCAAAACTTTTACCGTATTTATTTATTATTATAAATGAATGTGATTTAAATGCCTATGATGAAATAATTATTCGAAATTATCTGATGCATATATTTTGTGTTGTACATTATGTTATGTCATGATATGATTTAGTATGTTATGTAAATTTTGGCAGTATGCAACATATGTCATTAATATTGATTCATATAGAATTGTTAAAAATTAATGTTACACTGCCATGTATAAGTTACCTAACTTGTATTTGTTGACTGGGTTAATAATTTTCACACATCGCCCAAATGCACAAATAATTATATATATTATTTGAATGTTTGTTGGTTGAAACCCCACACGGGTCTTGCGTTGATATTTACACATCGCCCTTGTGATTAGTTATAAGCATTATTTATTTGGCGCTATGCAGTACGAATATACACTTTGGATGGTTGGATGTTTTCAATGACTTATCATTAGTCTAGAATAACATGGGATGTATGAAAACCGTATAATTACAATTATATGGTAAATCGTTTGGGTCTCATTCCAATTTGGAAAAGAAATTGTCAAAATAAGATTTGTAATTTAATTCACATTTTTAATGTAAATAAAAGAAGAGATTTTGACCTTGTAATTTAATTTACATTTTTAATGTAAATAAAGAAGAGATTTTGACATTGTAATTTAATTTACATTTTTAATGTAAATAAATGAAGAGATTTTGACATTGCAATTTAATTTACATTTTAGAATGTAAATAAAAGAATGAAACTTAACGTAGTATTTTTAATTTACATTTTAATGTAAATAAAAGATAAGAAGATGAAATATGTTTTGAAAATAAAAGTTAATCTTTTATTAATGAAAGAATATGAGATATGTATAAAAATAAGAGTTAATCTCTTATTAATGGAAGAATATGAAATATGTATAAAATAAAAGTTAATCTTTTATTAAAAGTAAGAACATGAAATATATTTCAATATAAAAAGTTAATCCTTTTATTTAGGAATATGAGTTTACATTAAATGGTTAGCGCTAAAAAGTTATTCTTTTATTGTAACGTAAGAATATGAAAATGTTTTAAAATAAAAGTTATTCTTTATTTTAATATAGAATCATGAAATTTGTTTTAAATTAAAAATGCAACTTTTTTAATGTCATATAAAACATGGAATTTGTTTTACCTTAAAATTGCAAATTTTTAATGCCGTATAAAAACGTGAATTTGATTTGCATTACAATTTTATATTTTTAATGTAACGAAGGAACATGAAAATGATTTAAAATGAAAATTCATCTTTTTATTTAATGAAGGAAAAATTTGTTTGAAACATTTAAATAATAATTTTAATGTACATTTAAAAAGAATATGTTAGCGAATACGTTGAACGATTTATATTAATATATATAATATAAATTAAAATTAATTGAATTATGCGCGGTAGTTTGCGTTTTGAAATCGTAACTTTAAATGATTATAATAAAATATACAACCGTCAAATTTTTCCAAAACTGAAACCGTTAGGTTTGTTTTGGAAAGATCTTTCGATCGATATTTAATTCGTTAAAATCCAACGGTTAGATTTTGAGAAATGTTAAATTTAAATTTTAATAAAAACAGCGCCAGTGTCATTAAAAAACATAAAACGCCGTTTAATTAAATAGGCCTATTTCTAAATAATTAAAATAGGGAAAATTATGTAAAATCTTAATAAATGTTTTAAAAGAGTTTGGATGTGAAATTCCAAATTTATTAAGAGGAAAGATATTTTTATCAAGTTAAGTAATTTATTTATTTCTATAAATAAATAAAAGAGTGAAAATTGGTTTTATTAAATCCAAGTATTTCAAGTGAATAAATTAGATTGGAATTTAAAAAAGGAATGACAATTTAAAAAAAATGAATTTTCCAATATTAAAATTAATTGGAAGTTGATTTGGGCTAACCGTGAAAAGTGTTTTAAATGACATTAGTTCTTAATACCCAAATTAACGATGAAGTGATGATTTGTAATTTATTAATTTTTTAATTAAGATTTAGCGAAATATTCTAAAGAGAAGTTTCCAATTTAATATATTAAATTGGAATATGATTTTGGGTTTATTGTGAACGAAATTTTAAGCGACATTTGTTCTTTAACCTAGTTAAAGGCAAGATTATTTCTTGAAAGTTAAATAATCATTAAATAATGATTCTTGAAGATTAAAACTAAATGTAGCTTTAATAAAGCTCTGAATTGGATTGAATGAGGATAAAAGTAATTAAAATTACTTAATTCAAGAAAAGAAGGATAATGGACTACCACCAGTTTTACTCCAAGCGATAGTTAAATCTTTAAGCAGATTTGAATGACAAAACAATAATTAAGTTTACCGTGACACATTGGGTGTTAAATATGGAGTACCACCAGTTTTACTCCATGGGTTGTATAGGTTGGGAATGGGATATTAATAAATGATTACTTCGGTAAGGTGTTAATTCCGACTATTTGAATAAACCTTAATTTGGTTTAAATTAAAATCAAAGAATATTCTTGATGGGAATGAGGCATTAGTTGTGTTTTAAAGCACATGATTTTAAATTATGCAAATTATTCAGAAAGACCGGGTTTAACCCATTATGAATAATTCATACGACGATTGAAGATCGATGATGAAGACGGTTATTGAAGACCGGGAAATTTCCATATCGAATGGATGATTATTGATATCTTGATTGGATCGTACTCCCAAAATGAGGGAAAAATTGGTGATCATTCTGGCGTATTTGGAGATCTACCGGATATGGTTTCGTTCAGACCCAGAACGGACTGAAAAATGGATTATGTGTCTGACATTATATTCCTTTATATTGTATTCATTGATCTCTATTTAATATATAGCTGTTTGGTGGCGGAGAATTTATTCTCTTTCTTAACACCCTGTTATATATCGATAGATGAATCAATGATATGGAATGGTCTGATAATGTGGCATGCTAAGATGCATATGATCAAGGCTTTTGTTGAAAAGCAGAGCCTTGTGGATGAAGACCAAAGCATAGCTTTTATATAGCGCCACTTTGGATACAACGTGACTTCGCGGGCCTCACACACCACAGTATGATGGTGAACGGTTTGTTTGATAATGTTCGATTTTACCAATATACTTTATACAGATTTGGGGTCGGCCGATGGAGCTAGGGTGGTCGCTCGACTCTAGAAGTGGGATAGGTCATTTATCTCATGAGGATAGTTCAGATTGCTACACATCCAAAGTGCGTAGTATATGTATTACGGTGTTTTCTCTTGCCGAGACGTAAGCTGTGGAGATACATGATGCGATTGATCTTTCGAATTAGCAGCCATCATGCTAGAAATCCAATTTTCCAATACGAGCTTACGGTTTTAGTTGTATACTTATATGGTGACATAATATATTATGCCTCTTACATAATATATTATGCCACATAATCTTGATACTTTTATATTTGAAATTGTTTTCTACACTGTGCACTCATAGTATAAAAGATGAATTTCGCGTATTAAGCATTTTTGACCATTATAAGGAAAAACTATATCCTTCGGCGTACGTGCAAGGGATTGAGTCTTATAACAGTTTCATTTTTCTAAAAAGAATTTCGTTGTTTTATGCACTAGTATTCTTGGGAGGAAACCCGTTCCGCGAAAGCGGCGTGGTCCCTTGATTTACCCAACTTTAAAAATTAAAGTTAATAACTGTTTTGAGTTCTTACACCAGCCCCATGACTGACCTGGAGTTTATTGTTTTAACCTAAACTCTGGGTTCCGATATTTTCCACACGGGCAGCTAGTAATTTTGGTTTTCCAGATATTATATTATATTAACAGGTTCCTGGTTTACAGTTGAAGCGATATTCGGGATGCTCTGTATCCGTGTATTCCTTTCGGTTGTATTTCGTATTATTTTTCCGCTGCTATTTAAATGTAATTTAAACTCTGATATTGTATTTCCAATGTATATTATTCATTCATACTCTGGAAAATTCTTGTACTCTGATGTAATTGTTGTAATCAGCAATAAAATGTTCTTCAGTTTGTGTTCTGATGTGTGTTGTTCTCAAAGCAATCTGGGCTTTCCCTTACTGGGAAGTTTGGGTCGTCACAGAGATCGATATTCCATGTTTAGATCATTTAAATGAACCAGAAGTGATGTCTTCAGAACAAATTTTGAATATATATGATCCAACAACTTGGGATAATGTTGATACGAATACGAGAGATCTACGTGTTGAGAAGGGTCCTATTAGAGAATTCAATTTAACATACCCTCAAGATGAAAATTTTAAACATTTATCTACAAGTTATTACAATAGAAAAATGAATAACGCAGAATATTATGATAGAAAATGGCTTGTATATTCTATTATAACAATTTTATTTTCATTTGTCTTATTTGTTTGTTCTAATGTTAGTTCGTAGTAATATTGAGTTTCTGAAAAATAATTAAGGTTGCCATAAAATATGAATCACGTTCAATATCATTGTATAGATTTTAAAATATGGGGCATCATTTAATAAATCGCACTAGGCAGTCTGAACCTTAGAATCGTCTCTGTCCATCATCATTCTCTTACTTTATTCTAGTATCTTTCACAAAACCATCTTACTTCGTTTTGGATTCCCCACCATGTATATAGTTGTTAAATTAGTTTTGGTATGGATTACGTGTATACCAATATCCGACCTCGGTCTCTTTAACAAAAAAATGTTTATTTCACAACATGGTCATTAATATTCAAAATTCATAGTTTGATATCATGAATAACTTCAAATATTGATTTTTTAATATCATTTAACTTAAATCTATTAAATATTTGGCTAAATAAAAATTCCAACTCTTATATTAAGAAAGTTTATTATCGAAACTCGTATTTTGATTTGGATTTCTATATCAAAATATTATTACTAAAGAAATCTATATATTCGATTAATTTGTATGTAATTGCTTAGATTGGAAATATACCTTTATTTTAAAAAGTTAAATTTATTGCAAACTAGAAATAGTTATAAAATATTTATTATTGTTAAATTTATTAAATACTTTGATTAAAATGGTATATAATGTATATATAATAGCCAAATGTTACGATCATAGATTATTTTTATTAAAATAGTTGGAAAATAAAATTTAGTTATGAAAATAAATAGTAAAAGAGAAATTGGTTTAAATAAAATAGTTTAATATAAAGCAAAAGAATTTAAAATAAAGTCCAATCCGAACCAATTATCCGCATTTTTGCTTTATAATAAATACCGACTTTAGATTTCAATTCAAACCAAATTTAAATTTAAACTATATAAATTACAAATTTAGACATGGTTTTTAAATTAATTTACAACTTAAATTCAAAATTTTAAACTATTGATTCAGTCTCGTTTTTGAAACTTAAAATCAAAATTCATTTTTCATTACATTGGTTTAAAATCGCATTCAAAGTCCAATTATCAGGCTTATTACATAATTTAAATCAAATTTTAAATTCTATCATTAAGTCAATAAAACCATTAAAACTTGATTAATTTAGATATTAGACTTAAATAAATTGTTTTTTCATTCAATATATTTTAAATTCCACATTAAATTTTAAAATCACAATTTATATTCTAACCTTTAATAACAAATTACATCTAAATTTTACATTGAGACTATTCATTAAATCAGTTTAGTTTTCATTCATAAATTCAAGTTTAAACATTTCAAACGTAAATTTTACTTATATTATAAATTAAATTTCTCAATTGGTTCAAATATTATTAAAAACTCTAGCAAGTATTTAAAATATAAATTAAATTTCTAAATCAGTTTGTTCAAATATAATTATAAACTCTAGAAAGTATTTTTTTTATTTGACCAACACTGCCCATATACAGTTTTCTATCATATGGTCAAGTGATATAGATATATATCATTTTAATCCGCATTAATTTAAATTTTGGTTATATATCATTTCAACTGGTATCCCAAATTCCTAATCTAAATGATCATTCAAGTTTGTATCGTTTCAACCCATAGTTGTGATGACCCCAAACCCCGTACTGACGGTGGCAAGGGTAATCTTTGGAATATAACACATAAAAAGATAACAGCAGAACAAAATTAAATAAATACACCAGATAATGCACAATAGAATATACTGGATAAACGTAATCATCAAAGTTACACAGTATACAGGATCATACATAGTACAAATATAGTTCAGCTATACATATATGTCTACAGCGGAAAAACAAACATAATGTACAATAGGACCTGAATAGCATAAAAAGAGATAAATGATAGAATCCTTCTTCAGCTCCAGCTACCCAGAGAAAGCCAGCTAAAACCTGAATACAAGGCTGCCCGTGTAGAAAAAGGGGCACCCGAGTTTGAAAGTGAAACAAACTACGAGTTAGTCATAGGACTGGTATGAGAAATCTACTTAACACATTTATAATATGGCTAATCACAGGACCACGCCACTTTCGTGGAACGGGTTTACTCCATTGGATTGCCAGTGCTTTAAAACAAATCATTCTTTTAAACATCGCAATGCTTTTTATAAAAATGAAGCCATTATTAGACTCGGTTCCCATCACATAATGCAACGCAAACCGGAGGATAGAGTTTTTACCTTATAACGGCCAAAATATGCTTGATACAAATTAAACAAAGGCATTTGATATTATTACTAGTGTTTATATGTTTTAAAAACAATTTCAAATCATAACTATCAATCATAGACGACATTAATGCCCCATACCACTATGTCGCCATATATAGGTATACAATCAAAACCGCACGATGTCGTATTTGGAAATTGGATTTCCATCTTGAACCAAGGCAAAAGATAGTCCTTACCGAATTCGAGACTGTCTAGCCTGAGTCTCAGGCACAGCCGCAACTATACCTTGGATCGTCAGGGCCGGTCCACACGGAGTGGATTATAATGCCTGAACAATGCGTTTCTCCGCCCTTTGGGGCGTAAATGAGCCAACGAATGACTCCATCGGTCCCGGATCGACCGATATAACCGAGGTGCCTCACAATAGTAACAACCACGTAAGTCAAACTCGTCAGGGCGTGTAAAACCACTGACGCCACTTCTAGCTAGAAAGAAAACGCACGTCCCCCCTGAGGTCCTCTCCCATTTCTGGTTCATACCGGAGTGTGAGGCTCGCTAATTCACGTTATACACAAAGCTACGCCACACAGGCGGTGCTTTGATCATCACCACAAGACTTTGCTTTTCAACAGAAGCCTTGATCACTGCGTCTTAGCATGCCACACAGGCAATTCACACCATGCAATTGATGGCTATCAATCACACAAAATAAATTCCAATGTCAGACACACCGTCCATTTGCAAGTCCGTTCTGGGTCTGAATGAAACCGGAGGCACTATATACCTCGCAAACCCATCGATCTCCACGTACGTCTGGACGATCACCACTCACTATCCATATTTCGGGATGCCTCCCAATCAGGACATCGGTTACCATCCAAACGAGGTGAAGATCTCCGGTCTTCGACCACCGTCTTCATCTTCGATTTCTTATCGTCGATTAAATTATTCAGAATGGGATAAACCCGGTCTTTCTGAGCAACTCGTGTATATAATAAACAAGTGCAACACAAACACACATACACCATATTCCAGTTCATTAGTCACTAACCGTAAATCAGTAAGAGAACAATTTCCCAAATATTAACCCCGAAGGCCGAAACCAACATCAGATCAAAATCCAGGAAACCATTCGACTTAGCCAACCTTCAGTTAGTTTCTAATTTCACTTCCATATCGTTTATAATATTTTATAATGATTTATCGCTATTTTTATTTATTATAAAATGGTCAATTTATTCAAACGACGCTTCGGCCATAACGCGGCCGTGGCGCTGTTTTTCTTCAGATTTGATTTACACATATCTGAAAATCTAACCGTTGGATCTTCACAAAATTTATATCATTAGAAAGATCTTTTCAAAATGAATCCAACGGTTCTAGTTCTGGGAAAATCCGACGGTCGGATCTCCCGGTATTATCGTTTGAAGTTTCGATTTCAAAATACAAACTGCAGCGTTGTTATTCGATTTAATATAATTATATTTATATATATATATATATATATATATATATAAATAATCGATTCTGGCGCTGTTTTTCTTCAGATTTGAATTAAACATTCCAGACAATCCAACCATTGGATTTTTACAAAGTTGGTGCCGTTGGAAAGATATTTCCAAAGCGAACCCAACGGTTTCGGTTTCGGGAAAATCCGATGGTCGGATCTCCCACACTAATCGTTTGAAATCACGATTTCAAAACACGAACTGCAGCTTCGTTATTCGATATATTTCAATTCTATTTATATATATATCGATACTTTGGTTTCAAAGCTATATTCTTTTCATACATTTGATAAAAATGATGATTTTATCCAACATACATTCACTTCGACACCTCACTATTTTCAACAATTCATGTATATAGTAAAAATGTGATTTTTTTTGTAAAACGATTTATTTCAAAACACGACTATTTTATATAGTTAATATAGGTGATAAAAATAGGATTTTTATTATAAAATAATTTATTTCAAAACACGAATACTTTATATAGTTCATACAAATGATAAAAATATGATTTTTATTATAAAACAATTTATTTCAAAATATGAATACCATTCAACACATGAATTTCAATTCAACGAATGAATTTCGATTCGATACATGAAGGTTTTCTATAGTTTATATATATAGATAAAAAGGTGATTTTTATATTTAAAATAATTTATTCAAAACACGAATACCATTCAACACATGAATTTCAATTCAACGAATGAATTTCAATTCAACACATGAAGGTTTTCTATATTATATATATATAGATAAAAAGGTGATTTTTATATTTAAAACACGAATACCATTCAACACATGAATTTCAATTCAACGAATGAATTTCAGTTCAACACATGAAGGTTTTCTATAGTTTGTATATATATATAGTAAAAATGTGATTTTTATGGTTAAAACAATTTATTTAAAACACGAATACCATTCAACACATGAATTTAGTTTCAACACAGGAAAATAATTCTAACACATGAATATTATTCAAAATTTCGGCAGCATAATGGCAGGGTAGTTAAAACCGGGACCGTCCCTAGTACGGCTCCTCGCTCTACCTTAAAGCCTCGCAGCTTTTGGAAATGGGGAATCATGCATCTAGTTTGCACGTAGGCGGCATGTATATTTTTTTCATTTCAACAAACTAATCCTATGTGGTTTCAACCAAATATTTCTCAACCACAAACGGGTATTTTTCAACCATAATCAATCAATTTCAACCACAAACAATTCTAATCAACCATTCACTATCAACCAATTTTCACATCAATCACAACCAATAAATATCGTCCATGGTTTGTGGACGAGGGGCGTATATATATATATATATATATATATATATATATATTTATATATAAGCATTTCACTTCTATTTCAACACATATATAATTTTTACAATGCGTATATAACTTATATATCGAACGTACAACTTATACAACGCTTATATAACTCATACATCAACTATATAATTTATACATCGTCGTTTTCCATATCTTTTATAAATTAGAAATCTCACATTGGGTTCCACTCCACCAAAAATAGCAGAAGGCTCAGAAAAATATGCGGTCTCTTCTAGAAGGTAGAAGACGTCCACACGAGTCCATTGTCTCTTGTTTCACCGAATTTTGTCAAGAAACGAAAAAGATATAATTTTTTATAGTGAAATCAAAAACCGTAGCGCTTTAAACTGCTATTAAATAGTTTAAAATAAAAACAGCCGTACCTCAGCTGAAATGTTCAAAACTAGGTTTTGAATTTTCGCGAAATCCGTGTAGTATTACGACGATCGGGCGGTGTAGCGTTGAAGAGGGGCGAGAGGCGCTCAGGTGCGACGTGGAGGGGGTCAACTCGATCGCTCCTATCGGCGGTGACGGCACGATGAACCTCCCGACTTCGTGACGTCGGTTCTCACAAATCACTCAATGAAAAAATCGAAACCACGTATGGATTTGAAACTCGTCTCGAGCTCTTCAAAATCTTCAACTGGTGCTTTTGATATTAGTGAGTGGATTGATCAAAAACTGGATGGGATCGATGGAATGGTTTATCGTCGTCGATCGGGGGTTTCAAAGAAAAGTCGGGGAGAGAGAAAGCTTTGACCGACCAATCAGATTTTTTTGATTATTTATATATTTTAAAAATCTGAAAATACCCCTTGTCACACACGAACACCAATCCAAACCCAACGACTATCGTCCCTAGCATTTTACCTCCATTCCGAACACAATGGGATATGTTTCGTAGGCCCATTCGACTGTTTCAGTCAGTTTTCCTTCAATTTAAAATATAAAACATTCAATATTCGATTTGAACGTACATTTCAATGTGCCAGGGCCACAAACTGATTCGAAAAATTCCCGAAAAATAAATCTAGCTATGTTTTGACGATACGGTCCCAACAAAACTAGTTTCGTCGAATTCTGAGACCGTTTGAAAAATGGCCCATTTCTGGTCGATCCAATTTAACTGTATTTGACCAAAACACATTTTCCTTTGCCACGCTCACATATTAACTTCAAAAATTATGAAATTTGAAACCTAGCAATAACTTGATATCCCGGATCCAACAAAAGTGGTTTCGTCGAATTCCGAGGTCGTTTGCAAAATGGACATTTTCACAGGCTATATAAATTCCATAGCGACCTTTCTGAAAATTCATTTGGACATAAATTTTGCTTCCTGCTATGAAACTTCGATTCTTCAGATTCGTTAGAAAGATATTCATTAACAGATTTAAATATTTTTGGTTTCACTCAAATCCGTTTTGTTTTGCAACCGGTACAGTCAGTCAAAGTTTGAATTCAAATTTTGAAACTGCCGCGCCATTTCAGGCCTTGTTTATATTTCAAAGTAATTATATTTATTCTCAATGTCGATTCAAACTTACTTTTCATCGTTATTATTTAAAATATTTATTTTAAATATTTAAAATCCACTATTTTAGCCAATTTAAATTTTTTAAATTGGTTCAGATTTTCCGGATCGTTACAATCTCCCCCACTTAAAACTTTTCGTCCCCGAAAAGGAACAAAGTCAAAAGTGGTTTGATTAATCAACTCTACGTTCGATCTGGCTTCCATTCTCCAACTTTTCAGTTTTTGAGAATTTTCAAATTCTTCAAAAATTTGGCTAACACCCGGAATTTTCGAAAAATTTCGCCATAACCTCCTTTGTGCGGGGAGGGGTTTGGAAATTTATTGGGCCGTATTAGGTACCTAATAAATCCTATAAAGCATACACATATTTATAGTGATATATTCTGGTGTTTACAAGGGAGCGTGTATAGATAATAACTCCAGAGAATAAATTCTCGTCACCCTGTCAAAGCCTGTGGGAGTGGGTATTTTAATTGCTCCAGAGGATAAATCCTCGTCACCTCGTCCCGTGTCGGAAATAAATAGTCCATGTGCCGTATCTAATGACTAGAGAGACGTGATTATTGTCAACTCCAGACCCGTGTGGGGTTTTAATAAATCTAGCAATTTATCGTTACAAATTTTATATGGTCATATCAGTCATCAGTTCAACCTGTAATATATAGTCATCGCCATACAGCCTCTCGCTCGTATGGTAAATCTTCCACCTCGTCACACAAGCTCCAAATGCTTATGTGGTATATGATGAAGTATGCCTATCTTCAAGAAGTATGCCATGTAATGTAGTTCAAAATTAATTGTTACTATCCTACGGCGACGTTTATGATTACACATAGAACAACCAGCACTCCGCATCCAATGGCATTCACAGGAGTTGATATAATAATATTTCGTATCCAACTCATTAAGGTTTACCTATTTGTCGGGCACACAAATAAATTCTTTACTCAACAACTATCCAATTACCTGTTCAAACATATATAATGCACAAGTATATATTTCTATCTATTTTCTAATCAGTTCAATGTGTGATTTAATCGAATAAATTCTACCATTCATTCTATTATTGATTAAATTAACTATCGTTTCAATAATTTTAATTAATCAAATCTACTATCACACAACACAAACAGAAATCAATTTGTTTTTAACTTTTCAAAATCATACAAATTAATTCCTACACTCTTTTTAAATTAAGCAGACTATAGAATTAAAAGTGCACATCCATGGAAAGAAAATAACAACAAAGTAGAGAACTAATCAGTAATGCAAAGTATGGTAAATGTACCTTGCACCGGAGTCAATCAGAGATATCTACTCGACACTTAGGATAGGCTTTCTGAATGCTCTCCTCAGTTTCCCAAGTACAATCTCGCAGATCCCCACTCCATTGCTCTTTGACTAAGTGAACCTTCTTGTTCCTCGGCTCTTTGGATTCTTTGCCGATGTTCTTTAGTGGCTCTCTTCTCACAGCCAATTCTGGAGTAATTTCAATATCCTGTTGAGCTGCTTCTTCCATGATCAAGTCTGGATCATGAACGTGCTTTCGAAGTTGAGATATGTGAAATACATCATGCACACCAGGCAACCAATCAGGCAATTGAATTCTATAGGCTAGAGTTCCAATCCGTTCAAGGATAGTAAACGGACCAATGAATTTGGGTGTCAATTTCCCCGTTTTACCGAACCGGATAACTCCTCTCATCGGCGATACTTTCAGATATACATAGTCGCCAACAACAAATGATATATTTCTTCTTCTCTTGTCGGCATAGCTCTTCTGTCGACTTTGAGCGGCGAGTAATCGCTTCTTAATAAAGTCGACTTTGTCGACAGCTTCTTGGATCATATCTGGCCCAAACACAAGTCTATTACCGGGTTTGACCCAACAAGTAGAGGATCGGCACAGTCTACAATACAATGCTTCGAATATCGACATTTTCTAGCTCGCTTAGTAGCTGTTGTTATATGAGAATTCAGCCAAATGTAAATGGTCTTCCCATGATCCATCAAAATATAGAACACAAGCCCGCAATAGATCTTCTAATATACGATTCACCCTCTCAGTCTGACCATCTGTCTGAGGATGATAAGCGGTGCTCAAGTTCAGCTTCGTTCCCAGCTCGACTTGAAATGCCTCCCATAATTTGCTAGTGAATATTGGATCTCTATCACAAACTATACTGATCGGCACTCCGTGTAGTCTAACAATTTCCTTGAAATATATTTGCGCCAGACTCTGAGCAGTTCTGTTTGATCTGACAGGTATGAAATGGGCGGTCTTCGTGAAGTGATCTACGATCACCCAAATAATGTCATTTCCTTTTCTAGTTCTGGGAAAACCATCTATGAAGTCCATGGAAATATGTTCCCACTTCCAACCTGGAACATCTAGCGGTTGTAACAATCCAGCCAGTTTCTGTTGGTCGCTTTTGACTAGCTGGCAAGTAGGGCATCGGCTAACATATATTGAAACGTCTCTTTTCATAGCCTTCCACCAGAATGTTCGCTTGAGATCGTTATACATTTTGGCCACACCAGGATGGATACTCAGCTTGGACTTGTGACACTCGTCTAACACTTCCCTTTTGAGCTCGGGGATGCCAGGAACACAAATCCTTCCTTTCAATTTCAGGATTCCATCGTTATCTATTTGAAAACACGAGGGTTCGCCTTTCTGAATCCTTTTGATCATATCCTTAATAAAGTTATCCTCCTTTCTGAAGAATAGATATTTTGTCAATCAAGGAAGTCGTAATAATAAAGCTAGCGATCATTACAATCTTTCGGCTTAACGCATCAGCCACGACATTGGCTTTCCCTGGAGTGTATAGAATCTCAAAATTGTATGCTGCAAGGAATTCCAGCCAACGTTGCTGCCTTAGATTCAAGTCTTTCTGAGTGAACAAATACTTCAATGACTGATGGTCTATATACAGTTCGAATTTCTCACCCAGAAGATAGTGTCTCCAGATTTTCAAAGAGAATACGATAGCCAACAACTCAAGATCATGAGTTACGTAGTTTTTCTCGTGTGGCTTCAGCTGACGGCTAGCATAAGCAATCACTTGCCCCTTTGCATTAACAATGTGCCAAGGCCTTCTCTAGAGGCATCTATCTAGACTTTTAAATCCTGATTGCCATCGATAATGGTTAACACTGGAGCAGTCGTTAATCTTAACTTTAGCTCTTCAAAAGCCTCCTCACATTCTGGAGTCCACTTGAATTTCGAGTGCTTCTTTGTAAGCTTCGTTAAGTGACTAGATATCTTCGAAAAGTTTTTAACGAACTTCCGGCAATAACTAGCCAATCCGAGAAAATTGCGGACTTCTGTAGGAGTACTGGGCTGTTTCCAATTTTGAATAGCTGTGATTTTACTTGGATCCACAGCAATTACTTCTTTTGATACGACATGGCCCAGAAATTTTACTTCATCTTGCCAGAATATGCATTTGGATAGTTTGGCTTTTAGAACGTTCCTTCTCAGAATTTCTAGAACCTGTTCCAGATGCTTTTCATGTTCGGCCTTTGATTTAGAGAAGATTAGAATATCATCAATAAAAACCAGAACAAATTTATTCAAGACACCGTTGAACACTCGATTCATCAAATCGACGAAGTAAGCGGGAGCGTTACATAAGCCGAACGGCATAACCAACCACTCATAGAATGGGTCAGGACCTCTGAATGCTGTCATAGGAACACATTCTTCGGCAATACGAAGCTGATGGAAGCCTGTAGCTAGGTCCATCCTTGAAAATACTTGTGCTCCATTCAGACGATCCAATAAGTCATCGATTCGCGGCAATGGATATTTATTCTTTATTGTCTGGTTGTTCAAATCACGATAGTCCACACATAGCCGTAGAGTACCATCAGATTTTGGGACAAACACCACTGCTGCTCCCCAATCAGAGAAACTAGGCCTGATCAGACCCTTCCATACGAGCTGTCGTGTTTGATTGTCTAATTCCTCATTCTCTTTCAAGGGCATTCTTCGAATAGCGTGAACTACCGGCCTTGCATTCAGAATCAAAGCGATCTTGAAATCTATTTCCCTCTGCGGAGGTAAGCGAATAACTTCCTCGAACACATCCGCATAGTTCTTGACGACAGGAATGTCTTTGATGAGGTCAGGAATATTCTCTGTGACTTCTGGGATATTTTCTATTAGAACAGGAGAA
Source organism: Allium sativum (assembly GCA_030737875.1). NCBI lineage: Eukaryota > Viridiplantae > Streptophyta > Magnoliopsida > Asparagales > Amaryllidaceae > Allium > Allium sativum. The sequence goes on along the minus strand of CM060909.1, from coordinate 682,391,111 downwards.
ACATCCGAAGCTGCCCAGAAGTCTTTTCTATTTGAATTCTGGCCTTCACAGGGAATGGTTATATAATCACCTGATTTTATCTTTGCCTTAACGACTCTGTTGGCGCATTTAACCTCAGCTTCATACTTGGTCAACCAGTCTAACCCCAAGATAAGATCAAACTCTGTAAAATTCATGATGACCGCGATAGTAGGAAACCGATAACGAGAAAAAGAAACCGGCACTCCACAAACCCAACTGAGATCGAGGGAACCCCCAACCGGATTCTGGACAGTCATTGGTTCCTTGAGCTTCTTCAAATTCAAATCCAGCTTCTTAACCGCATTCTTTGTAACAAAGCTTCGCGACACGCCTGTGTCAAACAATACTCTAACTGGAATATCTTTGACAGTAAGCGTGCCTTCCGAAACATCAGCCCTTTCCTGAGCAGACGAAGATGCAGGCACTTCGGCTACTTCATTTACCTGAGCTTCTTTGGTTGTTTTTAACAGCCGGCACTCTTGATCTACATGACCAAACCAATGGCATTGATTGCATCTTTTACTTTCCTGGAGCTTTTTGCCAGATTTAAACCCATCATTCTTTCGTTTCTTCGAGGATTTACACTTCCTGGTCAGATGCCCCTGTTTATTGCAGTTAGAGCATGTGGAAGTTGTTACTGGTTCTTTCCTAGATTTAGCCCTTTTCCTCTTGGCACTGGGCTTCTTACTGACCTCAGGACTATCAGTCACAGACTCCACTTTGTTACTCGAGCTGACATCCTCTTCGTCGCGCAACATACCTTTCTTATGGAGATCTTCATACTGATAAGCCATGTATATCATTTCTGAAAAAGGAAGCTTCACATTCCTCATTACACTATTCTGATATCTCCTTTGCAGGCCATGAATAAATCTCAGATTCTTCCTCTTTGGATCTTGAATCAGATGAGGAGCAAAGTGAGAAAGTTTGTTTAATTTCTTATGATATTCTGGAATGGTCATATCTCCTTGTATCAGATAAGAGAATTCATCACTTAATCGCTCGGTCACTTCAGGGGGAGTAAATCTTCCTAGGAAAATCTCCTTGAATCTATCCCAGGTGATATCACCTTCTGGATTATCTTTGATGATTGTTTCCCACCAGATTAAAGCTTCTTCTTTGAGCGCCCAAGATGCCCCAAACTTTTCTAGTCATCTCTCAGCTGGAAACACTCAAATATTCTTTCTGTAGAGCTCACCCAACCTTGAGATTGAATAATAGATTCATTGCCCGAGAATTGTGCTCCACCCAGATTTTGATATCTCTTAAATAGAGCCTTTAGATCTGGTTATGCATTTCTTCTATTTCTGACACTCATTTTCTAGTACTTCTGCAAATAGCAGATCAAGTGTCAGGTCACAAAAAAGATATTTTAAAACATAGAAACATGTACTTGAATGTAAATGTGTCTACTGGGGTGTATCTCCCTCTACTTTACTCATACTAGGATATTACTGATCCTATCTGTATTGAGTTAATCGTCCTAGAACACTACTGGTTCTATTTATGACGAGTTCGTTCATATGTTATATTCCAGAACTAAGCTTAACCAAAGCTCCGATACCACGTTGTAACGACCCCAAACCCCGTACTGACGGTGGAAAGGGTAATCTTTGGAATATAACACATAAACAGATAACATCAGAACAGAATTAAATAAATACACCAGATAATGCACAATAGAATATACTGGATAAACGTAATCATCAGAGTTACACAGTATACAGGATCATACTTAGTACAAATACAGTTCAGCTATACATATATGTCTACAGCGGAAAAACAAACATAATGTACAATAGGAGCTGAACAGCATAAAAAAAGATAAATGATAGAATCCATCTTCATCTCCAACTATCTAGAGAAAGCCAGCCAAAACCTGAATACAAGGCTGCCCGTATAGAAAAAGGGGCACCCGAGTTTGAAAGTGAAACAAACTACGAGTAAATCGTGGGACTGGTATGAGAAATCTACTCAACACATTTATAATATGGCTAATCACAGGACCACGCCACTTTCGTGGAACGAGTTTACTTCATTGGATTGCCAGTGCTTTAAAACAAATCATTCTTTTAAACATCGCAATGCTTTTTATAAAAATGAAGCCACTACAAGACTCAGTTCCCATCACACAATGCAACGCAAACCGGAGGATAGAGTTTTTACCTTATAACGGCCAAAATATGCTTGATACGAATAAAACAAAGGCATTTGATATTATTACTAGTGTTTATATGTTTTAAAAACAATTTCAAATCAAAACTATCAATCATAGACGGCATTAATGCCTCATACCACTATGTCGCCATATATAGGTATACAATCAAAACCGCACGATGTCGTATTTGGAAATTGGATTTCCATCCTGAACCAAGGCAAAAGATAGTCCTTACCGAATTCCAGAATGTCTAGCCCGAGTCTCAGGCACAGCCGCAACCGTACCTTGGATCATCAGGGTCGGTCCACACGGAGTGGATTATAATGCCTGAACAATGCATTTCTACGCCCTTTGGGGCGTAAATGAGCCAACGAATGACTCCATCGGTCCCGGATCGACCGATATAACCGAGGCGCCTCGCAATAGTAACAACCACATAAGTCAAACTCGTCAGGGCGTGTAAAACCACTGACGCCACTTCTAGCTAGAAAGAAAACGCACGTCCCCCCTGAGATCCTCTCCCGTTTCTAGTTCATACCGGGGTGTGAGGCTCGCGAATTCACATTATACACAAAGCTACGCCACACAGGCGGTGCTTTGATCATCACCACAAGACTTTGCTTTTCAATAGAAGCCTTGATCACTGCGTCTTAGCATGCCACACAGGCAATTCACACCATGCAACTGATGGCTATCAATCACACAGAATAAATTCCAATGTCAGACACACCGTCCATTTGCAAGTTCGTTCTGGGTCTGAACGAAACTGGAGGCACTATATACCTCGCAAACCCATCGATCTCCATGTATGTCTGGACGATCACCACTCACTATCCATATTTCGGGATGCCTCCCAATCAGGACATCAGTTACCATCCAAACGTGGTGAAGATCTCCGGTCTTCGACCACCACCTTCATCTTTGATTTCTTATCGTCGATTCAGTTATTCAGAATGGGATAAATCTGGTCTTTCTGAGCAACTCACGTATATAATAAACAAGTGCAACACAAACACACATACGCCATATTCCAGTTCATAGTCACTAACCGTAAATCAGTAAGAGAACGATTTCCCAAATATTAACCTCGAAGGCCGAAACCAACATCAGATCAAATCCAGGAAACCATTCGACTTAGCCAACCTTCAGTTAGTTTCTAATTTCACTTCCATATCATTTATAATATTTTATAACGATTTATCGCTATTTTTATTTATTTTAAAAAGGCCAGTTTATTCAAACGACGCTTCGGCCATAACGCGGCCGTGGCGCTGTTTTTCTTCCGATTTGACTTACACATATCTGAAAATCTATCCGTTGGATCTTCACAAAATTTATATCATTAGAAAGATCTTTTCAAAACGAATCCAAGGTTCCAGTTTCGGGAAAATCCGACGGTTGGATCTCCCGGTATAATCGTTTGAAGTTTCGATTTCAAAATACGAACTACAGCGTCGTTATTCGATTTAATATAATTATATATATATATATATATATATATAATCGATTCTGGCGCTGTTTTTCTTCAGATTTGAATTAAACATTCCAGACAATCCAACCGTTGGATTTTTACAAAGTTGGTGCCGTTGGAAAGATATTTCCAAAGCGAACCCAATGGTTTCGGGAAAATCCGATGGTCGGATCTCCCGCACTAATCGTTTGAAATCACGGTTTCAAAACACGAACTGCAGCTTCGTTATTCGATATATTTCAATTCTATTTATATATATCGATTCTTTGATTTCAAAGCTATATTCTTTTCATACATTTGATAAAAATGATGCTTTTATCCAACATACATTCACTTTGACACGTCGCTATTTTTCACAATTCATGTATATAGTAAAAATGTGATTTTTATTGTAAAACGATTTATTTCAAAACACGACTATTTTATACAGTTAATATAGGTGATAAAAACAGGATTTTTATTATAAAACAATTTATTTCAAAACATGACTATTTTATATAGTTCGTACAGATGATAAAAATATGATTTTTATTATAAAACAATTTATTTCAAAATATGAATACCATTCAACACATGAATTTCAATTCAACGAATGAATTTCGATTCAACACATGAAGGTTTTCTATAGTTTATATATATAGATAAAAAGGTGATTTTTATATTTAAAACAATTTATTCAAAACACGAATACCATTCAACACATGAAATTCAATTCAACGAATGAATTTCAATTCAACACATGAAGGTTTTCTATAGTTTATATATAAAGATAAAAAGGTGATTTTTATATTTAAAACACGAATACCATTCAAGACATGAATTTCAATTCAACGAATGAATTTCAATTCAACACATGAAGGTTTTCTATAGTTTGTATATATATATATATATATATATATATGTGTGTGTGTGTGTGTGTGTGTATATGGTAAAAATGTGATTTTTATGGTTAAAACAATTCATTTAAAACACGAATACCATTCAACACATGAATTTAGTTTCAACACAGGAAAATAATTATAACACATGAATATCATTCAAAATTTCGGCAGCATAACGGTAGGGTAGTTAAAACCGGGACCGTCCCTAGTACGGCTCCTCGCTCTACCTTAAAGCCTCGCAGCTTTTGACAATGGGGAATCATGCATCTAGTTCGCACGTAGGCGGCATGTATATTTTTTTCATTTCCACAAACTAATCCTATGTGGTTTCAACCAAATATTTCTCAACCACAAACGGGTATTTTTCAACCACAATCAATCAATTTCAATCACAAACAATTCTAATCAACCATTCGCTATCAACCAATTTTCACGTCAATCACAACCAATAAATATCGTCCATGGTTTGTGGACGAGGGGCGTATATATATATATATATATATATATTTATATATAAGCATTTCACTTCTATTTCAACACATATATAATTTTTACAACGCATATATAACTTATATATCGAACGTACAACTTATACAATGCTTATACAAGAGGTGTACAACGCTTATATAACTCATACATCAACTATATAATTTATACATCGTCGTTTTCCATATCGTTTATAAATTAGAAATCTCACATTGGGTTCCACTCCACCAAAAATAGCAGAAGGCTCAGAAAAATATGCGGTCTCTTCTAGAAGGTAGAAGACGTCCACACGAGTCCACTGTCTCCTGTTATTGTTCTGTTTTGCTGCTTATCTCTCGTACTAGACTTTTGTCTAACCCGGAGTTTTCTATCTCTTCTTATTACTCTGGGTTCTCCTAAATGGGAAGACTAGAGACAAGTTAGTTGGTTGTACACGAGTAGCTGTCCGGAGACGAGCAGGAGGCTTACACGTACTATTCTCTATATATATTCTCGCTGTGTCGCTGCTGGTCACTACTTTGGGCATTAGTAGCGTACCTTTCTTATTTTTCTTTAGAGACAGATTTAGAAGTTGAAATAAAGATGATGTGGAACATAAACTGTAATTTTGGATTTCCCGCTACTATGATGGTTTAAGTTTTCAGCTTATGCACTGTCTCGCCTATTTAATGTCAAGTTATGTTATTATTATATTTTATTCCATGTGCTGTGAGATATACTACAGGTTCCTTACTAGTTCAAATTCCCTTCTTTCCTTTCTTTGGCTACCGTCCCTTGCTGGTTGGACATTGGCACAACGCACTTTCATTGGAAATTTCGGCTGGTGCGAGGTGGGCTGTCACAGTCAATGACTGAGGCTTTCTTGCCATCACCACATTGAGTCCAAGGCTCGAAACAGAAATCATATTGACATGCATTCAATTATTACATTAAATCTAAGGCTTGAAATAGAGATTTCATATCGACATGCATTCAATGTTCATATTCATTGCCTTTTTAGGGGTGAATATGTATCCTTCACAGCTCTTAATGGAGAGCCACCTTAGCGGTCTCCTAGATCCTATAGATCCTTCACGCTCTCAATGGAGTGCTATCCTTATCATGGCTCCTAGACACCAGATTCCTTCTTGCCATTTATTATCCAGCCTCAATCATTTATAGGTTGTGAAACTCATCGAAATCACGTCTCTACACACAATGCTTTGCTATATGAAAGCTATGCTTTGATCATCATCCACAAGACTCTACTTTTCAACAAACGCCTTGATCCATGAAACTCAACATGCCACCTTGTCAATCCATACCATACCATTGATTTCCACCAATATATATCCTCTAAGCTTATAGGTCTCAAAGAAGGGTATTAAGCAAGAGAATAAATTCTCCACCACCAAACAGATACATATTTAGCAGAGATCAACGAATATAGTATATAGGAATACAACGTGAGAAACACCGTCCAGTTGCAAGTCCGTTCTGGGTCTGAACGAAACTGCAGGCACCTTATTCCATGTCCCATATGTCCAATACATTTAAAGGTTGTGAAACTCCTAGAAGTCACGTCTCTACACACAAAGCTTTGCTATATGAAATCAATGCTTTGATCATCATCCACAAGACTCTACTTTTCAACAAATTCTTTGATCCGTGAAACTCAGCATGCCACCTTGTCAATCCATACCATACCATTGATATCCACCAATGTATATCCTCTAAGCTCATACGTCTCACAGAAGGGTGTTAAGCAAGAGAATAAATTCTCCACCACCAAACAGATATATATTTAGCAGAGATCAACGAATATAGTATATAGGAATACAATGTGAGAAACACCGTCCATTTGCAAGTCCGTTCTGGGTCTGAACGAAACTACAAGCACCTTATTCCATGTCCCATATGTCCAATACAGGAGAGGGGCCCTCGCATATCCGGTTGACCTCCAAGTACGCCTGGAGATCACCACTTATTACCTTGTCTTGGGTGTACGAACCAAACAAGACGTCAGTAATCATCCATTCGATGTGAAGATCTCCGGTTTTCGACCACCATCTTCATCGTCGACTTTTAATCGTCATATTAATTATTCAGAATGGGTTAAACCCAGTCTTTCCAAATAACTCGTGTATCTTAAAATTAAGTGCTATAAAAACACATCATACGCCTCATTCCAATTCAGATTATTCTTTTATTCAAATATTCACATCTTAGGGAAAAGGTTCCCGTTAATTTTATCAAAGATAAGTTCATTTAAACTTATTCTTTAATTTTCCTCTGGATATCATTTCAAAAGATTTTATTTTATCCTTTAACAAATCTAAACCAAATTAAGGTTTCTAAAACTAGTCGGGATTATCGAGGCTTACCAAAGTAATAATTTATTTTATTATTCCAATCCCAACCTATTCATCCCATGGAGAAAAATGATAGTACTCCGTAACTAACACCCACGGTGTTATCGATAAATTTAATTATCATTTCATGTTCAAATCTAATTAAGGATTTAACTATTGCCTGGAGTAAAACTGGCATTACTCCATTCTCGATAATTTCATGAATTTGATAAATTTAATTATCCCATTCTCATTTTAATCTACTTAAAGATTCATTAAAACTCTAGTTCGGTTTTAATCTCAAAAATCATTACTTAATGATTTTCAATCTTTTAGGAAATTAATTCTGTCTTTAAATGGATTAAGGAACCAATGTCATTTAAAACATAGTTCATGATAAACCCCAAAATCTACTTCCATTAACTATGGAATCTTCACGGAAAACATATTAACATATAATCGATATAAATTTCCATGTCAGAGTACTAATATAAATGGAATAGCGGCAAAGCCTTTTAAATTCCATAAATAGTAACGGTCTTCAGTTAAAGAAGCCTATCTCGATTATTATTAAATCGAATTCCATTCAATTCCAATTTAATGTATTAAATTGGAGAACTTTAATTTGGAAAATTTTGATTAAATCTTAATAAAAAGATTTATAAATTCCAAATCATATCTTCACTGTTAATTAGGTTTTATGAACAAATTTTATTTGAAACATCGTTCACAATAAACCCAAAATCATCGTCCATTTACTTCCAATTTATAATTATAAATTGGAAAACATCATTAATATTAATTAAAGATTTATTTCTTTTTCAACGGGGTTTAAGAACAATGTTATTTAACACACCATTCACGACAAACCCAAAATCCAATTTGATATTAAATACAAGGCTCTGAATAAAAATCATATCGACTTATATTCTACATCAAATTTTGAAACTAATGGATATCATATTGGGAATAACGATAACTGTATCTTCCAAATTCATCAACAATATCTGTATAGTCACGGAATCCAATATCAAAATATTCCAAAGATTAATTGCACTTAAATCCATTCCAATTTATTCGTGGGAAATCTTTGATTATTTCAATGCCATTTACAAATCAAATTCATTATTTTAAAAATTATTGGATTTCAAAACAAGTTGTTAACTAGTTCATTTAGACAAAAAATATCTTTTATCTATTTAAAACTTGAAATATTTAATCCAAAATCTTTCCAAATCGTTTACTATGATTTTACATAATTTATTCATATTTTTAATAATTTTATTACGGCCCTTACAGTCGATTTCCATATACGGTCATCGAACTGCATTTACAGCCACCTTTCCAAAACTTATTTGGACATATTTTAAAATCTAACCATTATATTTCAAATCTCTTGTTATTATTGGAAAGCTCTTTTCGATACGAACACAATGGTTCCAGTTTCAGGAAAATCCATTGGTTGGATCTCCCGTTACGTCCATTCAAAATCAGTGGTCGAAATTCGCGAACGGTCACTGCTCGGCGCGTTTTATTCAGGATATTTAAATATATATAATATAATTCATCGATTTCCATTTAAAACGTATTTTATAAATCGTTTTTAAATTCCTTTTAAAACGATTTCGACTTCATTTTCAATTTTAAATCAAAATTGAATATTCCATATCATTATATTATTAAAATAATAATATTTTTTCAAAATATTAGATTTTGAAATCAATTTTTTTCGATATTCAACATAAAAATGAATAAAATCGATATCCAAATCTGTTTGAGTTAAAGTGGCATACATCTACTTAATTCGGCTTCATATATTTCAATATTTATGTGTCCATCCAAAATCGGACATCAAAATTATATTTTTATTCCTTACTGAATATTATTCTAAAATATTCATTATTCTAAAATATTCATTATTTTTGTGTCCATCCAAAATCACATGTACTAAAAAATAGTGATAAACAACTATTAAATATTCCATTTACAACCAAAGTGCAATTTACAACTGTATAAGCATTACATAGTTAAATAACGCTTATCACTACCTGTAAATCAATCAGTTTACATACCATTAAATTCAGGAGAGATGTGTATAAATTATCATCCCAGACCCATGTGGTGTTTTCAAACATCAACAAACAATTGGGCGATGTGTAAAATTATCGTCCCAATACCCATGTAGGGTTTACATCACAATCCTTGTGAATTTATTTAATATTTTCACGGTTTAATAATATTGACATTAAAACTGTACACATCCACCAATCATCGAACAATTATTGCAATCACATGCAGTCAATATATATCCAGTTATATAAATAGATAAATGTATAAAATTTTGAGTGAGAGAGTTCACACTTTGGTTTCCACTCCGTCATTCTTTTATTGAGGATTTTATTTTTAAACTAAATTAAACGAGCGTTTAATTTAGCTAAAAAAATGAATTTGATCCATTTCCGTTCTGTCAGTTCCATATTGTAGTGTTCATTGTCACGATCGCAACGCAATTGAAATCGTCGAATTTCGACCTCGTATGAAGAAGATATGCTAAATTATACATTGATTACAAAAATGGAATTACTAATTAGTTAATTACATCATTAGGGTTAATTACCCTCTTCTTCATTGTTCAAACACTGGGCCGATTAAACAAACTCATCGTCGACTTCTTTTAACCACCATCGCTCATCACCAGGGGGACGGAATCCCATCTGAAACCGCCACGCCATAGGGCATCGCGCCCTCGACCACCATATACCACTCAACGCCCCCATCTCACCTTGAAACGCGCACAGCCAACAGAGCTTTGAGCTCGATTACCATGTTGAATACTTCATAATAAACGATCATTGCCATATTAAATTAAAGCTCGTGAGAAGCTCTTGAATTTTTGTTTAGAAATCAAGAATTAATTCGAAGTGGATTTTTCGATTTTGGGGTTTGAATTGTTGAACGTTTCTGTCGTTCGAACGTATGGTGGCGGCCTATAGAAGGAGTTGACCACGCTGGTACTAAGGTTAGGGTTTGACCGACCCTTTAGGATATATACTGTATATAAATTAATATTTAATTCAAAAATAAGCTGTTAACCGATCTAAACTCCAAATCAAACCCAACGACCATTTTTCTTAACCAAATACCCCTATTCCGGACATAATAGAATATGTTTCGTAAGCTACTTCGACTATTTTGATAAGTTTTTTATCAAAATTAAAAAAAATATTAATATAATGGTCAAAATTAAATTCCAACGTACATTTTAATTTATAGGGGCCACATACTGAATCCAAAAATTATGAAAATTGAAATCTAGCTATGTTTAGACGATACGGTCCAAAATAAAAATTAGTTTCGTCGAATTTGGAGACCGTTTGAAAAATGGCTATTTTTGGGCTACATATATAATAAATATAAATAATTTCTATAGCGACTATTTTAAATTTTAAACTGGACATAACTTGCAATTTATGAAGTGAAATCTCAATTTTTCGCATTCGTTAGAAAGACATAGTTAAACAGATTCCAACGTTTCTTGTTTCATCAAATTCTGACTTATATTGAGTTCTGTATATTCAATTGAAGTTCAAGACCAAAATTTCAAACTACCACGCAATTTCGAGTTCGTTTTAATTAAATTTTAAATGTATACATTCTAACTTTGATTTAAATAAAATTTAAATCATTAAGTCTTAAAATAAACCATTTTAATTCCTTTAAATCCCTTAAATCAATTAAAAATAAAATTTTAAATTGGTTCCAAAATCTTAATTGTTAGAATCTCCCCCACTTAAACTCTGTTCATCCTCGAAAAGGAAGATAGAATCGAAGGTTGTTTACTTAATCAACTCCCCCTTCGCTTGGCTCTAGTTTTTCAACTTTTCAGTTTCTAAGAACTCTCTAATTTCTCAAAAATTTGGCTAACACCCTAAATTTCTGAAAAATTTCGCCATAACCTCCTTTGTACGGGGAGGGTCTGAAAAATTTATTGGACCGTATTAGGCACCCAATAAATCAATAAAAAGCATACACAATTTTTATGATCTATCTGTGCCGAAGGTATACGTGTAAAAAGGTCAAAATCTCATACCTTGCCCCAGTGTTGGAAATTAAATTACCATGTGTAGCAACTAAAAACAAGAGAGACCTGAATTTTGTCATCTCCAAACCTGTGTAGGGTTTTTATTAAGTCCTGCCCCGAGCACCTTTATATGTCAATAAGTCCAAAGTCTGTCTTCTGTTCAACCTGTAATTCAGTCATCGCCATGCATGCATCTCGCCCATATGGTAATACAAACCCCGTCATATAAGCACCAAATGCTTATATGGAATATGATATGATGCCTTCATGATGTATGTTATGCTGTGTAGTTCATAATTTATTTGTTGCTATACTATGGCATTGGTTTTAATTTCACATAGAACAACCATCACAACGCATCCAAAAACACTCACAGTAGTTTATATAATAAATAAAATTGCGCAACCAACGCATTAAGGTGCACCTGTTTGTCGTGCACGCAATATATTTCTCTACTCAACAGTAAATCCATAACCTGCTCAGCATGTGTATATATATGCATATCTATCTAATATATAAATCCAATTCGAACTAAATTTTCTATTCAGCTTTATATTATATTTGGTTTGGTTTAATTTAACATTAATTATCATATGGGTTAAATAATCATACAACACAACCAACAACCAATTAGTTGGTTAACTTCTCAAAAATATAATTTTTTATATACTTAAAAATCATATTTCAATGCCAAATCAAAAACAATAAACTCTAACTAAGTTTTTGTTCTCATACCAGTCAGTTGGAAATATATAGATATCCACCTTCGAAACTCAAACATAAATGCTGATGATGTGGCCACATCATCAGAATCATCTACGGGCGACTAGTGTGATTCTATATCTATCCAGTATATTTGAGAGTTCGAATATACGTTCAGGACGCGTATATGCGAAATCTCCCTATACTCGATAGTCCAAATTCAATATAAATAAAATATTTAAATCTTTATAATAAGATATAATTTTCAAAACTAAATTCATTTTTAATAAATAACACTCTTCCAAATCATTCTAGGGTATTACTAATCCTATCTCTAATGAGTCACTCTTTTAGGATATTACTAATCCTATCTCTGATGAATTCTTTCGTTTGGTTCTAATGTGTCTTATTCTCGAGCTTTGTAAACCAAAGCTATGATACCAACTAAAACAACATAGACTTTCCCAATCCCAGAAGAGACAGAGGAGGTCGGGTTGCTTTGAGGACAAGAAGCATTGGAACACAAACAAGAGAACATTTCACTGCTATTACAACAATTAAATCAGAGTATAAGAATATTTCAAAGTATGAATAAATATTACAAAGCGGAAAAATATATCAGAGATTAAAATACATAAATTTAAAATGTATAAATACAATGTACAACGGAAATACATCAACTAACAGAACTGAAGGGAATACATGAATACAAAGCTTTCCGAATATAGCTCCAGCTGTAAACCACAATCCTCCTAAATAGAAATATGAAAAACAAAAACTACTAGCTGCTGTGTGGAAAATAGGGGAACCCAGAGTTTAGGTTAAAACAACAAACTTCGAGTCAATCATAGGATCGCTGTGAGAACTAAAACAGTTATAAACTTTATTTTAAAGTTGGGTAAATCAAGGGACCACGCTGTATAACACGGAACATATTTCCTCCCAATAATACCGCAAAATAAACAGTGACATGCTAAATAAAGAAAATGAAGCCATTATAAGACTCCATCCCATCACACAATGCAATGCAAACAGGAGGATAGAGTTTTCCCTTATAATGGCAAAAAATTCTTAATACTTATAATTCTATTTTATTATCACTAGTGCCTAGTGTAAAAATCATTCTTCATAAATAAATATATCAATCATAGCAAGAGTAATGTACTACGACTACATATATAGGTTACAATTAAAAATCCGCAAAGGTTCGTATTGGAAATGGATTCCGTCAATGATTGAGGCTTTCTTTCCATCACTACATTGAATCCGAGACTCACAAAAGAAATCATACTGACATGCATTCAATTATTACATTAAATCCAAGGCTCGAAATAGTGATTTCATATCGACATGCATTCAATGTTCATATTCATTGCCTATTTAGGGGCAAATCTGTATCCTTTACAGCTCTCAATGGAGGATCACCTTAGCGGGCTCCCAGATCCTGCATGCTCTCAATGGAGTGCCACCCTTATCGGGGCTCCCAGTTACCAGATTCCTACTTGCCATTTATTATCTGGCCTCAATCATTCATGGGTTGTGAAACTCGTCGAAGTCACATCTCGACACACAAAACTATGCTATATGAAAGCTATGATTTGATCATCATTCAAAAGACTCTACTTTTCAACAAAAGCCTTGATCCATGAAATTCAGCATGCCACCTTGTCAATCCATACCATACCATTGATTTCCACCATTATATAACCTCTAAGCTCATACGTCTTAGAGATGGGTGTAAAGAAAGAGAATTAATTCTCCGCCACCAAACAGAAATATATTTAGCAAAGATCAATGAATACAGTATAAATGAATACAATGTCAGACACACCATCCATTTGCAAGTCTATTCTGGGTCTAAACAAAACCAAAGACCCCTTATTCCTCATCCCATATGTCCAATACAGGAGAGAGGCCCTTATACATCCAGTCGATCTCCAAGTACGTCTGGATAATCACCACTTATTACCTTGTCTTGGTTGTACGACCCAATCAAGACATCAGTAATCATCCATTCGATGTGAAGATCACCGGTCTTCGACCACCAATGAAACGACCCGAACTTCCCCGGTAAGGAAAGCCCAGATTGAGTCGAGGACAAGCCACATCAGAACGCAGATGGAAGAACATTTCATTGTATATTACAACAATTCATCAGAATACAGGAATATACAGAGTATAAATCAATATTACACATTTACCAAATACCAGAGATTGCAATAAATTACATAGCAGTGGAAAATAATACAATACGCAACTGAAGGAGATATACGGATACTAAGCTTTCCGGATATCATTCCAGCTGTAAACCAGGACCCCGTGAATATAAATCTGCAAAACCAAAACTACTAGCTGCCCGTGCGGAAAACAGGGGCACCCAGAGTTTAGGTTAAAATAATAAACTCTAGGCCAGTCATGTAACTGGTGTGAGAACTAAAACAGTTATTAATCTTAATTTTAAAGTTAGGTAAATCAAGGGACCATGCCGCTAACGTAGAACGGGTTTCCTCCCAAGAAAGCCAGTGCATAAAACAAACAGCGCAATGCTAAATAAAGAAAAATGAAGCTATTATAAGACCCAGGTCCTATCACACAATGCAACGCAAGCCGGGGGATACGGTTTTACCTTATTATAGCTAAAGTATGCTTGATACGTTAAAAACAAATCATTGGATTCTTTATCAGACTCCAACGGTAAATTAGTAAGAGAACGATTCCCTAAGTATTAACCCCGAAGGCCGAAACCAACATCAGATCAATACTCAAGAAACCACCCATCTTAGCTCGTTTCCAGTTAGTTTCTGATTTTATATACAATCATAAATATCAATCATAGATGGCATAAGCGCCAATCCCACTATGTCGCCATATATAGGATTACAACTAAAATCGAAACGTCACGTATTGGAAGTTGGATTTCCATCTGTGAACCGAGGCAAAAGATAGTCCTCTATCGATTCGAGACGCTCTATCCCGTGTCTCAGGAACAACCGCAACTGCCCCTTGGATCGTCAGGGCCGGTCCACCAATGTGGATTATAATGCCTGAACACTGCGTTTCCCCACCCTTTGGGGGTCAATGAGCCAACGAATGACTCCATTGGACCCGGATCGTCCGATCTAACCGAGGCGCTTCGCAACAGTAACAACCACATAAGTCAAACTCGTCAGGGCGTGTAATACCAATGACACCACTTCTAGCTAGAAAGAAACGCATGTCCCCCCTGAGGTCCTCTCTCGGTTTTGGTTCACCACCGGCGTGTGAGGCTCGCGAATCAACGCTACACAAAGCTACGCTACACAGGCCGTGCTTTGATCATCAACCACAAGAATCTGCTTTTCAAAAGAAGCCTTGATCATTTGCATCTTAGCATGCCACACAGGCAAACCACTCTATGCAACCGATATCAGTCACACAGAATGAAATCCGATGTCAGACACACAGTCCATTTACAAGTCCGTTCTGGGTCTGAACGAAACCGAAGGCACTTTGTACCCTGCATATCCATCGATCTCCAAGTACGTCTGGACGACCACCAACTGATTCCCTCCTCTTGGGTGTACGGCCCAATCAAGATCATTAGTAATTATCCAAACGATGTGAAGACGTCCGGTCTTCAACCATCGTCTTCATCTTCGACTAATCGTCGAATCAGTTATTCAGAATGGGATAAACCCGGTCTTTCCGAATAACTCGCGTATATAATAAATAAGTGTTACACAAACACAACATACGCCTCATTCCAATTCATCAGTCACTAACCGTAAATTAACAGAGAATAATTCCCCAAATATTAACCCCGAAGGACGAAACCAACATCAGATCAATACCCAAGAAACCATTCTTCTTAGCCAACCTACAGTTAGTTTCTAAATTTCACATTCTTAGGAAAAGGTTCCCATTAATTTTATCAACGATAAATTCTTTTAAATTTATTCTTTAATCTTCTTTTGAATATCAATTCAAACTAGTCGGGATTAACGAACCTTACAGAAGTAATCATTTGTTTTAATTTCCCAATCCCAACCTATTCATCCCATGAAGTAAAACTGGTAATACTTCGTATCTAACACCATGGTGTTATCGGTAAATTCAATTACCATTTCACGTTCAAATCTAATTAAAGATTTAACTATCGCCTGGAGCAAAACTGGGGATACTCCATTCCCGATCTTTTCAATCTAATTAAAGATTCATTAAAACTCTACCTAGTTTTAATCTTTGACTGGGTTAAAGAATCAGTGTCATTTAAAAAATGGTTCATGATAAACCCCAAAATCACATCACGTTTCAATCAGTCCCTAACCGTAAATTAGCAAGTGAGCAATTCCCTAAGTATTAACCCCGAAGGCCGAAACCAACATCAGATCAATACCCCAGAAACCATTCAACTTAACTAATCTCCAGTTAGTTTCTGATTTTCTTAACTCCTTTGGATCTAAGAACAGTATTTTTGAAGATACCGTTCACGACAACCCAAAATCACATTCCATTAATTATCGGGTTAATGAACAAGTGTTATTTAAAACACTGTTCACGATAAACCCAAAAATCAATTTCAATTCAATTCCAATTAAATATCATTTAATTGGTATTCTTCGTTAAATCCAAATAAAAAGATTTAATATTTTTCTCAACTGGGTTTGAGAACAGTATTAATGAAGACACCATTCACGACAAACCCTAATCCCATTTGATATTAAATACAAGGCTCTGAATAGAAAATATACTGGCTTATATTCAATATCAAATTCTACGACCAACAAATATCTTATTGAAAATAACGATATAAATATATCTTACAAATTTCCATAACAATATCTGTGTAATCACGAAATCAAACATCGAAATTATCCAAAGACAATTTCGATTCAAATCCATTCCAATTCAATTATTGGATATTCTGGTTACTTTTAAACCCCTTTTCAAATCCAATTTATTTATTTAAAAATAAATAGAATTTTAATTCTAGTTCAAAACTAGTTCATTTCGATAAAAATCTATTTTCATCTTTTCAAATATGGATTTTTTCATCCAATTCATCCCAAATCATTTCTTATGATTTTACACAAATTATTGATATTTTTTAATAATTTTATCAAGGCTCGTACAGTGGATTTCCATCAACGGCCAACGAACTGCACTTACAGCAACCTTTTCCAAATTTGATTTGGACATAATTCCAAATCCATGCGTTAGATTTCTAATTTCTAATATTCGTTAGAAAGCTCTTTTCGATACGAACCCAAGGTTCCGGTTTTCGGAGAATCCGACAGTCGGATCTCCCGCAATATCCATTTGAAGTCAATGGTCGAAATTCACGAACTACCGCAGCGCGACGCGTTCTATTCAGGCCATTATATTATATATATAATATATACTTCGTCGATTTCCTTTTAAAACGAATTTTATAAAATGTTTTAAATTCGTTTTCAAAACAATTTCAACTTCCTTTTCAAATTCAAATCAAAATTAAATTTTCCAATATAAATTCGTTTTAGATTCATTTCAATTCTATTTCAATTCAAATCGGTTTCAGTTCAAATCAATTTCAGTTCAATTTCAATACGTTTTAAATTCAATTCAAAATGATTTCAATTCTGTTTCAATCTAATTCGAATTTCAATTCTATTCAGTTTAATTCGAATTTCATTTCAATTATATTTAATTCGAATTTCAATTCCTTTCAAAATATCATATTTTGAAATCACTTTCGATATTCATTGTAAAATGAATAAAATCAATATAAATATCGTTCACGTCAAAATGGCGTCAATCTAATCAACACGGCTTCATATATTTCTATTTTCAAATATTCTATTTCAAATATTTCTTATTCAAATATTCTATTTCAAATATTTCTTTTTCAAATATTTCTTATTCAAATATTCTATTTCAAAACTGGAATGAGTCCCAATCAATTACCATATAATGTTAATTATATGGATTTTCTACCACACGTATATAATAGCAACGATAAATCATCAACCATCATCCAAAGTGCGTTCTACACTGTATAAGCATCAAATATAAATATTTAACGCTTATAACAGTCAGTCAATCAATCGATCGACATACAACTAACTATTGGGATTAGTGTATGTCATATATCACCCCAATACCCGTGTGTGGTTTTCAAACAATCAAACACAGATTTTATTTGTGCAGTTGGGCGATGTGTAAAATTTATCGTCCCAATCAATTATCAGTCAAATGTGTGTATATAAACAAATTGTCTGATTTGTTTATAATTATTTCATTTCAAATACATGTTAAAAATTCTATTTTCAACTATAAAATATTTTAACTATATAAATATTTTATTTCATTTCACATCACACAATCAACTACACATCAAAATCAAACAAACAAGCGTACAAGCCGTCCATGGTCTGTGGACGACGGGTGTCGGGTGCTACTGAACACCGTCTGCATCCTAGTATATATTATTAACTAGAAAACAAAATAAAAAGGTGAGAAGTTCTCATCGACTAGCTAAACCAAACGTCGCGATTCTTCATAGGTAGGAAATCTTCATCGTGTCCGCCTCTAGTTACTTTCGTCGTCCGCATTCACTACATATATAAAAATCGAATCTTTATTCTCGTTGTTTCATAATAAAAATAAAATTCATATTTTTATTTTACCTTGTATAAAAACCATATTTTTATTCTCCACTTCGTTATGAAAATTATATTTTTATATTGCTTTTCTCCTAACAAAGATTATATTTTTATTAACCTACATAAATAAAAATCATATTTTTACAATTTTTATAATATAAAAATCATATTTTTATATCTTCTATATAATAAAAATTATATTTTTATTCTTTCTATAATATAAAAATCATACTTTTATCATGCTAAAAATCGCATCTTTATATAGTTACACATATAAAAAAAATCACATTTTTATGAAGCCGTTCACACGATAAAAATCTAATTTTTATATTGACAAAAATCATCATTTTCCCTAACAAAAATCTAAACTTTTCTACGTTCAAAATTCGATCTTTTCTCTATTCAAAATATAATCTTTTCGCCATTCAAAATATGATTTAATCTTTTCGCTATAAAAATCAAATCTTTCTTCAAATAAAAATCATATCTTTGCAACGTTAAAAATCAAATCTTTATCCGCTATTTAAACATATATAAAAATCAGAATTTTATCCTCGCTTTCTATATCTAAAAAATCTAATTTTTTTCTACCCTTTTCTATAAACAAAAACTGATTTTTTTTATTTTATAATTTTAAACACTAATTACTTTAAAATAAATAAACAAATAAGTAGGAAAATGAAAAATACAAAGGGGGACTTACTGTATAAATCGAGAGGAGGCGGGGGTTTTAGTTCGTCGGAATCAGGGAGGACCGGGGCGGAGGTGGTGGTGGCGGCCAGGCTTCGGGAGGGAGGGAGGCTGCGTCAAATGGGGTCTCGAAATCGGTTTGGGGGGGTATGGTGGCTCGATCAATCAGAGGAGGGGGTGGAGAAGGAGGCGCGGGTGTGGAGGTGCTGCCGGAGAGGGCGGCGCGCGAGGGACACTCGATGGCGATGGTGGCGGCTGGGCGATGAGGAGCGCCCTCCGTTCATTTGTTTTTTTTCTTTTTAAAATGAAATCGGGGAGAGAGAACTGAAGGGGGGAGTCATATATTTAATTTAATTATGTCTCCAAAAAGTAACTTTTATTTTCGAACTCGAAATCAAGCCCACCGCCTGTCGTCCATAGCTAATTACCCCCATTCCGAACACAATGGGATATGTATCGTAGGCTAATTTGATCGTTTCGATCATTTTCCATTAAAATCAACATATAACTCTATATATTGAATTTGAACGCGCATTTCAATTTACTGGGGTTCCATACGGACTCTAAAAATTCCAGAAAATATTTTCTGGCTTCGTATTGACGATACGGTCCTAACAAAACTAGTTTCGTCGAATTCTGAGACCGTTTGAAAAATGGTCACTTTCCAGTCGATTAAAATCAACTAAAACTGGTCAAACGCGTTTTCCTTTGCCACGCTCACATATTGATTTGAAAAATGATGAAATTTGAAACCTAGCAATAATTTGACATCGCGGATCCAACAAAAGTGGTTTCGTCGAAAATCGAGGTCATTTGCAAAATTTCCATTTTTAAGGGCCTGAATTCCAAAGCGACTATTCTGAATTTTCAACTGGATGTATCATTTGATTCCCGCTATGAAATTTCGATTTTTCGGATTCGTTGGAAAGATATTCTCAATTAGATTCTAATATTTTTGGTTTCGTTAAAATCTGGTTTATTTTGAATTCTGTACCTTCATTTGAAATTTGAAATCGAATTATCGAACTACCGCGCCATTTTCAATTCCTTTTATAATTTAAAATAAATATTTATATTCTAACGACGATTCAAATAAATATATACGTTCGAATTCTATTCAAAATAAATTTCTCATCATTATTATTTAAAATAATTCATTTTAAATAATCAAAATTCACTAAAATTGCCAAAATAAAAATTTTAAATTGGCCCAGATTTCCGGGTCATTACAATCTCCCCCACTTAAAACTTTTCGTCCCCGAAAAGGAACGAAGCCGAAAGTTGTTTCACAAATCAACTCAACTTCCAGTATTTTCACCACGGCTTAAGTTCTTCAACTTTTCAGTTTCAAAGAACTTTTCAAATTTTTCAAAAATTTGGCTAACACCCTAAATTTTCGAAAAATTTCGCCATAACCTCCCCTGCACCGGGAGCACCGGGAAAATCCCGAAATTGCCATACAGGTCCTCTGATCTCAAAAAGAAAAAGAAAAAGAAAAAGAAAAAGCCAAGCGGCTAGCCGATCGGCTCATAAAATCATCATCACCCAAACAAAACAGTAAATTATGGTAAACATGTACCTATTTTTCGGGCAAACAATTTTATTCTTCTGCTCTAGCCTCCTTGCTATGACTTGTTCAATGTATATGCATGCAAATGCGACTAATTTTCAATACAATTCACTATTTGATACAATTTGGCTAAATGGTTCAACTTTTAACTAATCAACCAATAATCAAACAACACAATCAGCAATTAATTGGTGAATTATCATTTCAAATTCATAACTTTGATATATAGTCAAAAATTAGATTTTTGATGCCAAATCACAACAATAAGCCCTATCTAATTTCAGTTCTCACACCAGTCAATAGGAAATATATGAATATCACACCTTCGAAACACGAACACAATCACTGATGATGCCCGGGCATCACGAGAATTATCCCCGAGCGGCTAGAGTATGATTCTATATTTGCCCAATATATTAAAACTTCGAATACACGTGGATCAGACGTATATGCAAAATCTTTATATACTAGATAGTCCAAATCAATACAAATAAATATTCAAATACGAATAATTGAATTAAATTTTCAAAACAAAATTTGTTTTCACTTTTTAAAATATACTCCTCACACTCGTTCTAGGATACTATTGATCCTATCTCTAACGAGTCATTCTCGTTGGATATTACTAATCCAATTTCTGATGAATTCTTTCGTATGGTTCTAATGTGTCTTGTTCTCTGAGCTTTGTAAACCAAAGCTCTAATACCAAAATGAAACAACCCGAACTTCCCTGGTAAGGAAAGCCCGGATTGAGTCGAGGACAAGCCACATCAGAACGTAGACGGAAGAACATTTCATTGTATATTACAGCAATTCATCAGAATACAGGAATATACAGAGTATAGATCAATATTACACATTTACCAAATATCAGAGATTGCAATAAGTTACATAGAAGCGGAAAATAATACAATACGCAACTGAAGGAGATATACGGATACTAAGCTTTCCGGATATCATTCCAGCTGTAAACCAGGACCCTGTGAATATAAATCTGCAAAATCAAAACTACTAGCTGCCCATGCGGAAAATAGGGGCACCCAGAGTTTAGGTTAAAACAATAAACTCCAGGCCAGTCATGTAACTGGTGTGAGAACTAAAACAGTTATTAATCTTTATTTTAAAGTTAGGTAAATCAAGGGACCACGCCGCTAAAGCGGAACGGGTTTCCTCCCAAGAATGCCAGTGCATAAAACAAACAGCGCAATGCTAAATAAAGAAAAATGAAGCTATTATAAGACCCAGGTCCTATCACACAATGCAACGCAAGCCGGGGGATAAAGTTTTACCTTATAATAGCCAAAGCATGCTTGATACGTTAAAAACAAATCATTTGATTCTTTATCAGACTCCAACTGTAAATTAGTAAGAGAACGATTCCCTAAGTATTAACCCCGAAGGCCGAAACCAACATCAGATTAATACTCAAGAAACCACCCATCTTAACTCGTTTCCAGTTAGTTTCTGATTTTATATACAATCATAAATATCAATCATAGACGGCATAAGCGCCCCATCCCACTATGTCGTCATATATAGGATTACAACTAAAATCGAAACGTCACGTATTGGAAGTTGGATTTCCATCTGTGAACCGAGGCAAAAGATAGTCCTCTACCGATTCGAGATGCTCTAGCCCGTGTCTCAGGAACAGCCACAACTGCCCCTTGGATCATCAGGTCCGGTCCACCGATGTGGATTATAATGCCTGAACACTACGTTTCCTCAACCTTTGGGGTGTCAATGAGCCAACGAATGACTCCATCGGACCCGGATCGTCCGATCTAACCGAGGCGCCTCGCAACAGTAACAACCACATAAGTCAAACTCGTCAGGGCGTGTAAAACCACTGACACCACTTCTAGCTAGAAAGAAATGCATGTCCCCCCTGAGGTCCTCTCCCGTTTTTGGTTCACCACCAGGGTGTGAGGCTCGCGAATCAACGCTACACAAAGCTACGCCACACAGGCCGTGCTTTGATCATCAACCACAAGACTCTGCTTTTCAACAGAAGCCTTGATCATTTGCATCTTAGCATGCCACACAGGCAAACCACTCTATGCAACCGATATCAGTCACACAGAATGAAATCCGATGTTAGACACACAGTCCATTTACAAGTCCGTTCTGGGTCTGAACGAAACTGGAGGCACCTTGTACCCCGCATATCCATCGATCTCCAAGTACGTCTGGACGACCACCAACTGATTCCCTCCTCTTGGGTGTACAGCCCAATCAATATCATCAGTAATTATCCAAACGACGTGAAGACCTCCGGTCTTCAACCATCGTCTTCATCTTCGACTAATCGTCGAATCAGTTATTCAGAATGGAATAAACCCGGTCTTTCCGAATAACTCGCGTATATAATAAATAAGTGTTACACAAACAGAACATACGCCTCATTCCAATTCATCAGTCACTAACCATAAATTAACAAGAGAATAATTCCCCAAATATTAACCCCGAAGGCCGAAACCAACATCAGATCAATACCCAAGAAACAATTCTTCTTAGCCAACCTACAGTTAGTTCCTAAATTTCACATTCTTAGGGAAAGTTCCCATTAATTTTATCAAAGATAAATTCTTTTAAATTTATCCTTTAATCTTCTTTTGAATATCAATTCAAACTAGTCGGGATTAACGAACCTTACAGAAGTAATCATTTATTTTAATTTCCCAATCCCAACCTATTCATCCCATGAAGTAAAACTGGTAATACTTCGTATCTAACACCATGGTGTTATCGGTAAATTCAATTACCATTTCACATTCAAATCTAATTAAAGATTTAACTATCGCCTGGAGCAAAACTGGGGATACTCCATTCCCGATCTTTTCAATCTAATTAAAGATTCATTAAAAATCTACTTAGTTTTAATCTTTGACTGGGTTAAAGAATCAGTGTCATTTAAACAACAGTTCACGATAAACCCCAAAATCACATCACGTTTCAATCAGTCCCTAACCGTAAATTTGCAAGTGAGCAATTCCCTAAGTATTAACCCCGAAGGCCGAAACCAACATCAGATTAATACCCCAGAACCATTCAACTTAACTAATCTCCAGTTAGTTTCTGATTTTCTTAACTCCTTTGGGTCTAAGAACAGTATTTTTGAAGATACCGTTCATGACAACCCAAAATCACATTCCATTAATTATCGGGTTAAAGAACAAGTGTTATTTAAAATACTGTTCACGATAAACCCAAAAATCAATTTCAATTCAATTCCAATTAAATATCATTTAATTGGTATTCTTCATTAAATCCAAATAAAAAGACTTAATCTTTTTCTCAACTGGGTTTAAGAACAGTATTAATGAAGACACCACTCACGACAAACCCAAATCCCATTTGATATTAAATACAAGGCTCTGAATAGAAAATATACCGGCTTATATTCAATATCAAATTCTACGACCAATAAATATCGTATTGAAAATAACGATATAAATATATCTTTCAAATTTCCATAACAATATCTGTGTAATCACGAAATCCAACATCGAAATAATCCAAAGACAATTTCGATTCAAATCCATTCCAATTCAATTATTGGAAATTCTGGTTACTTTTAAAACCCTTTTCAAATCCAATTTATTTATTTAAAAATAAATAGAATTTTAATTCTAGTTCAAAACTAGTTCATTTCGATAAAAATCTATTTTCATATTTTCAAATATGGTGTTTTTCATCCTAATTCTTCCCAAATCATTTCTTATGATTTTACACAAATTGTTGATATTTTTAATAATTTTATCAAGGCACGTACAGTCGATTTCCATCAACGGCCATCGAACTGCACTTACACCGACCTTTTCCAAATTTATTTGGACATAATTCCAAATCCAACCGTTAGATTTCTAATTTCTAATATTTTTTAGAAAGCTCTTTTCGATACGAACCCAACAGTTCTGGTTTTAGGAGAATCCGATAGTCGGATCTCCCGCAATATCCATTTGAAGTCAATGGTCGAAATTCACGAACTACCGCAGCGCGGCGCGTTCTATTCAGGCCATTATATTATATATATAATATATACTTCGTCGATTTCCTTTTAAAAAGTATTTTATAAATTGTTTTAAAGTCGTTTTCAAAACGATTTCAACTTCCTTTTCAAATTCAAATCAAAATTGAATTTTCCAATATAAATTCGTTTTAAATTCATTTCAATTCTATTTCAATTCAAATCGGTTTCAGTTCAAATCAATTTCAGTTCAATTTCAATACGTTTTAAATTCAATTCAAAACGATTTCAATTCTATTTCAATCTAATTCGAATTTCAATTCTATTCAGTTTAGTTCGAATTTCATTTCAATTCAACTTAATTCGAATTTCAATTCCTTTCAAAATATCAGATTTTGAAATCACCTTCGATATTCATTGCAAAATGAATAAAATCGATATAAATATCGTTCACGTCAAAATGGCGTCAATCTAATCAACACAACTTCATATATTTCTATTTTCAAGTATTCTATTTCAAATATTTCTTATTCAAATATTCTATTTCAAATATTTCTTTTTCAAATATTTCTTATTCAAATATTCTATTTAAAAACTGGAATGAGTCCCAATCAATTACCATATAATGTTAACTATATGGATTTTCTACCACATGTATATAACAACAACGATAAATCATCAACCATCATCCAAAGTGCATTCTACACTGTATAAGCATCAAATATAAATATTTAACACTTATAACAGTCTGTCAATCAATCGATCGACATACAACTAACTATTGGGATAAGTGTATGTCATGTATCACCCCAATACCCGTGTGGGGTTTTCAAACAATCAAACACAGATTTTATTTGTGCTGTTGGGCGATGTGTAAAATTTAGCGTCCCAATCAATTATCAGTCAAATGTGTGTATATAAACAAATCGTCTGATTTGTTTATATTTATTTCATTTCAAATACACGTTAAAAATTCTATTTTCAACTATAAAATATTTTAACTATATAAATATTTTATTTCAATTCACATCACACAATCAACTACACATCAAAATCAAACAAACAAGCATACAAGCCGTCTATGGTCTATGGACGACAGGTGTCGGGTGCTACTAAACACCGTCTGCATCCTAGTATATATTATTAACTAGAAAACAATATAAAAAGGTGAGAAGTTCTCACCGACTAGCTAAACCAAATGCCGCGATTCTTCATAGGTAGGAAATCTTCATCGTGTCCGCCTCTAGTTACTTTCGTCATCCGCATTCACTACATATATAAAAATCGAATCTTTATTCTCGTTGTTTCATAATAAAAATAAAATTCATATTTTTATTTTACCTTGTATAAAAACCATATTTTTATTCTCCACTTCGTTATGAAAATTATATTTTTATATTGTTTTTCTCCTAACAAAGATTATATTTTTATTAACCTACATAAATAAAAATCATATTTTTACAGTTTTTATAATATAAAAATCATATTTTTATATCTTCTATATGATAAAAATTATATTTTTATTCTTTCTATAATATAAAAATCATATTTTTATCACGCTAAAAATCGCATCTTTATATAGCTACACATATAAAAAAATCACATTTTTATGAAGCCGTTCACACGATAAAAATCTAATTTTTATCTTAACAAAAATCATCATTTTCCCTAACAAAAATCTAAACTTTTCTACGTTCAAAATTCGATCTTTTCTCTATTCAAAATATAATCTTTTCGCATTCAAAATATGATTTAATCTTTTTGCTATAAAAATCAAATCTTTCTTCAAATAAAAATCATATCTTTGCAACGTTAAAAATCATATCTTTATCCGCTATTCAAACATATATAAAATTCAGAATTTTATCCTCGCTTTCTATATCTAAAAAATCTAATTTTTTCCTACCCTTTTCTATAAACAAAAACTGATTTTTTTTATTTTATAATTTTAAACACTAATTACTTTAAAATAAATAAACAAATAAGTAGGAAAAAGAAAAACACAAAGGGGGACTTACTATATAAATCGAGAGGAGGCGGGGGTTTTAGTTCGCCGGAGTCAGGGAGGACTGGGGCGGAGGTGGTGGGTGCGACCAGGCTTGCGGTGGGGGGGGGGGCTACGTCGAGTGGGGTCTCGAAATCGGTTTGGGGGGGTATGGTGGCTCGATCGATCAGAGGAGGGGGTGGAGAAGGAGGCGCGGGGGGTGGAGGTGCTGCCGGAGGGGCGGGGCGCGAGGGACCTTCGATGGCGTTGGTGGCGGCTGGGCGACGTGGAGCGCCCTCCGTTCGTTTGTTTTTTTTTCTTTTTAAAATGAAATCGGGGAGAGAGAACTGAAGGGGGGAGTCATATATATTTAATTTAATTTTTATTTAATTATGTCTCCAAAAAGTAACTTTTATTTTCGAACTCGAAATCAAGCCCACCGCCTATCGTCCATAGCTAATTACCCTCATTCCGAACATAATGGGATATGTATCGTAGGCTAATTCGATCGGTTCGATCAGTTTCCGTCAAAATCAACATATAACTCTATATATTGAATTTGAACGCGCATTTCAATTTACTGGGGTTCCATACGGACTCCAAAAATTCCAAAAAAATATTTTCTGGCTTCGTATTGACGATACAGTCCTAACAAAACTAGTTTCGTTGAATTCTGAGACCGTTTGTAAAATGGTCACTTTCCAGTCGATTAAAATCAACTAAAACTGGTCAAATGCGTTTTCCTTTGCCACGCTCACATATTGATTCGAAAAATGATGAAATTTGAAACCTAGCAATAATTTGACATCGCGGATCCAACAAAAGTGGTTTCGTCGAAAACCAAGGTCGTTTGCAAAATTTCCATTTTAAGGGCCTGAATTCCATAGCGACTATTCTGAATTTTCAGCTGGACGTATCTTTTGATTCCCGCTATGAAATTTCGATTTTTCGGATTCATTGGAAAGATATTCTCAATTAGATT
The DNA here is from genome assembly GCA_030737875.1 of Allium sativum. Taxonomy (NCBI): domain Eukaryota; kingdom Viridiplantae; phylum Streptophyta; class Magnoliopsida; order Asparagales; family Amaryllidaceae; genus Allium; species Allium sativum. The sequence goes on along the minus strand of CM060909.1, from coordinate 682,363,162 downwards.
CTAATATTTTTGGTTTCGTTAAAATCCGGTTTATTTTGAATTCTGTACATTCATTTGAAATTTGAAATCGAATTATCGAACTACCGCGCCATTTTCAATTCCTTTTATAATTTAAAATAAATATTTATATTCTAACGACGATTCGAATAAATATATACGTTCGAATTCTATTCAAAATAAATTTCTCATCATTATTATTTAAAATAATTCATTTTAAATAATCAAAATTCACTAAAATTGCCAAAATAAAAATTTTAAATTATCCCAGATTTCCGGGTCATTACAACCCTCTTCATCGTTGACTTTTAATCGTCATATTAATTAGTCAGAATGGGTTAAACCTGGTCTTTTCAAATAACCCGCGTATCTTAAAATCAAGTGTTATAAAGCACATCATATGCCTCATTCCAATTCAGAATATTCTTTTATTCAAATATTCAGATCTTAGGGAAAAGGTTCCCATTAATTTTACCAACGATAAATTCATTTAAACTTATACTTTAATTTTCTTTTGGATATCATTTCAAAAGATTTTATTTTATCCTTTAACAATTCTAAACCAAATTAAGGTTTCTAAAACTAGTCGGGATTATCGAGCCTTACCAAAGTAATCATTTTTTTTATTATTCCAATCCCAACCTATTCATCCTATGGAGCAACACCGGTAGTACACCATATCTAACACCTACGGTTTTATCTGTAAATTTAATTATCATTTCACGTTCAAATCTAATTAAGGATTTAACTATCGCCTAGAGTAAAACTGGCGATATTCCATTCTCGATCATTTCATGAATTCGATAAATTTAATTATCCTATTCTCATTTTAATCAACTTAAAGATTCATCAAAACTCCAGTTCAGTTTTAATCTCAAAAATCTTTACTTAATGATTATTCAATCATTTAGGAAATTAATCATGTCTTTAAATGGGTTAAAGAACCAATGTCATTTAAAACACAGTTCATGATAAACCCCATAATCTACTTCTATTAACTATGGAATCTTCAAGGAAAATAGATCAATATATAATCGATATAAATTTCCGTATCAGACTACTAATATAAATGGAATAACAGCAAAGCCTTTTAAATTCCATAAATAGTAAATGTCTTCATTCACAGAAGCCCATCTCGATTATTATTAAATCGAATTCCATTCAATTCCAATTTAATGTATTAAATTGGAAAACTTTACTATGGAAAATTTCTGTTAAATCTTAATAAAAAGATTTATAAATTCCAAATCACATCTTCACTATTAGTTTGGTTTTGAGAACAAATGTTATTAAAAACGTAGTTCACAATAAACCCAAAATCATATTCCATTTAGTTCCAATTTATAATTATAAATTGGAAAACTTCGTTAATCTTAACTAAAAATTTATTCCTTTTTGAACGGGGTTTAAGAACAGTTTTATTTAAGACACCATTCACGACAAACCCAAAATCCAATTTGATATTAAACACAAGGCTCTGAATAAAAATCATATCGACTTATATTCAACATCAAATTCTAAAACTAACAGATATCGTATTGGGAATAACGATATCTGTATCTTCCCAATTCCCTAACAATCTCTGTATAATCATGGAATCCAATATCAAAATATTCCGAAGATTAATTCCACTTAAATCCATTCCAATTTATTCATGGGAAAACTTTGATTATTTTAAAGCCATTTACAAATCAAATTTATTATTTTAAAAATTATTGGATTTCAAATCTAGTTGTTAACTAGTTCATTTAGATAAAAAATATCTTTTATCTCTTCAAAACTTGAAATATTTAATCCAAAATCTTTCCAAATAGTTTACTATGATTTTACATAATTTAGTCACATTTCTAATAATTTTATTATGGCCCTTACAGTCGATTTCCATATACGGTCATCGGACTGCATTTACAACGACCTTTCCCAAAACTTATTTGGACATATTTTAAAATCTAACAATTAGATTTCAAATCTCTTATTATTATTAGAAAGCTCTTTTCGATACGAACCGAACATTTCCAGTTTCACGAAAATCCATTGGTTGGATCTCCCGTTACATCCATTCAAAATCAATGGTCGAAATTCGCGTACAGTCACTGCTCGACGCGTAATATTCAGGCCATTTAAATATATATTATATATTTCATCGATTTCCATTTAAAATGTATTTTATAAATCGTTTATAAATTGGTTTTAAAATGATTTCAGCTTTATTTTCAATTTTAAATCAAAATTGAATATTCCATTTCATTATAATATTAAAATGATAATATTTTCAAAATATCAGATTTTGAAATCAATTCTTTTTTATATTCATTATAAAAATGAATAAAATCGATATAATAATCCGTTCGAGTTAAAACGCGTACATCTACTTAATTCGGCTTCATATATTTAAATATTTTTGTGTCCATCCAAAATCGAATATTAAAATTATATTTTTATTCTTTACTGAATATTATTTAAACATATTCGTTATTTCTAAACAGGAATTAGACTCAATCAATTACCATATAATTTTATTTATATAGATTCCATATTTCACATGTACTCAAAAATAGTGACAAACAGCTATTAAACATTCCATTTAAAACCAGAGTACAATTTACAACTGTATAAGCATTAAATAGGTAAACAACACCTATCACTGTCTATCAATCAATCGGTTGACATACAATTAAATTTAGGAGAGTTGTGCATAAATTATCATCCCCAGACCCATGTGGGGTTTTCAAACATCAACAAATTATTGGGCGATGTATAAAATTATCGTCCCAATACCCGTATGGAGTTTACATCATAGTCCATGTGAATTTGTTTATTATTTTCATGGTATAATAATAATGACATTAAAAGTGTACACATCCATCAATCATTAAACAATTATTGCAATCACAGGTAGTCAATATATATTCAGTTATATAAATAAATAACTATATAAAATTTTGAGGAGAGAGTTCTCATTTTGGTTTCCACTCAGTCGTTCTTTTATTGAGGATTTTATATTTAAACTAAATTAAACAAGCATTTAATTTAGCTAAAAATATCAACTTGCTTCTTTTCCATTCTATTCAGTTCTATGTTGTAGTGTTCGTTTTCACGATCAAAACGCAACTGAAATCGTCGAATTTCGACCTCGTATGAAAAAGATATGCTAAATTATACATTAATTACAAAAATGGAATTACTAAATAATTAATTACATCATTAGCTTTAATTACGATCATCTCCATCATTCAAAAATAGGGCCAATTAAACAAACCCATTGTCAACTTATTTTAAACGCTGCTACTCATCCCCAGGGGGGTCGGAACCCCATCTGAAACCGCCAAGCCATAGGGAATCGCGCCCTCGACCACCGCCAACCACCATAGACCACTCGACGCCCCCATCTCACCTCGAAACGCATGCAAACAATAGAGCTTTGAGTTCGATTACCATGTCGAATACTTCACAATAAACGATCATTGCCATATAAAATTAAAGCTCATGAGGAGCTCTTGAATTTTTGTTCAGAAATCAAGAATTAATTCGAAGTGGATTTCGCGATTTTGGAGTTTGAATTGTTGAACGTTTTCCGCTGTCCGAACGTATGGTGGCGGCCTGTAGAAGGAGTTGACCACGCTGGAAATAATGTTAGGGTTTGACCGACCCTTTAGGATATATACTATATACAAATTAATATTTAATTCAAAAATAAGTTGTTAATCGATCCGAAATCCAAATCAAACCCAACAACCATCGTTCCTAACCAGATACCCCCATTCCAAACAATCGGAAAATGTTTCGTAAGCCAACTCGACTGTTTCGATAAGTTTTTACCAAAATTAAAATATAAACTAATATAACGGTCAAAATTAAATTCCAACGTACATTTCAATTTTTTGGGGCTACATACTGACTCCAAAAATTATGAAAATTGAAATCTAGCTATGTTTTGACGATACGGTCCTAACAAAATTAGTTTCGTCAAATTGGAGACTGTTTGAAAAATGGCTATTTTTAGGGCTATATATAATAAAATATAAATAAATTTTATAACGACTATTTTAAATTTTAAACTGAACAAAACTTATAATTTATAAAGTGAAATCTCAATTTTTCACATTCATTAGAAAGATATAGTTAAACAGATTCAACATTTCTTGTTTCATCAAATTTTGACTTATATTGAGTTCTGTATATTCAATTGAAGTTCAAAACTAAATTTTCAAACTACTGCGCAATTTCGAGTTCGTTTTAATTAAATTTTAGCTTTACCTGTTCTAACTTCGATTTAAATAAAATTTAAATCATTAATTCTCAAAATAAATCATTTTAATTCCTTAAATCCCTTAAATCAATTAAAAATAAAATTTTAAATTGGTTCCAAAATCTGGGTTGTTACAATAAATTTAAAGATCATGTTAAAAAAGCAGAGAAAATCTTGTAATATGTGTTTACTGAATTATTTTATCAAATATAATAACTTTTTGAAAATATTGCTAAATAATATTTTATTGGTTCAAATGAATATTAAAAATGCAAAATATTGATTAGCAAGCAATATTTAAGTGTAATATTTTTTTTAACATGAAGCATTAAGTTGTTTTAATGAAATCATTAATAATTCGTAAATTCATGCATAAAAATGTAAGTTGTAAATATTGTTGAATAAAAGAAAAGTTGCATTGAAAACCATGTTTGGAAAGGATTAAATAAATTCATAAAGTAATAATACAATATTAAATGGTGTTAAGATGAAATAAATTTGTAAATTATTGCTAAAAATGATGTGTGTGTAATAGGAACAATGTGAATTGTTGGGTTGCTATTGATATAAGTAATGTGATTGTTGATTAAGAACCAATATTTGAAGATTAAAATATTTTAGTAAGGTTTGTAGTTTTATTTTGTTTGAAAACAATAAAGTTTTACAAATTTTGTTGTGTAAAATATGTGAGTTTTGAATTTAAGAAAGGAGAAATATTCATTTTTACAAACATGTATTATTAATATATAAATATTAAAATGAGATGAAAATATTTTATTACACGCTCGTATAACTTTGTAGAGTTTTTACAATGCTAAATGTGATGAAGAAATTTTCTTATTTCGTTTTGTGTTGATAGAGTAAAATTCACAACACTTTAAATTTTGTTATAGTTGAGCTTTTGGGTTAGTCGCCAGAGGGGAATTAACCCAAAGCCCAAAAAAGTATCTAGTGACAAATTTTAGTGTGCTCATTCTCCTTACAACTCACTTTCCTCTTCCTAGAAAAGAAATACATATAAAAATTAATGGCTTTCTCCTCAATCCTAAAAGCTTGAATCTTCTAATACAAATTAAAAACAAATAGAGAGCATAAATCTCCTTTCTATGAAATGAGAGATCACCCATTAACTAAGAATCCACATTTGTTTCTCTATAGAAATTTGAGGAAGAGGTGTTGTAGTAAAATCCAAAGCCTACATGTGACTACAGCCAATTTCTATGGGTACTGGCTTAAATCATGGTTTTGCAACTATGAATCGCCGAAATCTCTCTAAAATCCAAGCAAGGTGAGTTGTTGCGCTCACACATTATAGTTTAAATATTTAGAACCTTATTTGGCTTGATTTTTAAAGCTTTGTATCTTCCTCGCTGCCTGTTAAAATGGCATGGTTCTTTTCCTAATTTGTAGCATGTGTACTACAATCATACATGCCAATTTTTAGGTTAATTTGAGCTTGCTAGGGTTGTGAAAATAGTGGTCGAATTTGGCTTCGAGGAAGGTTTAAATATGAGAGAAATTTTCCGTGACCAAGCATATAAGAGCCGATCACTAATATCGACCCCTATGTCATTAAGGTTAACCCAGGGTCAACCGTTGGTGTAACGATCCAGAATTTTAAACCAATTTAAAACCAAAATTTTGGATATTAAAATTTGATTTTCTGGACATGTTATGGATTAATTATGAGTTAGGATTAATTATTAAATTAATTATTAATATAATTGACATATTGAAGTAATAGAATAGATGATTAGTTTTGTAAAAATATCGCAGTATAATTTTAATAAAGATTTATTGGGTTTTGTTACAACAAATTTGTCACAAATGTATTTACAAAACTGTTTTTAAGTGTACTCTTTTCTAGTTAATAAATATATTTTAAATATAGACAAATAAAATAAATAATTATTTTGAAACATTAATAAGTTGTTAATATTGTTTAGTTTTGATAACATGAATCTTTAATGTTTAAAATAGCAAAACATAGTCTAGAACTTAATTTTTTTCAACATAAATAATCGTAACAAAGTTTGCAACATCCCTTAGGTGTAGCTAAAGATTTGCTAGCCAAAACAATATATATTTGCACATGGTTTGTACGTGAGAACATGGTTTGAGAAGGTGGTTTATGACATGGCTTTATGCATGGAGAAGGAGGCTCTTAGGGTGATGTGTCCACTTGAGAAATGACCAAAATGCCCTTGAAGTAAGGCTGTTTAAAGGCGTTTAAATTCTCATTTTCCAACCATTCTTTGCACTCTCCTTCTCCAGTCTCTTCCCTACATTTTCGGCCATGGCCTTCTCCCCATCTCCGGCCTAGCTCGGGTAATAATTTGCCCACCCTCCAAAGCTCCCACCTCCTCCCAAAACCAAACCAAACCACCTCCCTTCCCCTCCCCTTACCTCAAGTCTCCCCCTCACTTTCTCAACCACCCCCTCCGGCCCCACACCACCGCCATCAACATCCTCCCTCCGGCAACCAACCTTCTGCCTGTCGTCTCCTCCTCTCGGCCATGGCCCCCACCTATGCTCGGCCTTCGCCTCCTCTCAAATAAAAAAAGATATTTAAGTGTATATATATATATATATATATATATATATTATCGACGAATATGGTACGCCGAAAGTTTGTCCGACAGTTCGTTAGTAGTCAGGTAGGAGCACCTACCATGAAGATATTGGAGCTATGCGGTGAGAACTGCTAAACTATTTTTGATTTAGATAATATTAGTGAGGAAACACTACATGTTTATACATGATTGATTTCGATGTGTATGTGATGATGGTTGAATGTTTTGTAGTTAGAAACAAGTATAAACTGATAAGCGTTAAGTACAGTACAGTAACGCTTGCACATAGTTAATGACCCATATTTATGTTATAAGGGATGATTGTTATGGATGAATATGTGATGGTTAATATCGCTATATATGGTTAATTACTGGTTGAATGTAATCACACACTATGGTTATGGTATTATGGAAGTGATTAGTATAGTCTCCATTTCATATAAATCAGTTTTATACTATTTTAATATCACAATATTGACCAAAAATGAAAATTTGAATTTGGTTTCTGAAACAATTTAGAAATTTAATTGAAGCATAAACGAATAACTTTTGTAAAGGAAGAATTGGATTTGGAATCAAATTCAACCATGTATGGCTTGTTAAAGTTTAAATCAATTTTAAATTTCAAATTTGAAAAGTTAAGTTTGAGGTGGGTATATAAACTTTGATATAAATTCAAACCAATTGTTCTGTAAGTCTTATATATTTTTTAATGAATGTTTGCAAATTTTAAAGTTCATCGGATTAATTTTTGAAAAATAATATTTATTTATTAATATAATAATATTCAATTTTTAATTTAAATTGAATTTGAAGTTTAAATTTTGAAATATTGTCTTCAAATGAGTTTATATATGTTTACAAAAGTTTATAATCATATTGGAGATCAATCAGGTAAAAATTTTGTAAGGACCCGAACTTCCCCTGTCTCCGAGGAGAAGAGGTAGAACGGATTACCTTTGAGGACAAGACGAATCAGAACACAAATAGAAGAACATTTCATTGCTAATTTGTAACACCCCACTTCCATTGATGTCACTCTCAAAGGGAATGCATTAACTTTCATGGAGTATTATTGGTGTATAGAATAGAATATAATAAGACAGATATATATATTGGTACTTAAAAATTAAAACTTTTATTGGAGCGGAGAAATAGTTTGGTTACAACAACATCAAAACCAACAATAAAACCAAGTACACTTAATATCCATCATGACAAATTGTTTTCTGAGTACATAAAGTAAAAAAGCATAACTCCAACATAAGTAGCCATAAAAGAGATGAGCTAAACTTTACTTTCAGCAATCCAAGCACTTCCAAAAGAGAGAGAAAGAGGTCCAAATAAAGCTCCACTAGCACTAGTCCCACCCTGAGAAACTGGGAGGGGGGGAAAGGAAGAAAAGAGGCGAAAACAAAGGGGGTCAGACATAAAGTCTTGCGATTCCAGTAACTTTAACAATATAATTATTAAAGTAATTAGGATAAGGCATAAACTGGTAAAACAAGGAATGACTGGGAAGCAAATGGGCAAGACAAAACAAACAAGAGGAATATGCTGGTGTTAATCGCGCTCCTAATCACTATAGGATAATTACTATACTGCACCATTACTAGTCACCTTAAAAGTCGATTCTTCCTACTGGACAAAATAATCATAATGATAATGGTAGTTCCGCGTTCCCCTAGCTGTCTTCATATGTGACACCTGCCCTTATCTCCACTAGTTGTACCCACTACCACCATACGATCAGCTCCCTAACTCATAGATACCTGTGTTGGTCCCACAGTGGGGTGTATCACTCCCCAAAGTGGCAACCCGATACCATTAAAGATGTATGGCTTATATCTACACGATGCAACAACGTCTTACCAACCTGCCCGGGCCCATGCACGCACATGACCCCGTCGGACTTGCGTTGCCACCGCTAACCCGTTTTTACCTCTTACAATCAAACCCAGTAAGTGTGTCCCGTCCTCGATCTAACTCGAGCTCACAAAGATACTTAATGGGTTACTGGTTTGAAAAGGGTCCCCCATGCTTAGCACATGCTTTCCACCTATGCTTGGTCCCCACTAGGATTTCCCACTAAACCCCTTCTTATTCATGTCTTCTTACAAGTTTTAATTTGGTTAAGTGTTTCTAACCGTATTTCACATGTCACAACATGTCACCCACTTAACGCCCATGTCCATGGTTGCTAGATTTGCCGGCGGGTCCGGTAGTCTTATACCGCAAACGAGCCTAACCTCGTGTCTTTACAATTGTTACGCATTTAATATATGCCTTCGACCTCTCACATTAGACTACTGTATGTGGTGGCTGGATTTGCCGGGCGGATCCGGGCAGTCTTATACCACAAACGAGTCTAACCTCATGTCTTAGGCCTTTTTTACACATAATTATTTCATCCTAATATGAATTAATTATCCTTATCCAAATTGTCAATAATTTCCAAATTAATCTATGTCCATAATTGTCACCTAAATTATGTCCATACTTTTCAGGTATATAAATTATACCAATTAGCGTCTCAAATTAGTTATACGCCTTTAAAGCCATTTTATGCCAATTCACAATTTGTATAATTAATTTTCCCATTGTGCCCACGTCATTCGTACATTTAATATGAAATATGTTAGACTCGCAAATAGTCTAACTCATAAAAAGAAAAGAAACATCACAACTTGCATAACACATAAAATAGATCTAACTTGCGAATAAGAATTATAACATAAGTTCGCATAGCCAATAACTTGCATAGGCAATGGGCATATAGAACATAAATTTGCATAAACTACCATGGATATAAATATAGATCTAAACATGAAATTGTGAACTTGCATATATGAATATGGGTTTCACCTAAACTTGCATATGTGAATATGGTTTTCACCTATAATTGCATATGTGAATATAGGTTTCTCCTGAACTTGCATATGTCAAAATATTTTCCACCTAAACTTGCATATGTAAACATGTAAACTAATATCACATATTTTACATATAAACTAACATATATATGTATGTATGTATGTATGTATGTATGTATGTATGTATGTATGTATGTATGTATGTATATACATACTTGATTCACATACAAACTTGTGTATAATTCGCATACAGACTTGCATATGATTCACATACAAACTAGCATATGATGTACATCCCAAACTTGCATATAAACTGATGTCATAAAATGAATCAAGTTAAACATGTGTGATTGGACATATGAAATAGATCTACTAACATAAGTTAACAAAACTGTCATATGTTCACCAACAGACGATAACAAAGTTAAGTAACATCACATTATTCAACAAATATGTTCTCATAATCCTGATTATAACTCATCATAATTAATTTATTAATTATTTTGTGCAAGAAATTGTACTCACAAAGACGGATAAGAGAAGAGAATAATTCGTTCATCGTTTGTATTAGAATCCTGACTTGCAATTCCTAAGCTTGAAGAAGATGAACTATTCCAGCAGTAGCATGGAGGCCAAGAGATTAATTTAGTTTAGGTGTAGAGCTTGAGTCTATGCGTGCTTATATAGAAGTTTAAATTAATATAAGCCATTAGATTATCATATGGGCAATCACAACCGTCCAGACTAGATAGAGTTATCCAGAATTGCCACCAATGCCTTAGTGACTCTGCAACAGGTCAGAATCGTCAAAGTTCAGATCTGCCCGGGGGGAAGGGGGTAGATCGACCCCCAGTCGACCCCCGAGTCGACCTGTATAGGGGAGGTCGACCCCTAGGTCGACTTGGCCTGGGGCGGGAAAAATGCCGCCCAGCCCGCTTCTTCGTTTGAATTCGAATTTTGAATTTTAATCTGAATTGTTTTTTATTTATTTAAATTTCTGAAACATCTGAGGGCGATAACTTCCTCATACGAAGTTGGATTTACGAAAACTTGGACTCTATTCCAAGCAGAATTTTGAGATGAACGCAATAGCGTAACCCGTTTCCCTTAATTCTCACTTTAACAATTAAGTATTCTTTAATTCGTTCTTTTAATAGTCATAGAAAATTCAGGGTGCTACATTCTCCCCTCCTTAAAGGATTTCGTCCCCGAAATCTTCAAGTCAAGAATAATGTATATCCTACCATCCAATCATCCATCTACTCCACCATCAAACACAGGCATCCATTGTCCTTACAAGATTTCTAATGCTGTATGAACATATGAAAAAAGTGTGTGTATATGTTCCTTATCCAATGAAAAATCAGGCGGTCTACTGATTCAGTTGACCTCCTTAATGCAAATCATGATAGTGCCATGCGTCCATTATGTATGCGAAAGAGTCCTAACGATACATATCATTTCTACATGGATGCACAACCATTCATCAAAATGCAGCATCCATATGATAACACAACCATTATATATCCATTAATTTAAATATGCACACATATTCATATGCAATATGAAAGTGATTGAGCCGATCTAGTGCCTAATGTGTGTGTACATGCATCCATGAGCAACCACTAGCAACCAATTGCAATCACTCGCAACCATCAATCATAACATGTTTCAAATACATGTTTACGTTCATTGGTTTCTACCTAAGGATAAAGAATAGGACCGAGGAGATATACTTAAAAGATAGATATAAGCATGAGTAAACTTATGGGAAAAAGAGATCAAGGAGGTACCCTCAAAAAGAAAAGGGTAGGCTGCACGTATTTTTTTTCTCAGTTTCCAAAGTCGCGTCTTCCTCAACGTCACTCCATTGAACTTTAACAAGGTTGACTTCATGGTTGCTTAGCTTTTTGACTTCCGTACCCAAGATACGAGTTGGAATGGTTCTCACAGTCGCTTCTCGTTCCACTTATACTTCTTCTAGTATACTTGGCTCCACAACTTCCGCAGACTCATGTAAGCACTTTCATAGTTGAGAAACATGAAAAATATTATGAAGTCCAGCCAGTCTTTTGGGTAGCTCTACTCTGTAATCCATCGTCCCAATCCTTTCAGTGATAGGAAATGGTCCTACAAATCTTGGTGCTAGCTTTCCTACAGACCCAAAGCGAATGACATTCCTCAAAGGAGATACTTTAAGGAACACCCTATCTCCAACCTCAAAATCAAGGTCGGTCCTTCTTTTGTCTGTGTAGGACTTCTGTCTATCTTGTGCAACCTTCATCCGTCTTCTTATCAAGTCCACCTTTTTTGAGGTTTCTATAATCATGTCTGGCCCAAATACGAGCTTGTCTGTAGACTCCCACCAAAAAGTTGGTGATCGACATGGTCTTCCATATAAAGCTTCGAAGGGCGCCATTCCTATGGTGGCTTGGTAGCTATTGTTGTAAGCTAATTCCACCAAAGAAAGATCATCCTCCCATGTCCCTCCAAAGTCAAGAATGCACAATCTCAAGAGGTCTTCCAGTACTCTGTTCACCCTTTCCGTCTGACCATCGGTTTGGGGGTGATAGGCCGTGCTTAAGCATAATTGTGTGCCTACAGCCTCTTGCAAACTCTTCCAAAACTCGCTCATAAAGATAGGATCTCAATCACTCACTATGCTGGAGGGTATCCCATGGAGTCGAACTATTTCTTTAAAATAAATGGATGCTAGGGACGAGGCGGTCCTTCTACTCTTAACAGGTATAAAGTGAGCGCTTTTAGTGAGCCTGTGCACTATTATCCAAATATTGGTATTGCCTTTTCTTGATCTAGGCAATCCATCAACAAAGTCCATCGAAATGCTATCCCACTTCCACTGTGGGACCTCTAGAGGATGAAGCAGACCACTAGGCTTCTTCTGCTCCGCTTTGACTTGCTGGCATATCAAGCACTTAGCGACGAACTCAGCTACATCCCTCTTCATGCCATTCCAAAAGAAAACCCTTTTATATCTTTATACATCTTGTCTCCGCCTGGGTGTATGGTCAGCTTAGAATGGTGTGCTTCTACGAGAACCATCTTCACTAAATCCCTTATTTGTGGGATGCATAGCCTTCCATCCCGTCTCAACCAACCCTTATCATCATGGAGTAACTATTGAGATGACTAGAAGTCTCACCCTTAACTAGCTTATCCATCATATCAACTAGTTGAGGGTCTTCTCGTTGTGCGGTTCCAACTGAATCCACAAGAGTAGGCCGCACCTCTAACGATGCTAACAGACCAGGTATAATTTCAGAGGAGGGTCTAAAGTTAAAGTTTGCTATGTACTCCAAGCTTTGCCTTTCTACAAAGAGATGATTCAAGGTCAGCTTCTTTCTACTCAAGGCGTCTACTACCACATTGCCCTTGTCAGGGGTATAGGAAATCTCAAAATCATATGAGGCTAGAAATTCCATCCACCTTTGTTGTCCTAAGTTAAGATCTTTTTGTGAGAAAAGATATTTTAATGATTTATGGTCAGTCAACAATTCAAACCTTTTTCCTAGTAGGTAATGATGCCATGACTTTAGAGCGAAAACAATGGCAGCTAGCTACAAATCATGAGTTAGGTTGTTCTTCTCATGTACCTTCAATTGCCTTCCCCTATAACAAACTACCTTGCCTTCATGCATCAAGACAGTGCCCAATCCTGCACTGCATGCATCTGTGTATACAGTAAACATTTTGCTCCCATTAGGCAATGTCAGAACTGGGCCTGTTGTTAGAGCTCTTTTCAAACGTTGGAAAGAAATGTCATAATCTAAATCCCAAGCGAAAGTTAGGTTCTTCTTTGTCAATCTTGTGAGTGGGGCTGAGATTTTTGCAAAGTCTTTAATGAACTTTCGGTAAAAGCGCGCTAGCCCGAGAAAGCTTCGGACTTCGGTTGCATTCCGTGGAACCTTCCAATCTTGCACCGCAACTAATTTTGTGGGGTCCACAGTTATCCCCTCTTTGGACACCACATGTCCAAGAAAACCTCAATTCTTCTCTCCAAAAATGGCATTTTGAGAATTTGGCTTTCAGCTGATGTGCATGAAGAGTATCCATGACTTCCCTTAAATGCAAAGCATGCTCTTCTTCATTCTTCAAGAAAATCAAAATGTCATCTACAAAGACCACCACGAACTTATTAAGGAACTCCCTGAACACCTTGCTCATCAAATCAACGAAGTAAGCGGGTGCGTTTGTCAAGCCGAAAGGCATGATAAGCCATTCGAAGAAACCATCCGGGGTTCTAAACGCGGTCTTATCAATGCTGTCTTCAGCCACTCTTAGCTGATGAAACCCGGTAGCCAGATCTAGTTGGGAGAAAACCGACGCACCTACAAGCTGATCAAACAAGTCGTCTATTCTTGGAAGTGGGTGCCTGTTTTTCTTGGTCAGCTTGTTTAGCTCCCTATAATCAACGCATAGGCGAAATGAACCATCTACTTTGGTTGCGAATACTACTGGAGCACCCCATTCAGAAATACTCCGCCTTATAAACCTTTTTTCGAGCAACTCTTTGACTTGCTTACTGAGCTCTTTTCTCTCCCTTGGAGCCATGTGTCTAATGGGTAGAGCTATGGGTTTTGCATTATCAACAAGGTATATGCAGAAGTCTATCTCCTTCTTCGGAGGTAAGCCCTTCGCCTCTTCAAACACATTTGAGTATTCACGGACTACTCTAACAGACTGCAAGTTTTCTACAGACGCATCAAGTGATTTTAGGTAGCTAAGCATAACAGAATGTATGGGATTACAAGAGATTTCGAGAGTGTTACCAAGGCGAGTCATAAGTCTAACCACACTCTTTTGACAATCGAGGATGGCACCATTACTGGATAACCAATCCATTCCTAGAATCAACCCATAGCCCGTGAAGCCAAGAACGAAGGTGTTGCATTCAAACCTAATGCCCAAGATGGACACTCTTAGATCCCGACAAATCATTGAAAGATGAGCCTGTCCTCTGCCCTTGCCCTTGTCTTCTCGGGTAGTCTTTAATCAGATGTCCTGCCTCACCACAGTTGAAACAGCAAGTCTTCTTCTTCTTCTCCCCACATTCCTTGCTCAGATGGCCTGGTGTTCCACAATTAAAGCACTTTTCTTTCCTTTGCTATTATTATCCTTACCACCTTTCTTAGGTTGCTGCTGTGACTTCTTTTGATCCCCTTTCTTTTCCGGTGCCATATTAGCATTAGCGCCTTTCTCCTCTTCATGCATATGTGCCATGTAAACCAGTTTCTCAAAGGTAGTCCCCATAGGAATGTAGGTCATACCCAACCCATGTAGCGACTCATTCAAACCTTTAACGAATCTCAGGGCCTTCTTTTCAGGTGTGTTCACCAAGTCTAAGCCAAATCTCGCCAACTGATTGAACTTGTTGACGTACTCCTTTACTGATATATTCCCCTGCTTCAACGCCAAGAACTTCTCCATGTATAAATTCTCTTCTGCTCATGAGAGAAATTTCATCTCGAACCTATGCCTGAAATCCATCCATGTCTTGATTGGATGCTCTCCAGTCGTGACCTCCCACCAAAATGAGGCTTCGTCCTTCATTAACCAAGCAGCTAATTGGACCTTCCTTCCATCTTCTATCTCGAAGATACCAAACAAATCTTCCACCTCCTTAAGCCAATTTCAAGATTCAACAAATGTATCTAACCCGTGAAAAGGTTTCTAGCCCATTTCTCGAAAGTCTTTGCATATCTTCGATAAAGTATCAAATCGGGGAGGGGGAGGAGGAGGAACGGCTGCAGCTGGGGGCGGAGGAATGTCTGCTGGGCTTGCGGCGGTGGCCAAGCCTCCAGATACCTTCTGAACCAGGTTGGTATCGGTATCGGTATGCCCACAGGTATCTCGGGTACCCTAGACATGATGAAAAGAAAAAGGAAGAGATTCAAAACGGAGAATCAAAGGAAAGATATATGGCTCTTGGGGGTTATGTTTTTAAAACAAACTTTTCTCTTGAAAATACTCTCCTAAAACCTATTTTTGAAAGTATTTCTTTATAAAATGCTTTTGAAAAACAGTTTTTCAAAATCTCTTATATGTTCTGGTAAACCTTCGACTCAGATACCACGTGTAACACCCCACGTCCATTAATGTCACTGTTAAAGGGAAAGCATTAACTTTCATGGAGTATTATTTGAAAATTAAAAAAAAAACTTTTATTGCAGTGGACAATTAATTTGGTTACAACAACAACAAAACCAACAATAAAGCCAAGTACACTTAATATCCATCTTGACAAATTGTTTTCTGTGTACATAAAGTAAAAAAGCATAACCCCAACATAAGTAGCCATAAAAGAGATGAGTTGAACTTTACTTTCAGCAATCCAAGCACTTCCAAAAGAGAGAGAAAGAGGTCCAAATCAAGTTCCACTAGCACTAGTCCCACCCTGAGAACCGGGGGGAGGAAGAAAAGAGTCGAAAACAAAGGGGGTCAGACATAAAGTCTGGCGAGTCCAATAACTTTAACAATATAATCATCAAAGTAATTAGGATAAGGCATAAACTAGTAAAACAAGGAATGATTATGAAGCAAAAGGGAAAGGCAAAATAAACAAGAGGAATATGTTGGCATTAATCGTGCTCCTAATCACTATAGGATAATTACTATACTGCACCATTACTAGTCACCCTAAAAGTTGATCCAGCCTACTGGACATAACAATCATAATGATAATGGTAGTTCCGTGTACCCCCAGTTGTCTTCATAGGTGTCACCTGCCCCTATCTCCACTAGTTGTACCAACTACCCCCATGCGATCGGCTCCCTAAATCGTAGATACCCGTTTTGTTCCCACAGTGGGGTGTATCACTCCCCAAAGTGGCAACCCGATACCACTAAAGATGCACGGCTTATATCTACACGATGCAACAACGTATTACCTACCAGCCTGGGCCCACGCATGCACATGACCCCGTTGGACTCGTGTTGCCACCGCTAACCTGTTTTGACCTCTTACAATCAAACCCAGTAAGCGTGTCCCATCCTCGATCTAATTCGAGCTCACAAAGATACTTAATGGGTTACTGGTTTGAAAAGGGCCCCCCATGCTTGACATAAGCTTTCCACCTATGCTTGGTCCCCACTAGGATTTCCCGCTTAACCCCTTATTATTCATGTCTTCTTACATGTTTCAATTTGGTTAAGTGTTTCTAATCGTATTTCACATGTCCCCCATATCACCCACTTAAACCCCATGTCCCACCACATGTTTATCTTGGTTAAGTGTTACTTAATTCATTATAACCGTAACCTTGTAAGACCTCCCACATTAGACTAACGTTTGCGGTTGCTAGATTTGTCGGGCGGGTCCGGGCAGTCTTATACCGCAAAACGAGCCTAACCTCGTGTCTTTACAATTGTTACGCATTTAATTTATGCCTCCGACCTCTCACATTAGACTACCGTTTCTGGTTGCGAGATTTGCTGGGCGGGTCCGGGCAGTCTTATACTACAAACGAGTCTAACCTCGTGTCTTAGACCTTTTTTACACATAATTATTTCACCCGAATATGAATTAATTATCCCTATCCAAATTGTCAATAATTTCCAAATTAATCTATGTCCATAATTGTCACCTAAATTATGTCCATACTTTTCAGGTATATAAATTATTCCAATTAGTGTCTCAAATTAATTATATGCCTTTAAAGCCATTTTATGCCAATTCACAATTTGTATGATTAATATTTTCCCATTGTCCCGACGTCGTTCGTACTTTTAGTATGAAATATGTTAGACTTGCAAATAGTCTAACTCATAAAAAGAAAAGAAACATCACAACTTGCATAACACATAAAATAGATGTAACTTGCGAATAAGAATTATAACATAAGTTTGCATAGCCAATAACTTGCATAGGCAATGGACATATAGAACATAAATTTGCATAAACTACCATGGATCTAAATATAGATCTAAACATGAAATTGTGAACTTGCATATATGAATATGGGTTTCACCTAAACTTGCATATGTGATTATGGTTTTCACCTAAACTTGCATATGTGAATATAGTTTTCTCTTAAACTTGGATATGTGAATATAGTTTTCACCTAAACTTGCATATGTATGCATGTAAACTAATATCACATGTTTTACATATAAACTAGCATATGTGTATATATATACTTGATTCATATATAAACTTGTGTATAATTCGCATACAGACTTGCACATGATTCACATACAAACTAGCATATGATTTACATCCCAAACTTGCATATAAACTGATGTCATAAAATGAATCAAGTTAAACATATGTGATTGGACATATGAAATAGATCTACTAACATAAGTTAATAAAACTGTCATGTGTTCACCAATAGACGATAACAAAGTTAAGTAACATCACATGATTCAACAGACTTGTTCTCATAATCCTAATTATAACTCATCATAATTAATTTATTAATTATTTTGTGAAAGAAATTGTACTCACAAAGACGGATTAGAGAAGAGAATAATTCGTTCGTCTTTTGTATTAGAATCCTGACTTGCAATTCCTAAGCTTTAAGAAGAAGAACTATTCCAGCAGTAACATGGAGGCCAAGAGATTAATTTAGTTTAGGTTTAGAGCTTAAGTCTATGCATGCTTATATAGAAGTTTAAATCATTATATGCCATTAGATTATCATAGGAGCAATCACAACCGTCCAGACTAGATGGAGTTATCCAGAATTGCCACCTATGTCCTAGTGACTCAGCAACAGGTCAGAATCGTCATAGTTCAGATCTGCCCGGGGGGAGGGGTAGGTCGACCCCCTAGTCGACCTGGCCTGGGGCGGGAAAATTCCCACCCAGCCCGCTTCTTCGTTTGAATTCGAATTTTGAATTTTAATCTGAACTGTTTTTAATTTATTTAAGTTTCTGAAACTTCTCAGGGCCATAACTTCCTCATACGAGACGAACACAATGGCGTAACCTTTTTCCCTTAATTCTCACTTTAGCGATTAAATATTCTTCAATTTGTTCTTTTAATAGTCATAGAAAATTTAGGGCGTTACATTATTACAACAATTTACATCAGAATACAAGAACATACAGAGTATGAATAAATATTACACATTTACTAAATATCAGATATTTACAAGTTATAATGCAGCGGAAAATAATACAAAACACAACTGAAAAGAATATACGGATACAGAGCTTTCAGAATATCATTCCAGCTGTAAACCAGGATCCTGTGAATAGAAATCTGCAAATCCAAAACTACTAGCTGCCCGTGTGGAAAATAGGGGCACCTAGAATTTAGGTTAAAACAATAAACTCCAGGTCAGTCATGTGACTGGTGTGAGAACTAAAACAGTTACTTAAAACTATACTTTAAATCAGATATATCAAGGGACCACGCCGTGTAACACGGAACGGGTTTCTTCCCAAGAATACCAGTGCATATAACAAAATAGCGCAATGCTTTCTGAAAAAATGAAGCTATTATAAGACCCATGTCCTATCACACAATGCAACGCAAGCCGGGGGATAGGGTTTTACCTTATAATATCCAAACGTGCTTGGTACGTTAAAACAAATCATTTGATACTTATTATAAGTGCATAGTGTTTAAAACAACTTCAAATTTAAATGTATCAATCCTAGACGGCATGGGTACCATACATCATGTCGCCAATACTAGGCTCTACAATCAAAACAGCAATTGTCACGTATTGGAAGTTGGACTTCCATCTGTAAACCAAGGCAAGAGATCGTCCTTACCGAATTCGAGACGCTCTAGCCTGCCCCTCAGGATACAGCCGCAACTGCACCTTGGATCATCAGGGCCAGTCCACACAGAGTGGATTAAAATGCCTGAACACTGCGTTTTCCCGCCCTATGGGCCATCAACTGGTCATACCCCGACCAAACTATCGGCCCTAGAACGACTGATATAATCGAGGCGCCTCGTCATCCATCATCCACATAAGTAAAATGTCAGGGCTTGCAAAACATTGACACCACTCCTAGCTAGAAGGAAACACATGTTCTCCCTGAAGTCCACTGCCGTTTCTGGTTCACACCGGGGTGTGAGGCTCGCGAATTAACACTACACAAAGCTATGATATATTAAAGTCGTGCTTTGATCATCAACCACAAGACTCTTCTTTTCAACAAAAGCCTTGATCATTTGCATCTTAGCATGCCACACAGGCAATTCACGCTATGAAAACAATGTCTATCAATCACACAGAATGAAATCCGATGTTAGACACACATCCATTTACAAGTTCGTTCTGGGTCTGAACGAAACCGGATGCACCTTATTCCTCGTCCCATATGTCCAATACAGGAGAGAGGCCCTCGCATATCCGGTCGATCTCCAAGTACATCTAGACGATCACCACTTATTACCTTATCTTGGGTGTACAGCCCAATCAAGGCACCAGTAATAATCCAAACAATGTGAAGACCTCCGGTTTTAAACCACCATCTTCATCCTCGACACATCGTCGAATCAATTATTCAGAATGGGATAAACCCATTCCTTCTGAATAACTCACATATATAATAAACAAGTGCTACAAAAACACAACATACGCCTCATTCCAATCCAAAATATTTCTTTATCCAAATATTCATATACTTTGGGAAAGGTTCCCATTAATTTTATCAAAGATAAATTCTTTAAATTTATTCTTTAATCTTCCATTAGATATTAATTCAAACCAAATTATGGTTTATCCAAACGAGTCGGGATTAGCGAACCTTACCGAAGTAATCATTTGTTTAATTTCCCAATCCCAACCTATTCATCCCATGAAGCAAAACTAGTAATAAACCACGGTGTTATCGGTAAATTTAATTACCATTTCACATTCAAATCTAATTAAAGATTTAACTATCGCCTGGAGTAAAACTGGTGGTACTCCATTCTCAATCATTTTAATCTAATTAAAGATTCATTAAAACTCCACTTGGTTTTAATCTTCCCAAAAATCAATATTAATGATTGTTTAACTTGGGAAATCATATCCTGTCTTTAACTGGGTTAAAGAACCAATGTCCTTTAAAACACCGTTCACAATAAACACAAAAGAACATTCCATTCCATCAGCCTTTAACCATAAACTAGCAAGTGAACAATTCCCTAAGTATTAATCCAAAGGCCGAAACCAACATCAAATCAATAACCAGGAAACCATTCAACTTAACTAATCTCCAGTTAGTTTCTGATTTTCTTAACTCCGTTGGGTCTAAGAACAGTATTATTAAATATACCATTCACGACAACCCAAAATCACATTCCATTAACATTGGAATATTAATGGAAAACAAATCGATATATATAACCGATATAAAACTCCATATCCAACCGACAATATCAATGGAATAACAACAAGGCCTTTAAAATTCCATATATATTAACCGTCTTTCTCTACAAAAGCTTACTTCGATTATTACCAAATCGAATTCCGTTCAATTCCAATTTAATATGTTAAATTGGAAAACTTTACTTTGGAAAATCTCCTTTAAATCTTAACAAAAGATTTATAAATTCCAAATCCCATTTCACTATAAATCGGTTTAAAGAACGAATGTCGCTAAAACACAGTTCACAACAAACCCAATTCACATTCCGTCAGTCTCTAACCGTAAATTAGTAAGAGAACAATTCCCTAAGTATTAACCCCGAAGGCCGAAACCAACATCAGATCAATACCCAGGAAACCATTCAACTTAACTAATCTCCAGTTACTTTCTAATTTTCTTAACTCCATCAGGTTTAAGAACAGTATTATTAAAGATATCATTCACAAAAAACCCAAAATCTAATTTGATATTAAATACAAAGCTTTGAATTGAAAATATATCGGCTTATATTCAATATCAAATTCTGAAATCAATAAATATCGTATTGGAATAACAATATATCTATATCTTCCAAATTCCTCCACAATATCCATATAATCACGGAATCCAATATCGAAATATTCTAAAGATAATTTCGATTTAAATCCATTCCAATTCATATATTGGAAATCCTGGTTATTTTTAAAATCATTTCAAATCCAATTTATTTATTTAAAAATATTGGATTTTTAATTCTAGTTCAAAACTAGTTCATTTTGAAAAATATATATTTTTATCTTTTCAAATATGGGATTTTTCATCCTAATTCCTTCCAAATCATTTATTATGATTTTACAAAAATTATTGATATTTTTAATAATTTTATCAAGGTCTGTAAATTCGATTTCCATAACCGGCCATCGAACTGCACTTACAACGACCTCTTCCAAATTTGATTGGGACATAATTCCAAATCCAACCGTTAGATTTCAGATCTTTAATATTCGTTAGAAAGCTCTTTTCGATGCGAACCCAATGGTTCTGGTTTTAGGAGAATCTGACGGTGGGATCTCCCGTAATTTCCATTCGAAATCAATGGTCGAAATTCGCGAACTGCCGCAGCGCGGCGCATTCTATTCTGACCATTATATATATAATATGTATTTCATCGATTTCCATTTAAAACGTATTTTATAAAATGTTTTAAATTCATTTTCAAAACGATTTCAACTTCATGTTCAATTTCAAATCAAAATTGAATGTTCCATATCATCGATATATATATGATAGTATTTTCAAAACATTATATTCTGAAATCAATTCCTTTCCGATATTCATTATAGAAATGAATGAAATCGATATAAATATCGTTCACGTCAAAATGGGGTTAACTAATCAACACAGTTATATATATTTAAATATATTCGTGTCCATCCCAAATCGGACATCAAAATCACATTTTTGATTCATTACTGAATATTATTTTAAAATATTCATTATTTTAAAATATTTGTTATTTTAAAATATTCATTCTTTCTGAACTGGAATCAGACATAGCCATTTACCATACAATGTGAATTATATGGATTTCATACACACATGTATACAACAATAATCAAACATAGTCAACTATCACCCAAAGTGCATTCTACACTGCATAAGTATCAAATGTAAATATTTAACGCTTACAACAGCCTGTCAATCAATCGATCGACATACAACTATTTAGTGGGACTAGTGTTTATCATATATCATCCATACCCGTGTGGGGTTTCGATCAACAAATACAGATTTATTTGTGCAGTTGGGCGATGTGTAAAATTTATCGTCCCAATCAATATCAGTCCATTGTGTGTACATGAACAAATCGTCCGATTTGTTTATAAATATTTATTTTATTCATATACACATTAAAAAAATATTTTTAACTACATAAAATATTCTATTCCTTTCCACATCACACAATCAAATTTCACAACACAATCAAATAAACAAATAAGTCATCCATGGTCTATGGACGACGGGTGTCGGGTGCAGCTAAGCACCATCCGCATCCTAGTAAGTATTTTAACTAGAAAATAAAATAAAAGTGAGAAGTTCTCAACTTTGGGATCCACTCCTCCATTCTTTATTTCTGAATGGTTTGGATTTTGTTTTGATTTCAGTCCGTTCCATCGCACTCCTTTTCACGCTGTTCATAGTAAAAATCATATTTTTACAACACTTCATTCTATATAAAAATTATATTTTTATATCTCTACTTTTTATATAAAGATCGAATTTTTATTTCACTAGAACATATATAAAAATCACATTTTTATACTATTCAAATATAAATAAAAATCACAATGTTCTTTCAACTTTACACATAAAAAAATTCATATTTTTATATTTCTAAAACCATGCTCTTTATATTCTTAAAAACCCATGTTATTTATATTTTTATAACTCTCTTCATATTATAAAAATCATATTTGTATACCTATTTCATTTGTATAAAAATCATATCTTTTTGTAAACAAAGATTGTATTTTTACTTCTCTACAAATATAAAAACCATATTTTTAGTTCGCTATAAGTATAAAAATCTGAAGTTTAAAAAATGTTGTTATCCATTAAAATCTGAATTTAAACTAGGTTATATGCCATAAAGAAAATAAAAATAAATAAAACAAAAGGAACTCACAGTTTTAGGCGGAGGAGAGCTCGCTGGTGGGAAGGGGGAGTTGCAGCATCAGCGACGACCTGTCAGTGGTGGCGGTGGCCCACAGATGGTCGGAAGGCAGTCAATTTGGGTGGTGGGGCTATGGGTTTGGGGTTTTCAAGTGGGGAACGGAGAGGAGGAGATGAGAGGGGGTGCGGCGGCGGTGGGTTCCCCGAGGCGGCGGGGCGAGGCTGGGGTTTTGAGGGCGACGAGGATTTGAGTCAAAAAGGGGGTGGGTTTTTCTTTGAATGGGGGGGGGGGGGGGTAGATAGGTTATAGAGGATAGGGCTTATATATAATTATATTTAATTATTTAATTTAATTTTATTTCAGAAAGTAACTTTTTATTTCGAACTCGGAATCGAACCCACCGACTGTCGTCCCTAGCTAATTACCCCCATTCTGAACCCAATGGGAAATGTACCGTAAGCCAGTTAGGCTGTTTCGATCAGTTTTCGCTAAAATCAAAATACAAATCCATATATTGAATTTTTAACGGACTCTAAAAATTCAAGAAAAACTAATTCTAGCTTCATATTGACGATACGATCCTAACAAAACTAATTTCATCAAATTTGGAGACCGTTTGAAAATGGCTATCTTCTGGTCGATCCAAATTGACTGAAACTGTCAAAACACATTTTACTTCGCCACGCTCACATATTAGTCCCAAAAATTATGAATTTCGGAATCTTGAAATAATTAGACATCCCGGATCCAACAAAAGTGGTTTCGTCAAAAATGGAGGTCGTTTGCAAAATTTCCATTTTTAAGTGCTATATTTTTCATAGCGACTATTCTAAATTTTCAACTGGGCATAACTTTTTATCCCCACTATGAAATTTCAATTTTTCGGATTCGTTGGAAAGATATTTCCAAATAGATTCTAATATTTTTAGTTTCGCTAAAATTCGATTTAATTTGAATCCTGTACATTCATTTGAAATTTTAAATCGAAATTTCAAACTATCGCGCCATTTTCAATTCCTTTTATAATTAAAAATAAATATTTATATTCTAACGTCGACTCAAATAAATATATACGTTCTAATTCTATTCAAAATAAATTTCTCATTGTTATTATTTAAAATAAATCAATTTAAATATTCAAAATTCATTAAAATCGCCAAAATAAAATTTTTAATTGGTTCTAATTTCCGGGTTGTTACAATCTCCCCCGCTTAAAATCTTTTCAACCTTGAAAAGGAACGGAGCTGAATGTTGTTTAACTAATCAACTCAACTTTCAGTTTGGTTTTCATTCTTCAACTTTTCAGTTTCTAAGAATTTTCCATTTCTTCAAAAATTAGGCTAACACCCTAAATTTTCGAAAAATTTCGCCATAACCTCCCTTGTACGGGAGCACCGGGAAAATACCCAAACTGCCACACTGGCCTCTCCAATCACAAAGAAAAAGAAGCAGCCAAGAGGCTAGCCAATCGGCTCATAAAATCATCAAAAACCCCAAGAAATACAATAAACATGTTCCTATTTGTCGGGCAAAAATTTTTATTCCTCTGCTTTGCTTCCTTGTTATGACCAGTTCAATGTATATACATGTATATGCATGTAATTTCTATAAATTTTCAATTCAGTTCAACATTTGATACAATTTGGCTTAATGGTTCCAAATTTTAATTAATCAAAACAATAATCAAACAACATAATCAGCAATCAATTAGTTGATTAACGTTTCAATTTCATAATTTTTTATATACTCAAAAATCATATTTTTGATGCAAATTCACAACAATATATTCTAACTATATTTTGGTTCTCACACCAATTAGTTGGAAATATATAGATGTAACAACCCGTGTTTTTATAACATGTAATAACCATAAATCAAGGCAGAATTATTTTTTAAAATAAGAATCAAGGGAAACTGGTTACGCCATTACGTTTGTCTCGAAATTCTTCTTGGAAACGAGTCCAAGTTTTCGAAAATTGGAGTTCGTATGACCAAGTTATGACCTTTAAAAGTTTTCAAAAAATTTCAAGTTCAAAACAGGCTCAATTCGAATTCAAAATTCGAATTTCAAACCTCCAAATGGAATGGGCGGGAAATTTCCCGCCCAGGACCAGGTTGACCTGGGGATCGACTATGTAGTCGACCTACCCAGGACCAGGTCGACCATAGTGTCGATCTGGGGGTCGACCTGGTGCCCGAGTCCATTTTTGAAGCTGGATTCAGTATGATGTATTTGGCCTCGTTTCTGTCCACATTCGTTGACCTGAACCTATAAATACAGCCCCTAACACCAGTCTCTCTACACCAAATTTCTTTCTGACCTTATGCTGCTCTGATTCTGGTTGAAAAGTTTGAGAGAGGGACTGCTTCTACTACGTTGAGACTGCATTAAAGGAATTGCTGATTAGGGGACTTGTATTAGGACCTGACTAAGCAACAAACGACTCTCTTTTTCTAATTCTCGAACCACGATCTGTAAGCCCCAGTTATTTTCAGATGTAAACTGTAAATGTATTATGAATATGATGAAAAATTGAAATTGGACCTCTGTATGATGACTGTTTACATTCATTCTTGTTCACCTTGGATCTAGACTCTTGAATATTACTATGACATCGATTTGGGGACTATTCATGTTGTAAATCAAAAAGAGAAACCCCTCTCATTATCATGTTGAACCTGTTATTAGCCACATGTTTATGATTATCATCTTATGACAATCGTTACTATGACTATACTATCATCTTATGACAAACGTTACTATGACTATACTATCACCTTATGACATTCGTTACCATGACTATACTATCACCTTGTGACAACAGTTATTTTTACTAGTACCTTATCTTGCTAGATTTGGAATCTTTATGTTTGAGGCCAATATTTCGTATGCCAGTAATGTTTTAATCTTTTATTTCAAGTCATATCAAGCTATGCTAGTAATCATTTTTGCCACATTATACCCGTTCCTTTTTATGTTATTATTCATTTGTATCGATTCAAACTTACGTGCGATGGGAATACGATTTGGGTAGACTAGGTAAAACATAAATTAGCTTTAAACTTGAACATGAACGTTACTATGACTTGAACCTGAATATGGACATGAACTTGACACGATTTGACATAAAACATGACTTGAAAACTCGATGTGAATCTAGACATGAAAAC
The DNA here is from genome assembly GCA_030737875.1 of Allium sativum. NCBI lineage: Eukaryota > Viridiplantae > Streptophyta > Magnoliopsida > Asparagales > Amaryllidaceae > Allium > Allium sativum. Next base: position 682,336,309 of record CM060909.1, on the reverse strand, counting down.
TGGAACGTGGGCATGACAGTTAGATAAACTTGAAAATGGCCAACTCGAGGTTAGGTTGAGTTTGTAGCGTAAATCTTCCTGGAACCGCCTGGCAAATCCAGTGGTTGCAAACAATAGGATCCAATGTGGGTAGTTGGTCATATCGCACGTAAAAACCCGAGGTTAGACTATGTTGTGGTGTAAATCTGCCCGGAACCGCCCGGCAAATCCAGTTACCACAACAGTTAGTCTAATGTGAGAGGTTGGCGTGCACTAATGAATTAATGCCACATGATAGGGTTAAGTCATGAACCACTTGAATATACTTAACCAACTTGACACGATGACTTGATAGGGTTAAGTCATGAACTGGCTTGAACACACTTAAACAACTTGATACATGACCTGGATAGGGTTAAGTCACGAATTTGAATGTCAACACTTAATCCATTAGAAACCCTAGTTACGCGGTCCTTTTCAGCAGTAACTCACTTAGATGTATCACGATACCCTGGGACTAGGCAGGGTGGGGCACGATTACTGGGTTGATTGTAAGCGACTAGAACGACGGCGGAGTAGGTGCGCCATTGTAGGTTCAGGCGGGTTATGGTCGTGCACGTAGTCCGGAGTTGAAAAACAGGCATTGGGCACCCGTAGATTTACACTGTGCGTGCTTGATTCGTGTTGGTGGTTGGCACCATAGGACTTGATATACCCTATGGTGGACCTAGCACAGGTAACTACATTTCTGGAGAGGGCCGTATGACACAGACACATGACGAGCTAGGACTTGTAGGGAGCCGATCGATTAGTAGATCGTACCGTAGGACCCTGTAATGGGTCACTTCATGACACTGGGCTAAGGGATCATTTCATGGTTAATACTTGATATGGGTTAGAATACTGGTACAGTTGGTGCAGCGAACCTTGAACATGCGATGCCAAACTTGACTTATCTTGTTATCTTAATAATCCAACTAGTTCTGTTATTATCCTTATGTTTAATTCCAGTTTTCACATATCATGTTACCTTTACTAGTTTTCATACTGAAAGTCACTAGGGCTTACCAGTCTTTATGACTGACCCTTTTTCTTTCGTTTCCCCCTCCCCCAGGTTCCCAGGGAGGAAACACTAGCTCTTAGCTTGGATCCAACTTGCTTTCTGATAGCTCATGTACGGTTTGGCCTTGGGCTATGCTATGGCTGCTTCAGCTATTTATGGGGAATAATTTACTTTTGTTTTAAAGTTTATGCTTCTTTACTATGAACTTGATGTAATGGAATAATTTGTATCTTGGATATATGAGCTTTTGACTCTTCTCTTGGAGATAATAAAAAGTTGGTTTTTAATTTCTATCGCTGCTTTATTTATATTCTGCCTTATGATATCTCTGTGCATGTTTACCTAGATAATACTCCACCAAAACTAGTGCATTCCCTTTGTGAGTGACCCTAGCGGAGGTGGGGTGTTACAATTTGGTATCAGAGCAGAAGGCTGCCAGGCTGGGAAAAAGTTTTAAAAACCTTCTGAAACTATTTTCAAAACCATTTATAAAGAAGCATTTTTCAAGAAAAGTTTTATGTTTGAAAAGGTTACTCCCCAAGAAGCCATTAGCACTTCCCTTTGTTTCCTCGTTTGAATCTTTTCTTTTCGTTTTTCAGCATGGCCGATCTTAACCTTCCTGAGGGAATACCTGTGCCTAGATGGTTTCGAAGGTACATAGAAGCCAGGGCCAACGACGCGGGCACGGCAGACACCCCTCCTCCTCCTCCCCCAGTGGCCGCGGTTCCTCCTCCTCCTGGTACCGCCTTTGCCAAAATATGCAAAGACTTTAAAGCGATGGGCGGCAAGAACTTCATTAGAACTGAAACCTTCATTGAGGCACGAAAATGGCTAAAGGAAATAGAAGACTTGTTCATTATCTTTGATATGGAGGACCACAGGAAATTTCAGTTGGCAGCATGGTTGTTGAAAGAGGAAGTTGCATTTTGGTGGGAAGTCACCAACGCTACCAGGCCAGTTGAGACTTGGGAAGACTTTAGAGAAAGGTTTGGGCTCAAATTCCTATCGTCGGCAGAGGAGAACCTTCAGATGGAGAGGTTCCGAGCACTCAATCAAGGGGATATGTCTGTGAGGGAGTACGTGAATAAGTTCAGTCAGCTTGCTCGGTTCGGTTTGGATTTGGTCAACACAGTCCAGAAAAAGGCTGTACGCTTTGCTCGAGGATTGAACGAGCCACTACACAGCTTGGCCCTAACTCACATACCCATGGGGGCGAAATTTGAAAGCTTGGTGGATATGGCTCTACTCCATGAGGAAGACAAGAATAGCAAGAAGGAGGTTAAGCCTACTGAAATTCAGAACAAGAAAGCTGATTTCAAGAAGGGGAATAACAAGAATAATAAGAATAACAAGAACAACAACAAGTCACGTGAGACGAGGAAGTGCAACTTCTGTGGTATTACTGGACATCTAGCTAAAGACTGTAGAATGAAGAAGAGGAAGTTGGGTGAATGCTTTCATTGTGGAGATACTGGACACATCAGCAAGGATTGCCCTAAGAAGCAAGGACAGGGGCAAGGACAGGGGCAAGGGCAGACTCAGCGAGCAGGACCATCTGGAGGGCAGTTGCATGCTCTCAACACCGCTCTAGCTCCTGACCGAGGTAGTAATATTTCCGTAGAAAGCCTTGTTTACATTTCTGACTTTCTTGTTCGAAATTTATTTGACTCTGGCGCATCGCATACTTTTATTTCTTCTGATATTGTTGAAAATCTGCACCTAAGTACTAGTCTAGTTGAAGATCCCGTTATAGTTTCAAATCCGATTGGGGGCTCCGCCCATTTATCTATGATGTGTGTGGAATTGAGGATCTCTATCTTAAGCGTATAATTCACGTGTAATGCTTATGTTCTCGGATTTATGGGATATGGTTTGATCCTAGGTATGGACTGGCTGTCCGATTATGGAGCCATTCTTAATTGTGAACGGAGGGTAGTAAGGCTCATGACTCGCCTTGGTAATACCCTTGAAATTTCTTGTAACCCTAAGGGTCCGGTCATGTTATGTTATCTTGAATCCATTGACTCGTCCGACGATAATTTGCAATTTGTAAGAGTGGTCCGAGAATATCCAGATGTCTTTGATGAAGTGAGGGGATTACCTCCTAAACGCGAGATAGAGTTCTGAATTTATCTTGTTGATAATGCCAGGCCAGTTTCATTGCCCGTTAGGCACATGGCCCCGCGAGAAAGAAGAGATCTCAGTAAACAAATTAACGAGTTTCTTGAGAAAAATTTCATAAGACGAAGCATTTCTGAATGGGGTGCTCCGGTAGTATTCGCAACTAAGGCGGATGGATCGCTTCGTCTGTGCGTAGATTATCGTGAGTTAAACAAGCTGACAAAGAAGAATATGCACCCACTACCAAGAATCGACGATTTGTTCGACCAGCTTGTGGGAGCATCTGTTTTCTCTCAACTCGATCTAGCCACAGGATTCCATCAGCTCAGAGTGGCTGAGGATAGCATTGACAAAACTGCGTTTAGGACTCTAGATTGGTTCTTCGAATGGCTTGTCATGCCGTTTGGGCTAACAAATGCACCTGCATACTTTGTAGATTTGATGAGTAGGGTGTTTCGGGAGTTCCTTAACAAGTTTGTGGTAGTTTTCGTGGATGATATTTTGATCTTCTCAAAAGATGAAGAAGAGCATGCTAGACATCTCAAGGAAGTCATGGAAACGCTTAGAGCACACCAGTTAAAGGCTAAGTTCTCCAAATGACATTTTTGGAGGAAGGAAGTTCAGTTCCTTGGGCATGTAGTTTCTAAGCAAGGCATAGTCGTGGACCCCGCAAAGGTAGTTACGGTACAGGACTGGAAAATTCCTAAGAATGCAACAGAGGTGAGGAGCTTTCTCGGTTTGGCGGGCTACTGCAGGAAGTTCATTAAGGACTTCGCTAAGATTTCAGCCCCTCTTACTAAATTAACAAAGAAGAACCTACCTTTTTCATGGGACATAGAGTGTGACGCTGCTTTTCAAAGACTTAAGAGAGCCCTCACCACAGCTCCAGTCTTAGCATTACCCGATGGAGGTAAGATGTTTACCGTGTACACAGATGCGTGCAGCACGGGATTAGGCGCTGTCCTAATGCAGGAAGGAAGGGTAATATGCTACGGGGCAGACAACTTAAAGTTCATGAGAAAAACTATCCCATGCATGACTTGGAGTTGGCCGCGATTGTTTTTACACTTAAAGCTTGGCGCCATTACCTTCTATGGGAGAGGTTCGAGCTGTATACCGACCACAAATCGCTTAAGTACCTCTTCTCACAGAAAGACTTGAATCTAAGACAACAGTGGTGGATGGAGTTCTTGGCATCATATGACTTCGATATAGCTTATACCCATGGAAAAGGTAATGTGGTGGCAAACGCGCTAAGTAGAAAAAGGCTGACTTTGAGCCCCTTGTTTGTTGAAATGAAGAGCCTTGAGTTTATAGCAACCTTTGATTTTACACCTGCTGTTGAGTCATTGACTACTACGTTTGCATCTCTTGAGCTAAGACCTACACTTCTAGATCAAGTAGGGACTTCACAGAAGGAAGACCCACAGATACTTGAAATCATGGACAAGCTGATTAGGGGTGAGACGTCGAGTCACCTCAGTAGGTATGCCATAGATGACAAGGGATGGATAAGGTGCGATGGAAGACTATGTGTCCCACAAGTGGGAGACTTAGTAAGGAAAGTTCTCGAAGAAGCGCACCACTCGAAGATGACTATACATCCCGGAGGGGATAAGATGTACAGGGATATGAAACGCAATTTCTTTTGGGATGGAATGAAGAAGGATGTGGCAGAGTTCGTTTCGAAATGCATGGTGTGCCAACAAGTAAAGGCCGAGTCAAAGAAGCCCGGTGGACTATTACACCCTTTGGAAGTTCCGCAATGGAAATGGGAGAGTATCTCGATGGATTTCGTGGATGGACTGCCTATGTCTAGGAAGGGAAATACTAGCATATGGGTCATAGTTGATAGACTCACAAAAAGCGCTCACTTCATTCCGGTGAAGAGCAAGAGGACCGCATCAGGGCTAGCATCTATTTACCTTCGAGAGATAGTACGATTGCATGGAGTTCCTTCTAGTATAGTTAGTGATCGTGACCCGATTTTCACTAGCCAGTTTTGGAATAGTCTGCAAAAAGCAATGGGAACACGACTGAACTTAAGCATGGCCTATCACCCACAGACGGATGGACAAACCGAAAGGGTAAATAGGGTACTGGAAGATCTCCTGAGGCTATGCATTCTTGACTTTGGTGGTACTTGGGAAGATCATCTTCCTCTCGTGGAGTTTGCGTATAATAACAGTTACCAAGCTAGCATCGGAATGGCACCGTTCGAAGCCCTATATGGAAGACCGTGCAAGTCGCCAACTTGTGGATGGGAGACGACAGACAGACTTATACTTGGGCCCGACATGATAAGGGACACTTCTGAGAAGATTGAGTTGATACGAAGACGGATGAAAACGGCCCAAGATAGACAGAAATCTTATGCGGACCAGAGAAGGACAGACTTAGAGTTCGAAGTCGGAGATATGATCTTTATAAAGGTTTCTCTAGTACGCAATGTAGTTCGTTTTGGAGCAGTTGGAAAGCTAGCACCAAGATTTGTAGGACCGTTCCCCATCATTGAGAGGATTGGACGGATGGCCTACAAGGTAGACTTACCCGAGAAGTTGTGTAGAGTACACAATGTCTCTCACGTCTCGCATCTCCGGAAGTGTTTGCATGAGTCAGCCGAAGTGGTTGAGCCAAGCATCCTTGAAGACGTAGAAGTGGAAAAAGAAGCAACATTGAGGCGAGTTCCGATTCGTATCTTAGGAACGGAGATTAAGAAGCAAAGGAATCGAGAAGTCAAGCTAGTGAAAGTGCAGTGGAGTGAAGCCCAAGAGGACGCAACTTGGGAAACCGAAGTAAAGATATGCGCGCTTTACCCATTCCTTTTTGAGGGTACATTCTCCATCTCTTTTTCCTTGAAAACCTTTTCGTATCATGCTTCTAATATCTATGTTGTCTTGTTATCTTCTCGATCTTATCTTGAGAACCTTAGGTAGAACCGTATGGATGTAAACATGTGATTGAAACATGTTATGGTTGATGGTTGCAAATGGTTGCAAATGGTTACAAATGGTTGCTAGTGGATGCATGACACACATTAGGCACTAGATCGGCTCAGTCACATTTTCATGTTGCATATGCATGGATGCTTATACTTGTACATGGATGGAACTTGTTATGCTATCACTTGGATGTTGCATATGGATGAATGACTGTGCACTCATGTAGAGATTATAAACTATGCTAGGAATTTGCATACAAGTTGGATTCATGACACTAACATATTTTGCATTAAGGAGGTTTACTGAATCAGTAACCGCCTGATCTTTTGCAATAGATAAGTACATATACACACACTTTCTGCATATGTTCATACAGCACTAGAAGTCTCTTAAGGACAATGGTTGCCTGTGGATGATGCTTGGAGAAGATGGTTAATTGGATGGTAGGACACATCCTCCCTAACTTAGAGATTGCGGGGACAAAATCCTCTAAGGAGGGGAGAATGTAACAACCCGTGTTTTTATAACATTTAATAACCATAAATCAAGGAAAAATTAATTTTTAAAATAAGAATCAAATGAAAAGGGTTACGCCATTACATTCGTCTCGAAATTCTGCTTGGAAACGAGTCCAAGTTTTCGAAAATCGGAGTCCGTATGACCAAGTTATGACCTTTCAAAGTTTTCAGAAATTTTCAAGTTCAAAACAGACTCAATTCGAATTCAAAATTCGAATTTAAAACCTCCAAATGGACTGGGCGGGAAATTTCCCGCCCAGGACCAGGTCGACCTGGGGGTCGACTATGTAGTCGACCTACCCAGGACCAGGTCGACCATAGTGTCGACCTGGGGGTCGACCTGGTGCCCGTGTCTATTTTTGAAGCTGGATTCAGTCTGATGTATTTGGCCTCGTTTCTGTCGACATTCGTTGACCTGACCCTATAAATACAGCCCCTAACACTAGTCTCTCTACACCAAATTTCTTTCTGACCTTATGCTGCTCTGATTCTGGTTGAAAAGTTTGAGAGAGGGACTGCTTCTACTACGTTGAGACTGCGTTAAAGGAATTGCTGATTAGGGGACTTCTATTAGGACTTGACTAAGCAACAAACGACTCTCTTTTTCTAATTCTCGAACCACGATCTGTAAGCCCCAATTATTTTCAGAGGTAAACTGTAAATGTATTACAAATATGATGAAAAATTGAAATTGGACCTATGTATGATGACTGTTTACATTCATTCTTGTTCACCTTGGATCTTGACTCTTGAATATTACTATGACATCGATTTGGGGCCTATTCATGTTGTAAATCAAAAAGAGAAACCCCTCTTATTATCATGTTGAACCTATTATTAGCCACATGTTTATGATTATCATCCTATGACAATCGTTACTATGACTATACTATCATCTTATGACAATTGTTACTATGACTATACTATCACCTTATGACAGTCGTTACCATGACTATACTATCACCTTGTGACAACTGTTATTTTGACTAGTACCTTATCTTGCTAGATTTGGAATCTTTATGTTTGAGGCCAATATTTCATATGCCAGTAATGTTTTAATCTTTTATTTCAATTCATATCATGCTATGCTAGTAATCACTTTTGCCACATTATACCCGTTCCTTTTTATGTTATTATTCATTTGTATCGATTCGAACTTACGTGCGATGGGAATACGATTTGGGTAGACTAGGTAAAACATAAATTAGCTTTAAACTTGAACATGAACGTTACTATGACTTGAACCGGAATATGGACATGAACTTGACACGATTTGACATAAAACATGACTTGAATACTCGACGTGAATCTAGACATGAAAACTGGAACGTGGGCATGACAGTTAGATAAACTTGAAAATGGCCAACTCGAGGTTGGGTTGAGTGTGCAGTGTAAATCTGCCCGGAATCACCCGGCAAATCCAGTGGCTGCAAACAATAGGATCCAATGTGGGTAGTTGGTCATATCGCACGTAAAAACCCGAAGTTAGACTATGTTGTGGTGTAAATCTGCCCGGAACCGCCCGGCAAATCCAGTAACCACAACAGTTAGTCTAATGTGAGAGGTTGGCGTGCACTAATGAATTAATGCCACATGATAGGGTTAAGTCATGAACCACTTGAATATACTTAACCAACTTGACATGATGACTGTAACAACCCGCAAAAATCAGAACCAGTTTAAAATTTTTATTTTAGAAAATTTTAATGAATTTTGACAATATAAAATAATTTATTTAAATAATAATGATCACAAATTTGATTCAAATCGAAGATAGAATGAATAATTTAATTTTAATTAACAAAAAGGTTAGAAATAGCGCAGTAATTTGAAAAGTCAAACTTGAACTTTGACTGACCGTACAGGATGCAAAATTTAACGGATTTTAGTGGAACCAAAAATATTAGAATCGATTTAAAAATATCTTTCCAACGAATCTGAAAAATCGAAATTTCATAACGGGAATCAAATGTTATGTCAAAATTAAAATCTAAAATGGTCGCTATGAAATTTATAAGGGGCAAAATGCTACTTTTTGCTTACGAAGGAATTTGAACTCGAAACCACTTCCATTGAGTTCAGAATGATGTTTCTACATTCAAAAACAGTAAACACCTATATATTTTGAGTTTCGGGATTTATTTGTTTAAAAATGTATTTTTAATATTAAATATATTGGCCTTAAAAATAGTCATTTTTCAAACGACCTCGGTTTTCGACGAAACCTCTTTTGTTGGAACCGGAATGTCAAATTATTGTTAGGTTTCAATTTTCAGAATTTTTCGAATTAATATGTGAACTTGGGAAGAGAAAATATGTTTTGACTATTTCAGTTTAATTTAAACGCCTTAAAAATAGCCATTTTTCAAAAAGTCTCGGAATTCGACGAAATAAATTTTGTTAGAACCGTATTGACATAAGAAAGCCAAAAATAATTTTTTTGGATTTTTCTGAGTTAATTTGTGTCCCCGGTAAAATTATTTGTACGGAAAAATTAGAAATAAAGGACTTAAATTTTAAAACTGCGAAACGGAGGCCTAGATGACAGTTTGGGCTAACGAGACATGTCTAGATGAGTTTGAAATGGGGGCTAAATGGTAGGAACGACAGTCGTTGGGCCTAAATCGGAGTTCAGAACAAAACGGGCTTAAACGGGCTAATTAAATAATAATTAGATTAACCTAATATAATAATATAAAATCAAAGTCGGGTCCTTCTTCTTCCTCAACGTGATTCAGCCGCACTCTTGAACCCATAATGGCCGAAACTTCTCTCCTCCCTGTCTCCCAAACCACTAAGAATTAGACAATGCCGTAGTGAAACTTTTTGAAGCTCTTCTCTTCCTCTTTCTTCTCCAACAAATCTCACATCAAACCGTTGCCCGTAGATCTCGATTCACCTCCCCGAACCCGCCGCCATTATGCTGCCGCCGCCCCCTGTACAGGTAGCCGCACCCCTCCATCTTCCCGGTGAAGATAGCCCTCTCGTAGCTCTTCAATCTCCCGCAAACCGTTCGTAAAACCGTCGACTATAGCTCCCGAAATCCGCATTCAAAGTTTTGAACATTTCTGAAAATTTGAGGTAAATAGCTTCAGATTTTGTCACGCTTTTAAGCGTCACTGTGTCAGTTGTTAAAGGCCAGAAATTTAATTTTTACATAAATTTCAATTTGAAATCTTTCAGATCCGTAACCGCTGTGACTCCAAACACGAGATCTGATTTAAATCACTTCATTTCAGAAACAAGCAAGGTGAGATTCTATATTTTTTTATATATATATATATATAATTAATTTAATTTAATTATATTATCATTATGCAAAATGAATGTTGTATGGATTGAATGGTTGTATGGTGGAAATTGATGTTTGTGGCCTGTATTGTTATTGACGTATTATATGATTGGTGTTGGAATTGATTGTGGGAATTGTTATTCGATGTCTAGTAGAAAGATCATAATAAAAAATTTTAATCTTTTGTTTTGATTTATAGATAAAATTTTAATCTTTTATCATGATTTACAAATCAAAGTTTTGATTTTTATTTTGAAATGAATAACATTAATAAAGATTCGATCTTTAAAATGAATCTTTGTTTTTGTTTGTATAAAATGAATCTTTGTTTTATTTATAAAACATGAAATCTTTTATTTTTATTTATAAAGATTAAAACTTTATAAAAATTTAAACTTTGCTTTTGTTAACAAAGATTACAACTTTGATTTTGTTTGCAAAGATTACAACTTTGATTTTGGTTACAAAAATTACAACTTTGTTTTTTGATTATAATAAAAAAAGGCTAAATCTTTTTATGTTGAAAATAAGGAGACAATATTTTTATGTTTAAAATAAAAAGACAATCTTTTTATATTGAAAACAAAAAGATGAAATTTTGACGATGAAAATAAAAAGACAATCTTTTTATATTTAAAATAGAAGAAGTTATTATTTTTCATTGTAAAATAAAAAAAAAATATAAATCAGTTTGTTTACATTTTCATTGTAATAGAAAAAGAGTAAAACATGTAAATCATTTTGTTTACATTTTCATTGTAATAGAAAAAGAGTAAAACATGTTAATCACTTTGTTTACATTTTCATTGTAATAGAAAAAGAGTAAAACATGTTAATCATTTTGTTTACATTTTCTTTGTAAAAGAAAAAGAGTAAAACATGTTAATCAGTTATGTAAATAAGAAGAATGGAATTTAGAAATACACATATTTACATTTTCTTTTGTAAATGAAAAAGAACAAAATTTGTGAATCATTTTATTTTCATTTTCTATTGTAAATGAAAAGGATATATGTGTGAATCATCATATTCACATTCTCAAATGTAAAATCAAAAGAACAAAATATGTGAATTATTTATTTACCTTTTCTATTGTAAATAAAAAGAATAGAATTTAGAGATACATTTATTTACATTTTCTTATGTAAATAAAAAGAATAGAATTTAGAGATACATTTATTTACATTTTCTTATGTAAATAAAAAGAATAGAATTTAGAGATACATTTATTTACATTTTCTTATATAAATAAAAAGAATATAATTTAGAAATATATTTATTTACATTTTCTATAGTAGGTAAAAATAGAATTGTTAATGTTGAATATTTTATCGTCATTTTGAATGCGGTAAAAATAGAATTGTTAATGCTGAATATTTTATCGTCATTTTGAATGCGGTAAAAATAGAATTGTTAATGTTGAATATTTTATCGTCATTTTGAACGCGGTGAAAATAGAATGGTTAATGTTGTCATTTTTATCTACATTTTGGGTGCGATAAAAATAGACAATGTTAGTGATTCATTTTTATCGACATTTTGGGTGTGATAAAAATAGACAATGTTAGTGATTCATTTTTATCGACATTTTGGGTGCGATAAAAATAGACAATGTTAGTGATTCATTTTTATCGACATTCTTGGTGCGATAAAAATAGACAATGTTAGTGATTCATTTTTATCGACATTTTTGGTGCGATAGAAAATAAAAAGAACAGGAACATGAGAATCATTTATTTACAACTCCTATTGTAAATGAAAAGATCAAAAATATGAGGACCACTTTATTTACAACTTCTTTTGTAAATGAAAAGACCAAAATATGTTGATCATTTTATTGGTATTTCTATGGTAAATAAAAGAACAAGACATGTGAATCCTTTTTATTTTCATTTTCTATTGTAAATGAAAAAGAACAACATTCTTGTCAAGACTTGATTAGTGAATTTGAATTGTCATTTTGAGTTAACATGTCAATGAATTAGAAAATGAACCTTTCCATACATTAAAAGGATTAGTTAAAAATGAACATTTGGTGTCATTAAAAAGAACTAATTAGAAATGAACACTTGGTGTCTGTAAAAAAAAAAGAATAAATTAAAAATAAACATTTTTTTTTGTATAAGAGAAGAGATTAAAACAAAATACTCATTTTTGTATATTAAAAGTGGATTAGACAAAATGGACATTTTTGGCACATTAAAATGAATGAAGTAGAAATAGACATCTTTATTCATTGAAAAGGATTAGACAAAAATTTTCATTTTGTTGCATTAGAAGTTAAGAAACAAAATCATCATATTTGTTTATGTTGAGAAAAAGAATGGATTTAAAATGTATGTTTTCATACATTAAAGAGAATGAATTAAGGATGTATATTTTTATACATTAAAAAGAATGAAGTCAAATATTCATTTTGTCATTAAAATGAATGAGACCAAAAATATGCATTTTTGTAAATAAATAAAAGTCACGATTTTTATTGTCATATGTTCATAATAAAGAGAATTGAAATATTTGCCTGTGATGTTGTATTTTGATGTGTTAAATATGATGTTAGTATATTCAACATTGAATATTACACTTCCATTTACAAGTCATCCGACTTGTTTATGTGATTGGGACGATTATTTTTACACATCGCCCAAGTGCACAAATAATTTATTATTTGTTTGTTGGCTGAAAACCCCACACGGGTATTGGGACGATACTTGACTGACACAAATCCCAATGTTTAATTATATGTCTATCGATTGATCGACAGGCTGCGATGAGCGTTATTGTTTTATTTTAATGCTCACACAGTTGACATTGTCACTCTGGTTGTTAATGGATGGATTGAGGATTATTTCCTGTTATTACCCTATACATGAAATGTATGAAACCCATATGACCCAAATTATATGGTACATGGTTGAGTCGCATTCCAATGCAGAATTTCTTTTTAAATAAAGAATTTTTATATAATAAAAGGATTTTTGTAAAATAAAAGATTTTGTATTATAAAGAATATTTTACATTTAGAATCTTTTATATAAAGAATATTTTATTGATTATTTTAAAATATGTTTTTTTTTATATAGTAATGAATTAATATCTTTAGGATAAACCTTTTAATTAAGATTATTAGATTTTAGCCATTATGTTTGGTGATTGATATGTAGATTGGATTTGTAGTGGACGATGTTTAAATAACATTTATCCTTTAATCCAATTTACATTGAAATTACTATTTGAAATTTATAAATCTATTTTATAAATTAAATCAAAATTGGAATATTAATAAATCTTTTTAGAAAGATTAAAAATTTAATTTATTTTATCTTTGATAAAATTAATGAGAACCTTTTAACATAAATAATAATTTTTATTTAAAAGGATATTCAAAGTTGGAATGTGGCATATGGTTGGTTTTAATTACAAATACGCGAGTTATTCAGAAAGATCGGGTCTAACCCATTCTGAATAATCATCACGACGATCAAGAGTCGAAGATGAAGACGGTGACTGAAGACCAGAGAGCTTCACATCGTTTGGTTGATGATGACCGATATCTTGAATTGGGACTGATCCCCCAAGGCAAGGTAAAAAGTGATTATCTTCCAGACGTACTGGAGATCGACGGATACGTTGTTTCGTTCAGACCTAGAACGGACTTGTAAATGGATAGCGTGCCTGACATTGAAATTTATTTCATGTAATTAAATCGGTTTTTTATTTAATATATAAATGCATGGTGGCGGAGGATTTATTCTCTTGCTTGACACCCTTTTGTATGTTAAATAATTACCGATCGCATGATATGAGTTGTTGATGTGGTATGCCAAGTTGCACTTGATCAAGGCTTATTGTTGCAAAGCAGAGCCTTGTGGTTGATGATCAAAGCATAGCCTGTTTAGGCATAGCTTTGTGTCTGACGTGACCTCACGAGCCTCACAGCCCGGTAGAGTCTAAAACGGGAGAAGGGAACGCAGGGAGTGCGCACGTTTCTTTCTAGCTAGAGTGGTGCCAGGGACCTACCAGCGCTGGCATTTATTCATTGTGGTTGTTGGATTGTTCGAGGCCTCGGTTTATGCGGTCGCCACTGGCCGTAGTATAGGTCCAAAAGGACCGGAAAGCGTGTGTTCAGGCATAACTAATCCACAAAAGTAAGTGTGGACCGGCCCTGCAGGATCCAAGGGTTGGACAGAGTACCAATCCTGGGGCATTGCTAGAGTGTCTCGAATCGGTAAGGATCTCCTCCCTAGCCTTGACTCAGATGGAAACCCAAATTTCCAATACGACATCACGCGGTTTTGATTGTATACCTATATATGGCGACATAGTGGGATGGGGCACTCATGCCGTCTAGGATTAATACATTTACTTTGATGTATTTCAAATTGGTTGCACACTATTATTATATAATACCGTGTTTATCGTATCAAGCATTTTTTGATCATTATAAGGTAAAACCCTATCCTCCGGTTTGCTTTGCATTGTGTGATGGGACTTGGGTCTTATAATGGTTTCATTTTTCAAAAAAGCATTGCGTTATTTTGACGATTTACTTTAGTCATGCACTGGCAATCTATAGGAGAAAACCCGTTCCGCGAAAGTGGCGTGGTCCTGTGATTAGCCTTATTATATTATATAGGTTAAGTAGAATTCTCACACCAGTCCCATGACTGACCTGTAGTTTGTCCACTGGCAAACTCGGGTGCCCATATTTTCCACACGGGCAGTCGAGTAGCTATTTTTGCAGATATATTAAACAGGATTCTGGGTTGAAGCTTAAAGCTGTGTCCAGAGATAGAGAGTCTTCCGTTGTGTTCTTCCGTTGCAGTATATTACATTTTTTTTTTGTATTTATCTTCCGCTGTAATTGTATTCCAATGTACTCTGATATGTATATTCTGTACTCTGATGTAACATTTATTATAGTGTTATAAAAGTCTTCTGTTATCTGTTGTAATGTGTTGTATGCCCAAAGTTAAAGTATTCGTAGGTTTCCACTTTTTGGGTCAGACCTGTGTGGTTTATGGTCGATTCAACGGGTGGAAATTGGCGGGTCTTTACAGTTTTCTTTTACAATAGAAAATGTAAATAAAAGGATTCACATTATTTAGTTCTTTTTATGTACAATGAAAAAAATATCATCTTTTTATATTTATAATAAATTTTTAGAAGTCGTATGTGGCCCCGGCGTATTTAAATGTACGGTAAAAATTAAATAATTAATTTAATATTGCATTTTTAAATTAAAACCGAAAAAAAAACATGTAGACATCAGAATTGGACCTTAGGACATAGCCCATCACGTTCAGAAGGCCTCAAAACGTTAAGAACGACAGTTAGCAGGCCCAAATCCGAGAAAGTCCGAAAATCCACTTTATTTCACGAATTTCGAAATTTATATTATTAAAATATTAAAAAAATCCGAAACCCTGGAACAATGGTCAGCCGCCGCCCAGAATTCGAAGGTTGAAAATGCACAAACTTCAAATGCTAAGATCTCTCAATCCGTTCGTCGAAAATTGACGTATGACCTACCAAAACGAAGAGAATTCAGAGAGCTACAAATCTATACGGTTAAGATCGGATTTTGGTGCACGGATTTCACGAATTTCGAGGCCAAAGCCGCTGCGTTCGGGCTCGATTTCTGGAGCATGGGTCCCACCGAGATGGCCGTGGGTATGGGCGAAGATGGAGGCGAGGTAGGTGGTTCGGGTGGTGGTCTCGGATCGGACGATGGTGGCTTGTATTGGGGTGCGTGTAGAAGGAAGGCGGGCGGCTTGATGGGTTGGCCGACGTGAAGTGGTGAGGAAGAAGGAACCCGTTTCTTTTTTTTAATATTATTTTATTATTTAATTATTTAATTACCCGATCTTTAAAAATTCATAACTCTTTCATACGAGGTCCGTTTGACGAACCATAAATTGCGTTGGAATCAGAAAATTAAGAGCCAATACCCAGCAGGAATTGTGGCTCCTGTATGGACCGCAGCGCCTGGGTGAGGTGTTTGTGAGCCAACGGGGACGTTGGGCTCTGTAGGAGGGGAGAATGTAACACCCCTAAGTCCCACATCGTGGAAGCTTGTGTGAAGTGGGTACTTATATAGTAGATCCCATCTCTTACTAACGCCGAGGCCTATTGAGGAACAAAACCCCACACCTATACGGTCGCTAAGTTGGGGACAATATCTTGAGTGAATGGAGGTGCGGACTTGTTACAGAAATGTAAACAAAATAACTAACAAAACTTTGTTTCTTTCCTTTCACCATATAAACATCAATAATGTGAATAACATATTTTTAGTCTTATCATTTACAAAGGAAGGTGTAAATAAATGATTAACCTATTTTGTAATGTAAAAATATGACCTTTTCTATTGTAAATAAAAAGAATAGAATTTAGAGATACATTTATTTACATTTTCTTATGTAAATAAAAAGAATAGAATTTAGAGATACATTTATTTACATTTTCTTATGTAAATAAAAAGAATAGAATTTAGAGATACATTTATTTACATTTTCTTATATAAATAAAAAGAATATAATTTAGAAATATATTTATTTACATTTTCTATAGTAGGTAAAAATAGAATTGTTAATGTTGAATATTTTATCGTCATTTTGAATGCGGTAAAAATAGAATTGTTAATGCTGAATATTTTATCGTCATTTTGAATGCGGTAAAAATAGAATTGTTAATGTTGAATATTTTATCGTCATTTTGAACGCGGTGAAAATAGAATGGTTAATGTTGTCATTTTTATCGACATTTTGGGTGCGATAAAAATAGACAATGTTAGTGATTCATTTTTATCGACATTTTGGGTGCGATAAAAATAGACAATGTTAGTGATTCATTTTTATCGACATTTTGGGTGCGATAAAAATAGACAATGTTAGTGATTCATTTTTATCGACATTCTTGATGCGATAAAAATAGACAATGTTAGTGATTCATTTTTATCGACATTTTTGGTGCGATAGAAAATAAAAAGAACAGGAACATGAGAATCATTTATTTACAACTCCTATTGTAAATGAAAAGATCAAAAATATGAGGACCACTTTATTTACAACTTCTTTTGTAAATGAAAAGACCAAAATATGTTGATCATTTTATTGGTATTTCTGTGGTAAATAAAAGAACAAGACATGTGAATCCTTTTTATTTTCATTTTCTATTGTAAATGAAAAAGAACAACATTCTTGTCAAGACTTGATTAGTGAATTTGAATTGTCATTTTGAGTTAACATGTCAGTGAATTAGAAAATGAACCTTTCCATACATTAAAAGGATTAGTTAAAAATGAACATTTGGTGTCATTAAAAAGAACTAATTAGAAATGAACACTTGGTGTCATTAAAAAAAAGAATAAATTAAAAATAAACATTTTTTTATGTATAAGAGAAGAGATTAAAACAAAATACTCATTTTTGTATATTAAAAGTGGATTAGAAAAAATGGACATTTTTGGCACATTAAAATGTATGAAGTAAAAATAGACATCTATATTCATTGAAAAGGATTAGACAAAAATTTTCATTTTGTTGCATTAGAAGTTAAGAAACAAAATCATCATATTTGTTTATGTTGAGAAAAAGAATGGATTTAAAATGTATGTTTTCATACATTAAAGAGAATGAATTAAGGATGTATATTTTTATACATTAAAAAGAATGAAGTCAAATATTCATTTTGTCATTAAAATGAATGAGACCAAAAATATGCATTTTTGTAAATAAATAAAAGTCACGATTTTTATTGTCATATGTTTATAATAAAGAGAATTGAAATATTTGCCTGTGATGTTGTATTTTGATGTGTTAAATATGATGTTAGTATATTCAACATTGAATATTACACTTCCATTTACATGTCATCCGACTTGTTTATGTGATTGGGACGATTATTTTTACACATCGCCCAAGTGCACAAATAATTTATTATTTGTTTGTTGGCTGAAAACCCCACACGGGTATTGGGACGATACTTGACTGACACAAATCCCAATGTTTAATTATATGTCTATCGATTGATCGACAGGCTGCGATGAGCGTTATTGTTTTATTTTAATGCTCACACAGTTGACATTGTCACTCTGGTTGTTAATGGATGGATTGAGGATTATTTCCTGTTATTACCCTATACATGAAATGTATGAAACCCATATGACCCAAATTATATGGTACATGGTTGAGTCGCATTCCAATGCAGAATTTCTTTTTAAATAAATAATTTTTATATAATAAAAGGATTTTTGTAAAATAAAAGATTTTGTATTATAAAGAATATTTTACATTTAGAATCTTTTATATAAAGAATATTTTATTGATTATTTTAAAATATGTTTTTTTATATAGTAATGAATTAATATCTTTAGGATAAACCTTTTATTTAAGATTATTAGATTTTAGCCATTATGTTTGGTGATTGATATGTAGATTGGATTTGTAGTGGACGATGTTTAAATAACATTTATCCTTTAATCCAATTTACATTGAAATTACTATTTGAAATTTATAAATCTATTTTATAAATTAAATCAAAATTGGAATATTAATAAATCTTTTTAGAAAGATTAAAAATTTAATTTATTTTATCTTTGATAAAATTAATGAGAACCTTTTAACATAAATAATAATTTTTATTTAAAAGGATATTCAAAGTTGGAATGTGGCGTATGGTTGGTTTTAATTACAAATACGCGAGTTATTCAGAAAGATCGGGTCTAACCCATTCTGAATAATCATCACGACGATCAAGAGTCGAAGATGAAGACGGTGACTGAAGACCAGAGAGCTTCACATCGTTTGGTTGATGATGACCGATATCTTGAATTGGGACTGATCCCCCAAGGCAAGGTAAAAAGTGATTATCTTCCAGACGTACTGGAGATCGACGGATACGTTGTTTCGTTCAGACCTAGAACGGACTTGTAAATGGATAGCATGCCTGACATTGAAATTTATTTCATGTAATTAAATCAGTTTTTTATTTAATATATAAATGCATGGTGGCGGAGGATTTATTCTCTTGCTTAACACCCTTTTGTATGTTAAATAATTACCGATCGCATGATATGAGTTGTTGATGTGGTATGCCAAGTTGCACTTGATCAAGGCTTATTGTTGCAAAGTAGAGCCTTGTGGTTGATGATCAAAGCATATCCTGTTTAGGCATAGCTTTGTGTCTGACGTGACCTCACGAGCCTCACAGCCCGGTAGAGTCTAAAACGGGAGAAGGGAACGCAGGGAGTGCGCACGTTTCTTTCTAGCTAGAGTGGTGCCAGGGACCTACCAGCGCTGGCATTTATTCATTGTGGTTGTTGGATTGTTCGAGGCCTCGGTTTATGCGGTCGCCACTGGCCGTAGTATAGGTCCAAAAGGACCGGAACGCGTGTGTTCAGGCATAACTAATCCACAAAAGTAAGTGTGGACCGGCCCTGCAGGATCCAAGGGTTGGACAGAGTACCAATCCTGGGGCATTGCTAGAGTGTCTCGAATCGGTAAGGATCTCCTCCCTAGCCTTGACTCAGATGGAAACCCAAATTTCCAATACGACATCACGCGGTTTTGATTGTATACCTATATATGGCGACATAGTGGGATGGGGCACTCATGCCGTCTAGGATTAATACATTTACTTTGATGTATTTCAAATTGGTTGCACACTATTATTATATAATACCGTGTTTATCGTATCAAGTATTTTTTGATCATTATAAGGTAAAACCCTATCCTCCGGTTTGCGTTGCATTGTGTGATGGGACTTGGGTCTTATAATGGTTTCATTTTTCAAAAAAGCATTGCGTTATTTTGACGATTTACTTTAGTCATGCACTGGCAATCTATAGGAGAAAACCCGTTCCGCGAAAGTGGCGTGGTCCTGTGATTAGCCTTATTATATTATATAGGTTAAGTAGAATTCTCACACCAGTCCCATGACTGAACTGTAGTTTGTCCACTAGCAAACTCGGGTGCCCATATTTTCCACACGGGCAGTCGAGTAGCTATTTTTGCAGATATATTAAACAGGATTCTGGGTTGAAGCTTAAAGCTGTCTCCAGAGATAGAGAGTCTTCCGCTGTGTTCTTCCATTGCAGTATATTACATTTTTTTGTATTTATCTTCCGCTGTAATTGTATTCCAATGTACTCTGATATGTATATTCTGTACTCTGATGTAACATTTATTATAGTGTTATAAAAGTCTTCTGTTATCTGTTGTAATGTGTTGTATGCCCAAAGTTAAAGTATTCGTAGGTTTCCACTTTTTGGGTCAGACCTGTGTGGTTTATGGTCGATTCAAAGGGTGGAAATTGGCGGGTCTTTACAATGACTTGATAGGGTTAAGTCATGAACTGGCTTGAACACACTTAACCAACTTGATACATGACCTGGATAGGGTTAAGTCACGAATTTGAATGACATCACTTAATCCATTAGAAACCCTAGTTACGCGGTCCTTTTCAGCAGTAACCCACTTAGATGTATCACAATACCCTGGGACTAGGCAGGGTGGGGCATGATTACTGGGCTGATTGTAAGCGACCCGAACGATGGCTGAGTAGGTGCGCCAATGTAGGTTCAGGCGGGCTATGGTCGTGCACGTAGTCTGTAGTTGAAAAAGCAGGATTGGGCACCCGTAGATTTACACTGTGAGTGCTTGATTCGTGTCGGTGGTTGGCACCATAGGACTTGATACACCCTATGGTGGACCTAGCACAGGTAACTACATTTCTGGATAGGCTCGTATGACACAGACACATGACGAGCTAGGACTTGTAGGGAGCCGATCGATTAGTAGATTGTACCGTAGGACCCCGTAATGGGTCACTTCATGACACTGGGCTAAGGGATCATTTCATGGTTAATAATTGATATGGGTTAGAATACTAGTACAGTTGTTGCAGCGAACCTTGAACATGCGATGCTAGACTTGACTTATCTTGTTATCTTAATTATCCAACTAGTTCTGTTATCATCCTTATGTTTAATTCAAGTTTTCACATATCATGTTACCTTTTCTAGTTTTCATACTGAAAGTCACTAGGGCTTACCAGTCTTTATGACTGACCCTTTTTCTTTCGCCCCTTTTTCTTTCGTTTCCCCCTCAGGTTCCCAGGGAGGAAACACTAGCTCTTAGCTTGGATTCAACTTTCTTTCTGACAACTCATGTACGGTTTGGTCTTGGGCTATGCTATGGCTGCTTCTGCTGTTTATGGGGAATAATTTACTTTTGTTTTAAAGTTTATGCTTCTTTACTATGAACTTGATGTAATGTAATAATTTGTATCTTGGATATATGAGCTTTTGACTCTTCTCTTGGAGATAATAAAAAGTTGGTTTTTAATTTCTACCGCTGCTTTATTTATGTTCTGCCTTGTGATATCTCTGTGCATGTTTACCTAGATAATACTCCACCAAAACTAGTGCATTCCCTTTGTGAGTGACCCTAGCGGAGGTGGGGTGTTACAATAGATATCTCACTTTCGAAAAACGTACATAAATTCTGATGATGTACATACTACAGTGATAATCAGAACCGTCTCCGGGCGACTAGAATGTGATCCTTTATCCATCCCTTATATTTGAGGCTTCAATACACGTGGATCAAACATATATTTAAATCTCTATATACTTGATTGTCCAAATCAATATAAAAATAAATATTCAAATACGAATAATAAAGTTTAAATTTTCAAAACAAAACTTTTTTTCAATTTTGTTTTAGAAATATCACTCTTCACACTCGTTCTAGGGTACTACCGATCCTATCTCTAACGCGTCATTCTCATTGGAAATTACTAATCCAATCTCTGATGAATCCTTTCGTTTGGTTCTAACGTGTCTTGTTCTCCGAACACTGTAAACCAAAGCTCTGATACCACTGTAAGGACCCGAACTTCCCCAGTCTCCGAGGAGAAGAGGAAGAACGGATTGCCTTGAGGACAAGACAAATCAGAACACATACAGAAGAACATTTCATTGCTTATTACAACAATTAACATCAGAATACAAGAATATACAGAGTATGAACAAATATTACACATTTACTAAATTTCAGAGATTTACAAGTTACAATGCAGCGGAAAATAATACAAAACACAACTGAAAAGAATATATGGATATAGAGCTTTCCGAATATCATTCCAGCTATAACCAGGATCTTGTGAATATAAATCTGCAAAACCAAAACTACTAGCTGCCCGTGTGGAAAATAGGGGCACCTAGAGTTTAGGTTGAAACAATAAACTCCAGGTCACTCATGTGACTGGTATGAGAACTAAAACAGTTATTTAAAGCTTTACTTTAAATCAGATGTATCGAGGGACCACGCCGTATAACACGGAACGGGTTTCCTCCCAAGAATACCAGTGCATACAACAAAACAACATAATGCTTTTTGGAAAAATGAAGCTATTATAGGAACCAGGTCCTATCACACAATGCAATGCAAGCCGAGGATACGGTTTTACCTTATAATAGCCAAACATGCTTGGTACATTAAAACAAATCATCTAATACTTATTATAAGTGCATAGTGTTTAAAACAACTTCAAATATAAATGTACCAATCCTAGACGGGATGGGTACCATATATCATGTCGCCAATACTAGGCTCTACAATCAAAACCACAATTATCACGTATTGGAAGTTGGTTTCCATCTGTGAACCAAGGCAAGGGATCGTCCTTACCGAATTGGAGACGCTCTCGCCCGCCCCTCAGGATACAGCCACAACTGCACCTTGGATCGTCAGGGCCGGTCCACACGGAGTGAATTAAAATGCCTGAACACTACATTTCCCCGCCCTATGGGGCGTCAACTGGTCATATCCCGACCAAACTATCAGCCCCGGAACGACCGATATAACCAAGGCGCCTCACTATCCATCATCCACATAAGTAAAATGTCAGGGCTTGCAAAACGCTGACACCACTCCTAGCTAGAAGGAAACGCATGTCCTCCCAGAAGTCCTCTCCCATTTCTGGTTCACAACGGGATGTGAGGCTCGCGAATTAACGCTACACAAAGCTATGCTATATTAAAGCCGTGCTTTGATCACCAACCACAAGACTCTTCTTTTCAACAGAAGCCTTGATCATTTGCATCTCAGTATGCAACACAGGCTATTCACGCTATGCAACCAATGTCTATCAATCACACAGAATGAAATCCAATGTCAGACACACATCCATTTACAAGTTCGTTCTAGGTCTGAACGAAACTGGAGGCACCTTATTCATCGTCCCATATGTCCAATACATGAGAGAGGCCCTCGCATATCCGGTCGATCTCCAAGTACCTCTGGACGATCACCATTATTACCTTGCCTTGGGTGTACAGCCCAATCAAGACATCAGTAATCATCCAAATGATGTGAAGACCTCCGGTTTTAAACCACCGTCTTCGTCCTCGACACATCGTCGAATTAGTTATTCAAAATTGGATAAACCCGGCCCTTCTGAATAACTCACATATATAATAAACAAGTGCTATAGAAACACAACATACGCCACATTCCAATCCAGAATATTTATTTATCCAAATATTCATATACTTTGGGAAGGGTTCCCATTAAATTTATCAAAGATAAATTCTTTAAATTTATTCTTTAATCTTCCTTTGGATATTAATTCTAGCCAAATTATGGTTTATCCAAACTAGTCGGGATTAACGAACCTTACCGAAGTAATCATTTGTTTAATTTCCCAATCCCAACATATTCATCTCATGAAGCAAAACTGGTAATACTTCATATCTAACACCACGGTGTTATCGGTAAATTCAATTTCCATTTCACATTCAAATCTAATTAAAGATTTAACTATCGCCTGGAGTAAAACTGGTGGTACTCCATTCTCGATCATTTTAATCTGATTAAAGATTCATTAAAACTCCACTGGGTTTTAATCTTCCCAAAAATCAATATTAATGATTGTTTAACTTGGGAAATCATATGCTGTCTTTAACTGGGTTAAAGAACCAATGTCCTTTAAAATAACGTTCACGATAAACCCAAAATCAAATTCCATTCCATCAGCCTTTAACCGTAAATTAGCAAGTGAACAATTCCCTAATTATTAACCCCGAAGGCCGAAACCAACATCAGATCAATACCCAGGAAACCATTCAACTTAACTAATCTCCAGTTAGTTTCTGATTTTCTTAACTCCGTTGGGTCTAAGAACAGTAACAATGGAATATTCATGAAAAACAAATTGATATATATAATCGACATAAACCTCCATATCCAATCGATAATATCAGTGGAATAATGACAAGGTCTTTTAAGTTTGATATATATTAACCGTCTTCCTCTACAGAAGCTTACTTCGATTATAACCAAATGAAATTCCATTCAATTCCAATTTAATATGTTAAATTGGAAAACTTTACTTTGGAAAATCTCCTTTAAATCTTAACAAAAGATTTATAAATTCCAAATCCCATTTCACTGTAAAACGGGTTAAAGAATGAATGTCACTAAAACACAATTCATAACAAACCCAATTCATATTCCATTAGTCTCTAATCGTAAATTAGTAAGAGAACAATTCCCTAAGTATTAACCCTGAAGGCCGAAACCAACATCAGATTAATACCCAGGAACCATTCAACTTAACTAATCTCCAGTCAGTTTCTAATTTTCTTAACTCCATTGGGTTTAAGAACAGTATTAGTAAAGATACCATCCACGACAAACCCAAAATCCAATTTGATATTAAATACAAGGCTCTGAATAGAAAATATATCGGCTTATATTCAATATCAAATTCTGAAGTCAACAAATATCGTATTGGAATAACGATATATCTAAATCTTCCAAATTCCTCCACAATATATGTATAATCACGGAAACCAATATCGAAATATTCCGAAGATAATTTTGATTTAAATCCATTCCAATTCATATATTGGAAATTCTGGTTATTTTTAAAACCATTTCAAATCCAATTTATTTATTTAAAAATATTGGATTTTTAATTCTAGTTCAAAACTAGTTCATTTCGACAAAAATATATTTTTATCTTTTCAAATATGGGATTTTTCATCCTAATTTTTTCCAAATCATTTATTATGATTTTATACAAATTATTGATATTTTTAATAACTTTATCAAGGCCTATACAGTTGATTTCCACAACCGGCTATCGAACGACACTTACAACGACCTTTTCCAAATTTTATTTGGATATAATTCCAAATCCAACCATTAGATTTCAAATCTCTAATATTCGTTAGAAATCACTTTTCGATACGAACCCAACGTCTCTAGTTTTAGGAGAATCCGATGGTCGGATCTCCCGTGATGTCCATTCGAAGTCAATGGTCGAAATTCGCAAACTACCGCAGCACGGCGCGTTCTATTCAGGCCATTACATATACATATAATATATATATATATATTATATATTTCATCAATTTCCATTTAAAATGTATTTTATAAAACGTTTTAAATTCGTTTTCAAAACGATTTCAGCTTCGTATTCAATTTCAAATCAAAATTGAATATTCTATATCATCGATATATAAATGATAGTATATTCAAAACATATATTTTGAAATCAATTCCTTTTCGATATTCATTATAGAAATGAATAAAATCGATATAAATATCGTTCACATCAAAATGGCGTTATCTAATCAACACGGCTATATATATTTAAATATATTCGTGTCGATCCCAAATCAGACATCAAAATCGCATTTTTGATTCATTACTGAATATTGTTTTAAAATATTCATTATTTTAAAATATTCATTCTTTCTGAACTGGAATCAGACACAGCCAATGACCATATAATGTGATTTATATGGATTTCATACACACATGTATACAACAGTAATCAAACACAATCAACCATCACCCAAAGTGCATTCTACACTGCATAAGCATCAAATGTAAATATTTAACGCTTACAATAGCCTGTCAATCAATCGATCGACATACAGCTAATTATTGGGACTTGTGTATGTCATGTATCATCCCAATACCCGTATGGGGTTTCAATCAACAAATTCAGATTTATTTGTGCAGTTGGGCGATGTGTAAAATTTATCGTCCCAATCAATATCAGTCCATTGTGTGTACATAAACAAATTGTCCGATTTGTTTATAAATAT
Source organism: Allium sativum (assembly GCA_030737875.1). Taxonomy (NCBI): domain Eukaryota; kingdom Viridiplantae; phylum Streptophyta; class Magnoliopsida; order Asparagales; family Amaryllidaceae; genus Allium; species Allium sativum. The sequence goes on along the minus strand of CM060909.1, from coordinate 682,310,268 downwards.
TTATTTTATTCATATACACATTAAAAATTATATTTTTAACTATATAAAATATTTTATTCCTTTCCATATCACACAATCAAATTTCACAACACAATCAAACAAACAAACAAGTCGTCCATGGTCTGTGGACGACGGGTGTCAGGTGCTGCTAAACACCATCTACATCTTAGTAAGTATTTTTACTAGAAAATAAAATAGAAGTGAGAGTTTCTCACCTTTAGGATCGACTCTTCCATTCTTTATTTCTGAACGGTTCGGATTTTGTTTTGATTTCAGTCCATTTCATCGCACTCCTTTTCACGCTGTTCATTGTAAAAATCATATTTTTATAGCTGTTCTTTCAATATAAAAATTATATTTTTATATCTCTACTTTTTATATAAAGATCGAATTTTTATTTTGCTAGAACATATATAAAAATCACATTTTTATATTGTTCAAATATAAATAAAAATCACATTGTTCTTTCAACTTTACACATATAAAAAATTATATTTTTATATTTTTAAAAACATGCTCTTTATATTTTTAAAAATCCATATTATTTATAGTTTTATAACTCTCTTCATATTATAAAAATCATATTTTTATACCCAATTCATTTGTACAAAAATTGTATCTTTTAGTAAACAAAGATTGTATTTTTACTTCTCTACAGATATAAAAACCATATTTTTAATTCGCTATAAGTATAAAAATCTGAAGTTTAAAAAATGTTGATATCTATTAAAATCTGAATTTAAACTAGGTTATATGCCATAAAGAAAATAAAAATAAATAAACCAAAAGGAACTCACAGTTTTGGGCGGAGGAGAGGTTGTGGTGGGAAGAGGGAGTTGCAGCGTCGGCAGCGACCTGTCAGTGGTGGCGGTGGCCCATAGATAGTCGGAAGGCGGTCAATTTGGGTGGTGAGGCTGTGGATTTTGGTTTTTCAGGTGGGGAACGAAGAGGAGGAGATGAGAGGGGGTGCGTCGGTCGGAATGGGGGGGGTTGCGGCGGCGGTGGGTTCCCTGAGGCGGCGGCGCGAGGCTAGGGTTTTGAGGGCGACGAGGATTTGAGTCAAAAAGGGGGCGGGTTTTTCTTTGAAAGGGGGGTTAGCTAGATTATAGAGTATAGGGCTTATATATAATTATATTTAATTATTAAATTTTATTTCAGAAAGTTACTTTTTATTTCGAACTCGGAATCGAAACCAAAGACTGTTGTCCCTAGCTAATTACCCCTGTTTCGAACCGAATGGAAAATGTATCATAGCTAGTTCGGCTGTTTCGATCAGTTTTCGCTAAAATCCAAATATAAATCTATATTTTGAATTTTTAACGCACATCTCAATTTATCGGGGTCACATACGGACTCTAAAAATTCCAAGAAAATTATTTCTAACTTTATATTGACTACGGTCTGAACAAAACTAATTTCATCAAATTTGGAGACCGTTTGAAAAACGGCCAGCTTCTGGTCGATCCAAATTTATTGAAACTGTCATAACATGTTTTACTTCACCACGCTAACATATTAATCCCAAAAATTATGAATTTTGGAGTCTAGCAATAATTAGACATCCCGGATCCAACAAAAGTTGTTTCGTTGAAAACGGAGGTCTTTTGCAAAATTTTCATTTTTAAGGGCTATATTTTCCATAGCGACTATTCTTAATTTTCAACTGGGTATAACTTTTTATCCCTGCTATGAAATTTCAATTTTTTGGATTCATTGGAAATATATTTCCAAATAGATTTTAATATTTTTGGTCTCGCTAAATCCGGTTTATTTTGAATCTTGTACATTCATTTGAAATTTTAAATTTGAAATCAAAATTTCAAACTACCGCGCCATTTTCAATTCCTTTTATAATTAAAAATAAAAATTTATATTCTAACATCGATTCAAATAAATATATACGTTCTAATTCTATTCAAAATAAATTTCTCGTTGTTATTATTTAAAATAAATCATTTTAAATATTCAAAATTCATTAAAATCGCCAAAATAAAATTTTTTAATTGGTTCTAATTTTCGGGTTGTTACATTTTAATTTTAAGTCGTAATATGGTCTGAATAGGACGTGTCGTATAGCGGCAATTTGCGAATTTTAGCCATAAACTTTAAACGACTATAATTATGAATTTTAAATTGAATTGACGTGAAATGAAAAGTGGTTGCTTCCTTATAACAATAGTTTAAAACAAAAAAGAATTTTGGGATTCCGAAGTATAATTTTCAAGTTATGCTTAAATCTATTTTGAAAAAGGTCTCTATAAACGAAGTTCTTAGACAATAACAGAAAATCATTATTTTTAAATTATGAAAAATATGGATTTTTTTATAAAATCATAATAATTACATAAAAATGATATAAAGTGGAAAAATATAGTTTTGAATGATATAAAAGTTATTTTTTTTAGCAAATCAGCCAATACTAGTTGTTTTGCGACGCTTTTGTAACGCTGTTGCAACGATTTTTCGAAAACAGTATATTTTTATGTCTCAAACTTATGAATTATTATCTGAAACTTAAATGATCATTTTAAATGATTAATGAATCTTTTTTGTTTTATTTATAGTACTTAAGCATATTGGTTTTAAGTGAGATTTGATTTATGTTGAGAGAAAATGGTTTTTTGATTTTTTAATGAAATTAGAAATGGGGGAAAGTGATTTTCGGATGTCATTATTAAGTTCATAAGTAGATCTATATTATTTGAAGAATTTGGAAGGTTGAGTTACCATTATTCCATAGATAGTATCGATCGAGTGTGGAAATTAATATCGAACATAAGCTGATATAACTTCTATCCAATTTCTATATGTGGTAATTTCAATTTAATATTTGGAATAAAGGGTCTCCATAATTATTAAGATGGTTTTGGATAGAAGTTATCCTCGGATATTTGATATGGAATTCTGTTGTTAGACGTATACTATCTGGGGAATTTGAAAGATATTATACTATTATTCCAGTTATAGTATTCATTGATTATGAGAATTGGTGTCGAATATAAGTCGATGTAATTTATGTTTAAATCTAATATTCAATATCAATTAATTTGGGATTAAGTAGATGTATGAATTTAAAAGAGATGTTCGAAAAATTGATAGAACTTATGAAAAAATCTTTGAGTAAGTTTTAAAACAGGATTTCAAGAAGGAAATGAATCTTTGGGTTTTAAAAAGGAAGTAATGAAATGAACTTTTAGAATACAGATTTTTGGGTAAGATGAACTTTCAGAATATGGAGTTTTGGGTAAGATGAGTTTTGAATTAAAAGTTAACGAATAGCCCCTTTTTAATTTAGATTTGAAAATGGAATTGCGAGCAGCTATTAAGATTGATTAAATGTTTTAAAGTAATAGAATTTTTAATCGAGGATATAAAATAAGGAAATCTTTATTAATTTCAATGTCGAATATGGATTTGGGTTAAAAGTTAAAGAAAGAAGAATTTTTTTTAAGAAAGGTTTTGATTAACCAAGTAAAAAGAAGGGACTTGATTAAGAGCTGATGTAGTCCATAAGTTGTTTTTAAACTACGCTAAATATTTGGGAAGACCGGGATCGGGTTTCTATTCAAAAACCATTCCAAATAATTATACGACGTTATGGAGCAATTGAAGACGATGGTTGAATACCGGAAATCTTCACATCAAATGGACTATCTGTTGATGCCTAGGGTACACATTTTATCTAGAATATAACATGCACGTTTTCCCAAGCCTAGGATATGGAATTCCGACTTTCTATTAATACGATCCCAAGCGATCATCGGATTTCTTTGCTTAATACGATCCCAAGCGATCGTGGTCTTCCACTAGTATGATCTGAAGCGATCACGAATCTCTGGCTTATCGGCTTTGGATTTCTGGATAATACGGTCTAGCGTGGTTGTGGATCTTCCATCTTATGAATATAGCAGCTCGCTCCGGACTTCTCCCATCTTTATCTCTGGATCTCTCTCCTCCTCGCAAAACACACCTTCCTCGGACCAAGCAAGATATGTTTTGGAGGGCAAATGTTGACATGCTTTTTTGTCGAAGCTGTCACACTTCAAGAATTTGGTGAGCAACGCGCTCAAGCATAAAAAAACACAAAGCAATAGGGTCGAAGTCGCGTCGCAAACGCAAGGAGACCCGAAGCCTATATCAAGTGGCCTCTGTCGGGCCGATGAACTCTTAGTCAAGCCGCGCTTCGAGTCGAAGGCGAGCTGTCAAGCGGGTCCGGGCGCAGCGCTGGTGGGGGTCCGGGCCCCACAGTCCCGGCAGCTCGGATTCCTTCACTTCGGACCAGCAAAACCGCGGATTCCCTCACTTCGCGCTCAGGAATTACGACTCCATCTACAGCATGATTTCTGCCTCACACTCTATCAATTTCGAACCCCTTTAGGGAGCTCGAAATTGCATACCCCCTGGTGGGGTCGAAATTTCAAACCCCTGGTGGGGTCGAAATTTCGAACCCGCCTGGGAGGTATGCGAATTTTCTGCATATGGCTTTCTTTGGGGTGCGAAATTTGCTCTTATGGGTCCCGCTGCTCACCTACTCCCAACTAACCTTCCTCCTATAAATAACCCAAGCCTTGGCCGTCATTGGGGGGCTTCTCCCTTGGAATTTTTGGACCTTAAGAGCTCCAAACACTCATTAATGGCTTCCAACACCTCTACCATGGCCATAGAAGATGACATGGATAATTAAAACATGGAATGCATGTTTTCCTTCAACACTTGAACATTAACAAGGATTGTTATGCTACCTTTTACCTTCATGGACATGAACACTAAGCTTGGATATTTTTGACCAAGTCAACACTTCTCAACGAAGAAGCAGGGCAATTTAGTCAAAGTGTTGAACAAGCATATATTTTGCTATTCCATTGTAACAATTTGAAATTAGCTATTGTCCGAACTTGTACAACCTTCTAATCAACCAAAGATATGATGAATGAGAATTATAAAGTGGATGTAGGTGTTAGTGCCGAACCAATATAAAAGTTGTGTCTCCCTGCATTTACATACTTTACTGCTTATTTGGATATTTGTTCACACATAAGCATTTAGGTGTTGGCGTGCGACAATTTTACCCGTCAACATGTGGAAACTTCTACTCATGTGGATGTTAATGTTCCAGGCGCCCGGTTAAGGGTTGGTAATGACTCGGAGATGGCATACTTAGGCACGGTCTAATTCGTCCAGTTAAGGGATGGACCAACCTCGTGTTGGTAGAGAGCCAGATTGGTCCCCGGGGTATCCCTCTAGAGGTGTTACCGTCGGTAAGGAAGTTCCATAGCCATGTCATTTGTTGAAAATCCATTCTCCACTACGAGTCCTATATAATTTCAGTTGTATACTATATGCCATCATAGTACATGATAGCTATGCGGCTAGGATTGATACATTTACTTGCAAAAATGGTTTTCTCACTATGCACTAATAATAATATTAGAGGATTTTCTGCGTATCAAGCATTTTATTATTATCATAAGAAGAAACCTTGCCCATGTGTGCGTTTGCATCGTGTGTATGCCATGAGACCTCATAGAAGCTTCATTTTCCAAAAAGTCATTGCGAATTTTTATGCACTGGTATTCATAAGGGGAAAACCCGTTCCGTGTTATACGGCGTGGTCTTATGATTTACCTCACTTAAAAATAAACCTAAAAAAAACTGTTTTAGTTCTCACACTAGTTCCATGACTGATATGGAGTTTATTATTTCTTCACCTAAACTCTGGGTTCCTATAATTTTCCACATGAGTAGCTAGTAGTTTGATTTGCAGATTTTGTCTTAGCATTAGTCAGAGATGGA